>CM057054.1:43065113-43772613 GCA_029948455.1 Solanum rostratum
TAAAATAATGGTTCCTCCGGAGTAGGGGAGGCTCACCAAATCAACTGCGGATCTCTGATCTTCAATGGAGCGCCTGTTGATGATCTCTAGTACCTGCCTCTACATCATAAAACGATGCAGTCCAGAGTGGACGTCAGTACTTGGAATGTACTGGTATGTAAAATAGCTGAATGAAACAGAAACCGGTAGAAATATGGGAAGTAACATGAAGTCAAAATAAACATAATAATCACATTAACCGCCAGCTTGCCCATCTACGAAAGAGTACAGAGTGGGCAAGTGACACATCATTATCTCAGACTCATCAAAAGTCTCAACTTATCACATGGATTATCTCAGAAGAGTTCATCCCCTCTCATCACATCTCATCTAGACTCAGAGTAAGGTACGAATTTTCCCGGGAGTTTCTCTTAACCGACAACACCCACTTATGATCCAGTGAATGTACAACAATCACCCTGATGTTGCCACAGTGGTCCCAAACTTGCAAGGTAAGGAACACTGGATCCCATATCAATATACCCGACATGGAATCAAACTGAACATATCCTCTATTGCTTTCAGGGACTGTTAAACCTCGAGGGAAACCATATGTATGTATGTGATGGTTTAAGCCTCTCCTACGTTTGGCGACGTAGTTAATGAGTTCGAGTGGGACTCACTCCTGCTCATTTCGGTGCTCGATACTCCTCCCGACTCAATGCTCATAAAATCAACCTCAACCAGTCTCATAGGGATTCACTCCCCGTCAACGACTGCCAGTCTCATAGGGACCCACTCCCCGTCCACGATTGATATTTCACCGGGACCTTGGCCCCTTTCATCAATTATCTCATAGGGACTTCCACCCTATCATCAACATCTCACAGGGATTTTAACCTTATCATCAACACCTCCTGAATGACTCAAGATTATATAACAGTCATTAGGAAATAAGTGAATAAACACACCGGTAGAGTTCATTTATAGAGACTCATACAACAATCAAGATTTCATCAACTCATCATCACAGTCAACAATCCCAATGCAAGGCTCTAGACTCAAGTCTCAAGTTCATTATGCATGCTCTTCAAAATAGTCATGTAGGGTTATGCAAATTTCATGAAATTATTCAATTTAGGAAGACAAATAGTATGATGATTATCAACATAGTAAACATGTAATTTCAAGTATAATTTTCAAGAAAATCCATCAAAGAAATCATGCATGTAGACCCTTCAATCATCCATTCAACTATGACCTCTATGGGGCACATGAGAGAACAATCCCATGTTTTAGTTTAGCCTTACATACCTGTGATGCAACTGTTCAACCGGGTGATGTCGAGGATTCTCTTCTCGTATTTCTCACCCCAAGCCTTTCTCTCCTCTCCTCAAGCCATAGCCTTGTTAGATTTTGGAATGAGACTTAGAAGAATAGGTTTTGTTAGGCTCTTTTCGTGTAGAAATGACCTTACTAGCCGTGTATTAGTGTTTAGGAGGGGTTAGGGATTGACCGGAATGCCCCTCGAAATAAATTAGCAATTTCCAGTCCAAAATATACACGGTCCGCGACGCGGACCTATCACGAACTATGTAATTTTTTTGAAAAGTGTTTTTAAATGAGTTTTCTTCATCCCGTCGAAAATCTGGAAAAATATATAAGTGTCCCTCTGCGGCAGGTGCGCGTCGCGCTTCTGTCGCGGACAGTCACTATTTTGTGACATGGATCGAAAATTTATCTTTCGATCGGGTCGTCCTAAAATTCGACCCGGACCATTTTCCCACTCTATTTTTATGATGATCACAAATCCTGTCTCGGATTTGCCATATGAGCCCCGGAAGATGCGTTACGCGCGTACCCTCACTCTAGGGGCATTTTGGTAATTTTACCGGGCGTCACATTATTGATGTTATGATTAATATTATTGTTGTTGTTGTGTTGTTATTGTTGTTGTTGTTGTTGTTGTTATTATTATTATTATTATTATTATTATAATTATTGAGGTTGTTATTGTTGTTGTTAAAATGGCTATGATAATTAATTGTTTATAGTGCAACTGAGGTCTACTGTCATGCCCGGGGAGGGTTCCCTAGATGTGGTCGGCACTCAGAGACTATTTCTAGTCCCCAAGTGAACCACTTGGCCTCATCACACTCATTCAATCAATATTCAACATATCAATGGAAGACTAAATATAATAAATGGGTGGATAAATCTCAATATAAAAATGGTCCAGATCAAATTAATGAGACTAGTACGAAAGGAACTAGCTCAAACAATATCCAGTCAACATATCAACTATAGTCTATATAGTCTCTATCAACTGTTAATTAGTATCAACGACAGACACATGACTACCTCAAATCAAAATAAAGCAAGTCTACAGTGTGACTCTAAAAGCTAGATGAAACAAATCATGTGCCTCCTTCGAAGTCAAGAAGGACTCACCAATCAGCTGATGTGTGGAATAAATCTTGAACGGTGCACCTGTTGATGATCTCTAGTACCTGTCTATGTATCATGAAACGATACAGTTCGAATGGATGTCAGTACGTGGAATGAACGAGTATGTAAAGTGGCTGAATGAAACAAATATAGGTAGAAAAATATAGAATAACATCAACTCAAAAAATACTCAATCAAAATGTCAAATGTCTATAACAACAACAACATACCCAGTGGAATCTCAAAATATCAAATGTCTATCTAAAGCAAAAATAAAAAGTAGACAATGACCAATCAATACCAATCCAATCCCATCAAATCAGAGTACTATCAGTACAGAACCTATTTAGGATTTTCTCTTATCCGATAACAACCACTTATGAGCTAGTGATTGTACAACAATCCCGCTGATGTTGCCACAACCATTCCGTACTTGCCAGGTAAAGAATGAATCAGATCTGTAATGGATCTGGTCAATCAAGTCCGCTATTGTTTCAGGGACTTCCAATCAAGAGGAAACATCTGATTTAACGGTTTAATCTTCACCTACGCTTGGCGAAATAGTTAATGAGTTCGAGTTGGGCTTACTCTTACTCATTTTGGTGCTCGATAGTCCTCCCAAGACTCAATGCTCATAAGACAATCCATCTCACTCAATCAGATCAGTTAGTCTCATAAGGACTCTCATCAATCCATCAGTTCCATCACAAGCAAGAGTTTAGGCCTATCAATCATCTAATCAACTCAATTCTCAATCATACCTTTCAAAGGAGCATAGACCAATCATTAAGAGGACCATCAAGTAGACTAATCTTTAGAGTTCATGTATGAATGGTCACATGACCATCAAGTTTTATCAACCTATCATCATGCTCACATCATTATCACTATTAACATTCTCAAGTCAAGGCTCTAGGTTCATTCATGCAATCTTTTATAAAGTAATATATAGGGTTTGTGAAATAACTCATATAAAAACATTTATTCAGTAAATCAAGTTTATAATGATCATCAACATATGAAATATATAGAATGTATATAATTTACAAAAAACCATTCAAGAAATATGCATGGGGACTCAATATATTCAGAATCTTTCTATTACCATCAATAGGGGCACATGGAAGGATATTCCCATGTTTTAGTTTAGCCTTGCATACCTTGTATGGAGTTTAACATTTAAATTTTGCAAGTATTCTTCCTCAGTTCCCTTGAACCCTCTCTCTTCCTCTCTTCTTCTTATCCCCAGTCTTCGTTAGAAGTTTAGAAAAGCTTAAGGATGGGTGTTAAAACCTTTTTTACGCTCAAAATGACCTATTTTGATCGTGTTTTAAGTTTAGGAGAGGTTGGGAAAAGCCTAGAATGACCCTCGCAAAAAATTAAAAATTTCCCCATCAGCGTACCAAGTCCGCGTCATGGACTTGGTCATTTTTTGATTTTTTTTGTCGAAAATGTTCTAATCGAGTTTTCTAAATTTGTAAAAAATATTAGGATCATATCCAAGTGTAAGTCTGTGACAAGCCCGCGATGCGGATCTGTAATTGCATTTTTGCATCAAAAAATTATCTTTCGATCCAGTTGCTCAAAAAATCAACCAAGATCGTTTTCCCAAATAATTTTTTGTTCTGATTGCATTTTTTGCCTTGGATTTACCATTAGTATTTAGGAAGATGTGTTATACGAGCACCTCTCCTCTAGAGGTATTGTAGTAATTTTATCGGGTGTTACATTATCTCCCCTCTTGAAATCATTCGACCTCGAATGAAGAGTAAAGGTAGACATCAAGGCACGATTAACAATCAAGACTCCTCTCGAAGATCACTTAACCAATCAAACTATCGACCAATCAACAATCTAGACAATCGATATTCAGACTCAAGAATAAATAAGTCAACTCAGGGATAGACAAATCAATTTAAATCAAGAGTTAGAACATTACCTTCAATATTCTCATCATTAGACACGAATAGATGCAAGTATTGGCTTTCATATCTTCCTCAACTTCCACGTGGCTTCCTCAACGAATTGATTTCTCCACAAGACTTTTACAAAGGCTATCTTTTTGGTCCTCAATTTGCGAACCTAATGATCAAGGATTTGGACTGGAACCTCTTTATAAGACAAAATATCCTTCACTCCAACACTATCAATGGGGACTACCAATGAAGGATCTCCTAAGCATTTCTTCAATATTGAGATGTGAAAAACTGGATGAGTCGCGTCTAGCTTAGAAGGTAACTCTAACTCATAAGCAACCTTCCCACTCCTCTTCACAATCTGGTAGGGGCCCATATAACATGGACTTAGCTTTTCATTTTTTCCAAATCTCATGACACCCTTCATGGGTGACACTTTCAAGTATACCTAATCACTCACTTCAAACTCTAAGTCTCTCTTTCTCACACCAGTGTAGGATTTTTGGCGGCTCTGTGCTGTCTTCAACCTTTCTTTAATAACCTTCACCTTCTCCATTGACTGATGGACAAGGTTAGGTCCAATCAACTCGGCTTCTCCAACCTCAAACCACCAAATTAGTAATTTACATCTTCTCCCATACAAGGCTTCAAGGGGGCCATCTGAATACTTGCATAATAACTATTGTTATATCCAAATTTGATTAGAGGTAAATGGTAATCCCAATTTCCCTTAAATTCAAGGACACAAGCTCTCAACATATCCTCCAAGTCTGAATGATACACTCTGCCTAGCCATGTGCCTGAGGATGAAAAGCAGTGCTTAGATTCACCTTAGTAACCAATCCTTTCAGAAAAGATTTCCAAAATTGGGATGTGAATTGAGCTCCTCTGTGCGAGAAGATGGACAAGGGAACTCCATGCAACCTCACAATCTTGTGGGCGTACAACTTAGCATATTCTTCAGCAGTGTCAGTCGGCTTGACTGCTAAGAAATGAGCTAATTTAGTCATTCTATCCACAATTAACTGTATTGAGTCTTGTTGCTTTCGAGACCTCGGTAGATTGGTAATGAAGTCCATGTCAATCATCTCCCATTTCCATTCAGGAATTTCAAAGTTTTGAGCTAATCCACATGGCCTTTGAGCTGAACTTTGACTTGTTGACAATTCAAGCACTTGGAAACAAACTCAGCAATATCTCTCTTCATTCCACTCTACCAATTGACCTTTCTTAAGTCTTTGTACATCTTGGTAGAACCAGGATGAATGGAATATCTAGAGCTGTGGACTTTACCATAAAACTATCTCGAACCCCATCAAGATTTGGTACACATAATCTACTCTGGTATCTTAACACACCATCTCCCCTTTTGGAGAAAATCATCACCTTCTGTTTATGGACAACTTCCTTCAACTGGAGTAAAATAGGATTTTGGTCTTGTTTTTCTTTCACCTTCGCTACTAAAGATGAAACAGACCCGTTCTGGACATTGAATCCTCCTTCATCATTCTCTTCAAGTTGAACTCCCAATCAGGACAATCTATGCACTTCCCTTTGCCAGCTTTTTCTTCCCTTCCTCAACATGGCCCCTAGTACCCATTGACAACTTGCTAAGAGCATCCACAACTATGTTAGCCTTACCTAGGTGGTAGAGAATGCTCATTTCATTGTCCTTAAGAAACTCCAACCATCTCTTTTGCTGCAAGTTGAGTTCTTTCTGACTGAAGATGTACTGCAGGATTTTGTGGTCAGTAAACACATCCACATGTTCTCCGAATAAGTAGTGGCGCCAAATCTTAAGCGCAAACACCACCACAGCCAACTCAAGATCATGGGTTGGATAGTTCCTCTCATGAACCTTAAGTTGTCTAGAAGCATAAGCTATCACTTTTCCCCTCTGCATCAGAACACAACCCAATCCCACTCTAGATGCATCACAATATATCACAAAATCCTCTGTTCCATTAGGCAAGGTTAAAACTGGTGCAGTGGTCAACCTTGTTTTCAACTCTTCTCACATTCATCGGAACACTGAAATTTGACCTTCTTCTGAGTCAGTCCACTCAGTGGTGAAAATATGGAAAACATCCTTCAACAAATTTGCGATAATAGCCTAGCAACCCTAAGAAACTTCTGATGTCAGTTGGAGAGGTAGGTCTGGGCCAGTTCTTACCCGCTTCAATCTTTTGGATGTCTACTCAAATGCTATCGCCTGAGACAATATGGCCTAGAAAAGCCATAGACTTGAGACAAAATTCACACTTCAAAAGTTTTGCATACAACTCATGGACTTTGAGAGTCTGGAGGACAATTCTGAGGTGATTGGTATGTTCCTCCTCATCTCTCGAATATACCAAAATGTCACATTCCCTTACCTTCAACTGATGGTAACCATATCTGAGGTCTATCTTTGAGAAGCATGAGGCACCCTGAAGTTAGTCAAATAAATCATCTATCCTAGAGAGAGAGGATATTTGTTCTTTATCGTGACCTTGTTTAGTTACCTATAATCAATGGACATTCTGAGAGACACATCTTTCTTTCGCACGAATAGGACAAGAGCACCCCAAGGAGAAACACTCGGCCTAATAAAGCCCTTGTCTAACAAATCTCTCAATTGCTCTTTCAATTCCTTCAACTGAGCAGGGGCCATCCTATAAGGTGGAATCAAGATAGGTTGAGTATTAAGGATAAAATCAATCCCAGAGTCAATCTCCTTACTAGGAAAGACGCTAGGCAAATCTTCAAGAAATACTTCAGGAAACTCATTCACAATCAGGACTGACTCAAGAGTAAGGGGCTCAACATCATCAGACTTAACTCGCATGAGGTAACCTTTAGAGATTAGCTTTCTGGCCCTAAGGTATGAAATAAACTTACCCTCAGGTGTAACAGAATCGCCTTTCCACTCTAGGACTGGTTCATTCGAGAATAGGAACTTAATGGTTTGGGTCCTATAATCAATGGAGGTATAACATACATGAAGCCAATCTATGCCTAGGATCACATCGAAATCAATCATCTCTAACACAATCAAATCAGCAAGAGTATCCCTATGATGGACGACAGTACACAATCTTTATAGATTCTTTCAGCTAGAATAGATTCACCCCCAGCTGAAGTAGAAACATCTAAGGGTTCAAGAAGACACTCAGGAGTTCTATCAAATCCACTATCCACATAAGGAGATACAAACGACAGTGTGGCGCCATGATCCATCATAACATATCAATCAAGAGTAAAGACTCGAATCATACCCGTTACAATATTTGGTGAGTTCTCCTAATCTTGGCGACTGCCCATGGCATAGAAATGGTTTATAGCTCTGCTTGCACCTGACGTAGCACCTTTCTAGTTTCCTCTAGTCGGTGGGGCTGGTGCAGAAGACTAAGCCTTATCAACCCACCTTGGAAAATCCTTCTAAAAGTGACCCAGTTGGCCACAATTGTAACATGCATCACTTTCTTTGCAACATTTTCCCAAGTGTAACTTCCCGCACTTACCACATGGTGGCTTACCCCATTAACCTTGAGCCATACTAGCTTGTGACTGAGATCCCTGGGCTCCGAAATTCTAAGACCTCTGTTCATTCCTGTTTCTGGGCACAGGTGCACTAGCAGATGATGATGTTGGCCTTGACTGAAACCTACTACCATTCCCATTCTCTCTCTTTCCAATATCATGGCTGGATGTTTTAGCCCTCTTATTTTTGTACTCTTAACAGTCTTGCTGCCTCTCCTCATCATCTTGTTGTACATAGACCATCAACCACCCAAAATCCATATCACTCACAAGCATAGCTCCCCTTCCATCTTTCTTCGACCCTTTGTTCAGCCTATCAACATACAACCTCATTTTCCCTCTCATATCTACAACCATATCTAGAGTATAGCGAGACAACTGGGTGAACTTAAGCCCATACTCCTGCGCCATCATAGAGCCCTGTTTCAAATTCAAAAACTCTCTAACCTTGTCCTTCCTCAGTTCACTAAAAAAGAAACGCCCCAAGAAAGCTTCCTCGAACACTACCCAAGTCAGCACTGGGCTTCCTCTCCTCTACCCTTTTCCATTGATCAAGCCACAATATGACAACACCTTTGAGCTAGTAGGTACCCAACTCAATTGTATTAACATCAACCACATGCATCACCTAAACACTTTCTGAAACTCATCAATATAGTTCCCTGGGTCCTCATTAGGTGTAGACCCTGTGAACTCAGGCGTGTTCATCATCAAGAACTCACAGACTCTGGATGTGTCCTGCATGTCTTTTCTACCCACCACTCCTTGTCTAGTAGCAGGTGCTGTTACAGCCAGCGCTAAAGTCAGGATAGCCTGGCGAAGCTCAACATTTGAGATTTCAGCTTATGGTAGTTGTTCAGTAGGGATAGCTGCGCCTATGGGTTCGTCATGATCCTGGGGCTCAGGTTGGTTAATATTCTTTCTAGCAGGATGTCCTTTTCCCCTAACAACATTTCTTGGAGGCATTATCATAATTCTACAAACACGTAGCACATGAGTTAGAAGAGAGTTTTCATAGAGGTTAACTCTATTGCACGAATCAAATTATGAAAGAAGTGTAATAATTCCTAATGTCTCATGGCCTCTTGCTTATAAAGTATGGTGCACAAAACACCCATAAACAAGACTCTACTAGACATGACTTCATAGACTCCCTAGGACTCTTGAACTCTGGGTTCTGATACCAAGTTTTGTCCCGCCCCGGGAGGGTACCATGGACGTGGCCGGCACTCAAAGACTATTTCTAGTCCCCAAGCGAACCACTTGGCCTCATCATACTCATTCAATCAATATTCAACATATCAACAAAAGACTAAACATAGTAAATGGGTGGACAAATCTCAATATATAAATGAACTAATGTATGGAATATATCTTCAACGATGTACTTGTTGATGATCTTTAGTACCTGTCTCTGTATCGTGAAATGATGTAGTTCGAATAAACGTCAGTTCGTGAAATTTACAAGTATGTAAAATGGCTGAATGAAACAGATATAGGTAGAAAAATATAGAATAACATCAACTCAGAAAATACTTAATTAGAATGTCAAATGTCTATCTAAAGCAAGACTAGAGAGTAGACAATGACCAATCGGTACCAATCCAATCCCATTCAATCAGAGTGCTATTAGTATAGAACCTATTTGGGAGTTTCTCTTATCCGACAACAACCACTTATGAGCCAGTGATTGTACAACAATCATGCTGATGTTACCACAATCATTCCGTACTTGCTAGGTAAAGAACGAATTAATCCATAATGGATCTGGTCAATCAAGTCTGCTATTGTTTCAAGGACTTCCAATTAAGAGGAAACATCCAATTTGATGGTATAATCTTCACATACGCTTGGTACGTAGTTAATGAGTTCGATTTGGGCTTGCTCTTACTCATTTCGGTGCTCACTCAATCAAATCAATTAGTCTCATAAGAACTCTCATCAATCCATCAATTCTATCACAATTAGGCACATGACCTAATCCTCCTATAAGGAGAGTTTCTTGTTCCTATCAAGTTCCTATTGAAATAGGATCCACACAAGGAAAAACACTTTCCACTATTCAAAAAGTCTTAGTTAAAGCAAGGAGGCACGAATCAGGGAATGGAAAAGTCTTTGGGCTAAGAAAGTCATCGATTCGAATCCGAGAAAGGGTTTTTTTCCGGTATGTTGCTCCAGCACTTTAGGCCTATAAATCATCTAATCAACTCAATTCTCAAGCATACCTTTCAAAGGATCTTATACTAATCATTAAGAGGACCATCAAGTAGATCGATCTTTAGAGTTCATTTATGAATACTCAGAGGACTGTCAAATTCTATTAACCTGTCATCATGCTCACATCATTATCACTATCAACATTCTTAAGTCAAGGCTCTACACTCAATCCCTAGGTTCATTCATGCAATCTTTTACAAAGTAACATATGGGGTTTGTGAAATAACTCATGTGAAAGCATTTATTTAGTTAATCAAGTTTATGATGATCATCAACATATGAAAATATATAAAATGTATATAATCAACAAGAAAATATTCAAGAAACATGCATGGGGACTAAATACATTCATAATCTTTCTATTACCATCAATAGGAGCACATGGAAGGACATTCCCATGTTTTAGTTTAGCCTTACATACTTGGTATAGAGTTTAACAATCAACTTTTGCAAGAATTCATTTTTAATTCCCTTAAACCCTCGCTCTTCCTCTCTTCTCCTTAGCTCTAGTCTTCGTTAGAAGTTTAAAAAAGCTTGAGAATGGGTGTTAAAACCCTTTTTACACTCAAAATGACCTATTTTGATCGTGTTTTATATTTAGAAGGGGTTGGAAAAAGCCTGGAATGCCCGCGCAAAAAACTAAAATTTTTTCCCTCGGCATACCAAGTCTACATCGCGGACTTGGTCATTTTTTGAGCTTTTTTGTCAAAATATTTTCTAATCGAGTTTTCTAATTCCATAGAAAATATTAGGATCACATCCAAGTATAAGTCCACGACACGAACATGTCGCGCACTTCTCTGGAATTGCATTTTTGCATCGAAAAATTATTTTTCAATTCGGTTGCTCTAAAAATCAACCAATATCGTTTCTCCACACCATTTTTCATGTTGATCATATTTTTAGCCTTAGATTTGTAATCAGAGTTTGGGAAGATGCGATATGCGAGTGTCTCTCATCTAGGGATATTTTGATAATTTTATCGGGTGTTACATCTACAGCCATGGTGGATGCATTGCATCTTTTGCTCTGACTATATGGATATGAGCCTTAAACACTTCTCATTTGTCTCTATATATGTATGTATACGGATCTGGAATTGAAATTGAGGCTTTGATCTGTGTAAAATGGGGTCAAAGAGGAGAAGAAGAAGACAACACCATGGCTGCAAAAATGAACCGATTTGACTGATTTAGATTTTCCCTGCCATTGTCTCCTTTTGCTTCTTCGTGGTCATAGTTGTCATTATCATTTTCATCTCCTTTACCTCCACCAGATTGTTACAGATTGCAGCCATGGAGAATTGGTCATCGTCGTTATTCTCATCTCCTTTACCTCCATCAGATTGTTACAGATTGCAGCCATGGTAGATTCATTGTCTCCTTTCCTTGTCCACTGGAATTGATTTGTCTGTTGAACTCATTTGTGCTTGACCCTAGCTCGTTGATGCTAAATTCACCAACCGTATCTAATTCATATAGAAATGCCTCATCAATGTCCTCAATACCGTCTTTCTTCAACTATATATTGTTTATCATGGTGAAAATTAGTTGCTTCTAGTGGCAACACATAGTTTTTCAAGACCTTGATCTGGTTATCATTTTCCTCAAGGATCATGTTCTATAGACCTAATTTCCTAGTATCTCGTGGGGCCTCAACAACCTCATGCAGATTGGAAATAGAGTTAGGAGTACTTAGAGAGCTGATAATAGGAACTCCATTATCAAGGTCATGATTGTTACAGATTGTAGCCATGACAGATTTGGTTAGTGACTTTCACTGATTATACTGATCTGAGCCTTAATTTAGAGATTTTTATATACAGCACATATTTTTTGAAAGAAAAGAAGGGGAAAAGAAAACGAGATAAAGGCTTTGATTTTGAGAAATTGGTAGTTTTAAGATTTAGATTGGTTTAAGTTTGGTGTTTTTTTAGGACGGATTGGGTTTGGGTTATTGAGGGATTGGGTAATATATAAAACGGGTCAAAATTATGTTATTTGGGGGTTTTCCATCCAATTGAGGGGTATCGGTAAAAATATTTTTAACAGCAGGGACATTTTCATCCTACTTTAAATGGCAAGGATAGGTCAAACAATAAAATAAAGTAGAGGGGTATTTTTGACCCTTTTTATATATATAACACATATAATATTCGCTAGGAGGGTACATGAAATTATTTTATTTTAATTTATAAAATGAGATTAAGAATAAAAAAAATACATCCTACATTTTTATTAGTTAAATGCGTCTTTTTTAAAAAAAAAAGAAAGAAAACATGAATAGGGTTATTTAGAAGTAATATTTTTATTAAGAATAAGATGGATTTTAAAAGAAAAGAAATGAATAAGAAGCGTTTTAAAATAAAAGAAATAACATATTTATTTTCATATTTTTGACCTATTTAGTAATAATAGGAGCATATTTTGAATCAATTAGTTCTCATAAAAACTCTATCTTAGTTATACAATAAAAAGAAATGCACAAACATTGATAAAACTTAATGGTGTACATCACCAAGAAAATTGTAAACGTAATTAAGCAAAAATTACGGTCAAAGTTTAAACTTCAAAAGTATATAAAAAGAAAAAAGGAGTGGCTCAAAAGTGCTTGAAAGCAATCATAGTTACCCCTCATTTGATTAATCAAATGAATGGCAGATCAACTATTTGAGAGATTTTACAGTTTCTCATCATAGCCACATTACGCGAAATGAAAAAAACCCATCAAATGTATTCTGAAAAACAAGATGAATAAACCTAAAATTATAGGATATAGTGTGGAAGATGGGATTGTTTCTTTTCTTTTATTTTTTTTAACTAGAGGATGAAAGATTTCATGGTGGAGAAAATCTGAATAAATCAAGAGTCTAAATTAAAAAAAATTATTTAAAATCCGAACCAACGAAAATTCATAAGAAAAGTAACAAAGTAATGAGGAAAATGGCGAAAGTAATTCCTCTCAGACAAATGCCTCGAATTGTCCGCATGATTTAAAAGAATGAATTTCAGACCTGTCATCTTAGTTTGTTCATCATAGAGGAAAAGAAAAACATTTATAAGAGCAAGAAGAAAAAAGAAGTAGAAAAATACTAAAATTGATTGCTCTATAATGATAAAAAAAAGAAGAAGAAAATTAATTGCCCCTCTACATATATAGAGTTTTATAAATAGGAAAGAAATGAACTAAACTGATGAAGCAGTTTGTACTTATAGGCGTTTGTCACTTCTGGGATTAGCTTTTGGACTTTCAATGAATCCTATGGACTGAGATTTGGTAAAGGAACTCCATCCTTGTGGCCCTGTCTCTAGCCCAATTATCTGAATATTATAAGTATTTGTACAAGAGGAAAATCTACACAAATATAAGCTTTATATTTATGAGCAACTTTAAAAAAACATATGAAACATAATGAGGTCAAAATAGATACAATTTGTAAACTATGATTTGTAGCTATATATTCGAGGGAGAAGAGAAGCAAACGAAATTGAGAGAAGGGGGCAGAGAGCGCAGAGGTGTGAATTGTATTTGTATATCTGGTGGATAATTGTCTATATGTAACAAATATGGATATGTATCAACGTTTGTATTTGTATACTTACTGGATAACTATAAATATATGACTAGTACATATATGTATCTGTGAATACAATAGTAATAGCGAATATAATTTGTATCTGAATGCAATTTATATCATATGATAAATTGTATCAACGAATACAATTGTATCATTGTTATATTAGGTTCAACATTCGCATTTGTGTAATTAGTTGTTATCATTTATATCAATGTTGTATTAATTGTATTAACTGTATTAACTAATTATTTGTATCTGAATACAGTTGTGTCAATGTTATATCATGTTCAACATTTTTATTTGTGTAATTGATCATTTGTATTTGCGATTGTTATATCTACATGTATATATGTGTGTGTGTATCTATATATATATAAATTATGTTGCCAGCGTAAGATAGTCATGCAGTTAACTTTGGTGACTCATGTCCCAAAAATATGAACATTTACTTTAGATCCATGAGAGAATTGATCGTCCTTTACCTTGGTAAGTTTAGAATGGGCATGACAACGACGTTGCCTTCATTGTGCATCACCAAACAAGAGGTGGTTGGATGTCGAATAAGAAAAACTTCTAAGCAATACCTGATTGAGCAAGTGATGTTTTAAATGGAGTAGAATGATAATGAGTCTAATCTCAAAGCATTAGTTCATTTTTAAACCTGCATATTCATTAGGTTGAGTCATAACTGTTAAGTTGATTGTTAAGCCAAGTTGATTGACTTGAATTTAAGATTACTTGTTTACTTTGGTCATTCTGACATACCAGTATATTCCATTACTGACGTCTATTTGGGCCTGCATTATTAATGATATAAATACAGGTGATAGAGGACTTCAGTCAATGCATCGTTGAGGTCCAGTTCCCTACTTCCGAATTTGGTGAGCCCTCCTTGCCATCGAAGCTCTCCTTGCCATCGAAGGAGACCTTTTCCTTTAATCATATTATTTTCTTTGAGGTAGCTCGAGGTTTAACTTGGCACCTACTAGAGGAGTATAGAAGCTTCATAGACCTTGAGTAGAGATAATTTTGTTATCATTATTTTCCAAACTTGATCATTAGAAAACTATTATTATTAGAGTTTTATTCATCTAAATGATGGCTTTATTGAGTATTCTTTCGCTGTTGAGTATGATGTGATGATGAGGCTAGGTGATTCTCTTGGGGAATCAACAATGGTTCTTCAAGTGTCAGCCACGCTAAGGGTATCCTCCTGGGGCGTGACAATGTCTACAGTTGAGCAAAAGATTTTTGAGAGGTTTGTTTAGTTAGCTCCTTCCAAATTTGATGGTACAGCCAATGATAGGGCCTATGACTTTCTATTGGGGTGCCAGGACGGGTTGTGTAATTTAGCTATTCTTGAGACACACAGATTTGCTTATACCTCCTATAAGTTCATTGGCTTGGCCAATGAGTGGTGAAGAGCAGTTTTGGCTCGCAAACCTGTTGGATCACTAGCTTTGAATTGGGATCATTTTACTGAGGTGGTCTTAGAGAGCTTTGTGCCTTACAATCTTTGGGATAACAAACGAGATGAGTTTGATTGACTTTAGCAAGGTTTGATGTCGGTATCTTACTATAAGGTGAGATTTTATTAGCTGTCCAGGTATGCCTTGTCTAGCATCCCCATAGAGTTTAAGAGGATCCATCATTTCACCAAGGGTTGGCAGGGTATTTTCAGGAGGCTAAATCTTCATTGTCCTATTAGGTGGAACCTTTTCGAGTGTGGTGGACCACGCTCTCATGATTGAGCATATTAGACATGATCATCAGAGTGGCGAGAAGAGATTCTACTAGAATGGCCAGTTCAATAGGTACTCACCACGAGATAGGGAGTTTCATAAACAGGTAACCAGGGTAGCGCAATTCATGCAGCTATTCCCATCACCGACAACATTAATAGATCTAGGCCTATTTAGATGGGCGATGATAGTTCATTGAGCGCAACCAAGCGTGGTGGTTTCAGCGGACAATCATCTTAGGGACGGGATCCCAAAGCTTGCTATTTTTGTGTTGAGATGGGGCACTAGGCAAGGCATTATCCTCATGTGTACCTTTCCTGCAGTCATCAAGGACCCAATCAGCCCGTTCAACTCGAGCACCAGTAGCTAGGGACACACTCAAGGCATGAGGGATTATACTAGAAGGGTGTAGAGGCACAATAAGATGTGGAGCACGTGGATGCCCGTAGTTTAGCGGGGGATACAGAGTATGTTATGCAGTTCTTGATCAGGCTGAGGCAGTGGCCTCTGATGCTGTCATTATAGGTATGGTTTTTGTGTGCGACAATTCTACTTTAGTTTTATTTGATCTAGGCTCTACTTATTAGTATGTATCAGCTTCTTTGCCCCAGGGCTTGGTGTTATATGTGAGCCCCTTGCTGAGCCTATTTGTGTTTCCACCTTGGTAGGTGAGTCTTTAGTGGTGAATCGAGTGTATCGGGGTTATATTGTTACCTCTTTGGTGAGAGATACTGTTGCAGATTTTATATTGCTTGATATGGTTGACTTTAATGTGATATTGGGTATGGATTGGTTGTCACATCATCATGCTATTCTTGATTTCTATGCCAAGACGGTGACTTTATGTTATCCTAACTTGCCTCAGTTGGTGTTGACTGGAACGTCTAGTGCTTACCTCAAGGGGATGATCTATTATATGCATGCCTGTAGATTGATAGATAAGGGATGCTTATCATATTTAGCTCATGTTTGAGCCTAGTCTCAAAGTCACTATCATTGGAGGCCACTAGAGTTGTGATGGAGTTTATGGATGTGTTTTCGAATGATTTGCCAGGTGTTCCTCTAGATCGTGATATTAATTTTGCTATTGATGTTTACCCGACATAAAGCCTATTTCTATTTCCTCTTACCGGATGGCTCCAGCTGAGTTGAAGGAGTTAAATGAGTAGTTAGACGATTTATTAGAAAAGGGGTTTATTCATACGAGTGTATCTCCTTGGGGTGCTCCTGTCTTGTTCGTGAAGAAGAATGGCACTATACGGATGTGTATTGATTATTGTTAGTTGAACAAAGTGACCATAAAAAATAAGTATCCTGTTGTATTAATGATTTACTCGACCAATTGATGGGTGCTTCAATGTTTTCCAAGATAGATCTGAGATCTAGATATAATCAGTTGAGAGTTTGGGATTCTGACATCTTGAAGATAGACTTTAAGACCCGTTATGGCCATTATGAGTTTGTGGTTATGTCATTCGGGTTGACTAATGCTCTAACCATTTTAATGGAATTGGTGAACCGAGTGTTCAAGCCTTATTTGAATATATTTATGATTGTATTTATTGACGACATCTTAGTTTACTCCAAGAGTGGGCTGGACCATGTGCAACATTTGAGAATTGTGCTTCAGAGGTTGAGAGAAGAAAAGTTTGTATGCCATGTTTTCAAACTGTGAATTCTTGATTGAATTGATAGCTTTCCTTGGGAACGTGGTGACAAAAGATGACATTATGGTAGATCTGGCCAAGGTAGCGACATTGTATGAGTGAGCTAGGTTGACATCAGTGACATAGATTAAGAGTTTTATTGGTTTAGCCGGTTATTATTAGTGCTTTTGCAGGAATTCTCTTATATTGCAGCCTCGTTGACTAGACTCACTCACAAGGATGTGTCTTTTATGTGGTTAGAGGAGTGCAAGGTGAGCTTTCAAAAGCTTAAAGATTTATTGACCTCAACACCTATTCTTGTTTTGCCCCAGGAAGAAGTGCCTTTTGTGGTGTATTTTGATGCTTCTGGAGTAGGTTTGGGTGGGGTATTGATGCGAAAGGGGAGAGTGATAGTATATACTTCTAGGCTATTGAAGGTGCATGAGAGGAACTACCCTACCCATGATTTAGAGTTGGCTGTGGTAGTGTTTATATTGAAGTTGTGGCGGCATTATCTTTAAGGGTTGTATTGTGAGATCTTTAACAATCATCGGAGTCTCAAGTATATCTTTTCAAATCCTAATTTAAACATGCAACAACGTAGCTGGTTGGAGTTGTTGGAAGACTACGATATCTGGATTCTATATCATCCGAGCAAGGCAAATGTGATAGTAGATGCCTTGAGTCGAAAGGCCTCTAGTATAGGGAGTTTGGCATTCTTGAGGGCGGAGGAGAGGCCCTTAGCTTTGGAGGTTCAGTTACTTTCTCGCCAGCTAGTTTGGTTATATATTTCTCCTCCTAAGAGTATTTTAGCTTTTGTGGAGGCTAGGTCTTCATTGGTTGATCAGGTATGTGCTCACTAGTTTGATGATGCTAGATTGTGCTTTATTCGTTATAAGGTGTTAAGGGGTTAAGCAAAAGCGGCTACTATTAATTCAGAGGTTATTTTGAGGATTAATGATCGGGTTTGTGTGCCTATGTAGGAGATTGGATGAGAATGATATTGGAGGAGGCTTATTGTGCTAGATATTCTATACATCCTGGTGTGGCAAAGATGTATCATGATTTGAAACAACACTATTAGTGATGTGGGATGAGGAGAGACATTGCAGAGTTTATGGTGAAGTGCTTAAACTGTCAACAAGTCAAATATGAGCATTAAAATCCTGGAGGTTCGGTGCATAGGATGCCCATTCTTGAGTGAAAGTGGGAGCGTATTACCATCGATTTTATCACTGATTTGCTTATGTCTTTGGGTAAGTTTGATTCAGTTTGGGTGATTATAGACCGATTGACTAAATCTACTCAATTTCTACCGGTGAATACTAGCTACAGTACAGAGCAGTTAGCTAGGTTGGATATCCGAAATAATGTTAGACTACATGGGGTGCCTGTGTCTATAATATTGGATCGAGGATCTTTATTCACTTCTTATATTAGAAAGGCTCTACAACATGGTTTGGGTACTCAGTTGGATTTGAATTCAGCTTTCCACCCTCAGACTGATGTTCAGTTCGAGTACACTATTCAAGTGTTAGAAGATATGCTACGGACATATGTAATAGATTTGGGTCCCGATGGGATCAACATTTGCCTTTGGAAAAGTTTGCTTACAGTAACAATTATCATTCCAACATCCAGATGGCACCATTTGAGGCATTATATGGTCGGAGGTGTAAATCACCTATCAGGTGGTTTGATTCAGGTTTAGTGTACGTGTTTGGGTTTTGACTTGCTCAGAGATGCTATGGATCAGTCAGGTTGATACAGACTAGGTTGTTGACAGCCCAGAGTTTCCATAAGAGTTATGCTAATAGGAGGACTAGACCTTTAGAGTTCATGGTTAGAGATAATATATAGCTAAAGGTATCACCCATAAAGGGTGTGACGAGATTTTGGAAAAAGGGCAAGCTCAACCATTGTCCTTTTTTGATTTTGAGAAGGGTAGGTGAGGTTGCTTATGATTATCATTGCCACCGATACTATAGCAGTTCATCCTATATTTCATGTCTCTATGCTCCGTCGATACATTCCAGATGAGTCATATGTGATATCTTATGATTCAGTTGAGTTATGTTCAGACTTGTCATATGAGGAGGAGCTGGTAGTTATATTGGTTAGGTGGGTCTAAAGGTAGAGGACCAAGAACATACCTTCAATAAAGGTTCAGTGGCGACATTGGCCCATTGAGGAGGCCACTTGGGAGTTGGAGTCAGACATGCAGGCCAGATATCCCAGCCTTTTTGAGGTTTTAGGTACCTTTCTTTCCCTTATGTTCAAGGACGAACATTATTTTTAGTGGTGAATGATGAAATAATTTTTGAACTTATCTATAAAGTTACTATTTTACCCTTCCGTAAGTATCGTAGGCCCTATTTTGAACTATCTGTATTGTTGGGACTGAGATCATGTGTTTTAAAAGTGAAAAATACGAGTTTTGGCATTTTTGGAAGCTTAAGTTGTTGAAAAAATGAGTTTTTATAGCATTTATAGTTTTGGATGTCGGGATAAAAATCTGTCAATTTCATTAGCTCTGAATACGAGAAGTGACAGAACTGAATCTGGAGTCAAAATGGAGATCTTGGATCCAAAGTTGCATTTTCAATTGATTTCGAAGCCTATGTTTGACCTTAGTCAACATTCGGAGTTTGAAAGCTCTAATTGAAATTCTGATAGTTCTAGTGGTTCCGAATGGTTAAACTAATGCTAGAAATGGTCTCGTTGTAAGTTTTAGAGTTTTTAGGGTGGTTTTGGTATTTTGAGTTTTAACGAGCTTTATAGGTAGTCGGGTCAAGGAGACCTCGAAATCAAATTCCGATAATTCTATTGAGTTTAGAATACCATTTCTGATAGGGATACATGTTTAGTTTGTGCGTATCGGGTTTCGAATGGACCCCGAGGGTCTGTTTTGAGCTTTGAAATTTGTGCTGGTTTTTCAATCTGGTGCAGCTTCTAGTTGTTCTCCGCGCTCGCGGGAGAGGGGTCTGTGTGTGCTGAGGTCCAGATATTTTGACCTCGACATACGCGAACCGTTCCTCCGCGTTTGCGGATCATTATTAGATCCCACCTTTGCATTTGCGGGTCCCACCTTCGCATTCGCGGAGCTTTGTCCAGGTGTCTTCTCCACGTTCGGGGTTTTTTTTTTGGATAGGGGGTAAGGGAAGGGAAAATGGGGAGGGGATTACAGCATAGGGATCTAACCCTTACCAACAAGGTGAAAGTTCAAGTAGCCAACCAACTGAGCTACTAAGATTCCCCATACTTTCACGGGTTCCACCCCGCGTTCGCAGAGTAACAAATCCCTGTATCAATTTTAATATTTAAAAAGCGACAGGTTTATCATTTTACACTATTTTCAACATCTCAAGCTTGATTTTTGGCGATCTCTTCAAGTATTTTCACGAGAAATGTTTTGGTAAGTGTTTCTGCCCTAAAATTAATTAATTTCTATTACTTTTCTCTTGATTTTGTCTTGAATTTCATGATATTAAATGTTTAAAATTGGTTATTTGGAAACTTTAATTGATGTTTTCTCTTTCAATTTGAGCTCAATTTCAGTTGAATTTTCATCCACGAACTCCTTTTCTCGTGTAGAATCATTATTTCTAGTTAATTCCTATGTGTGAACCTCAAAATTTAGTCCTAATTTTGACCCTAAATTTAATTCGTGCGAATATGGATATCAAAATTCATCTCTTGATGTGTGTTATTGATTGTTGATAGTGGTTAATTGTTTCGAGCTCGTTTTGGAGGCGTTGATTGTTCGAAAGCTTATTTCAAGTGCGATTTTCACATCGAGGTAGGTTTGACTAACCTATTTGGGATTGGATTTGAGTTATCGAATATGTCTATGTGATAATTATAAGATTTGAATTTTTTTATTAGTAATTGGATTGATATGATAGTATTTTGGCAGAAATGTGAAATTGGTTATATTGGAATTGGAGTAATTTGTGAACCTTTTGCAAATTGAGATATATCCAGGATATTTAAGATTCTTTTGGATGTTGTTGTGATAATATGAGACTTATTATATCATTTGGAAAACTTTGTGGTAATTGTTGGTATTTGAGAAACTTTATGGGTCTCATGTGCACATTCTGGGACTTGCAAAGTCTGGTATCATTGGTATGCTTGGTTATTGGTGAGAGTATCGTGACTTGAGACTTGTTGATGGCTTGTGGCACCAGTTGTGACATTTGGCATTACCTTTCTGACTCTATGGTTATTATTTATTAGTTATCTTATTATATTGCTATCATTTATATTGATTTGTGACATTGGCATGCACTCAATTCATGTTGCATCTGTACCATCCCTTGACCATGCAGGGGTGGTAAGGATTGAGATATTGTACCACCTTTACTAAACCCCCTGACTATGCGGAGGTGACAAGGGTGAGATTGTACCACTTTTTAAAAATCCTTAACCACGGGAGGTGGCAAGATTGAGATATTGTGACACTCCTTGACCACGAGTAGGTACCAAGGTTGAGAGATTTCTGTATATGGTCTACGAGGCCCCCATAGGTTCTACCAGCTCTAGCTCGGTAAATGTGTACACTGACTATTCGACAGTCGTGATTTCACCCCATGCATTACATTCATATAATATTTTCAAATTTAAGTTAAGTCATAACCTAGTCAATAAAGCGACCGTGCTAGAACCACGGGACTCGAGGGATGCCTAATACCTTCCCCTCGAGTCCTGTGGTTCTTGCACGGTCGCTTTATTGACTAGGTTATGACTTAACTTAAATTTGAAAATATCATATTTATGAGTTTTACAAAAAATATTATTTATCCGTCTTCTATGATTTATTTTAAACTAGTTTAAAACTATCTTGTGTTATTAGTGTATGGTGTGTCAGTAGCAACCCTTTCCAGTCTAACCACAATTTATTTATTTATTTTTATATCAAGCCTCAAATTTATTTAACGTTCTTCGGATCGTAATATTTTCTTTTTTTAATCGGCTTAATCATACTCCTAACAATTCAATTATCAATTTTTTTTTATAAAGTCAAAGAATTTTAAATAATTTTTTAATCAAAAATTAACTATTGTGACTCGCTAAAGACATAATTTAGTAACCAAATGTACTATACCAGCAACCAAAATATAGACCTTAAAATTTTCTTTTAAATTATCTATTATTCTAATACCTAAAGCTAATCTAACAAAAAGTGGACAAATTAAGCAAAGCAAAACAACAATTAGTTATTTTTTTAAAAGAAAAATATAAATAAAACAAGCAAGTAAAAAATTTAACTTTAATGATATCCACCCCACATACAGATTGAACAATTTGACCCATTATATCTTCATTAACAACATATTTATATTGTTGTTGATAATTAGGAGTCTTGTCCATTTTGCATTAGATTTAAAAGTCTATTTCTTTGCATTTCTTGTCAAAACACGTTGCATTTCTTTGATTGTTTTTTTTTTTCCAAAATGATTACCGAAGCATGAAAGATTAATTTAAATATTACTTATTATTATTGTTCAATCAAGAAAATTAATAAACTAATAAAAAAATTAAAATTATTTATACTTATAAAGAGTAAAAAAACAAATCTATTAAGACATTCTCTTCATTAATAAGTGTCACTTTCGTCCGACGATGAAAGTGGCATTTCCATAAATATTGCGTCGGGCGTGGGCTTTTTGAAAAGCGGTGGAAACAATGGCAGTTTCGTAATTATGGGGTATTTCTGGGGCATTACAAAATGTGCCATTCCGTCGGTATAAATTGCACCGCCTCCTGCGCTTTTCCTCTTTCCGCTCCTTCCTCAGTGCTCCGGAGAATAGCACCACCGCGTCGGCGTTCGCAGCTTCTGCTCTTTCCAGGTAAGTAGACCTTCCGTCTTCGTCTTAATTGGTTTCTCCACTCCGTAACGCAGCACCTGTTGGAAGGCACCTGGGCCTCCCTTTTTTCCCCAGGGTTGTACTTTGGCCTTTCTTACTTGTTGAATGTTAACTTCGCGATTTCGCAGTGTACAGTGTTCATGCTATGCACTTTTCGCTTTCTTCTTTGCTGAATTTAAGCTTGCCGATTTGAGCATGTACGTTGCGGCGTTTCTCTGCTGCCAAGTGCTTCCCCAAAATTCTCTCTGTAGGGTCTTTACTCATGTCTTCTTTGATCTAAAATAAAGATTTTGACATGCATCGCTTCTGATTCATTTTGATTTTGGCCATGTTAGTGTTGCATGCACCTTCCTTTGTCCTTAGTTTGGGGTTTTTAGGGCTGAATTCTGCATGCAAGGTGTTCAGTGATATGTATGAGGTGTACTCCTTTTTTCATTCTCTGCATGTGCCTCTCCTCCCCCCCAATCTTCCGCCCTCAAAATACCTTATGGCAGTGATGATTAATTACAGTTGCAATCTAAGGAGAGGAAAAATCTGAGTTGAGTGGTGCTCTGGCCCGCAGATTTCCGACAGCGGGTCTTCCAAGGCAACTGCCACTTCCACCCAGAGCACTATTCAAAGTCTATTTTTTCTTGTTCTTGCTGAACCACGCAAAAATATAAGACACGTGCTGAGATGCTTTCTAACCAGTGGAATTTCATGGGTGCGATATCACGGAAGATTGGTTGGGCTTCCTTATTTGCTGAATTTTAACTTCGTGATTTGGTCATGCATACTGTTCATGTTATGTGCTTTTGGTTTCCTTATTTGCTGAATTTCAAATCTGTTGTGCTTTGGGCTTCTTTACTTGCTGAATTTCATGTTAATTTTCTCTCATAAAAAGATAACTGATGTTGTTTATTTTCAAGACATCTCTATTCAGAACTCACATTTTCTTGATTCTGCTTCACATTGATACTTGCAATGGCTTTTACTGTTGTGAGGCCATTAATGGGTGGTTCTTTGTGGATGTTAAGCAAACATTTCGACATACACGTCTATTGGTCGACATGTCAAATGCGTTTGTGGGATCCGAAGGAAGAACTTTCATACTACCAAGGTGTTTGACGAAATGTCAAAAACAAGTAGGTAATTTTGTATTTCTATTTTCAGGGAATTCTAATTTCTTTTGATTTTGCCTCAACGTAAGTTTTTTGTCCAATTTATTGGCGTTTGACATTCATTCTTGAAGTTTTACTTTAATTTCTCCTTGCGTGTCTTTTTACCTCAACTGCAATTGATCTACAAGGTAAGCGAATCGCTCTGTTAATACCTGAAAGGATTGTCTTGCACTGAGCTAAATTTGTATGCAATACTAGACTTTCTGGTTAGAGCAAATCAGTTATGTTGAGGACTAAATTCCCAAAACCATGCTTCTGCATATATTTACAACATGTTGCTATTCTGTGCAGATTAATAGAGGACTGCATCAGTACAGTTCCTTCTACAAGGCCATCATTTGCTACAGTCATAGAAATCCTAGAAGAAGTCTCCTTGTGTACGATTTAATAGGCACAAATAAAAACTTTGAAGTGATCAGATTGAACAAGACCTTCCTGTAATAGTCTTGGCGTACTTTACACTGGAGAAAACCACATAAAACATTTGTGGTGAGGTCATGGTTTGCCCCCACAAAGATTTATATTTCCCATCACTTGAATTCTACTTGCATCAGCAAAAACACCTTGAACTGGCACCTCTCCGTCAAGGTGGTTAAACGACAAGTTGAGGTTCTGTAAAGAAACATGCTTAGTGATACTCCTAGGGATGTTGCCTGACAAGTTACTACGCGAAAGATCAAGATACTGAATGTTCTTCAAATTATTCAGAGGAGGAATATTTCCTTCAAATAAGTTTCCTTGCAGGTAGAGTATTTCAAGGGATGAACAACTCTCCAGTGAGTGTGGAATTTTACCAGAGAGTTTGTTGTTCGATATGTCAACTGCAGCAAGATTGGTCAGGTTACCTATTTCAACAGGCAAGGGACCACTCAAAGAGTTGTAAGACATATTGAGGAGTACCGAAAGGGAGGAGAGTGCAACAACTTGTTTGGGTATGCTACCGCTGATTTTATTCTGAGAAATATCTAATGTTTGGAGACATGTACAATTTCCTAAACTTGAAGGTATGATTCCTTCCAAGCTATTGTCTTGCAAATAAATGTACAGCAATCCTCTTATGTTTCCCAAGGAAGAGGGGATATTTCCTGTCAATTGATTAGATTCCATGTGCAGATTTTTCAAGTTCAATAACATTCCAATAGATACAGGAATGCTACCTTTGATAAGAGTTCCTTTGATGCTAAGCATATCCAAGTTGACAAGGTTGGAGATTTCTCTAGGTATGGTTCCACTTATCCTGTTGCCTCCAATCAGTAGCTTCGTCAATGTTCTCGAGAGATTAGTTATTGAGTAAGGCAACATACCTCCAAATTTGTTGTTTGCAATGGCCAGGAACTCGAGCTTTTTGCAATTGGTTAGAGAATCTATGAAATCTAGATCATCAGGTGCACTACTTCCAAGCTGGTTCTCGAGAACATTAAGCCATAACAGATTCTTGAGGTTTCCAAAACTCAACGGTATATTTCCCGTGAAATTGTTTATAGGAATATCAAGCCGCAGAAGATCTGAACAATTCGACAATGAAGCTGGTATTGAACCAGTGAAGTAATTGTTGGCCAAATACAGTCTCTAAGATTTGGGAAGGCAAGGCCAATATCTGGTCTTAGACTGCCTCTGAACTTGTTAAATGACAAGCTTATAAGCTTAAGGGATGAAAGATTGTAGAGTGCAGGGGGAAACTCTCCAGAAAGAGAGTTCACTGGCACACCTAACTCGATCAAGCTTCTCTCCAGAAAGAGAGTTCAGTGGCACACCTAACTCGATCAAGCTTCTCATATCACCATTGTTTCAGGTAATTCACCTTCCAAGTCATTGTAGGAAATGTAAAGCTCTTTTAGAGATGTAAGATTTCCAATAGAATTTGGAACATTTCCTGTGAGATTGTTGTTCTTGAGATACAACATTTCTAGCTTTGTCAATGAACCATGTTCAGTAGGTCACCCAAGTTTGTGGTAATAGTTGCCCAGAAGAATCATCATACCAAGTTTTTCCAGCCTAATGATCCTAACAATGTTCCTCCAGGTACTACACTGGAACTTAAAGAGGACATTAGTTGCATATTTTGCACTGGATGAAATTGCTTACGCATTCGCTTTGTGCAGACGCGATCATAGACAACAAAGTCTGTCATCCGAGGAATTATGACTTCTACTTGTGTGCGCATGCTGGAATGATTGTTAGTCTTTATGTTCTCTTTTCCATCTCTTTTTGTACTCGTAGCTTCGCTAATTCATTCTAAGATTCTTCATTTGGATCAGTTTCTCCCTCTTTTATGGGCAAAGTTCTTTTTCATATATTTGCATTTTTGAATATAACTTGGACATTTGTTTTGGTAAAATGTGTTATCCATGGAACTCTGTACTGTTACTTCTTTTGAATATTTGCATTTTGCGGAAGTCCATAAATTTCTTGTTTAGAAAATATCCTAGAATTGCTAGTTCAACAGATGTCCAATGCTTTAATTGTATCTCTGCTGCAATTGACCAATCTTTTGTTTGTGGTACATGATCTAATGGTATCCTTGCTTGGATGATAATTCTTTTGTAGGGTACTACTTGTCCTACACACTATCATGTCTTGTATGATGAGTTGGGTTTCTCTGCTGAGGATCTTCAAGAGCTTGTTCATAATCTCTGTTATGTGTAAGTATTGCATCAAGTATTTTGTAGATTGAATGATAGCTGCTACTAACAAATAATTTTATATCGTCCTCTTGCGGGTACCACAGAGGCACCACTGCTAAATCTGTTGGTAAGTTTTCATTTGCTAAGTATATTTTTCTGAGTACTGCACAATTCTATTCTCTTTTTTGTACTCATTCTTTGCGCTTACATGCAGTTGCCCCTATCTGTTAAGCTCATCTGGCTGCAACTCAAATTGGGCAGTGGATGAAGTTTGAAGATGTATCAGAGACTTCGTCGAGCCATAATGGAGTAACCAATGCTGGACCAGTTTCCGTTCCTCAGCTTCCAAAGCTCGAGGAGAAATTTTCCAGTTCTATGTTCTTTATCTGGAATGTATGAAATACATATGAACGGAAGAAGAAAGAGAATTTTTCTACTTAAAAAGAAAGAGGTATGTACTTTTTGAGTTCCATGTTTAATTTGTATGTAGAACTATGTTGAGTGCATTTTAAGGTGGTGAACATAGAGGAGAACAAGTGTCATTAGATGTACTTTGTAACTTTTTTGACTTTGGATGGATGGGAAACATAGGCTGTTACGAGTAAGTTTTTGAGAGCAACTGTCCAATCTTTTAGTTTTCGATTGTTTTTGGCTCGGCATGTGCATGATCCAATCACCACATCCTTTGTTGTTCTAGAAGCGACACTTCGATAAACTTGTATTTGAGGGTCACTTGTTTCATTACCACCTATACTATGTATTTTTATGAGTATTTTTCCATTAGTTATTTGTAGTAGCATTTAAGGGACAAATTGAATCTATATGTCATGCGATTTTAACTATGTTACATGACTCTGGAATGCACATTTGTCCTATATTGGTACGTTGAAATATTTAGCATGAGTATAACATATACATGTTAGTTTTCCATTAATTTTGATTAATCATAGCCTACCCATGTCACCTCCATTCGATATAGTCACAAATTTCAACAAGGTAAATAAGGATCCATGTAACATAGGAACTTCACCTTTAATCACACACATACAAAGAGGAAACATTGGACTTGAGGCATATGGTTTCTCCGTATAACTGTCATTGTGTGTTGTTTGTAGTTATTAGAGGTCTCTGAGAGTATTCGACTTTGATGCACTGATGAGAGTATTTGCCGCTGCACTGATGAGAGTGTTCGCTTTTGATGCACTGACTGTTCTATATCCTATTCGTTGAATGTTTAGACAACATCCCTAGGTAAATATTGAAAATAAAGGAGTCGATGCTCCAGACGCAACTACTGAGCAGTTCTATTATCATGAGACTTGAAAATTAGGTATAAGAATTCAATATAGATTTTTGTAGATGAATTCTGATTAACACAATGGCCTGTCTTATGGTGTTTAGTTCTCAGCAGAATGTAAATAATTTTCATTGCAATTGACATAGAAAATAGAAATTAAGTCTGCACTCTGTGATCTTTCGTTTTGCCAACCTTTGTGTTACTGCCTTAAAAAATCTAATAAAATTTATATTAACTCCGTTCGGTAGAGGACATGGAGACATCTAAAGAAGCCGGAGCTAATACTTTTGTAGATCGTAGAGCTAAGAAGGTAGGTGGGACTTGACATTCAAATCATGCATGCTGTTCACTGGTAAGATAATAGATTTCATATAAGTTTGACAATGTTGCTCATTATAAAGTGGTCAGTTGGTTATGCTCTCTTCTTATTTTAGTTAGTTAAGGTCATTTACCGGTGTGGCAGTGTTTGTTGATTCAGCATTCATTGATGATTGGTTTGTATTTTCATAGGCATTCATCATTTGCTTCTTTGGTTGTCTGAAAGGATAGCCTATAATCATCTTTCCACTCTAATATTCTGAATAGAATTTTCTGACGAATCAAAAATGTAACCTACCACATTGTGTATGTGAATTCTGTTAAAAATCATGATTTCCCCTTTAGATGTTGTTTAAGGTGTTCAATTTAACTAACCAAAATACATATTTCCCGTTTGTAATTGTAATTTGTTGTTCAGTTATACTTTAGTGTAATAAATACTTGCAGAACTTCCAAATATTCCGACATTATACGTACACCTACCTTGACTTTTCCACGACGATTTCACAACTTCCCTAACTTTAAACATTTCATTCTTTTTCTCACAGGTATATCCGGTTACAGCCAAAACACCTGCAACTATCATCATCAGTCCTTTTGTCAAAGTATACGTGTAATAGTATACGTCGTACATAACAGTGATATTGCAAACAAGTATTATCAATGTATTCATATAAATTATTATCCTATCTGATTTATCTACACGTCAACATTCATCATTCCTACGCATGGACCCCCCCCCCCCCCCCCCCCCCCAAAAAAAAGGTACATTAACTCCAACAAGTACTATGCTGTACTGTCATATTCTGAACACGCCCTGCTAATATTAAGCTAGTTGTTCTTCTATTTCCTGGTTTACTGCTCGCATAATTAACGTCGTCTTCTCAAATTGGTTCCAGCCCGTGCAATGCACGGGCCTCACTATCTAGTTATACTACAAGCATGAGA
The DNA here is from genome assembly GCA_029948455.1 of Solanum rostratum. NCBI lineage: Eukaryota > Viridiplantae > Streptophyta > Magnoliopsida > Solanales > Solanaceae > Solanum > Solanum rostratum. Next base: position 43,094,378 of record CM057054.1, read on the forward strand.
TGAGTTAAATGAACGTCAAGAATGGACCATTGATATGAAGCCAAAGCTTTCTCCAACATATTGAAATAGAAGATGAAAATGGACCACAATACAATTTCTTGAAAGGAATAAAAAAAAATATTGATTGAATCTACGACCGAATTTCGAACAAAAATCTCACACTTTCTGTTACACCCAGTAAAATTACCAAAATACCCCTAGATGAGAGAAGCTTGCATAATGCATGTAAACTTATTTGGAAAATCTGAGACCGAAAATGCGACCAGAACGAAAAATTGTGTGAAAAAATGGTCTTGGTTGATTTTTAAAGCAACAGGATCAAAAGATATTTTTTTCAAAGCAAAAATGAAATTCTAGAAAAGTGTGAGACATGTTTGTGTCATGGACTTGTCACGGATTTGCATTTAATGATGATTCCAATATTTTTTATGGGATTAGAAACTCAATTGAAATTTTTTTGACGATAGTTGTGCTAGGCGAGTCCAAGTCCGCGACGCGAACTTGTCTCACTATAGTTCAAATTTTTTCACTTTTTTCGAGGGGCATTTTAGACTTTTACCCACCTCTTCTAAACTTAACCTATGACTGATATGGATCGTTTTATGTGTAAAAAGGGTTTTTACACACATTCGTAAGCTTTTCAGCGTTCTAACAAAAGACTAGGGCTAAGAAGAGTAGAAGAAAAGCTAGAAATTCGAAGGATCGGGGCCGAAACCTGTGCAAATCGATTGTCAAACTTCACCCAAGGAATGTAAGGCTAACGTAAAGCATGAAATTGTTCTTCCATGTGCCCCTCGATTGAGATAGATTGAAACGTGAATGTATTGAGTCTCTATACATGTGTCCTTAAATGTTTTCTTGTAAATTATATTCATTCTATTTATTTTCACATGGTGATGATCATCATAAACTTGATTTACTGAATAAATAGTTTTTACATGAGTTATTTCACAACCCTACATATTACTTCATAAAAGATTGCATGAATGAACTTAGGGATTGAGTCTAGAGCCTTAATTTGAGAATGCTTGATTGTGATGTAAGCATAATGATGGATTGATAGAACTTGATGGTCCTATGAGTCTTCATGATTGAACTCTAAAGATTGGTCTAAATTGAAAGTTCTTCTACGTGATTGTCCAATTCACTCTTGAAAAATTGATGGGATTGTTTTGTCGAATTGTTGAAAGATTGACTTGTTAGAACTCATGAGCTGGAAGAGTCCTTTAAGAGACTCACTGATTCGTTGATTGGAGTTGATTGTTTTATGAGCATTAAGTCTTGGGAAGAGTATCGAGCACTAAATTGAGTATGAGTAAGTCCAACTCGAACTCATTAACTACATTGCCAAACGTTGGAGAGGATTGAAACCGTTAAGTCGGATGTTTCCTCTTGATAGCTCCTTGAAACAATAGAGGACTCGGTTGATTGGATCCATTATGGATCAATTTGTTCTTTACCCTGGCAAGTATTGAACGGTTGTGTCAACATCGACGAGATTATTTTACGATCACTGGCTCATAATGATTATTGTCAGATAAGAGAAACTCCCAGATAGGCTCTATACTGATAGTACTCTGAATTGATTGGATTGGATTCATATTGGTTTGGATTTGTACCGATTAGTCAGTGTCTACTCTCTATTCTTGCTTTAGATGGACATTTGACATTTGTATTGTGTATTTCTGGCGTTGATTATTATTCTACCTATATCTGTTTAATTCAACAATTTTACATAGTCGTACATTAGACGTATTGACGTCCATTTGGATTGCATCGTTTAATGATGCAAAGACAGGTACTAGAGATCATCAACAGGCGCATCTTTGAGGATCTATTACAGTCCGCTGATTTGGTAAGTCCTCCCTTGCTTCCGGAGGATACACATTTATACTATCATCTAGCTTGAGTCTAATATTTTATTTCCATTTTTATTGAGGTAGTCATGGCCGATCATGGTATCGTCTAGACAGTTTAGATAGAGGCTTGATATATTAGATTATTGAGTTGTGATTGGTTTGATTTTATTTTGGGCTAGTTTCTTTCATACTACTCTTATCGATTTTACTTGACCAATTATATATTGAGATTGTCCACCTTTTATTTTCTTTAGTCTTCTGCTAATATGTTAAATGTTGATTGAATGATTGTGATGAGGCCAAGTGGTTCGCTTTAGGACTAGCAATAGTCTTGGAGAACCGGCCATGCCAAGGGTACCCTTCTGGGGTATGACACTTTCTTTTCTTTTTCTCCTCCTTCCTTTTTGGTCTTTATCTGTTTAACTTACAGGAGTAGAATAGACTTTGTGCTATTTGTTTTCTTTTGTTTTGTTTGTGTGAATATCTTCTTTTTAAACTAATATTTATACTAAATGAAACACATGTAAGCGGAAAAAATCCGTTTAAATAGACAAATATGTGAGAAATAATCACATAATGTGCAAATTTTACTCAAAGCTTAGCAATTCAAACATCAATATTATAATGTTAAAATTAAGTAATACATAAAATTTGAACAACTTTGTAACATTAAAACATGTCTTATATAATAGTGACATCAAATCATATAATATAAAACTAAATGTTACCTCTAATGAATATCAATTCATGGGAATAAATGACCACAATTAAGAACTACGAACTCGAAATCACAAAAGCATATCTCAAACTCAACTTTTAGTTTTCTCTAGTTGTGTTTTTGAGAGGTTTTTGTGTCTGTTTTGTGAAGATGTTCTTTTGCGTGTGTAAAAAAGAAAACCTAGTGTTTTTTGAGAGATTTTTCGTGTGTTATGTCCAAACTCTTTTTTGAATGTGTTTCTTTATTTGTGTTATATTTGTTTTTTCTATCTGTTTTTTTCTTTTACTCTGTATGTTCATAGTTGTCACGCTTCAGGAGGGTACCCTTGGCATAATCGGTATTTGACAGACCATTGCTAATCCCTCAAGAGAACCACCTGGACTCACTGTCATGTCATACTCAACAATGGAAGAATACTCAGAGAAAACAATCCTTTTAGATAAATAAAACTCAAAATAATAATAGTTTTCCAATGATCAAGTTTGGAAAATAGCAACGATCAAACTATCTCTACTTAATGTTTGTGAAGCCTCTACTCTCATCTAGAAGGTGCCAAGATAAGCCCCGGGTTATCTCAATCAAAGAAGGTAAAAATACTCAATAAAAGATAAAAAGGCTCCTCCGAATCGCAAGGAGGACTCACCAACTCTGGAAGCAAGGGAACTGAACCTCAATGGTGCGCCTACTGAAGTCTTTTATCACCTGTATTACATCATTAACGATGCAGGCCCAAACGGACGTCAGTACGTGAAATTTACTAGTATGTAAAATGGCTCAAATAAAACAAGGAAAACTCAAACTCAAATCAATCCACTCGACTTAGAACTCATCTCCTCAGCTCATCACTCAACTCAATGATTATGCAAGTTTTGGGGTCTAAAATCATGCTTTGAAAAGAGACTCAATTTTCAAGCAACTTAGTTTAAAACATAATGTGCTCAGACAATTATTTCTTGGAAGTTTCTCTAACCAACATAACTTCCACCACATTAAATTTGGTGTTGCACAACGAAGGCGACGTCATTGTCACGCCCTTCCTAAACTTACCAAGGTAAAGGACGATCAACTCTCCTCTCTCTCCCTCGATTCTAAAGAGAATGCCCATATTTTTGGACATGAGCCATTAGAGTTAACAACACGGCTATCATATACAAGCAATGTAGTTTTGGGGTGTTATCCTCTTACCAAACTCGGTGCTCAATACTCCTTCCAAGACTAAAGCGTGCACATGCAAATCGACTCAAACTCATCTCATTGATTCATCTCAAATAGCTCAACTCAATTCCTCGTCAGCTCAACAATTTAGAACGTATCATTCATGCATGCAAATTAAGACTCTAACTTACATCATGTGGGACTCTGATGCATACGGTCATTCATTCTCATATCAATTATGCTCATCACATAGACATATAAGGTGCTCATCTCATCCATACGGAAGAACCAGAATACATACATACTCCTCATGCTCAAACATGCTCCAGGTACTCAACTCCAATAATAGACCCATATTCTTAATTCAGTCAATATACAAAACATCATCAAGTAATGAAATCAGGGTTCATGCTGTCAAGTATAGGACTACTATTACCTCAGTTTCATATGAAGGTCAACGCAATGCATCAATTTATATACATACAATCATGAGGACTCAAAATAAATGCAAGAAAACTCAAAAGTTAGAATTTAAAAAATTTTCAACACTCACCCTTATTCATGACTTGACTCAATACTACAAAGGAACGCATGGACAGACTCAATCCTACGCTTTAGAAAATATTACATACCTGAATTTTGGAAGAACTATTAATCCTCTAATGATCCTCACGCTTGAACTCGAAACCCTCACTTTTTTCCCTCCTACGATCTTCTCAAGAATTTCTAAGTGTGTGTTGAAAGATAATATACTTAGGGTTTCGATATAGGACCTAAAATATGTCCAAAATGTTTTAGGCATTAATTAAAAAAGGTAGAAAAATACAAAAATACCCCTCTTAAAATTGCCGAGTGAAACCACGAGACCCTATTTGTAGGTCGGAGGTCCACTTACGGGGGCCGTAAATCACCTCTCGTAAGTAGGGGTGTCCAAAGGTTGAGTTACTGAAAATTGGACCGAGAACTTATGAAACCTCCTGATACACGAGCCGTAAGGTATCTTATGGGTTGTCTGACAACTCGCCAGTCAAGTTTTAGAAATCATTGTTTTTGGGACTTTAACCTACGAAACCTATCATATGAGTCGTAAGTCAGTCTACGAACCGTCTGATAACTCATGACTCAAGATCCTGAAAAGTTGATTCTTGAGAAATCAACCTATGGACGATGATCTACGGGCCATGGAAAAATACATGGTCCATAGGTTATCTCGTACCTGGGCCTCAGACCTAGGAAAATTTACCAAGTCACCTGGCAACCTACGAGGCCTCGTCTATGGGCCGTAGATTACTCTATGGGTTGTAGGTAGCCTTCATGGTTTTCCTGAAGTGATTTTCTCAGTTTCTTCTAGGTATTTGCAGCAGGTTAGGTGGAATGAATTTGGGGGTGTTACCATGGTGTATGTGAGGAAGAGTGGAGTGTCATGAGTTGGGTTAGTGGGAGTAGTGAAGTGAGGTAATGTAGATGCGTGGGATAGTGGGGATTAGGTAGTTTAGGAGTTAAAAATTATTATTATATTTTTCATACTTTGTTTTAATTTTGAAAGAAAAATAAAATATAAAAATATTAGGAGACTATTTTAAACTAATAAAATATAGAAAAATTAACTAGCTAAACTAAAATATAATTAAAAAAAAATACGAACACTACTAGCTTATTTGTTAAGATCAAAATTAAAAGAATCATATAAGTTTTGTAAATTTTCTTTTCTTTACAACAATACTTACACTATATGACTCTATTTTACGTAATTTTCAAATCTTTTAAAATAAACTTATTACTAGACTAAGTTAAAAATAAAAATATACAATTTGGACCTAAAATAAATATTTAATACTAAAAAGATACAAACCTTAGGCTTGGTAAAAGATTAGGCGTTCACATATAAATTTACTCCTAATATAGATAATATGTGTTTTATCGTTACTGTCTAATTGGAATTAGTATTGGATTGTAGAACTTTATGTTTATTTCAACCCTAAATATTAGGTAAATTGTTTGTAGAAAATTTTGACTTTTATTTCATATTTTTTGATGTTTTGTTTGCCTATTTTTTCGGATAGTTTATTTGTTTTTGTTTTAGGAAAAAACTTTTTTTTGATTATTATTTTGAAAGTTTTTTTCACTATTTTCTTTTTGGATCTATTTTATTTTTTAAAAAATTTTTTCTATTTTTTTGACGATTTTTAATTATTATTTTTTTGGACTTTTTTTTTTAACTTCTTCTTCTTCTTCTTCTTCTTCTTCTTCTTCTTATTATTATTATTATTATTTGAAAGATTCTTTTTTTTGTTTTTACTATTTATCTTTCTGGATCAAGTCTATTTTAGTTGGAAAATGATTCTGTTTGTAGGAATTTAACCATAATAACAAAATCTCCATTTAATTTTTATTATGTTTATTATATTTAATATTTTTAGAATGATAATATAATAATAGGAAAAAATGTTGTAAAGACAATTTTATCTGAAGATGAGTGACAAAAAGTTCAAACAACATTTCTAAAGATCCTCATGCTTTTAATATAATATGAATACTCAACGAAGCAATATCAAATGACACCCTTTGACATAGGGTAGGTCTGTTTCTGAATTCACAAGTTTTAGATTTTTTTTAAAAAAATATGCCTCGTTCAATACTATAACATATACTGAAATGAAAGGAGATTAAGCTATAAATCCTTTTAACCGGTGACAATGTAACGTACTTATGGTAATAATTTTTCCGTAAACTAAGTACTAATTTAAGTTATAATAGTTTTGGATGTGCCTTTTGCATGTGTACCCATATGAATGAGTATACAATAGCTTTATCGTGTTTGTGTGGTAGTTTTCATTTTCTTTCGTCATTTAAAGCCTCTAAGTGGAATGGCAAAAGTCATGAATTTTGGAAAGAAGTTTAAAACATTATTACAAGAATACAACACCTAAAATTCTTCGAGTAGGATAATAAAAAGTTTATTTTGTCATTGACGCGGCTAATATTAATTGTGAGATCTCCTTTTCTACAAAAAGTAAGACCTAAAATTAAAGTATGATTTTGAGACGTACCATGGACAGTACGTCGCATTATTAGAAGTTATAATTTTATCATGAATCTAAGCACAAAACATGAAGTTAAGAAGAATCTCTAAACTTGGCTGGCATTTAGATTTTAGACCCACTAAGCAATAATCATTCTGTATTCAATGGATGATACATTTTTTTTAATAATTATAGATCGATATTAAGTCTCGAAAGCCAGAATATTGCCAGTTTAATGTTGTTTTGCCGGTTGGTAGACCCTCATTACTGCAATTTTCAAACCCAAATTTCAATGGGAATCAAATAATACACTTCAGATTGTGATCTAAAATTTACATTATATATCACAGTTTTGGTTGTTAAAGGAATTTCTACTATATTAAAATGGGTTATCAACATGTATGTTTAAGGCCATTTTAAATAAAGTTAAGAACATTTCCGTCTTTACGCATGACTTAGTGATGAGTCATTGGTAATGAATGACATATACTTGCTTTTTAGTATTACACATCATCCCTTTTAGGAATATTTGAGAAAATTTTCTATAATTCATCAGTGTTCTTCCTCCCAAAGGCCCAGGTTGGCCATTAACTATAAAGCATGGAACAATTATAAAGAAGAAGAAGAAGAAATTGACGTTGGACCTCCTAGAATTTTACCATTATTTTGAAGGAAAAAAAAGAGCCAACCTTTATTGCATACTTATAAAAGATTTACCTTATTCTATGATTGTTTTAAACAAAAAGGATTTTATTTGATTTAATGATTTCAGAGGACATTTCATATATACCTATGTCTCCTGGAGAAGAAGAAAGGGTTATTATGATTTTTGACCTTATACAAGTAAGTGCGCTAGTGAGTGTTTTTATTTTGAAGAATTGTATGACTCGTGTATTTATATTGCTTAATTTTCCAGAACAATTGAGACTTAGCAATCTAAAAGGACTCTTTGGGATAAAGATTAAGCGCCATCAACAATAGCTAATTATTGTGTTAAGGTTTAACTTTGACATTATTTAAACACTACACTCATATACACGTACATGCACTGAACTTTTTCCTCAAATTGTTGGTGGTTGTAGTACAATTTAAACATTGTACACATCAACACTCTTTTTTTTTGTTGATTGATTGTGCAGCAATCGAAGCACTTTAGTGTTGGATATGAGCAAAAATTTGCTTTAGACAGGAAAAAGCTGAAGTACATTCTACAGGCTAAGTTAAACATAATGCTTCTCCTAAAAGCTAATTGCTAAAAACCCTGCATCTCAAATAGCTTAGAAGCTTTTCTTATGAATAAAGATATTCTCCTAGAGATGAAGAGGAAGAAATTACTAGAAGCCGAAAAGAAGAAGGCACGTGTTAAAGAGTCATTGAAGCATGGAGTGTTGCGAAGTTCATTTTTCACTAGGAAGAGGTCAAAAGAAGGAAAATTAAAATTAAAATAGAAGATGAGCTACAAAAAGGTAACAACATATAGATTTTCTTTATAATGTGATACTTTCTGTCACTTTGCAACTTGACAATGAACATGTAAAAAGATGAAGAGAAGAATACTTGATGCAGAAAGGGAAGTCATATAATTTTTTTGGTAACAGTTATGACAAGATACATAACACGGCTTATCTGCTTTCAAGAATTTTTAGCTATTTATTAATACATTACATCATCTATGTAGATGGTTTACATTATTTAAGTTATTGATGTATGTAAGTTAACCCTTCACAAATGGAGCAAAAGTAGCAAAGATTTTACATTCAGGCAACAGAAAAAATGAGTCCAAGTTGGTTCTGCTTAGTATGTCGTTCATATGCTTCTTAATAACTCAGAGGCCCCTATTTTTTGTTCTTCTTATGCTTGCGCACTAATCCAAGGGCTAAGAGACCAATTCACTTAGACAAAACACATTTTGGCAAACAAATGGAAATGGTATGCTTATGGAATCAGCTGCTCAACTTTCTAGCAACGATCTACCATCTAATGCTACTTTAGGTTCTCAAAAGAAAGAAATGGCACAAGGAACTCGCATTTACTTTCTGAATACAATAGTTTTTTTTATATTCTGGCCAATTTATGTGCCGTATTTGGATATCTTAGTTTGTTTAAATAAGTTTCGCTTTTTTTTTGTGTGTGTGTGAAGTTTGAGGTGATTTTTGTATCACCCTTCTTTGCCCTTTCAGGAATATCACCAGGAGAGATGTTGTAAAGGACGAACCAAGAGTAAGGCGCTAGGAAGTCATGGTCAGTTGCATTTGCATAGTGGTACCCATAGAAATGAATGCATTGCATTTTCTAATGGAATTCATTTGGAGAATATTAATTTCCACTGCAAAATCTTCTATTGAAGGTGGTGAGAAGATTGCCGCTCCTAACCAACCTGATGACCTTCTTGAAGAACATCATGCGAATGCTTTCATGGATTCATCATATAGAATTAGTTATTGTGTGTGATCTCAGATTTGTTTAGTTATGATCTGTGATTTTTGAAGTTGATGAGAGAGGTCAATTGGATTTAATTTTAATATTTTGATTTTTTAGGCGTGAAATGTAGTGAATTTTTGATAAATCATGTGGTGTAGGGGTGGGTCCGTAAAATCAAAAATCGAAAATCGAACCGAAACTGATCGAAAAATACCAAAAAAAAAATTGCGCCGTAAAAAATCGAAATCGAACACAAAAAAACGAACCGAACCGATTCTGTGCGGTTCGGTTTCGATTTTGGTCTTAAAAACCCGAACCGAACCAATAACAAACCGAACCTACCTAATATATAAACCAAAAAAAAACCCTAGCCCCTAAATTAATTCCCATTTCCCCCAAATTAAATTCCCACCGTGGCACCGCCCACCCAGTCGCCCATGAGTCACCACCCACGCACAGTCGCACTCGCACAGCCCGCCACTCCGCCAGCCCTTACCCCTAAACCCCGCAGGTCCGCCGCCTGCACTCCGCCAAACCGCCACTCCCGCAGCAGTACTGCAGTTGTGCAGCAGCCAGCAGCTAGTAGCCAACAAAGCTCCCTCGAGCCTCAACCCTCGGTCCCTCCCGCCAGCAGCCAACAGGTTTACTTTGTTGTTACTTCTACTAATTCATAAATGTGCACTTCAACCTCTTTATTTGTAACATATAGAATATGGCAAATACAATATAAACTGAGAAACTATTAACCATTCCTTTAAATATGAAGAGTTTGTATATTATTTATTTCTAATTTAATTTCTATTAAAAAAAAATTGTTGCGCTGCAAAATTATAAGAAGACAATAGACAAATAAAAACGGCATACCTGATTTTTTTCCCTTAAAATAATGATTCATGTTTCAATTATGTAGATCTAATCATGTATTTAGTCGTGAATTATTTACAGTATAACTTTTGATACTTTATTACAAAAGGTTACAGATTCTTATTGTTACTTCTACTAATCCCCTACAACATTTTCTTCTTTCTTTAGCTATGAAGTTGTTTCTTTTGTAATAGATTAAATTTGTTTGCTATCGACACTGAACTAGTTGAGTTATGGGTGAAAATTTGTATGCATTTATATAGCTCAATCATGAAATAATAAAAATATAAGAGAAGCCAAGTAAACTATATTATGAACTGTCAACTAATGTATTAGTTTATAATGTTAAAGGTGAAGTTTTCAGAATTTCAATCCGAAAGATTATGAAAATGCACTAATGACTGAACTGAATGAACATCTTTCTTTTTTTTTAATCCAAGTATGTGAACGAAAAAAAAAACAAAGAAAGAAATAGAATGACAATTTCCTTTTCCTTTTAGTAAATCTCTTGGAAAGGTTTCTTGCTTAATTTTTCTTTGGCTTGAATGGTTTTGTTATATGAATAGAAATCATGAAGAGGCATTTATCTTCGACATCATCAGCGAAGCCTAAAGTCCCCAAAGCTGCTTCTTCTCATTGTCAGGTTATCATCTATTTAATTTAATTTGTTTTCTCTTAAGATTGTAATGTCCTAAATTGCTAACAGAATTTCATTTACCTTGCATATTATTCTTGCAGATGCAGACAGAATCACTAAACACAAGTGAAATGCCATCTTTTCAAGCATCAACGATAAGTGATAGTAATGTGGAATGTATAGCGGGCAGTGAAAATTCAGATGACACAACAAAGTTGGGTGGAATGACAGAAGAAGAGTACTTGGCAGCTTTGAAAGCTAAAGAAAGAGCCAATATTTGGGAGCATTTTACTCGAAAGTTTGTGGCAGGTAAACTTAGAGCGTTTTGTAATTATTGCAAGCATAAAAATTTTGCTGCTCACCCCAAACTGAATGGTACAACTGCTTTGAAAACTCATATTGGCAAATGTAGAGAGTACCCACTGAATAAAGATTTGTGGAATCAAAAACAAAAAATATTGACTTCTGAAAAATCAAAAGATTTGGTGGTAAGGGGAAGTACTCAAGATGAAATCACTAAAGCTTGTGTCCAAATGATAATTCTAGATGAGTTACCTTTTAGTTTCGTGGAAGGAGAAGGTTTTCGATATTTTTGCAGAGTTGCATCCCCCCATTGGAGAGTGCCAAGTCGTAAGACTATGGCGAAAGATGTGTTTAACTTATTTTACGTTGAGAAAAATAAACTGAAGAATGATTTGAATGGATATAGGGTGTCTCTTACAACTGATACATGGACGTCTATTCAAAATATCAATTACATGGTTATTACTGCACACTTCATTGATAAGAATTGGATTTTGCATAAAAAAAATTTAAAATTTTGTGTGATTCCTAACCACAGCGGGGACTCAATTGCAAGACTTTTAGAAGAGTGTTTGTTAGAATGGGGAATTGAAAATTTTTTGACTGTTACTGTGATAATGCTTCTTCAAATGATTCTGGCATAAAAGAACTCATTAAAAAAATAAGTTCTTGGAAAATTAACAATGCACTTTTGCATAATCGTAAGAATTTGCATATGAGATGTGTGGCACATATTTTGAATCTGATTGTGAATGATGGCTTGGGGTTATTGAATAAGTCAATTCAAAGCATTCGTAATGCTGTTAGATATACAAGATCGTCACCTCAAAGATTAGAGATGTTTAAAGTTTGTGTGGAGAAAGTTAAAGTTGAGAGCAAGAGGCTTGTGATAATGGATGTTCCAACTAAGTGGAACTTTACATTTTTAATGCTACAATCTTCTTTGAAGTTTCGTAAAGCTTTTGACAGATTGAAAGAGGATGATGGTTACTACATGGGATATTTTAAAAGTGACAATCAAGACAAGGCAAGAGAAGGACCACCTTCTACTGATGATTGGGAAAAAGCTGAGGTATTTGCACATTATTTAAGACCTTTTTATGAAGTTACATTAAGAGTGTGTTGTTCAAACACTCCAACAATTCAAAACCTCTTGGGTGATTTGGTTAAAATTGGAGGTGTCATGAAAGAACCTGAAAGCACACTTTTATCTTTTATTGTAACACCCATGCAAGCTAAATATGACAAGTATTGGGGGGATATCGCCAAGGTGAATGACTATATTTTGGTTGGAATGGTTCTTGACCCACGTTATAAATTTGAGAAACTTGGTGATTATTTAGAGTTGATTTATGGGGAGTTTGATAAAAGGGTTGAAGACACCATTTTTGAGGTGAAAGAGTTTTTGCTTTCTCTACATAATATATATGCATCAGGTGGATCTTTCTCTTCCGATACGACTCAAATGAATACTTGTTGTGGTGTTGACAAGTCTCCAATACAACATGAGGTAACTTCTATTTTATCAATGAGACAAGTTGAGAGGAAGTTAATGGAAAAGGAGCAAAAAAGGAGAGCACAAAAAGCTAGTGTTGTAAGCAACGATGTGGATAGATATATTTTAGATGCAATTGAAGGGGATGATAACTCAAGTTTTGACATTCTGAATTGGTGGAGAGTGAACGGGGTTTCTAAATACCCAATTTTGGCATGCATTGCAAGGGATATTTTAGCGATTCATGTATCCATAATTGCTTCTGAATCATGTTTTAGCACTAGTGGACGGGTGATTGATCCGTTCTGTAGCTCATTGAGTCCCAAAATGGTGGAGGCCTTAATTTGCACACAGAATTGGCTTCGGAGTACCAACATTGCTTTACATCATGAGCCAACAATTGAAGAAATGGAATTTTATGAAGAACTTGAGAAAGGTGAGAAGTATTAATCTTTTTAAGTTAATTTCTTTGTTCTATTGTTTATTCTTTTATTTTTTGATTCGTTAATTTGCTAATAGATTTTGATTCATTATAAATCTTTTTCTTTAGAAATTGCAAATGGTGGTGGAGTTGAAGGGTCTAAATTACCTCCAAGAGTTCCAAGATGAAGAAAACGTTTGCTGATTCGGGTTGGTTTCATCAATTAGAGGTTGCTGACTTGCTTCTAGTTTGCTGACTTGAAAAGAATTGCAAATGTTGGCTCAAGTTCTTAAACAATAGAACAAAGAAATGCTGAAATGTTGACTTGAAGTATTAATCTGGTTTGCTGAAATGCTGACAGCTGAGTTGCTATTTTTGTTTTTGCTATTTCATGAACTATTGAGTTGTAATCTAAAATGAGGTTGTTGGAACTTGGAAATCCTAGGAGTAGGAGGCTGTTTTGGATTAAAAAGTTTGTTGATTTTGAGGTCTAAAAACTAAAAAGTTTGCTGTTTTGCTTATTTATCTTGAAATTAAATGAATTCGTCTTTCTTCTTAATATATGTGATTAAAGTGGGACAGAGAGATATTAATAATGCTTGAAGTTTGTTGTTTTTTCTTTTAATTAAAAAAATCGAAAAACCGAAAAAAATCGAAGATTGAACCGAAAAACCAATGGTTTACTTTTTTTGGGGCAAAACCGAATCGAACCAAACTGCCAAATGACCTTCCTTTCTGTCTTTGATTTTAGGAAAAAACCGAACCCACCCCTAATGTGGTGCTGGCGCAGCAGAAAGCCTTATTCACTATGAATTTGATGTGAAATTGAAAGTTACAGTTTAAAGGTAATAGCATCGTGTAAGATCGAGTTATATAATTTACATGTAAATTTAGCAGAAAAGAAAGCCCTGGGAGATAGTCTGGGTAGAATGTTTAGTAAATGTAGTTCCTGTTTAATTGTTGTGTGTGATCTCATATTTATTTAGTTACGATCTATAACTTTTGAAGTTGATATGAGAGTTCAGTTGGATTTAATTTTAGTATTCATTTGTTTTAGGTGTGAAATAGAGTTATTTTTTAGTAAATCGTGTGTTGCTGGCACCACAGAATTATCTTCTCCATTGTGAATTCTATCATGAAATTGAAAGATATGATTTTAAGTTACCAACATCGATTCAAAGTTGGACCTTGGCATGTAAGAGTAATACAACTTACATGTCAATTTAGCAGAAAAAGAAAGCTCTAGGAGATGGTCAGAGTAGAATGTTTTAGTAATGTAGTTCTTTTTTTGTGTGTGCATGTGATATCAGACCTGTTTATGTATGATCTGTGCTTTGTGAAGTTGATTCCCTCTTCGACATTTAGAGCTTGAGTTTTCCTTAATTGTGTCTCCTGTTTGTTCAGAATTGAGTATTTCTTTAGTCATGCATTGTAATGTTAATTTTCCTATTATGAAAATATGCTTTTATATGTTGTACTGTTATGTAGCAGAAGGAATTTGAGTTGTGTTTATTGCTGAAATACAATTCTTCCACCCAAATTATCAATGCTGCGTACTTCTATTAAATCAATTTAAGTCTACTCATCTGTGTTACAAAATAGTCATCCTTCTCCGAGGACATTCTAGACTGTTTTAATGATTTTAGCATAGATTTGCACCTTCTCATCAAGTGGATCAGCTTCTATTATGTGGTATTTGGTGAATGGTACATCTCAGTGCCTCACAAATGTTGGGCCTGTGCTCGCACAAGCCACCACTGCCTAGTATAAATATATAAACTATTGGAATAGACATGCATCAAATTCAAAGACCAACTCATAGACAAGAACAATTAAATGCACGTGCCTGCATCAGTACATTTGCCGTACTCAGTTAAAAAATGAACATGCAATCCAATTAATAATAAGTATTTAAAACTCCTATTACTACTAAAAACAAAATAGAAGGGCGATGTTACGACGACAAAAATAATAATTTTTGAATGCTTGTATGATATTATGCAGCAAAAGCATTCTCAAGATCATATTGCTTACATGAATTATATACAACAAATATAAGTACGTATCACACAAAGTATGCTGTAAATCAATTCAAAGAGAAACTTTTGAAGCGTGTGCAGATATCTTGAAACAAATCAAACTTATAAGAACCGATGAGAACATAATTTTATAAGTCAGTCCAAAACATTTAATAGTTGAAAGAACATATTTTTATCAGTCAGTCTAAAACATCTATCTCTACTTAGTCTCGTTCAATACATACAAAATATACTAACTAGAGAAGTTAGAACTATACCATTCTTCATAATCAAGATAATTACATATAATCTCATGTTATAATTTTTCTCATGGTCTGTCCAAATTCCCATCTAGATTGTGAACTATAACTTTGACTTATAAGAACGATGGTTTGATCTTCTCTGTATAAACTAAAACTCTATACACCAAATCATCTATTATATAAGTTGAGGAAATATATATGACAAATTGATCTATTTAATGTAACACTTTATTGAATTAGTAAATAATAAACAATTATTCAATAAATAATACTATATCCAAATGCATGGTTGATACTACATCCTAACAATCTCCCACTTAGACTCATAACCATGCACCCACAACTTTAACACCCATTCCTTCAACATATCTATCAAAACACGTTTGTGGTAAAACTTTTGTGAAAGGGTCTGCCAGGTTGTTTTCTGAGACAATCTTCGCAACCACCGTATCTCCTCTCTACACTACGTCTTGAATCAAATGGTATTTATGCTCAATGCATTTTTCTTTTGTAATGACCCGATCCGGGTCATTTCTTAGGTTTTGCAGTCATTTTGTTGAGTTGAGCATGCGTATAGTGACTTTGGGCCATTGGTGATTTGTTGAGACTGTTGGGATGACTATTGGTTGGGTTATTTGGGAGTTATACAAATTTTCGAGTTCACTGGGAAGTTATACCTATAAACTGAGCTTTCAGGTAAAGTCCTAGTAAACAGTCTCAAAAGCGGAATTCTGAAGATTACATTAACTCCAAAATGATTGAATTAGGCTAGGAGCATGTCTGGTACAATTATATTGTGATTTGCGAATTTAACCATTGGAACCGGTTAATAGATGACTTAGTCAACGCTCTTGGTGTGCCCCAAATGAAAATTTTTATAGCGTAGTTAGCTCCAGAACATCTATTTTTTGGTCTAGAATAACCCTTCATTTGATACCAGGGACGTGCACCTGGGGACTTTCCATTAAAAGTTGCGTATAAAGAAGTGGGACTCTCACTTTACCGTAAGAACCTCCATTGGAAATTAATTTTGACTGCACCGTTAGATCCGGAATGTCGAATTCTATAGGGTTACATAGTTCATTTGAAAAAATTGAAGTTCGAACGAGCCCAAAACAGGTGAAAAAGGGATTGGATGGTGGCTGAATAGAGGGGTGACGTGGCCAGGCCAACGCTGACTGTCACGCGAGCTGAGGCTGCCATGTACCAGGGGCGTAGCCCTATATATATGTGTGACTTGCTTCCTGGAAAGAATGTACACATACATACATACATACATACATACATACATATATATATATATATATATATGCAACTTCATATCGCGATTCTTAGCTCATTTTATATCCGATTTGAGCTATTAAAAAGGCTAAGTTATACGGATTTTCACAAAGAATGCTGTGGTGAAGTTAGGTTTGGGATTTGGTGCATATTTCAAGGTAAAATCCTATTTCTTTTAAAGATCATATATTGAAAATAAGTGAATACTTTACATTGCAATAACTTGGTCATTTCTCAATGAAATTAAGTGAAATTTGTGTCTAAATTATTCTATTTTTGAGAAGAATGTTGTGGTATGCTTGGATCTTATTAATTTGGTTATAATTTTGTGAAATTTGATCGAGAAAATTTTGAAAAGAATGTTTTTTTGGTAAAATTTTTAACTTCGTTTTTGGGTCATTTCTCAGTATTTCAAGGTCCGTTTTGGGCCAAAAGTTTTGCTGGAGACTCAGGAAGATATGGAGAACTTTTTACTGGGATTTGTTTGGGATTTCAGGCGTGATCCCTATTTTCCCTGTTTTAGGCCCAATTGATGTAATTTCACCCGTTTTCAAGATATTACAACCAATATAATTGTATTGACCTTGTGAACTGCATTTTTAACAACTAAGCAGCATCAAAAAGTGATTCCAAATGGAAGGCTCAAGTGGATTGATTTAAGATGTGAGGAATCGTGTACTAGGTAGGCTAGGCTTCTCTGAACCTTAGACCGAGTTGAAATGCATTCATAATTGAGCTGAGATGGTAGTAATATGCTGGTTTTGGGCTGAGTTGTGGAATATGTGTTGTACATAGCTAGTTTTGATCTATATGTTAAAAAAATTGTATATGATGACATCGGATGACTGTTGTTGTACTGAGTGCTGTGTTAGTTATAGGTCTTATATTAGCTGAATTTTGTCATTGTTAGGACTGCGCAAGGGATTAGTAAAGGTTAGATATAGGTTAAGACTATGGAATAGGTATGTGCACTGAGCGTGACTCTTGTCTGTATGCTACCATAAGATTATTGAGATTTGATAACTTGTGCGACTGTTGTTGACTATATGTGGTACAATGGACTGTTTCGATGTCCAACTTGATTCTAATAGCCTTGTTTGTTTGGGATACTTATGATATGGTTGTGACCTCCAGGTTTCTCTATAACCCTGAGTGTTCAATACTTGCAGTGCAGTTGTGATGTCTATGTTATCCTGAGTACGGTGACTGTCTAGTTGTGATCCTTCTGCCTTGGGTAGACATGACTCATCACAATTTTGACAACATATATTTTATATTTTTAGTTTGTAGCTATTATACAAATGCTAAACTCCCTTGTCTGACTGTATTCGGAGAATTGTTATCACTTATACCTATGTTTGGGCACTATTGACTTTGGTACGAAATACGATACCACTATACCTCAGGAGAGATAAAAATGTGAATGTGCTTCTGCAAAGGGATGTGTACTTGATCCCCCGAGATTCACTAGGCCATCTGTGGGTGTCATGTGATCTTTAAGGGGCCGTTTGGTACAAATACCAATAATGTAGGGACTAGTAATGCAGGGACTATTAATACAGGAATTAATAATGCGGGATTAGTAATGCTGGGACTAACTTTTATCAAGTGTTTGGTTCATTACTTCTCACCTAATCTTATGGTTGGTTTGAAATTTTACATAAACCTTCTTTTCTAATTATATCCTTGAATTATTATGGGATATTATATTTCATGTAATTGGGTCAAGTAGATAATTGTCGGAGACTTTTTTTTAGCCTTCTAACTAGCTAGGAGAAGAACAAATTTGTTATGTTTTCTACTTAATTTCTCACTTGAGTTATTGAAGATAAGTCATTGTCATCTTAATAAATTGATTATTCACAAACATCAATTTTTAATTTAATAAATATAGAACATCTACTTTTAAAATAAAAAATACCATAAATAATAATAAGATCGAATAAACCATCTACGTTTACATATAGAAATTGCAAGTTGTAGTTTTAAATGGAGTTAATATCTTAAATCACTGAGCTTTGAGAATTTATCTATTGAGTTTTGTTTTGTATAATAAAACCACTCAATAAGACATTTGTATCAACTAAATAACTCTACTAAATTAATTATCGAAATAAATTTTTGACATGCCAACTTTATTTTTTATATTATGTAAATATGAACCTATAAATAGATAAAAGTTAAAAATTTAATATGACAAAAAATTATTTTATATTATGTAAATATGAACCGAAAAATGAAAAAAAAATTGTAAGTTGATTTATTTAAAAAATATTTAGTACAAAACTACAAATATAAAACGTAACATCAAGAAAATTAAAAAAATGATTAAAAGAATTTGAGGAGATTGAGGGATAGTTTGGTCATTTAGGGGGCTTATCCAAGGATTGTTAAACCTTGGATTAGCTATCCCTCTATTTTCTAGGGATAAAATAATACCATGAATGAGGTATAACTAATTCATGGGTTAAATCAAATAAATTAACCAAACAATGGATTAGTTAAATTATCCAAGAACTATTCTTAATCCATGGAATATTTTTATATAATACATCCTACTAAACGGGCCCTAAGAGTTAGTCCTTGGGATTACTATCTATTTGCCACATTAATAGCAAGCTGGCACATAGTTTCCCAGATAACTTATCTCTGTTGTCAGTGGGGCTGACATGTGACATGTTTGTTTGGTTACCTGTTTCCTTATGGGTGGCCTGGTATGAGAATTATGTGATATTGAGAGGCTTGTTCTCGGTTGAACTCTTGAATACTCCTTGTGACCTTGTGACTATGGTCCCGTGTTGTGAAGTAGTCAGCATGTCGAATTTTGGCCTCTTGGGTAACTAAATTGCAATCTGAATGATAAGATGTGGACTATACTCGGAGTTAGCTAGGTAATATTAGTTCTTGGGGTGTTGTTGCGATTATAAGTTGGACTGCTTGTTATTCTACCTTGTGGTCTTGTTATCGTCATTAGCTAGCTGGGATATTATTAGCTGAGTTTTGATTATTCTAGACAATTGCTATATCTTCAGCTGAGGTGAACTTGTCCACTTCTAGACATGATTCTATACTACTGTTGTGGCATACACTTCGATTGATTGCTTGATGCCCATTGGGTTGTCGAATACTAGGAAACATGTTACGTTCTGGGGACTGATTATGTGTCCTGCTCTTGAATATGTGCTGTGGGTACAGTCTATCATCACGCCCCGATGTTTAGTTCAGGGTAATGTATGCTTTGATATCCAGTCTAGGGTATCTCCTACCTTCATTACACCCTGATGTCCAGTCCCGGGTATCATCTGAGTTTATAACACCCCGATGTCCAATACATGGTATTGTCTGAGAGTTTCATCTGAGTTTATAACACCCTGATGTCCAATACATGGTATTGTCTGAGGGTTTCATCTGAGTTTATAACACCCTAATGTCCAATACATGGTATTGTCTGAGTTCATTATGCCCTGATGTCCAGTCTAGGGTATTACCCTCCTGATGTCCAATCCAGGCATGGTTTGAGGGCCAGTCCGGACTAGGTGCTTACTGAGTCGCATTCGTGGTTTCGATTCGGGTTCTATGTTTTCTCTTGCTGTTAAGGTTGGGTTACTATTTCAGATTTAGTTGGGTAGTTTAGGGTTTTGCTATCGGTTACTTATCCTAGTATTCCTGCACCTATACATCTCGTGATTGTGCGTGGTTGTACCCTCTGGACTTATGGGGGCTCAGGGGGTGTTCAAGCTTAGACAATAGGGCCTTAAACCAGTGTACAACTGACCTGTGATCATGTGATATAGGGAGTTAGATTCTGTTATGATTCAGTTGATTAGATTATGTGGGAAGTTACCTTCTAGGCTTATGGAGGCCCAGTTGGCATAAATGCATAAATATTAGGGCCTTGCACCCGCGCATGACTCTATATCTCAATTGGGGACAGTTGTGGTATGGGTCTATACACCTTCATCAGTCGACATCATTGTTCATTGGTTATTGTTGTTCATCACTTGGGTTGGTTCAAGTTAGCATTGTTTATCACTTAGGTTGGTTCAAGTTAGTGTTGTTCATCTCTTGGGTTGGTTCAGTTATGATTGTTCATCTCATTGGTTGGCTCTATTAGGGTGGGAGGGTTTCCAGACATATTGTTTCCATGATTTGAGTTCTGATTTGGCTAGACCTATTGCAGTTTTTTATATTTGAGTCTTCTAGATTTATTGTATTTCAACGCCGAACGATGATGCCTACTAGGTGGCTTTTTTTGGTACTCACCCCCGACTTTCTGCATCTTTCTTGGTACAGGTCCAGGTTCTACTATGAGCAATGAGTGTTTGGGGGATTTTGGAGCGGTCAGGAGACTTTTGGTGAGCACCGACAACTCTAGCTACTTTGCAACCTCCCTCTTTTTGATGGCCATCTATTGATTCCAAACATTGTCTTGTACCTTGTGGTTATGATTTGTATTTGTAGGAACACTCCTGCTTTGTATATAATTATGGTTATTGATGTGTGTAAATATATATATATATATATATGTATATATATATATATATATATATATATATATATATATATATATATATATATATATATATATGGATATGTACTTGTGTCTATTGTAGCTCTATACAGTTGACTTCCAAGTTCTAGATGGGTTGTGGTTATTTATATTGTTGTATAGGCTATAGTTGTGATTAGAGCTAGGACAAGTACCTTGGGGTTGGGTAATTGGCTTACTTATAGGTGGGATCTAAGAAGCAACATCATGACCAGGACCAGGTTGTGACAAGGTGGTATCAAAGTTTAAGGTTCACTGGTCTCAGTTGTACAAAGCTACCGTCTAGTAGAGTCTTGTGAATGGGTGCGGAGACGTCCATGGCTTATCTCCCGGAGACTATGGGATGTTTGGAAAACTTCTTGTGTTATTGATCTTGGTCGTGCAACATTATCAATGATCCTTCGATTTCTAATAATTTGGCTTTGTTCGTTCCTTCACGAATATGTTATGTAGAGGTTAGACTTCAGGTTGGGGTAGTGTTACATTACCAGTCTAAGATAAGGAGCATCCCCCAGGGCCCATTGAGTAGAGACTAGATGCCCTTGAGTTTTGGTAGCCGGATAGAGAGCCTGCATGCATGGAGATTGTGGGAGCCTCAAAGATAGGCTTTGTGATCAGTTACTTGATTGGTGGTAACTATGTGTTGTAGTATGGGAGATATTATTGGGGCTACAACTATGCGAAACTTATATATGTTCGTGATCTACCATCTCTATGTTATAGGGGTTGTTAGTGCTCCTGATAAAGATAGTACAAGCGGGAGAGGTTCGGACTGAGGTAATGCTAAGCATTGGTGCTCTCTGTATATTCGTATTTGATTACTTAACTACTGTTTTTAACCTATTGGGTTTCCTAATTTTGATGAGAATGCCATGCCTAGTGAGATTTCGAGTAATTGTCACCTATGTTACAATTATACTTGTTGGAGGCTAAATGTAAGCCAAAACCTTGTGGTGTATACATATGATCATTTCGGTACTTGGCTACTAGAGTGGATAGTGTGATATTGGTGTGTGTAGCATTTGAGAGGCTGATTGTCAGTTATACCCCTTACTATACCTTGTGCCTCTATGGTTATGATTCTGCTGTGATGATTCTGTCGATATGCACTTCTCTTGATTCTTGGGTGACTGAATTGTGAGATAAATGCTATGTCAGGGGGCTTAGTTGGATTATCTATTGTTGTATGAAATATTGTTGTATTCTCTTTCTGTTCTCTTTCCTTTCCTTTTTTTCATATCTAACTTATTCTTATTATGGATATTTGAGGCGAGGGTTCCCAGGAAATAACCTCTCTATTTCTATGAGGTAGTGGTAAGGTCTGCGTACATTCTACCCTCTCTAGACCCCACTTGTGGGATCCCATTTGGGTATGTTGTTGTTTGTATGGAATATTGTTGCATTATCAGCTGAGCTGCGAACTACTCCACCTGGGGGACTTGTTGTAATTCTTAGTTGGCTGAGAATATGTTATCCGATTTCTTGGCTATGCTTGCCAGTGGACATGTTGATCAATCTACCGGGTTACCTTATATTTGAAATATGGTTTTACATTGTTAGCTGCATTTCTTAGCCTATCGCCTACTTGAGTATGGGTTTCGAGTTTATTTTTATCCCGGGTTAGGTATTGAGGTAGTAGAAGGTCCTTTTAATTAGTGGGAGATTTGCTATGGTGATTCTTCAGGATTGTGATACAGGGATCGAGCAATATTATTGGATGACCTCGGTTTTGATATCACCCTGGGGTTGGATTGACTTGTTTCTGTAATGTGGTTACCGATGTTGTCCTCTGATTGGCTGGTTTGAGCCTACAGAGCTGCGTCCGAACAATATAGATTTATTTCAGGATGCCTTAGCCAAGGTCTGGGGTATTCAGGATAGCTTTGAGGTGGCACCCGGAGTTACACCGACCATGGATGCCAGTTTCTACAATTTGAGATTTGAGACAGAATGGTTCTGTAGGTGTCATCCTATAGAGAAATTGTGCTGGTTGGAAGGCAAGGTAACCTTTGCCTGATATACTATCCCTTTGAGGTTTTGAAATGGGTTGGATCGATGACATCTGAGTTAGACCCACCCCTAGCTTATTCTACTATGCACCCTATTTTCTGCGTATCGATGTTGCATCGATGTGTTCCAAATGAGTTACATGTACTTCGGTATAATGCAGTGAGCTAGATGATTGTTTAGTATTGGTGGAGGACGCTTTAGGGGTTACACCTGGAATCCTTTGTGGCCATTGTGAGTTGTTGATTATCTTCGTTGGGCTGACTACTATGTTGTGTAGTAGGAATTTGATGGCTTATAAGCATTGGTGGCTACTATCACCGTTCGTGCCAAGGGTTGATTTGTTAAATGCTACAGAATGGTAACTTATAATAATAATTACTGATCACCATGACTGGGCAGTGAGATACAGATGTCTGGGTATGAAAGGAGCTAGTAAAAGTCATCTGACTAGATGGCTTATTGGGTATTTGCTCCATTGGTGAATGTTTGGTGGCGATGTCGGGTGGATTGGATAGTAAGGGAAAGGGGTTTTGGCCCTGTGTGAATGTGAGCATTTAACCATAGTCCGCAGCTTATTCTAGTTAGCTTGTGGGCTATTTGTGATTAATATTGGGATGTGGAACATGTGTATGGCCGATATACTCGTGGTATGGACTGGAGCCTGCAAGTATGCCTGTATTTGTACTTTTGCAGATGAAATACTTATTAGTGGGGAATGTTGTAATGACCCTCCGAGTCATTTTTAAGGGTTTTACAATCATTTTTTTAGTTGAGCATGTGTATAGTGACCTCGGGCCATTGGTGATTTGTTGTGACTATTGGGATGGCTATTGGTTGGCTTATTTGGGAGCGCTCAAGAGACTTTTGGTGAGCACCAGTAGCTTTGGCTACTTCACCACCTTCCTCCTTATGATGGTCGTCTATTGTTTCGAGACATTAGCCTGTACCTTATAGTTATTATTTGTATTTGCAGGAGCACTCTTGATTTGTATATAATTATGGTTATTGATGTGTGTGTGTATATGTACTTGTGTTTATTGTAGCTCTGTACAGTTGACTTCTAGGTTCTAGGTAGGTTGTGGTTGTTTATATTGTTGTATAGGCTATGTTTGTGACTAGAGAGCTAGGACGGGTACCTCGGGTTGGGTAATTGGCTTGCCTGTAGGTGATATCTAATAGGCACCATCATGACTGAGACCGGGTCGTGACATCTTTCTTATGACTTTGTAGTACTTTTGAATTTGCAACCACACCATTATTATCACAAAATATTGTGAGTGGAACATCCATTACAGGAACTACTCCTAAGTCCTTTAGAATGTTTTTAAGCCATACTGCCTCCTTAGTTGTCTCAGAGGCTGCTACATATTTGTTTTCCATGGTGGAATCACCAACACAAGTTTGCTGATGCTCTTCCAAACAACAACTCCACCACCCAAAGTAAAAACATTTCATGAGATTGACTTTCTAGAGTCCTAATCTAATGGAACTCTGAGTTGTGTACCCTACTGTGACACCCCATAACTCTATCCTCACATGTACCTACATTTCAAGCCTCATTCTTATACGTGGGGAAGTGTATTAGGGTCATAAGCGGCCTCTAGTACTTAGTCGAGTTCAAAACCCTCCTATAAATTGAGTTTCTAGTATTAGATTATGCAAAGGTCAAATGTAAATGAACATAACTGTTAGCATTGAAAGTATTAGGTGGCCCATGATATATCAAATGAAAGCCCTTTGAACTAGCTTTCAAACACAACTGGTGTCACCTGGCGTTCGAAGTGAAATGTTATGTTTGTTTTACTGGAGATTGGCAAGTGTACAGTTGTTCCACGAAACCCCTTTACAAGCCATAGGATGAATTATGACATATCTGCTAACTCGTGAGAAAAAGTCCTGAAATTTTAATTTTTGGCCCCAGACTTTATAAACCCATCTATGGGTTGTTAACCTTCTACAGGTCATAAAATGGGATCGTAAAATGAACTAGAAACCCCAAAATGGGGCCAAAGGTTTACAGAAGGGTCCCTACGGGTTGTGGAACTTTCTACAGGCCGTAAATGGGCCCTTATACGACTTTTGACAGCTTTTTAAGAAGGTTATTTTGGTCTTTTTCCACCCTTTCTAAACCTAGGATTGATGTTTTTACACTTGAATAGAGCCCTAAACATGTTAGATTAATCTTTTTATGCTAAAATACTCTCCCAAACATAGAAACAAGGATTCAAGAGAGGAAAAGGGCTAGGGTTTAAAGACAAAATGAGAATTATTCCAAGATACTTCAAGGTTCAGAATTTCCAGGTATGTAATGCTACCCAAAACATGTATTATGTTCTCTCATGTGTGCCATAACCTGGATTGATGAAGGTGTGAGTAAAATTGAGTCTCCCATGAATGGTTCTTGAAGGTTTTTCATAAATTCTGATGCATATTTATATAATATTGCATGAATTACCGTTTTTATAAATTAAATTCTTGAATTAGACTATTTGCCACATTACATGAACCCTAGAATGATTTCTCATTTCTTTCACATATTTTACTTGCATGAACATGCATGAGTCGAAAGAATTGAAAGAGTAGTTGAAAGATCTTTTTGGATAAGGCATTTATAAGGCCGAGTGTCTCACCATGGAGTGCTCCGGTCTTGTTCTTGTGAAAGAAAGATGGTTCCCTTAGGATGTGTATAGAACATCACCAATTCAATAAGGTGACCATTAAAATCAAATAGCCTCTTCCAAGGATAGACGACTTGTTCGACCAACTTCAGGGTGCCACTGTTTTCTCCAAGATAGACCTCAGATCAAGCTATCACCAGTTCAAAGTGAGAGAATGTGACATCCTGAAGATGGTTTTTCGAACTCAATATGGTTATTTTGAGTTTTTGGTAATGTCCTTCGAATTGACAAATGCTCCTGCTACTTTCATAGACTTAATGAATAGAGTATTCATATAGTACCTTGATATGTTTGTGATTATTTTCATCGATGATATAGTGGTGTACTTTAGAGATGAGGAAGAACGTGTCGATCATCTTCGAATTGTTTTTCAGACCCTTAGAGATAACAATATCTATGCCAAATTTTCAAAATATGAGTTCAGTCTTAAATCAGTATCATTTTTGGGCCATGACATCTCGGGTGATGGTGTTCCAGCACATATGTAAAAGTTTGAGGCAGTTAAGAACTAACCTAGTCCCACCTCTCCAACTGACATAAGGATTTTCTTGAGTTTAGTTGGTTACTATCGCAAATTTCTTGAGGGATTCTGTTCTTTATCCTTGCCATTAACTAAGCTGACTCAAAAGAAAGCTAAGTTTCAGTGGTCCAGCGAGTGTGAGAAGAGTTTTCAGGAATTGAAAACTAGATTAACTACTACACCAGTATTGACTCTACCTGAAGGGTCGGATGATTTTGTGATCTATTGTGATGCCTCTAGAGTAGGATTAGGATGTGTTCTGATGTAAAGAGGTAAGGTCATAGCCCATGCTTCGAGGAAACTCAAGAACCATGAGAGGAACTATCCAACTCATGACTTAAAACTGACTGTGGTGGTGTTTGCACTCAAGATTTGGTGCCACTACTTTTGTGGAGAGCATGTTGATGTGTTCACAAACCATAAGATCCTGCAATATGTATTCACCCAGAAAGAGCTTAACTTGAGGTGGAGGAGATGGCTTGAGTTGCTCAAAGACTACGACATGAGCATCCTCTACCACCAAGGTAAAGCTAATGCGGTTGCTAATGCTCTTAGCAGGTTACCCATGGGGAGCACCTCCCATGTGGAGGAAGAGAAAAAGGAGTTGGCCAAAGAGGTTCACCCACTAGCACGATTGGGAGTTCAACTAGATGAATCGAGGAAAGGAGGAGTTCTTGTGCGTAATGGGTTTGCATCATCTCTAGTAGTAGAGGTGAAGGAGAAACAAGATCAAGATCCTATTTCATTAAAGTTGAAGGAAGATGTACATAAGGATAAAGTGATCAAAAGGGGAGATAGAGTATTGAGGTATCAAGGCAGATTGTGTGTTCTAGATGTTGATGGTGTTCGAGGGAGGATCATGGTAGAGGCCCATAGTTCCAGATATTCCATCCATCTAGGGTCTACCAAGATGTACCACGACTTGAGAAAAGTCTACTGGTGGAGTGGAATGAAGAAAGACATTGCTGAGTTCATTTCCAAGTGCCTAAATTGCTAACAAGTTAACGTTGAGCATCACAGGTCATGTGGAGTAGCTCAGAATTTTGAGATTCCAGAGTGGAAATAGGAGTTGATTAACATAGACTTCGTCACAGGCTTACCGAGGTCTCGTAGACATCATGATTCAATCTGGGTGATATTTGATCGGATGACAAAATCTGCACACTTCTTAGCAGTAAAGACGACAGACACTGCAGTGGACTATGCCCTATTATACATAAAGGAAATCGTTAGATTGCACGGAGTTCCTTTGTCCATCATATCAGATAGAGGGGACCAATTCACTACATAATTTCAGAAGTCCTTTAAGAAAGGCTTGGGTTCAAAGGTGGACCTTAGTATTGCTTTCTACCCTCAGACTGATGGTCAGGAAGAACGGACGATATAGACTTTGAGGAAATGTTAAGGGCTTACATCATTGATTTCAAAAGTAATTGGGATGACTATTTGTCTTTGATTGAGTTCGTCTATAACACCAGTTTCCATCCTAGCATCCAAATGGATCCTTATGTGGCATTTTACGGGTGGAGATGTAGATCGCCGATTGGATGGTTCGAGGTAGGTGAAACAGGGTTGATCAATCCAAACTTGGTACATCAGACTATGAGAAGGTAAAGATTATCCAAGAGAGATTTAAAACTGCACAGAGTCGTCAGAAGTCCTACTCTGATGTCAGAAGTAGAGACCTGAAGTTTGAGGTCAATGATTGGGTGTTTCCGAAAGTGTCACCCGTGAAGGGTGTGATGAAATTTGGAAAGAAGGAAAAGTTGAGTCCTTGATACATTGGTCCCTACCAAATTGTGGAGAGAGTGGGAAACGTAGCTTGTGAATTGGAGTTACCACAAGAGTTGGCAGCCATTCATCTGGTCTTTCACATTTCTATGCTTAAGAACTGTTTAGGAGATCCGTCCTTGGTTGTGCTTGTGAAAAACATTGGAGTGAAGGATAATTTGGGTTATGAAGAGGTCCCAGTCCAAGTCCTTGATCGTCAGGTTTGCAAGTTGAGAACCAAAGAGGTTGCACCTGAAGAATTATGGAGAAGTCAATTTGTTGAAGAGGATACATGGGAAGCTGAAGATGATATAAAGGCTAGATACCCTCACCTTTTCGTGCCTTCTAATGATGAAATCAATGGTAATAATTCAATTCTACTCTTTGAGTTACATTTCACTTGTGAGTTGAGTTCTTATCTCTGAGTTAATGTTCTTCTTGAGTGTATGAGTATTTGAGCATGCATGTCTCCAATTTTATTCGTGCCTAATGATGGTGTTAGAGGTAGCCTTTCAATTCTAAATTTGAGTTGAGATTGATTTCTGAATTATGAGTATTTGAGTTCCTTCCTAATAGGTCTCCTAGTTGCTCATCATTGAAGGACGAATGATCCCAAGGAGGAGATATTATGAACCCCATAACACTAT
This sequence comes from Solanum rostratum, assembly GCA_029948455.1. NCBI lineage: Eukaryota > Viridiplantae > Streptophyta > Magnoliopsida > Solanales > Solanaceae > Solanum > Solanum rostratum. The sequence continues at coordinate 43,123,010 of CM057054.1, forward strand.
CCTCACATGTACCTACGTTTCAAGCCTCATTTTTATAAGTGGGAAATGTATTAGGGTCATAAGAGGCCTCTAGTACTTAGTCGAGTTCAAAACCATCCTATACGTTGAGTTTGTAGTGTTAGATTATGCAATGGTCAACTTTAAATGAACATAACTCTTATCACACAATGAATTAGGTAGCCTATAACATACCAAATAAAAGCCCTTTGAATTAGCTTTTTAATGCAACTGGTTTCACCTTCTTTAGAGTTTGAAGTCAAAGGTTATGGTTATTTTACTAGAGATTACCAAGTGTAGAGTTGTTTTTTGAAACCCCTTTATGGGCTATAGTATGAATTATGACCCGTCTGCTAACTCATGAGAAAAAGTCTTGAAACATCAATTTTTGGCCTCAGACTTTATGCACCCATCTATGGGTCGTAGAATCTTCTATGGGTCATAAAATGCACTCATAAAATGAACCAGAAACCCCAAAATTGGAAGTTTACGGAAGGGTCCCTCAGACCGTTACTGGCTGTAAATAGGCCCGTAGAAGACTTCTGACAGCTTTTTAAGAAAGATTATTTTGGTCTTTTTCCATCCTTTCTAAGCCTAAGATTGACGTTTTACACCTAGATAGGCCCTAAATATGTTAGATAAATCTTTTTACACTAAAACACTCTCCCAAACGTAGAAACAAGGATTCAAGAGAGAAAAAGGGCTAGGGTTTGAAGACAAACTTGAGAATTCTTCCAAGATACTTCAAGGTTAAGAACTTCCAGGTATGTAAGGCTACCCAAAACATGGATTCTTTTTTTCATGTGCATTATAACCTGGATTGATGATGTTATGAGTAAAATTGAGTCTCCCATGAATGGTTCTTGAAGGTTTTTCATAAATTCTGATGCATATTTATATAATTTTGCATGAATTACCATTTTTATGAATTAAATTCTTGAATTAGACTATTTGCCATATTACATGAACCCTAGCATGATTTCTCATTATTTTCACATATTTTACTTACATGAGCATAATTTGGGCCTAAAGAGTCTATGGAATACGTAATTGATTTAATCCTACATTTGTTCTCATAAATGATATGAGTTAGAACGATGCATGATTGAGTCTCATGAGTCAAGACCTGAACTTTAAAATGAAGTAACCAAAGGGTTGATAGTTGATGTGATGAGTTGAGTTGAGGAATCTCCAGTGAGACTGCATGAATGAGTTAACCATAGGTTTGATGTCTTATAAGCATATTAAGTCTTGGGAGGAGTATTGAGCACCGAATTGAGTAAGAGTAAGTCCAATTCAAACTCAATAACTACGTAACCGATATAGGAGAGGATTGAACCATAAAAATCAGATGTTTCCTATTGTCCCAAAACTTAGGACTTGATGGTACTGATTTTGGATCCATTGATGGGATGTCCTATACCCCCGGAAGGGTATTGGATGGATGTGACAATGACATCACTTCATTGTAATATCACCGACTCATAGGTGATGGTTGTCGATTAGAGAAACTCCCAATTAGGCCTTGGTAGTACTCTGAGTGGATTCTACATAGATGATGGATGAGTAGTCAATTTCTAAATTGTATTCTTACTTTAGACTCTTGACATGATGGTTCAATTTCCTATTGAGTTGATGTTATTCTTCCTTTACATGTTTCTTTTGACTATTTTACATGCTCGTACTTTCCATGTATTGATGTCTATTTAGGCCTGCATCTTTTCATGATGCAGAGAGGTACTAGTGGTCATCAGCAGGCACCCCATTGAGGACCTATTTGCTTTCAATTGATTGGTGAGCCCTCCCTTACTCTCGGAGGACCTTATGTTTTTTCTAGCTTTAAGTTTAGACTTATTTCATTCTATTTAGAGGTAGCCATGGGTCTGTCATTGGCACCACTATTCAGATGTTTTAGAGAATTCATAGACTAGATTGTTGGTGTGATTGGATGTTATTGTTGTCTAGTTTCTTTCATACTAGTCGTACTTAGTGGATGGATAGACCATTTGGCCTCTGACTTATATATTTCATTTTTAATTACTCTTCCTTACGTATTTCTATGTCATAGATATCTTCCTCTATTAGAATGTGATTGAACAAATGTGATGAGGCAGAGTGGTTCGCTTGGGGGCTAGCAATAGTCTTTGAGGGCCGACCATGCCAAGGGTACCCTCCTGGGGCGTGACACCTATAGGCACCAATTCATTCAAATGATAGATCAACATGTAATCCCTAGTCCTTTTCAGTACTTAATCATATGCTTAACTGTTGTCCAGTGTTCTCGTCTAGGGTTAGCCTGAAATATACTAAGTATGCCTACAAGAAAGCATATGTCAGAAGGCTTCCTACAGCTGATGCATAAGGAATTGCCTTCATGTTCTCTATTTCCTCATTTATCTTAGGACATTGATTCTTAGATAGAGTAATTCCATGTCTGAAAGTAAAAAATCCGATTGAACCTGGTAATAATTGTATCAATATAAAGAGCTTGAGATAAGCATAACATCCTTGCGATCACGCAGGACCTTGATCCCAAGTCTATGAGTAGCTTCTCCCAAATCTTTCATATAAAAATTAGTGGACAATCATTCCTTAACTGAATTCATCATGTCCACATTATTCCTATATGAGCAAGATGTCATCTACATGTAATACCAAAAACACTACCTTGTCCCCATGCCGCTTTTTGTATAGACAAGACTCATCAAGACATTGCTCAAAACCAAAAGTCTTGACTACATTGTCAAAACAAGTATTCTATGCCCTAGAAGCTTGCTTTAATCTGTAAATGGACCTTTTAAGCTTGCACAACATGTGTTCTTTTTCCTTTTTTGATGAAACCATTTAATTATCGCATAAAGATTTTCTCATCAAGACTTCCATTAAGGAAAGATGTCTTGACATCCATCCGCCAAATCTCATAATCATAATGAGCAACAACAAATAAGAGAATTCTAATAGATTTAAGCATGACTACTAGCGAAAAAGTTTCCTCATAGTCAATCCCTTCTTTTTTAGTAAACCCTTTTGTAACAAGTCTATCTTTTTAAGTTTGTACTTTTTCGTCACCTCATCTATTTTTCTTATAGATAACTTGTATCCAATGGGTTTGACTCAATCTACAGGTTATTATACAAGATTCCGGACTTTATTAGAGTACATGCACTGCATTTCTAATTTCATAGCAATGATATATTTTTTTGCATCTTTATCTTGTAGTGCTTCATCGTAATTCAAGGACTCGGTAGTCAATTCTTCAGGGATTCTTTCAAAAAACTCTCCTAAGAGTGCATACCAAAGTGATTTTCTTATCACTCTCCCACTATGAATGGTCACTACAGGTGCAAGGGAAGATATAAAGAGAGTTGCATTATTATGATCTTGTGGTTGAACCACATCATTTATGGGATCTCGAGCCTCTACTTTATCATCAGCACCTTGTAGTGTGGAGATATCACCAACTTCTTCCTCTAATGCAATCTGCTCAATACTACTCCCATTGCTTTGATTAATAGATTTTTAGGAACTTGTACATATGGAATTATATGCCTATTAACATCTCTCCCACTACTAGAATGTAATGTATGTTAACTTTAAAAGTTGTTGTTTGAATTTGGCTTTCATTAAATTCAATAGATTGATTAGTTATCTCTTTGCTTAATTCTTGTAAAACTAATTTACTTCTAAGAATGTGATTTGTTAGAAAATCCTTTTCTAGAAATTTAGCATTAGTACTTACAATGAATTTATTTTCTTTAGGATTATAAAACAAACCACCTTTCGTTCCTATAGGCTACCTAATAAAAACACAAACTTTTGTTCTAGGTTCCAATTTTTCTATCTTTCCTTTTAGCACATGTGTTGGACATCCCCGAATTTGAATGTGTTTCAAACTAGGTTTGTTTGTAGTCCATTGTTCAACGGGTTTCATAGGTACAAACTTAGCAGGAACTAAGTTCAGAATGTAATTTGTAGTTTCTAACACATATCCCCAAAACGAATATAACAAATTAGAGTAACTCATCATAGATCTTACCATTTCTAAAAGAGTTTTGTTTCTTCTTTCTATTACGCCATTTTGTTGTGGTGTTCTGGGTGCAGAAATTTGAGATATAATTTCTTCTTCTAATAAGTAACTAATGAAATCATGGGAGAGGTATTGGCCACCACGATCAGATCGCGGTGGCTTGATATATTTTTCATGTCATTTCTATGTTTCTACCTTAAATTCTTTCAGTTTCTCAAAGCATTCAGACTTATGGCGCAACAAATAAATATATCCATATTTTGAGTACTCATCAATGAAAGTCATGAAATACTCATACCTACCTCTCGCTTATATGATCATTGGGCCACACAAATAAGAATAAATTAACTCTAATTTATCATTGGCTCTATTTTCTTTTGAAGGGAAACATCTCTTATTCATTTTCCCTTCTAAACAAGATTCACATGTTGGTAATGCCTCCAATTTTAATGAACCTAAAGGTCCATATAGAACAACCTTGGAATTCTATCTAAACTTATATGACATAGACGCAAGTGTCATAAATAAGTCTCATTAAATTCAGAAGAATGTTTTCTTTTACTCGAAAGGCTAACATTATTCAGTTCTTTAGTTTGTTGAAGTTCTAGAGAGACATTAATATAAAAAAACCATCAATCAATGTACCCGCAGAGACAAAATATTTATTATAACTACTAACACAATCATTATCGGAAAAATTAACATCATAACCATCTCTTAAAACTTTAGAAACTGAAATAATATTTCTTCTAAAAGCAGGTGCATATAATGCGTCTTTTAAAGTTAAAACTCTATCACTACCAAATGAAATACTAAGATTTCCTAATGCTAAAGCTAGAGTTGTTAAGCCATCTTCTTGAAAAACATTAACTTCACCTCTAATTAAATTGTGCATTTAGTTGAAAGTGCAATTGCCTTAGCTTTGTGAGTCTTTTTCTTCTTCTATCCACCTTTTGGTTTAGAAGTAGAACCTTTCTCAACATGTAGTGCCACAGATGGCACCTATTTTTTTTATAATCGTCTCAGCCATCTGCATCTCATTCAACAATGGCGCCAAAGATAAACTCATCTTATTCATATTATAGTTTGGGTAAAATTGTTGAAAACTGTTTGGCAAAAATTGCAATATCATGTCAACTTGAGATTCATTATCAATTTCATCCCCAAGACCTCTAGTTCATTCAGAAGACTTATCATCTTCAGAACATGATCACTAACAAGAGTACCTTCACCCATCTTAGTGTTCATGAGATCTCTCATGGAAGTTTGCTTAGCTGAGTGACTCTAGTCCCCGAACAATCGGCTAAGAGTTTTTACAATCTCAAAAGTAGACAACATAGCTTTATGCTGATGCTACAACACATTTGAAATTGAAGCCAAAATGTAACATCACCCCATCTCATCAGCTTTTTGCCATTTTTGATAAGCGAGCTTATCCTCATCACTAGACTATTCATTTGATTTTAATGGATACTCTTCATGGAGTACAAATTTGTAGTCTTCAACAATTAACACAGTGTCAAGATTTCTTTTCCATACAATATAATTAGGACCCTCAAGTTTATTTTGACTAAAAATAGTGATAAGAGGGTTAAAAGAAACATATGAATCTATGATTGAAAAAACAATTACAATAGATCTCACGCCCCGGGAGGGTACCCTAGATGTGGCCGGCACTAAGAGACTATTGCTAGCCCCTAAGTGAACCACTTGGCCTCATCACATTTATTTAATCAACAATTATCATATCAGTGGAAGACTAAAAATAAATAAAGATGGACAATCTCAAATAAAGATAATCATGACAAATCTACAGGAGTAGTGTGAAAGAAACTAGTCAGATAATATCCAAATCATCCATCCCAAACCTAGTCTATAAAGCCTCTAACTAAACTGTCTATATGGTACCATGACAAGCCATGGCTACCTAAATCAAAGGAAATAAAGTACTATCTTAATCTAGACGAAATCTTGACGAGCATCCTCTGGAAGTAGGGGAGGACTCACCAATCGACTGGGTGTGATTAGATCCTCAACAATGTGCCTGCTGATGATCTCTAACACCTGTTTCTGCATCATGAAAAGATGCAGTCCCAAATGGACGTTAATACGTGGAATATACAAGCATGTAAAATAACTTAGTAAAGCAGATATTGATAGAATAACAAATCTCAAAGATGCTCAATCAAAATGTCAAATGTATATCTAAAGTAAGAACAAAGAATAGACAATGACCCATCAATACCAGTCCATACCAATCTGATACAATCAAGTCAGAATACTATCGGATTGGGACCTATCTGGGAGTTTCTCTTATTCGACAACAATAACTTATGAGCCAGTGATTGCACAAAAATCTCACTGATGTTTCTACAATCGCGCAGTACTTGCCAAGGTAAAGAGCGAATCGAATCCATAAAGGATCCGATTAATCAAGTCCGCGATTCTTTCAGGGACTTCTAATCATGAGAGAACATCCAATTTAACAGCTCAATCCTCACACATGCTTGGCAATGTAGTTAATGAGTTCGTGTTGGCTTACTCTTACTCATTTTGATACTCGATACTCCTCTCAAGACTCAATGCTCATAAAATAATCATTCTCAATTAGCTAGTCTCATCTGGACATTTATCAACTCAAATCATCACATCAACTATCAACTCTTGGCTCATAGAGACTCTATCCTGCATTATACTAACTCATACCATTTAGCAAACAAAAGTGGAGTTAAAGCTCTTAGGGATTTCATAGACTCTCTACACAAATCATACTCATGCATATTCAATTAAATGCAATTTATAAAAATATTAAGAATTCATGCTAGGGTTCATGTAATATGGCAAAATCATCTATTTCTAGTATTTAATTCGTAAAATAGAATTCATGCAAAACAAGGTGAAAGTACATTAACATTTAAGAAAACCCTTAAGAAACAAGCGTTGGAGACTAAACTCACTCACAACTCTATCAATTCGGGGTATGGGGCACATGGAAGAACATAATTCATGTTTTGGTTAGCCTTACATACCTAGAGATAGAAGAACAATCAACTTCTCAGAGAATCTCCACTCATGTGCCTGGAACCCTAGCTTTTTCCCTTCCTTCGATGCTCTCTAGAATTTCTAAGTAGTTTTGAGGAGTAATATCCTTAGGGTACTGATAAGGGGTCTAAAATAAGTCCAAAATGTCATCAGTTTTAATTAAAAAGGATGGGAAAAGACAAAATTACCACTCAAGAAAAGTTGCCGAAGTGGACCACGAAACCCATTTTATGGCTCGTGAAACTGGTTACGGGTCGTGGTCCTCTCTCATGGAAAGTAGATCAAAAATATTAGTTTTTGATTCTCATTCTACGATTTATCAGACAACTCGTAGAACTTGGGCCAAAATTACAGGTTTCTGAATCTTGTTGCACAACTTGACAGACGACTCGTGGAACATGTTACGGGTCGTGTTCCCTCTCATAAACCCTCTTCTATACTTAATCAAATTTGTAACTCTGAAGCACCTTTTAAAACCAGGTCTACGGGCCGTACTCCAGTCTATGGCCCGTAAACTCTCTCGTAGAACCAGGTCTGATGGCCTGTTTCCCTTTCAAAATTTCTGGGGTGTTACAATAGATGAATCATACAGTCATATAAACATTGAATAATTAAATTCAAACTCATCACATATATATACATCATGCATCTTGAATAGCCAATTGTCGGGGCTGGAGAACTACTCATATAATATACATATGTAATGACTGATTATTCACTATATGAACTTATACATACCTAACTCAGTTGGAGAGTTTACTATTAGTTTGAGTCAAGTGAAAATCACAAACCCTAGTTACATTTATTCAATCACATATTACTCAGTTTAGGAGAGTTAATACAAATTATTAAACTAGCGATTAAATACGTAATGACGGGTATTAAGTTCATTCGTTGGGGAGGAAGGTCTAAGCCAGCACATAAACTTAATCTTTGTTACTATTTAATATTTGATAATTATGGAGAAGGGACCTTATTACCATGATTTTTCATTCAAATTTATACAACAAATATTCTAGAAAAAATTATGTCACAAACATCTTTTAATTAAAGATGGTCCAATTGGTTCATTATTAACGTATAAACAAAAATAATTTGTTTAAAAAATACATGTGCAGTGGGGTCACACTGAAAAAAGAACTTTTCTTTCTCAAACAAATTTGAAAAAAAAAAAAGAAGTCACTTCCTGTCTTTGCAGGTTGCCCAATCGTCACATTCCCCTTTTTTTTAAAAAAATATTTATTTAATATACCAATCAAAATCTCATAAATTTGAGATTTAATAATGCTCCAAATATTATGTTACTGACGCCATTAACATGATTTCATAACAAGTCCACCCTATGTTGCCAACAACAGGAAAAATTTATATCTTTTCTATTCGTGATGGAAAAAAACTAACCACGAAATATATACACAATTGCACATGCGTATATATTAGTTTATCTATAAATATGCAAGCAAGGCTCTTGATGTCAATTGTTGAAAAATATTAAGTAGCGGAAACATTTCCAAGATCATATTGCTTAAATGAATTATAGACAACAACCACAAATATGTATGACACAAAGTATGCTGAAAATTAATTCAAGAAATAGCTCTTGAAGCATGTGCAGATATCTTGAAACAAATCAAACTTCAGTTCTACGGTCTTCTATTGTGATCCCAAATTAACAGTCGAACTCTCTCAATACTTGGGTGGGAAAGTATTGTTTAGATTACTAATTCTTTTTCTCTTGATTTTTTTTAGGTTAGGAAGAAACCTATTTATAGAGGACGTTTCCCAATCCAGAAGGAAGAATGAAACTCATTTTTCTTGGAAAACAAAAAACTAATATGCATCCTCCTTTTATTAGAAATAAGATGTTGAATTCTAGTTAAATATGAACACCACAGGGACCACAGAATTGATTACTAAGACTTTCTATTATAAAAATAATTCTAATTAATTTGAATAATTCTTACCATAATAAATTACAAATTATTCCACTAAAAATTATTGCACCCCCTCCATTTATATTTCAAAGTTCTCCATTAAACACTTAAGTTATTCCCCATATTAAGATTACAGATATTAATTAATCAATATATTAAATTACTGATGAACTTAATTTTAATGATTAATTTCCTTTAGAGCATTACTTAACTTATTTCATGCGTCAGATGGTTTGCAAATGAAAACCTATAAGCCTCTCATAAAAGGATGTATCATCAATCTCTATATTGAGACAAAGATTTCACCAACTAACTAATTATTTCACCAATATACTATCATCATCCAATTTACCAGGCATATTGACTCATCTCAGAATCCTACCTTTTAATACATCAAAAATGATTACTAAAATATATAGCTCATAATTGTTTATCAAGATTAAGAATATAAGTATATTTAGTAGTTTAGAGAACATATTTTTATCAGACAGTCCAAAGTATCTATGTCTACATGGTCCCATTAAATATATACAAAATGTACTAGCACGAGAAGTCAGAACTATACCATTCTCATAATCAAGATAAATTACATATAATCTCGTGCAACAATCTTCCTGGTGATTTGTCTAAATTTCCATCTAGATTGTGAACTATAACGTTAACTTATAAAAATTGATGACTTAATCTTCTGTGTATAAGCTTAAACTCTATACACCAAATCATCTATTATATAAGTTGAGGACACATATCTGCAAATTGATCTATTTAATATAATACTTTATTGAACTGAATGAATGAATAAATAAATAATTGTTCAATAAATAATACTATATATAAATGCATGGTTAATAGTATATCCTAAAAGAACCAGAGGGCAAAGATGGGAATAATTGTCACAACGACCCGAGATCCGGGTATGATGGAACTCACCTTACCCACTAAGGCGAGTCAGCCCAAAACGAAATAGCCTAAACATAATAAAAAAACAGAAGATAAAACAGTCTAATATAATGGATAACATAAGGAAACCAAAATTACAACCATCCCAGAAGTAGTGTCACGTGTACAAGCCTCTAATAATAAGAATACTCAAATGAAAATACAAATCCAGATGTTTAGTCCTCAAATAGAACATAACATAAAATAGAATCCTTGAAGCTCTGCTGAAGAGATAAGCAGCTACATCTCGAAAGATCCAAAAGCTCGATTTTGAAGTTAGGAAGTCTAATAAAAGGGGCCGGGCTCAGAAACTACAAAATGTAGCTTGGTGTGAGCACCAAATAACATAGTACTCAGCAAATGAAATTAACCTAAAATAAAGCAATGAAGAACACAAGTACTCCTAATTACCCAACTACATATCGTCGAACTACATACCTGCACTCAGAAAATCCTAGAACAACAACAATATATCAACATCAACATACCATAGAACATAGTATCAGAATATGCAACTGAATTCCTGAAACAAATGGTATAACAGTTCAATAATAGTTGTAAATAACCACCATTCCACATCACACAGTTTTCACGATATACAAGGCTCAGGTTATCAACATATCACATTCTTTCAATAGTTCAATGTTAGCAATATACCAGTTCCTAAAGCATTCATAGTATCACACGTTATACATATACCAATATCCAAGGGTGAAAGATATGGAATAAACTGAATGTAATGAAATGTAAACCATACAATGCAATGTCAAATAGTCATGATGTGTCTGTCCTACGATATGCATCGCTGATCATATCAGAACGGAACCCACAAGGGCCTCATATAGACTATGTATCCGTGAACATTGCTAGCAGAGACCTCGGCCAATGCTCACACGATCAGAATATCATTTTTATCTAGCTGGAAAAAACCTCGGCTAATCATTGTGTATTAGTGAACATTGCCAAAAAAAACCTCATCCAATGCTCACAAGATCGGCAGAAACCTCGGCCATAACATCAATCTATAGAAACCTTGACCATCAATCCATATATTACCTTACTCATCTCTTGGTTTGTAACTGTCACAAGTATCAACACACAAGTAACAAGTGGATGCCATATATGAAATCTCAATATCATCACAATATCAACCTCAGTATAGTCTCAATATCAGTACAAGTCTCAAATTGTCACAATCTCATTATCAACACATCTTTAGCTGGAACAATTTCCCTTTGCCTTTTCATCATCAATGGAATATCAACCAATGTATATCAATATAACACAATAATCAATTCTCAACTATAAGGAGAAGCAAGGTATCCATGTAAATCATATATTGAACGATCAATATCAGATATTTCCACAATTATCACAAGTATTAACATTTCTACAATTATTTGCACAAGTAAATATTCATAACATTTACAATATCAAAAATTGGATTTCCATAATCAAAGCCTACAATAGTATCAATCTAACCCATTTCATGCCTCAAATCACCCAAACATATTGTTATAGGATAATCCAAGGTTCGATCATACTTAATAAAAGGGTTAGAAGTCCACTTGTCTTAGAAAAAGTCTCGAATCAAATCAAATCCACGACTTTTGCCTTTACACGATAATCCAAATCACCCCAATCTATTTAAATATTGCATCACAATGACATAACAAATTTAATGACACTAAAATCAATCAATTTAGACGAATAGAGTAGCAACAACATACCTAGCGGAATCCCACAAGTGGGGTCTGGGGAGGGTAGAAAATACGCAGACGTTGCCACTACCTCATAGAGATAGAGAGGTTGTTTCCTGGGTACCCTCGTCACAAAATCCATAAGTAGAAAATGCTAGATACGAAAAACCAGGAAAGGAAGAGAAAGAGAAAGTATATAAAAAGAGTGATTAATAATGAAAAGCATGATAACAAGTAAACACAGAACTATTAACATATATAAGGTAGATAAAAACGACACCAGACAACTCCTACCTATCTAACCTATTAGCCTGCTACTCTAATTCGTGACCTCCACTCCTTCCTATCTAAGGTCATGTCCTCGGTGAGATCAAGTTTCACCATATCTTGTCTGATCACCTCCCCCCAATACTTCTTCGGTCTATCTCTACCCCTCCATGTAACTCCCTAACCCAGTCTCTTGCACCTCCTAACAGGAGCATCGGTACTCCTTCTCTACACATGTCCCAACCATCGCAGTCTCACTTCCTTCATCTTGTTAGCTACAAGGGCCACCTCTAGCTTCTCCAAAATGGTGGCATTCTTTATCTTATCACTCCTGGTATGACTACACATCCATCTCAACATCCTCATCTCTGCGATCTAAATCTTCTGAACATTTACATTTTTTATTGGCCAACACTCCACCCCATACAACAAAGATGGTCTAACCACCATTCCGTAAAACTAACCTTTGAGTTTAGGTGGTATTTTCTTATCACAATACTCTAGAGTCAAGCCTCCATTTTGTCCATGCTGCCCTAAATACAATGTGTGACATCATCATCGATATTCCTATTACTTTGGATGATGGACCTCTGATACTTAAAGCTTTCTCTCTTGGGGATAGGGTGAGTGGCAAGCCTCACATCAATGTTTGCTTCATCCCTCGCAACACTGAATTTGCACTCCAAGTATTTTGTTTTGGTCCTGCTTAGTTTGAATCCTTTGAACTCCAAGGCGTGTCTCCAAACCTCCAACCTATCATTAACTTTGGTCCGAGTCTCATCAATTAGTACTATGTCATCTGCAAACAACATACACCATGGAACCTCCTCCTGGATAGATCGCGTTAGCTCATCTATCACCAAAGCAAACAGAAAAGGGCTCAACACAGATCCTTGATGAAGTCCCATCTCAACAGAAAAATATTCAGAGTCTCCTCCCAACGTTCTTACTCGAGTTTTGATCTATCGAACATGTCCTTTTTATCGCCCTAATATACGCCATTGGGGCACCTTTCACCTCTAAACACCTCCATAAGACATCCCTTGGGATTTTGTTGTAGGCCTTCTCGAGATCAATAAACACCATATGAAGGTGCTTCTTTCATTCCTATATTTCTGCACTAATCTTTGAACAAGGTGAATTGCTTTAGTAGTCGACCGCCCTGGCATGAATCTAAACTGATTCTCTAAAATAGACACTACTTTTCTCACCCTTATCTCTACCACTCTCTTCCATACCTTCATAGTGTGACTTAACAACTTGATACACCTGTAATTATTACAGTTTTGAATATCACCCTTGTTCTTGTACAGTAGAACCATTGTACTCCTCCTCCATTCATCTGGCATCTTGGCATTCTTCATAATAGCATTGAACAGTCTAGTCAGCCACTCTATGCCATCCTTGACCATGTTCTTCCAAATATCTATCGGAATCTCATCATGTATGATCGCCCTCCCTCTCTTCATCCTACTAATAGCCCTTCTAACCTCCTCAACTCTGAATCGCCTACAATAACCAAAGTTTCGATGATTTTTTCGGAATTTTCCAACTTACCCAACTCAATATCTCTATCTCCTTTTTCGTTTAAGAGTTTATGAAAGTAAGCTTGCCACCTTAGTTTACTGGAAGTCTCCTCCACCAACACCTCACCCTCATCCTTGATGCACTTCACTTGGTCCAAGTCGCGATCTTTCCTTTCTCTCTCTTTAGCAAGCCTATACATTCTCTTGTCCGCGTCTTTATCACTTAGCTCCTCATATAGGTGCTCAAATGCTACTGTCTTAGCACTCGTCACCGCCATTTTTGCTTATGACCTAGCCGTCTTATAGATCTCCTTAAGCCTTTGCTTTTCATCCTCATCCCTACACTCCAACCTCTTCGTATAGGCCACCTACTTAGCTTTCACTTTGCCTTGAACTTCATCATTCCACCACCAATCACCCTGACGTCCACCGGAGGTCCCTCTCGAAACTCTTAGAACCTCGGTAGCTGCCTTTCTAATGCAACCAGCAGTGGTGTCCCACATATTATTCACATTTCCACCACAACTCCAAGCCTCTATGTTTCTCAACTTTTCATCCATCTCACGAGACAAGACTGGAGTCAGGCCTCCCCATCTAATCCTCGGTTGGACGAAGACACCCTTCCTCTTCTTTTCTCTCTTAATCTCTATATCCATCACTAGAAGCCTATGTTGAGTGGAAATATTTTCACTCGGAATAACTTTGAATTCTTACAAAGGTTTCTATCACCCTTTCGAAGAAATAGATAATCAATTTGAGTTTTAGCTACCGCACTCTGAAAGGTTATCAAGTGATTTTCCCTCTTTTGGAAACATGAGTTAGAAATAACTAACTCAAAGGCTTTGGCAAACTCCAAGAGAGACGTCCCACCCCCATTCTGTTCCCCGAAAACAAAACCTCTATGGACATCTTCAAACCCGTTAGTGGTAGCCCCAATATGCCCATTAAAGTCTCCCTCAATGAAAAGTTTTTCCGTCACTGGTATGCCTCTCACCACCTCATCCAAATCTTCCCAAAAGAGCCTCTTGACTTCCTCGTCTAGGCCCACTTGAGGCGCATATACACTAACTACACTCACTATGTGCTTATCCACCACAAGTTTAATAGATATCATCCTATCATTAAACCTCCTAACCTCCACCACATATTCCCTAAGTTCCTCGTCTACTAGTATACCTACACCATTTCTATCCCTAGAGCAACCCGAGTATCATAACTTGAACCCATCTACGTCTCGAGCTCTTGTCCCTACCCATCTAATCTCCTGAACACACGCTATATTAATTTGTCTCCTCTTAAGACACTTGACTAGCTCTATGGATTTCCCTGTAAGTGATCCTATATTCCACGATCCGACCCTCAATTTATAAGCCTGTCCCCTTCTTACCACCCCTACCTCTTACCCCCCCGACCCCAGCCGACGACATGACCCTGCTCCACCATCAAACCCGGAGGCCACCAACTATTAACTCACTAAGCGCTTGCAAATAATTAGCCGAAAACAATAATATCGAAGCAGTCAAATATTCGTTAGGAATCCAATTCAATTCAATCACACAACCAAGTAATATACTAACAAACAAACAAAACCAACAATCTACAAATATCCAAAATACAAACTCAACAAGTACACAGACAGTCAGCAGCCAAAAAACATGAAATGAAGAATCCACACAGTCAGTAGATCAATAGAATATATGCTAGAAATAATATACAATATTCAAGGAACACAACAAATACAATAAATCTTACAGCGGACAAGAAAGAACTATATATGATAAGCAATAACTACAACAAGAAAATACTATATTCATAGAGTAACAAGTACATAAGAAGTATCAACAACCAATAAAACACGAAACAGCAAGCAAATGGCAAAAATACCAACAAGAAGTAATTGCCAAAAAAATGGTGGAACGAAGAATGTGACTAAAGTAAGACGTTGAACGATAAAACCTGGATTGTAACTGGTCGCCGGATTTCCTGAACACTGCTTCTGACCGAAATCTGACCTGAAATTTTGGTTACCTAGAACTATGCTGGTTGTCGTAGATTATCTTGGAATTTTGGTCTTCGGAAACTGGACTACTACCGTTGCCAGAAGTTGGTGGATGTCGCCAGAATCTAGATGTGTTTCACCGGAAACTGGAACACGTGTACTTATTGTTGTTTTCTCATCGGAGACGCAGGGTCCCTTCGGAGTAGTCCTCAAATCTGTTTCACTGGACAAGAACTCCAGAGAAAATCAAAGAAGAAGAAGAGAAGAAGGAACTTCCGGACAAGAACGCCGGAAAAATAAGAAAAAGAAGAGAAGAGGAATGGGTAACCGAGATGAAATTGAAAAGTGGTTGTTGGAACTAAAAGTTGCCGTCGCAGTAAAGAGATGATAAGCAGATGAAAAGAGTAAAATGGTAAAACATCTAATGTCGGAAAAAGTGCCCAGAAGCTAAAAATGAAAATGTTCTCAAAATAATAAGGATTTCAACGGTGAAAACCATTTCAAAAATGGAGTTAAAATGAGGTCAAAATCATTAATTTAACATTAGGAATCAAAGTTTGAAAAAAAACCCAAATTACTACAATTAAAAACCCCAAAATCTAAGTTAACATCACAGTTTAATCAATGAAAATTAAAGGAATAGGTTAGAAATTAGTTACCTAATAGTTTTGTCTTGAAAAACTTGAGGACTCTCTAAAAAATCCGAGCTTGGAAGATTGAAAATGGTGGAAAATAATAAAACCTGTCACTTTAATATTTTAAACTATCTCAGGTAAAATAACACTCTGCAAATGCGGATACCAAATGTGCCACTACACTCCGCAAACATAGAGGCTATGCAGGACAGCACTCCGCAAATGCGTATTTCCCCTCCACGAATACGGAGGCCAAGGAAGGGGCACTCTACGAATGCAGACCTCACGGAGGTCATCAGGCAAACATTCTGCGAATGTAGAAGGCAACCCACGAATGTGGAGTACAATGTTACCTGCACCAGATATCGGCAAAACCAGTAATTGCACACAACAAAAAATTCATAGAAAGGACCGTTGGAATTTGTTCGGAACCGCATGAGCACAAACTAGAATGAACGTTAAAACTAGTTAAGGATTCAAATACTCAAATAACCTCAAGAGCTCTCAAAATTACAATGAGGTCATTTCTAGCGTTAGTTTCACCATCCAAAATCGTTGGAACTATCAGAATTTCGATTTGAGCTTCCGAACTTCGAATGTTGACCAAAGTCAAACTGTGATCCAAAATTAATTTAAAATGCAACTTTGGGTCTAAAATATTTGTTTTAACTCGAAATTCAGTTCCATAAGTTCTACTAGAACAGATTCTATATTTTGGAGTTGATAAAATTGATAGAATTGCATTCCAGCACTCGAAACTAAAGATGACCACAAAATTCAAAATTTCAAACTTTAAGCCTTTGAAAATTCCTTTAGCAAAACTCCAACTTCTAACAAGTTTTTCAAAATTCAACTTTCGGAATCAACCAAAAATGATTCAAGGCAACTTTTGGGAAGAGCGAAATAGTAATTTCGTCGAGAATGCCAAAAATGACCTTCGAGGTCATTACATCATCCACTACTAAAAATAATGTTCGTCCTCGGACATGAGATAAGGGACATACATGAAGGCTCAAAAGGCTGAGGGTATTGGGCACGCATATCCGACCCTATCTCCCAAGTAGCCTCATTCTCAGGCTTCTGTCGCCATTGGACCTTCACCGAAGCTATCTCCTCAGTCCTCAACTTCCTCATCTACCTATCCAAAATGGCTACTGACTACTCCCTATAAGTTAAATATATGCTCAACTTAACTAAATCCATAGAAGTCAAATAAGACTCGTCCGGAATATAACACCATAGCATAGAGACATGAAATACATAATGAATTGAAGATAGGTTGGGTGGCAAGGCAATACGCAAACTCTACCAAAGCGAAATGCTAATCCCATCTGGAACCAAAATCAATGACACATGCTCATAGCATATCCTCCAATACCTGAATGATCCTCTCAGATTGACCATCACTTTGAGGGTGAAAAGCTATACTCACATCCAAACGGGTACCCAAACCATGATGTTAAGCCCTCCAGAATGCAAGGTAAACAACAAACCACGATCTGACACAATAGAAACTTGGACTCCGTTAAGCCGCACAATCGAGAGCTGGGCTAACCTCTTAACTGTATGCTTTACCTTGACCAGGATGAAATGGGTGGACTTAGTCCGTCAATCCACCACTACCTATATGGAATCAAAACCCCAACTGGAGGAAGTAAATCTACTACAAAGTCCATGGTAATGAGCTCCCACTTCCACTCGAGAATGGATATCCTCTGAGACTCCCCACCCGATCTCAAATGCTTACATCTGACTTGTTGGCTTGTCAAGTACCTTGCCACAAACTTTGATATATCCTTCTTTGCACCACCCACAAGTAGTGCTGGCTCAAATCATGATACATCTTTACTGCCCCTGGATGAATTTAATATCTAGCACAATAAGCATCCTTAAGTATCAATCTGATAAAATCACCTACCTTGGGTACACAAATGCGACTCCCGATCCTCAAAATACCATCTGACTCAAGTATCGCTTCCCTAGCTTCTCCTCTAGTCACATTTTCCTGAATGATACATAATTTCTCATCGGGAAACTACATCTCATGAATCTGATCTATCAAAGATGAGCGAGACTCAATAAAAGAAAGCATCCCACCTCGATCCGAAAGATGTAATCTCACTATTCCATTGGCCAATCTCGGAACACCTCTAGCCAAAGATTGCTCCTCAACCCAAATAACCGCTAAACTCCCCATACTAGAATCTTCCTACTCAAAGAATCAACCATCACATTGGCCTTCCCAAGATGATAGAGAATAGTTAAATCATAGTCTTTTCATCTCACTCCACCTCCTTTGCCTCAAATTTAGATACGCTAGCTAAACATGTACTGTAAGCTACGATGGTCAATAAAGATCTCACAATGGACTCCATATAGATAGTGACACCACAACTTCAACACAAACATAACAACAACTAACTCTAAATCATAGGTGGGATAATTCTTCTCATGGGTCTTCAACTGCCTCAAAAAATAAGCAATAACCTTCCCTTTCTGCATCAACACACCACCTAACCCCACTCTGAAGCATCACAATAAATGGTGAAATTAACATCCTTCTCTGGTTATGTCAAAATAGGAGTTGTAGTCAACAATAACTTAAGCTTTTGGAAGCTCTCCTTACATTCATCGGACCAATGAAATACAATATTCTTTTGAGTGAGCCTGGTCAATGGAGATGCAATAGTAGAGAAGCCTTACACAAAACAATGATAATAACCAGCCAAGCCCACAAAGCTATGAATCTTTGTAGCAGAGGTAGGCCTAGTCCGACCCCAAACGTCCTCAATCTTCGCTAGATCAACTCGGATGCCCTCTTTGGGCACCTTATGCCCTAAGAATGCCCCGGAACTCAATCAAAACTCACACTTGGAGAATTTAGCATAAAGCTTCTCCTCCTTAAGACTTTTGAGCACAATCCTTAAATGCCTCACATGATACTCCTCGGTCTTGGAATAGACCAAGATGTCATCAATGAACATTATCACAAACTAATCCATATATAGCAGAACACCTCATTCATTAACCTCATGAATGTTGTGGGGGCATTAGTCAAACTAAAGAACATAAAAAGAAACTCATAATGGTCATACCTGGTCTGAATGGTTGTCGCAGAAATATTTGAAGGTCGAATCCGTAGATGATGGTACTCAAATCACAAATCGATCATAGAAAACAAAACAACTCCTTGATGCTGATCAATCAAGTCATCAATACGAGGAAGTGGGTACTTGTTCTTGACTATCACCTTGTTCAACTGCCTATAATAAATACACATTCTCATGGATCCATCCTTATTCTTTACAAACAAAACCGGGGCACCCCAAAGGTGAAATACTAGGGCAAATGAATTCTTTGCTTATAGATCTTGAAGCTGCTCCTTTAGCTCCTTCAATTCAGCTAGAGCCAGGGAGTGATAGAAATGGGCTTGGTGCACATCTCAAGATCTATAGCAAAATCAATGTCTCTTTCTGGAGGGACTCTCGGTAAATCAGTAGAAAACACATTCAAAAACTCACAAACTGCGGGAATAGAGTCCATAAATGGTGTCTCAGTAATGGTATCCGAATAAAATCCAAATAAGCCAAACACCCTCTATCAATCAACTGTTGGGCCCGAATACAAGATATAACTCTACTAGGATAGGAACCCCTCGAGCTTATCCAATCTATCCTCGATCTACCTGGCATGGCTAAGGTAATGGTCTTAGCATAACAATCAAGAATAGCAAGATATGGAGTTAGCCAATCCATACCAAATTAACATCAAATTCTACCATTTCTAAGATAAAACGGTCTAATATAATGGATAATATAAGGAAACCAAAACTATAAACATCCCAGAACTAGTGTCACATCTTTAAACCTCTAATAATAAGAATACTCAAATAAAAATACAAGTTTCGATACTTAGTCCTCAAATAGAACATAACATAAAATAGAATCCTCAAAGGTCTACCGAAGTGACAAGCAGCTACCTCTCAAAAGATCCAAAAGCTCGATCCTGAAGCTGGGAAGTCTAATAAGAGGGATCTAGCTCAGATCTTACAAAAATGTAGCAAAGGGTGAGCAACAAACAATACGATACTCAGCAAATGGAAACTAACCTAAAATAAAGCAATGAATAACACAAGTACTCCTATTCACCTAACCACATACCGCCAAAGTACACACCTGCACTCAGAAAAATCTCAGCACAATAACAATGTATGAACATCAAGATATCATAGAACATAATATAAAAAAATGCAATTAAATTCCTGAATCAAATGGTATAACAATTCATCAATTGTTGTAAGCAACCACAATATCCACATACCACAATTTTCACAATATACAAGGCGCAGGTTATCAACATATCACATTCTTTCAATAGTTCAATATTAGTATAATAATACCAATTCTCAAAGGATTCAAAACTTCACACATTATACGTATACCAATATACAAGGGTAAATGATGTGAGATGAAGTGAATACAATGAAATATAAACCATGCAATGTAATGTCAAATATTTGTGATGCATGTTTGTCTTACGATACACAGCCATTTATCATATCAGAACGAAACTCATGGGAGCCTCACATGGACCATGTATCCTTGAGCACTGTCAGTAGAGACCTCAGTCAATACCCACATGAACAGAATATTACCTTGGTCTCGCTAGTAGAAACCTTAGCTAATCATCATGTATCCATGAACGTTGCTGGTAGAAATTTTGGCCAATGCTTGCACGATCGGTAGAAACCTCGGCCATAATATCGGCCGATAGAAACCTTGGCCACCAATCCACATGTTACCTTATGCATCTCTCGATCATGGCCATCACAAGTATCAATGCACAAGTAACAAGTGGATGGCATATATAAAATCTCAATATCATTACAATATCAATCTTAGTAAAGTCTCAATATCAGTACAAGTCTCAAATTATCACAATCTTATTATCAACACATCTTTAGCCGGAACCATTTTCCTTTGGCTTTTTATTATCAATGGAATGTAAAGCAATGTATATCAGTATAACATAATAATAAATTCTCAAGTATAAGGAGACACAAGATATCCTTGTAAATCATATATACAACAATCAATTCAGATATTTCCACAATTATCACAAGTATTCATGTTTCCACAATTATTTGCATAAGTGAAAGATCCACAACATTTACAATTATCGAATATGAATTCCCAAGATCAAAGCCTATAATAATATCAATCTAACTCATTTCATACCTCGAATGATCTAAACATTTTCTTATAGGGTAATACAAGGTTTAATCATACTTAACAAAAGGGTTAGAAGTCCACTTGCCTTAGAAAAAGTCTCGAATCAAGTCAAATCTATGATTTTTACCTTTCCACATAATCCAAATCACCACAATCTATTCAAACATAGCATCACAATCACATAACGAATCTAATAAAACTAAAATCAATCAATTTGGATGAAAAAGATAAAATGGTCAAAAATCACATGCTAAAAAAATGCTCGAAATATGAAAATTAATATATGAAAAACATTCCTGAGGTAATAAGGATCCCAACAGTGACAACCATATTGAAAAAGGATTGAAAATAAGCTCAGAATCATCAATTTAGCATTAGGAATCAAACTCCAAAAGATCCCTAATTTCTACAATTAAAAACCCTAAATTCTAAGTTAAAATCACAATTTAATCAATGAAAATTGAAAGAATAGTTTAGCAATTAGTTACCCAATAGTTTTGTCTTGAAAACCCTTGAAGACTCAAAAATTGAGCTTGGAGGATTGAAAATGATAGAAAATAACAAAACCCAAACTTGCCATTACACTCCACGAATGCAGAGTGGCTTCCGCAAACGCAGAGGCCATGCAGGGCAGCACTTCGTGAATGCGAAGGGAAAGGAGGGGACACTCCATGAACACGGACCTCACCTCCACAAACGCGTGGATGGAAATTCCACGAATGTGGAGTACAATGTTACCTGCACCAGATATCAACAGAACTAGCAATTGCACATAGCACAAAATTCATAGATTGGACCCTCGGGATTAGTTCAGAATCTCATGATCCAAAAGCTCACATGAAATCATACTAGAAACGATGTTTCAGACTCAATAAAATTATTAGAATATTATTACGAGGTCTCCTCGACTTGAAATCCGAGAATGATCATTAAAACTAGTTAAGGACTCAAACACTCAAAATAACCTCGAGAACTTTAAAAGTTACTATGAGTCTTGTGTTAGTTTCACCATCTGAAACCACTAAAACTGTCAAAATTTTGATTTGAGCTTCTAAACTTCGAATGTAGACCAAATTCAAACTATGATCCGAAATCAACTACAAATGTAACTTTGGGTTTAAAGTCTCCATTTTAACTCCAAATTCAGTTCTGTAAGTTCTCTCCTAGACCAGATTCTACATTACGAATCTAATGGAATAAAAAAATATCATTTAGACACTCGAAACTCAAGATGACCACAAAACTCAAAATTTCTAACTTAAGCCTTTAAAAACTCTTTCTTTAGCAAAACTCCAATTTATTTACAAGGTTTTCAAAATTTAACTTTTGGACACAACCAAAAATAAATCAAGGCAACTTTAGGGAAGGGAAAAATAGTAATTTTATCATGAATGCCAAAAATGACCTTCGAGATTATTACAATAAGAAATTATATAAACTAGCAAAGACAAGATAAAGGAACGATCATGACCTAGACCAAATGAAGTACGTTAAGGATGAGGATAACAGAATTTAAGTAGAAGATGAACTCACTAGATGGAAAAGACATTCACACTTTCATAAACTCTTTAATAAAGAGGGGGACAGGAATATTGTGTTGGAGAAGTTGGAGAATTTACAGAGGAATCACAATTTTGGGTGTTGTAGGTATATTAAGGTTGAGAAGGTTAAGAGTGTTGTCCATAAGATGTGTAAGGGAAGAACAACAAAACTAGACAAGATTCTTATAGAATTTTGAAAGAATGTAGGTAAAGTTGGTTTTAAGTGGTTTACTGGTTGGTTTAATATCATTTTTAAGATGAAGAAAATGGATAAAGAATGAATAAAGAGTATGATTATTTTTTATACAAAAGTAAATTAAGGTGATATTTGCAATCGGTACAATGTAATCAAGTTGCTCAGCCACACTATGAAAGTTTGAGAAAGGATGGTTGAAATGAGAATAGGGAGGGGCGTATGACTATGTCCATTAACCAGTTAAAATTCATGACAAAATGCTCAATTACTGAAATCATTCATTTTGCAAGAAAACTGGTGGAACAGTACAAGGAGAGGAAGAAGGACATATATATGGTATACCCGATAGAGGGGTCGAGTTGTGTATATATTGTATTTGAGAAACAAAATATTTGTGATCTGGTGTCACGACCCGAAATTCGGATGTGATGGCACTCACCTAATCCAAAAAGGTGAGTCAACCCAATACCTACTAATCCAAATATAACAATAATAGCGGAAGAGAAAATAGTCTAATATGACAAATAATCACTTGAAGACCAAACTACAACCATCCCAGAAGTGGTGTCACATGTACAAGCCTCTAAATACATAGTACTCGAATAAAATAAATGTCTCAAATGTCTAGTCCTCAAATAGAACGTAACATAATAATGGATTCCTTGAAGGTCCACCAGTGAGATGAGCAGCTACCTTAAGGATAATCTAGAAGCTCGGTCCTGCAATGAGAAAATTCTAACTAAAGGGACCGGGCTCGCAACCTACAAAATTGTAGCAAGGGGTGAGTACCAAAAACAACACGGTACTCAGCAAATGAAACTAACCTAGAGTAAAACAATGAAAAACCAAATAACTCCTTCACACCCAACCACATACCGCCGAACTACAAACCTGCACTCAAAAAAGTCCAAGCCCAGCAATACATAATACACAATAAAAATAGTTTCTCAGTATATCATAATTATCAAATCACAAGCCATAACTCACAAGTGATGACATAATCAATCACAAGAATAACAGCATGCCACATAATAGTATGCAAGGATGAGATGCAATGCTTATGCAATAACTATCGGCAATGACCTCGACATCACAATATCAATATGCAAGGATGAGATGCAATGCTTATGCAATAATTGCCGGCAATTACCTCGACATCACAATATCAATAGAAAAGATCTCAGTATCACAATATCACCGGTAAAGACCTCGGCATCACAATATCACAGCAAAGACCTCGGCATCACAATATCACCGGCAAAGACCTCGGCATCGCAATATCACTATCACAAGATTTCAGCATTGTAATATCGCCGGCAAAGACCTCGACATCACAATCTCACTAATATCGCCGGCAAAGACCTCGGCATCACATCTCGATCGATAAAGACCTCGCCCCAATTTCTTTTTCTTTTTTCTTTACCATCTCACTCATATTAATATTCAGAACCAATGCAAATTATGTGTAACATAGAATGAATGAACATGAAATAAAGTCCACAAACAAATCAACTCATAATCACAAATAATATATCTCAAAAATAGAATTCTCATCACTTAACCATATTTTCAATTCAAGTGTCACAACACCACACCAACTCACGTTTATATTTAATTGCCTCATTTTTTTATAATATTAAAATATTTCATGAATCACACATAGAAGAAATTACAGGAATAGGGGTATTACCCAATACAATAAATGTTGCAATATCTTTAATATCTCAATACCATCACAACCTCAATAACAATCGCATCTCAAAATAAGTACCTATTCGATATCAATATCAAATAATTCATTATTTTTCCTAAAATACACTTCCACAATTAATTCACAAGTCAAATATCACCATAGGAATAATTATTCAATTCAAAATATTTTGATCAAAGCCTAAATTAATCCATCTCTATCCCAAAATACTCAATTCGATACACATTAGAGCATACGAGGTTCAACATATTTAACAAAAGATTAGAAATCCACTTGCCTTATATAAAGTCTCGAATCATGTCAATTTCGAAGCTTTTCCCTCTTTACGATACTCCAAATCACCAAAATCTATTCAAGTATAACATTATAATCACATAACGAATCTAATGACACTAAAATCAATTAATTCAGTGAAAAGGGAAAAATGGTCCAAAAATTTCATCATTGGAAAAAGTTGTCGAAAATCTGAAAATTTACACATGAAAATGTTCTCCCATTAATAAGGAATTCAATGGCGAAAACCGTTTAAAAATGGAGCTAAAACGAGGTAGAAATCTCATATTTAAAGTTTCCAAAGAAACATCCAAACCAGCCGAAAACCGCAAATTTACCTCGAATGGTGCGCTAAAATTAATTTTTGAAACTCCCATGGTGTTCCTCTCGGAAAAATACACAATTTGGTTTTTTGAATCGCCCAAATCGGACCAAAATCGAGGGAGAAATCGCTGATTGAAGTTTGTGAAAAACCTAGAAAATATGAGAAGAAACCGACAGATTTTTTTTATATACTGCGTCCGCCACGTGGCAGCGCCTAATTGAGCCACGACATCCCCGCTTCAGCATCTTCAGCAAATTCTCAAACTTAAATTCAGTGCTCCGGCCTCATCCGGAGTCGGAAAAATATATTCCATATATGAAATCTGATCGAAAATGATATTTCGGACTCAACGGTGTAGTCGAAATTCCCACCGGAGGTAGTTTTATTGCAATGTGGGTCCCATTTTCCAATTTTGAAAACTATTGAAAGGAGCAATGCAACCTTGGAAGCTTTCGAAACTGAATGAAGGGTCCTTCTAGGAAAAAATCGATGTTTCGGATCCAACAAAATCATCAGAATTTGAATTTGAGGTCTCCTTGGCCCAGAATCCGAGAAAGGTCATTTAAACTAGTTTCGGGCTCAAAAACTCAAAATATCCTCAGAAGCTCTAAAAATTACAATGAAGCCATTTCTAGCATTAGTTTCACCATTTGAAATTTTTGGAAGTGACGGAATTTCGATCCAAGCCTCCGGATTTTGTCAAAATACAAAAAAATGACCTTCAGGGTCGATACATTATTCACCACTAAAATCCATGTTCGTCCTCGAACATAAGGCAAACAGAGGAGCCTCACTAGAAGTAACCAAGAGTCTGACATACTCTTCTCAAGTCATTAATTGCTTCCAAGTGGCCTTATTCTCGAGAGCTATAACATCAAAACGTACCAGCAAGAATAATACTTATGAGCCAACATAAAATTCTGCCCTCTAAGAGTAGCTAACAAGTCGGAGACTAGCCAATGAACCAAACTTTAACCAATAATAGCCAATTGCAATATACCAACCATCGCAAACCTCGTCCAAGTCCCATTCCCTTAACATAATCTTCCCTGAACTTAAGCTGCGCAATTCCAATACTTCAACAATACATATTCATAAGAGAGAACCCAATTAAATTTGACAACTAGTGATTAACACTCCCAAGATTATAAAACCTCAAATAATACTGCTCGGATGCTGGAGCAATAGCTGAATCAAGTATTGTTCCTTTTCCACGAGCTACAACTATTTAATTAGAAATCAACCTCAACTACATATAAACCTTCGAAGTGAAAAAGGCCTCAACGTCCACTCCAACAATCATTCCCTCATGCCAAACTTAAGAAATTCTTGATCGCCCTAGGAATTTTGCATACCATTAGCATATAACCCCCATTTACCAGTAGGTACCAACATAATCTGTCATGATAATTTATGCCAACCTCCATCAATGAAGTAGTATCCATCTGATCCAAAGTCATCAGTGACACATATCAAATCGTGAGTCCTTTCTATATTGCTTCCATGAGTCACCTATTATGATTGAGCAATCCAACTTAACATGAATTGCATAATTTCTCACAGATCACTGTTTGTCATTCCAACCCAAACCAAACTTTCAAAAAAAGAAGTTCATAGTCTCTCATAATATGTTGATGAGCCAACCCCTCTCACATTATCACACGAACTCAAAGCGAAAATCCATACAATTTACAACTCTGAACCATGGACCCATATATGATGTCTACTTTTCTTTACTTTTCTTGACTTGTATCTGTCATAAATGTTGTGAGGATGTTTGAATGCTAAACCCATATCCATGGCCTAATCCTAGGTGCTCAAACTCTTTGATGCCTAAGGATTATGTACTCGCTCCTAACCCACTTATTATTATACTTTCTTAGAAAAACTTCCATGACAGATTGTCTTTTACTTTACACTAAACTACTTCAAATGAAACTTCATTTAGTCCCTTCACCGTCAAAAGTAACAGAATCCATAATCGAAGATAAGCTCAAAACCCTTCAAAAATGCTCAGTAACCAACATAACCGATTATCTCATAAGACTAATCCATACATTGACAAAATCAATTTATCGTGAACGCAACGTACCATGAAACCCTAGATCCCAATTCACACTATGCAATTGATTTCCTTCTCAATCACGGTTAATATACATCTTGAAGATATTTAGAGATTCCACACCCTACTTTTTCATCAATCACTTTCTCATATACCTTGCTGTACTCGTTACTCGCAACCCAAGTCATACTAGTCACTGAATTGAATACCATAAAGAAATCCATTCTCACACCCGACCCAACCCATGTAGACTTCTCTTTCATACCTTACCAAACAATCTCTTAACCTTGCTGATACCAGTGTAACTATCTTACCATAGTCGAATCAGGCAACTAAAGTGACATATAACAAAATTGTTGTTATGATCGATATGATAGCCCAATCCCAAGTCATACCAATAAAATTTACTGACTCAACCAATTATCCATATGTACTTTCTCACTATCATTTCCCTTTCCATTTATACAAGTGAACTTGTCGAAACCTTACTAGTCCATATGTTTGTTATCTCGATATCAAAGCACTCCTTTTAGCTTACAATGAGGTCACCAATCCCCATATAGATCTATGGAATAAAATCACACTTAAACATATTAATACTCATTCTAAGATCACCACTACAACTTTCCTTATAACTGATTCCAAACCCAAGCATCCATAGTAACAACCAATTGGTTCTCCCTAAATATAACGGTAATGCCGAACTCTACTACCTGAGGAAGTGCAACAATTCATAACTCCTTAGTAAGTAGTGTCTGCACTCAATGACCAATGCATTTGTCCTTGTATATTATCTGTACCACGTCAAAAGTCCCACCATATTCACCACTAGAATGCATCATATTCTCCGAGAAGTTTGTGCTCGAATGGTCCACACTTTTGTCTCCTTGAATTCATCTCCCATCAAACAATATACCTTCTTCCATAGATAAAATTGGTAGCAAAAATAGCACAACCCATAGCCCTATCCAAATAGACATAGACACCACCATAGCAGTTGTATCATAGTCATTCATGCAACATATCCACTCAATGAAGACTTAGTAGAGGTCCTGATTTTAATGAACACAATTTCATCCTCTGTCCATACCAATCAACCTTCATTTGAAAACTTAACAACTGGAATCCCATAATTATTACATCGATAACATAATCACTACATTGATGACGCTATGCCACGTTTATGAATCACCTAGACATCTAGTAGCCTAGGAAAGCACCACCCTCGACGCTGAAGTCTACACTCTTACCAAACTATTGGCCAATTTCTAAATATATCCAGCTAATGGTCACTCCTTAACCTGAATAACTATGAGACTCCCCAAGTTTGAAGCCTTCCTACTAAAAGCATTATCCACCCCATTGGCCTTCCCTGATGATATAAGATACAACAACAACATACCCAGAAATGCCACCGAACTTAGCTGAACTCGCATTTTGAAAAACCTTGCCATATTACTTCTCCTCTCGAATCTATTGAAGTACAATCCTCAAATGTCACTCATAATCCTCTTTGGCATTGAAGTGGTCCAATATATCATTAATGGAAACAAAAAAATAAGGAATCCAAATATAGTTGAAATACATCATTCATTAACTCTCTAAATGCGGCAAGGACATTGGTTATCCCAAAGGACATCATAAGGAACTCATAGTGCCCACACCTTGTCCGAAATGCTGGCTTAGGAATGTTAGAATCCCTGATCCTTAGCTGATGATATTCAGATTTCAAATCAATCTTGGAGAACATGGTTTCACCCTAAAGCTGGTCAAAAGGATCATCAATTATAGGGAGAGGATACCTCTTCTTAACGGTCACTTTTCAACTATCTGTAATCAGTACATATTTTCATAGAACCATCATTTTTCTTTACAAACAAAACAAGGCACCCCATGGAGACACACTAGGGCATATGAACTCTTAACTCAAGAGACCTTAAAGTTGCTCCTTCAATTCAATTTCTCCGTTCGGTATTAGCCTTTGACATACCTCATCGGACCTCATCCACACTCTAATCATTTCGAATCAAGGTACAATCCAACGATGACTGCACGTTCATCCCTTAAATCCATTACCTCTGAGTTGGATCGAATTTCAAACCACGCAATGTACCGAGACCTACAACAACCATGCACGACAAGAATCGAAAGAATAAGAGAAAATTTTCTATCAATCTCTGTAGCCTCTCAAGGATAAGCAACAGATGTCTCCGTACCGATCCTTAAGACTCTACTCCATTGGGCTTGTACATATGTGAGACCTATGAACCCGGGGCTCTGATATCAACTCTCACGACTCAAAATTCGGACGTGATGGCACTCATCTAACCCACCAAGGCGAGTCAGCCCAATACCTACTAATCCAAACATAACAATAATAGCGAAAGAGAAAATAGTCTAATATGACAAATAATTATAGGAACACCAAACTACAACTATCCCAGAACTGGTGTCACATGTACAAGCCTCTAAATACATAGTACTCGAATAAAATAAATGTCTCAAATGTCTAGTCCTCAAATAGAACGTAACATTATAATGGATTCCTTGAAGGTCCATCGGTGAGATGAGCAGCTACCTTAAGGATAATCTTGAAGCTTGGTCCTGCAATGAGAAAATTCTAACTAAAGGGACCGGGCTCGCAACCTACAAATATGTAGCAAGGGGTAAGTACCAAAAACAACACGATACTCAGCAAATGGAATTAACCTAGAGTAAAATAATGAAGAACCAAGTAATTCCTTCACACCCAACCACATACCGCAGAACTACAAACCTGCACTCAGAAAAGTCCCAGCCCAGCAACACATAATACACAATAAAGATAGTTTCTCAGTATACTACAATTATCAAATCACAAGCCATAACTCACAAGTGATGACATAATCAATCACAAGAATAACAGCATGCCACATAATAGTATGCAAGAATGAGATGCAATGCTTATGCAATAACTGTCGGCAATGACCTCGTCATCACAATATCAATATGCAAGGATGAGATGGAATGCTTATGCAATAATTGCCGGCAATGACCTCGACATCACAATATCAACAGGAAAGATCTCAGTATCACAATATCGCCGGTAAAGGCCTCGGCATCACAATATCACCAGCAAAGACCTCGGCATCACAATATCGCCGGCAAATACCTCGACATCACAATATCACTATCACAGATTTCAGCATTGTAATATCGCCGGCAAAGACCTCGGCATCACAATCTCACTAATATCGTCGGCAAAGACCTCAGCATCACATCTCGATCAGTAAAGACCTCGACCTTAATTTCTTTTTCTTTTTTCTTTACCATCTCACTCATATCAATATCCAGAACCACTACAAATTATGTGTGACATAGAATGAATGAACATGAGATAAAGTCCACAAACAAATCAACTCATAATCACCAACCACAACAATATATCTGAAAAATAGAATTCTCATCACTTAGCCATATTTTCAATTCAAGTGTCACAACACCACACCAACTCACGTTTATATTTAATTGCCTCATTTTTTTATAATACTAAAATATTTCATGAATCACATATAGAAGAAATTACAAGAATAGGGGTATTACCCAATACCATAAATGTTGCAATATCCTTAATATCTCAATACCATCACAACCTCAATAACAATCACATCTCAAAATAAGTACCCATTAGATATCAATATCAAACAATTCATTATTTCTCCTAAAATACACTTCCACAATAAATTCACATGTCAAATATCACCATAGGAATAATTATTCAATTCAAAATATTTTGATCAAAGCCTAAATTAATCCATCTCTATCCCAAAATACTCAATTCTATACACATTAGAGCATACGAGGTTCAACATATTTAACAAAAGATTAGGAATCCACTTGCCTTATATAAAGTCTCGAATCATGTCAATTCCGAAGCTTTTACCTCTCTACGATTCTCCAAATCACCAAAATCTATTCAAGTATAATATTATAATCACATAACGAATCTAATGACACTAAAATCAATTAATTCAGTGAAAAGGGCAAAATGGTCCAAAAATTTCATCATCGAAAAAAGTTGTCGGAAATCTGAAAATTTATACATGAAAATGTTCTCCCAGTAATAAGGAATTCAATGGCGAAAACCGTTTAAAAAATGGAGCTAAAACAAGGTAGAAATCTCATATTTAAAGTTTCCAAAGAAACATCCAAACCAGCCGAAAACAGAAAATTTTACCTCGAACAGTGCGCCAAAATTTATTTCTGAAACTTCCATGGTATTCCTCTCGAAAAAATACACAATTTAGCCTTTTGAATCGCCCGAATCGGACCAAAATCGAGGGAGAAATCGCTGATTGAAATTTATGAAAAACCTAGGAAATATGAGAAGAAATATGCAGATTTTTTTTTTATATACTGCATCTGCCACGTGGCAGCGCCTAATTGGGCCACGTCATCCCGCTTCAGCATCTTCAGCAAATTCTCAAACGTAAATTCAATGCTCCGGCCTCATCTGGAGTCAGAAAAATACATTACATATATGAAATTGGATCGAAAACGATATTTTGGACTCAATGGTGTAGTCGAAATTCTCACCGGAGGTCTTTTTATTCCAATTTGGGTCCCATTTCCCAATTTTGAAAACTATCGAAAGGACCAAAGCACACTCGGAAGCTTTGGAAACTGAACGAAGGGTTCAACCAGACTAAAATCGATGTTTTGGATCCAACGAAATCATCAGAATTTGAATTTGAGGTCTCCTTGGCCCAAAACCCGAGAAAGCTCATTTAAACTAGTTTCGGGCTCAAAAACTCAAAATATTCTCAGAAGCTCTAAAAATTGCAGTGAAGCCATTTCTAGCATTAGTTTCACCATTTGGAATATTTGGAAGTGACAGAATTTTGATCCAAGCCTCCGAAATTTGTCAAAATACAAAAAAATGACCTTCAGGGTCATTACATCTGGGTTGTGAATTATGGCATGCTTTTAAGAAACAAAAGCTTTTAGATGGTGATTGTGTATTTCAAAGTAGTTCCTTCCTATTGTGTATAATAGATGATATTGATTAATAACTGCTTAAGTTTTGAGAACTTTGGCATTTAGTGCTCTTATTGAGATGAATGTTGCCCCTATCTTTGTGTCTTGCCTACATGCATCCTCATATTTCATATTATGAGACTTGAGATGTTGTGAATTGTGGATCCGCCTTTTTGAAAGAAACATGAGACACTTTCTGAAAAATTCTTGACCACGAGTTAGGTGGCAAGTGGATGTGATACTGGTATAATGAGTCCTTGGACACAAACTAGGTTGTGAGGTAGTTGATACTTTGAGATTTTGTCAAGGTATGTGATCTGCGAGACCTCCATGAGATCTGTCTAGAAGCCTTAACTCGGTAGGTGTATACAACAGGTTGTGCGTTAGTCTTGACTCCACCGTAGTACCAGGCATTACATCACATTATATTCTTGCATTTGCATGACATTGATACTTGATATGTGAGCTATATAATGTACATTCTGCATTTATACTATGAGTTTATTTTATTCACATCATTATATATAAATTTACAGCATCGATGTCGGACTGAGACTTTCTATGTGCAAGTAGAAGCATTCCTAGTTTATAGCATAGTTTATTCAATTCCTAATACCCAATTGGTCAAACCTACTGGATACATATGATTTATATTCACTCCTACTTTTGTGTCCCTTGATACAAATTTTAGTCAGGGTAAACCACATGACAGTTGATTACTCTAGCAGCAGTGATATTCAGTTCTAGTGATGAGATTCAGTGTCTTAGATCACTACTTGATCCTATCTGTAATTTTTATTCTTTACTTTATTTCAAAGATTTAGTGTTATGTACTAAATTCAAACCTTGTATTAGATACTTTTTATCCTCATAATACAAAGTTTTGGAGTTAGTTTCATATTGTGATTATTTGTCCCTTGTATTTTTATTCTTAATCTATGTGTTATATTTGAGTTGGAATTTGAGATGTCTTTCTTCATGACGTTGATATTTTTTGGGTCGTGAAAATTTTCTCTTTCCGCCTTTTCTCTCATATATTTTGCTAAATGTCTTTTTGTTTTTCACTCTTGGACATCATATGTATTTTACTAAATATCATTTAATTTTTCTTTCTTGAGGAATCACATGTTATTTGTGTCTTTGCAAGTGAAAATGTAGTGTTTCCTAGAAATTATGAGATGAAAATCATCACATGGGAGAGTTTCGAGAAATGCTTCACACGGTTAACATGTTCTAGAGTATTTTTTTTTAATAATAATATTTATATTTGACTAGACTTTCTCTTTCTCTTTTGCCTTTTTCCTCATATATTTTGTTTAATGTCTTTTTTTGTATTGCTTTTGGTACATCACATGTAGTTTGTTAAATGTCTTTTTATTTTTCTCTCTAGGAATATCACATGTTATTTGTATTTTTACAAGTGAAAATATTATGACATGGGAGAGTTTTGAATATTATTTTTTATAATAATGTTTATGTTTGACTAGATTTTTTGGATGTTTCATGACTAAATTATCTTGAGATTTGGAAAATAATAATGTAAATGTTAAACTTGACTTTTTTGGATGTTTCATGTTTGAATTGACTATCTTGGGATTCACAAAATATTAATTTCTACATTAGATTATTCCAAAACTTCTTGAAGAAGTCTTTAGTAAAAGCTCTTGTTAAATATATGTATGAAGTATTACCTAAGAATGCACATCTAATCGGAATTATAAACAAGAAAAAGAATAGAAATTCCTTCTTTGTTTCTACCTTTCCCTCTTGCAAAATCAAAATAAATTAAAGATGCTAATAGATCCTGATAAACCTCCAGCATTTTGCAAGATTTTACTATCTCCAGAAACCTTCACGAGTAAAATGGTAAGTTGGTCAAAAAAATTTGTTCCTTTTTTTTTTGGGGGGGGGGGGGGAGGGGGGGAGGGGGATGAGTCTTGAGCTCTATGAAATTTGGACATAGTAGGTACTAGATAGATCATAGATTTTCAATTTTCTTTTAATTTTACTTGAAATTTATTGAGTTTAAATTGAAGATGAAGTTGTGTCTTTTTTTTTATTTTGCAGAGAAGAGATTATGACACTTTCTATTTGAAATAATTTATGAAAATGGGGTTGGAAAATAAGTTGATAATTCAAGTTTGAAATCTTTTTGCTCATTTGATAAATTTGATTTGTCAGCAAGTTTCATCTTGTTTCATTAAAGAAAAGAAGAAAATGTTGACCAAGGCTTGCTTATTAAAAATGGACGTGGCTGGAATGTGGTGGGAAGTAAAGATAATGAGAGAAAAGCCCAATTATTTTATATATGGAGGAGATTGGCCAGAGTTTGTGCTTCATCACCGACTGAAGCAAGGGGATGTTTTGTTATTTTTTCTCGTTGAAATATCGACATTCCATGTTCAACCATACACAAAGAAATATTGTAAAAACATTGTTCATGAGAAGCAGGTTTTTTATGAGGAACTCAGTAGTAGCTCTGAAGAGGAGACTATTGAACCTTCAAAGAGAGCCACAAAAATAGTAGTATCAGATACTGAGAAAAAAATGTTGACATGTCATCTAGTGGTGAGTCCAAACATGAAGATGATCCTCACTACAACAATCCTAAGAGGGAGAATGCATCATTAGGTAATATCTTCTTTCTATTTCTATATTTGATATGAATCTTTGAGTGTTTTTGTTTTTACAGAGACGTAGTCAGTTGTAAATAGAATATAATGAGAACAAATTATTCATATCAAATCGCACAATCAATTTGTATTACTATTTCTCCAGCTTGTGGTTGTTCTCTTGTGCTAGTTTTATTATTTTTTCCCTCTTTTTTGATAAATTAATAAAAATGTTATCCAAAGGCATGTGTGTTCTTATATAGCCATCGATTTTAAATATAAAGATTTAAAAATTTGAGTTTTGGAAGATGTAATTTTTCAAACTTGAAGTTCGTGTTTTAAAATGCATTTTACTTTAAAAAAAATTAAATGTTTTTGAGCTAAAGTGAAATTTCTTGCCAACATTTGGGGTTGCTTGGTGAATCTAAAAAATTACTAATATCAACAGAAGATGATAACGAGTTGGTGAAAGAAAAGCAGGTTCCATCACTTGCTTTGTATCGCAAATTAAATCCAGACGCTCCCATATTTGTGCCTAAACCTGTGATTACAAAGAAAATGGATAGTCCAACTAATGCTTATACCATTGATTCAGGCAAAGATTTTTCTGATGAAGATGAGGAAAACAATATGTTGGACATAAGCTTTAATAGAGTGAATAGGGAAGGTGATATATCACCTAGGCAACAAAGAAGTGGAAGCAACAAAAGCAAAACGAAGACACATGAAGGGCAACATACTTCTGATGGTAAAGTGTCAGAGAAGTTTGTTCCAAGGCATTTACCGATGCGACTGGCAAAGTAAAATCATAAGGTTATATCAATAGCCTCAACAAGATCCAATAAATCTAGAAAGAAATGATAAATTATCAAGTGTTGTTAGATAGGTTTGAAGAAGAAGAAGAGAAGAAGAAAATACTTCAAGTTACTTTAGATGTGTGGTCTATTTATTTTAATTCATGCAATTGTAAAAGAAAGTTTGAGGTGGATAACTCAAACTTCTTCATGGTTGTTATATTTTTATATTATTTAAGCATTCTCATTAATATCATCATAGAGTGTATTACAAACTCTGTGATGATCATAAAATACCTAGTACTATCTACCTCTTATCTTGTTAGTAGAGGTTAGTTACCTCATTAGGTTTAATAAGTTAAGGCCTAGCCCCCTCACTTTTACTTATTCCTATTGATATCTTTTTGTTTTTAATAAAAGGCAGCTAGACATTATGTCTAGTGGTAAATTTGCTTTAAAAAAAAGAGATTTCTCCAAAATATAGGACTAGAACTTGAAAACTTTAGAAGATAAATTTTCAAAATCTCTGATCAAACATAATCATGTGTTTTCTATAAATAAAATTGATATTCATTTCTTTAATCAATATTTTTAACGAAACTTCTAATGTATGCCTCTTTTGCCTAATAAGTCACGCATCACATAATTATTTTATTAAATATAATTTTTTTTCTCAATAGTTGTTTGCTCAACTGCAATCATGGTAAACAAGTTCCACGGCTCTCCCTTTTGGAACTCTTCTAGTGACATTCCTCACCCCATCTTCTACCATAGCATTTCTTACTCTGATGAATTATGTTGTCTCGTAAGTATTTTCATCATGTTCCTTCTTTAATTTCTCTTTTCAATCTTGGATTCATTCATGGATCCCCAATTCTATTTTAGTGCAATAGTAGTTTCCCTCCTTGTTAACTATTGATTTAGATCTCACAATTATTAAATATTTTAGAAATAACTATATATAGGTCTAATTAAATGAGACTTTTTCAAAATTATGTAACAAGGCGAAATTTCCTTCCCTGACCAAAAACATTCCTGTTATACCCAAGGATAGACATTCAGAGGCTTGTAGCGTGAAGCTAAGGGTGGCACCGGGTCCGGTACCGGCACCACCGGACCAGTAATTACTGGTACCGGACCGGAACTGGTAATTCAGGGGCAGGTTTTTTCCGAAACCGGTACCGGCAGTTCCGGAAAAATACCCATTACCTTACCGGTCCGGTACCAACTGGTACGGGACCGGTAATCTGGAAATATACAAAAAAATTATTATTAATATATTACAAATTTATAATTTGAAGTGTCACTTTTATATGTTAAATTAATATTTAAAAAATTAAATTGAAGTTTAAAATATTAAAGGTTAAATTAAAATTTAAAAATAGTATTATTATTCATTATATAAATTTTTTAAAATTTAAAATGAAGTTTGAATTTAAAGTTGTCAACAGTCATAAAATTTAAGTATAAAAGTTTTAAATCTATATTCTATAAGTAGTCCTACTTATATATAAAATATTTAAAGTGTAAAATCAAATTCTTTTAACTTTCTAGTTTCTACTATAAAAGTTTAAATTTCTAATTTTTTAAATATAAAATTATAAAGTTTAATTTTTAAGGATTAAATTTTGAATGTTTCTTTTTATATTTTAAACTTTAAAGTTAATAAAGATTTGAAAAATAAGGGGGCAAATATATTTAAAAAAAGTCAAAACATAAATTAAAATTAAGTCAAGATAATAACATTAAAAAAAATTAGGGCGAATAGCCTATAATTTTATTATGTTATTTTAAAATTTAAATTGTACAATGTAGTGATGTAAGATATTAGAAATCAACATAATTTATGCAGTCACCTTCTAGGAATGGTTCTGTTTCAACTAGGTCTTATTTATTGTAAGTTTGTAATACAATAAAATTTAGGGGATTTTTCACAAATATACAACTTTGGGTATAAAATTACATGCCCTACCGAACTCTTTGAAAAATGCCATGTAAAATACCAACTTTATTTACAAATTTAGGATTTTTGGTATTTTGAGTGTGATTATTGTGGTGTGTGATGTGATATAATAGTGTTGGGAAATGTGTGACGCCCGGTAAAATTATCAATATGCCCCTAGAGTGAGGGTACGCGCGTAACGCATCTTCCGGGGCACGTATGGCAAATCCGAGACCGGATTCGTGATCAGCATGAAAAATGTAGTGGAAAAATGGTCCGGGTCGAATTTTAGGACGACCCGATCGAAAGATAAATTTTCGATCCAAGTCACAAAACAGTGACTGTCCGCGACAGATGCGCGACGCGCACCTGCCTCGGAGGGACACTTATATATTTTTTCAGATTTTCGACGGGATGGAGAAAACTCGTTTAAAAACACTTTTCCAAAAATACACAGTTCGCGATAGGTCCGCGTCGCGGACCCTGTATATTCCGAACTGGAAATTTCTAATTTATTTCGAGGGGCATTCCGGTCAATCCCTAACCCCTCCTAAACACTAATACACGGCTAGTAAGGTCGTTTCTACACGAAAAGAGTCTAACAAATCCTATTCTAAGTCCTATTCCAAAATCTAACAAGGCTAGGGCTTAAGGAGAGGAGAGAAAGGCTTGGGGTGAGGAATACAAGAAGAGATCCTCGACATCACCCGGTTGAACAGTTGCATCACATGTATGTAAGGCTAAACTAAAATATGAGATTGTTCTCTCATGTGCCCCACAGAGGTCATAGATGAGTTGATGATTGAAGAGTCTACATGCATGATTTCTTTGATGGATTTTCTTGAAAATTATAATTGAGATTACATGTTTTCTATGTTTATGATCATCATACTATTTGTTTTCTTAAATTGAATACTTTCATGGAATTTGCATAACCCTACATGACTATTTTGAAGAGCATGCATAATGAACTTGAGACTTGAGTTTAGAGCCTTGCATTGGGATTGTTGACTGTGATGATGAGTTGATGAAATCTTGATTGTTGTATGAGTCTCTATAAATGAACTCTACCGGTGTGTTTATTCACTTGTTTCCTGATGACGGTTATATAATCTTGAGTCATTGAGGAGGTGTTGATGATAGGGTTAAAATCGCTACGAGATGTTGATGATAAGGTGGAAGTCCCTTTGAGGTAATTGATGAAAGGGACCAAGATCCCGGTGAAATATCAGTCATGGATGGGGAATGGGCCCCTATGAGACTGGCAGCCGTTGACGGGGAATGAATCCCTATGAGACTGGTTGAGGTTGATTTTATGAGCACTGAGTTTGGAGGAGCATCGAGCACCGAAATGAGCAAGAGTGAGTGCCACTCGAACTCATTAACTACGTCACCTAACGTAGGAGAGGCTTAAACCACCACATACATACATATGGTTTCCCTCGAGGTTTAACAGTCCCTGAAAGCAATAGAGGATCTGTTCAGTTTGATTCCATGTCGGGTATATTGATATGGGATCCAGTGTTCCTTGCCTGGCAAGTTTGGGACCACTGTGGCAACATCAGGGTGATTGTTGTATATTCACTGGCTCATAAGTGAGTGTTGTCGGTTAAGAGAAACCCTCGAAAAAATCCGTACCTTACTCTGAGTCTAGATGAGATGTAATGAGAGAGGGGGGTGAACTCCTCTGAGATGATTCATGTGATGAGTTGAGGCTTTTGATGAGACTGAGATGATGGTGTGTCACTTGTCCACTCTGTACTCTTTCATAGATGGACAAGCTGGCGGTTAATGTGATTATGATGTTTTATCTTGACTTGATGTTACTTTCCATATTTTCTGTCGATTTCTATTTCAGCTATTTTACATACCAGTACATTCCAAGTACTGACGTCCACTCTGGACTGCATCGTTTTATGATGTAGAGGCAAGTACTAGAGATCATCAACAGGCGCTCCGTTGAAGATCAGAGATCCGAAGCTGATTTGGTGAGCCTCCCCTACTCCGGAGGAACCATTATTTTACTTTCATCATGCTTTAGAGTTAGGATTGGACTATCTTCTTATTTTGCTTTGGGTAGACATGGGCCTGTCATTGGCACCACATGATTTAGTGATAGAGGCTTCATAGACAGGTGTCGAGTATTGATGTTGAGATTGTGGCTAGTTCTTTCTATTGGCCTTCGTTATTTTATCCATATTATCTTGAGAACTTTAGATGAATTGTGTCCATTATTTGCATATAATTTCCGCTGGTCACTAGAAGTATGTGATTGAATCATGTGATGAGACTAGGTGGTTCGCTTGGGGGCTAGCAATAGTCTCCGAGTGCCGTCCACGCCAAGGGTACCCTCCCGGGGCGTGACAAACTTGGTATCAGAGCTTTGAGTTCAAGTTTCCTAGGGAGTCTATGAAGCCGTGTCTAGTAGAGTCTTGTTTATGGGTGTGTTGTCGATCACACTTCATAAGCAGGAGGCTATGGGACATTAGGAATGGTTACACTTCTTTCTTATTTCCATTCGTGCGAAGAGTGGGACTCTATGAAAACTATCCTCTAATTCATGCGTTACACGTGCAGAATTGATAACATGCCTCCCAGAAGAGCTGTCAGAGGAAGGGGGCGTCCTGCCAGGGAAGTTGTTAACCCACCTGAGCCTCAAGTACCCGAGGGGCCCGTGGATCTAGTTGTCCCTGTTGGGCAACCCCCTCAAGATGAGATCTCGAATGCTGAGCTACGCCAAGCCATTCAAACTTTGGCCCAGGCTGTCGCAGCACCTGCTGTGAGGCAAGGTGCAGGTGGGACAGACTCTCATGGCACCTCTAGAGTCCGAGAATTTCTGAGTATGAACCCGCCTGAGTTCACGGGGTCGGCATCTACTGAAGACCCCGAGAACTATATAGAGGAACTTGAGAAGGTGTTCCAAGTGATGCACGTGGCTGATGCTGATAGGGTTGAATTGGCTGCCTACCAACTCAAAGGGGTGGCCAGGCTGTGGTTCGACCAATGGAAGAAGGGCCAAGGGGACGATGCTTCATATGTGACTTGGGCGGTGTTTGAGGAGGCTTTCTTGGGACGTTTTTTCCCAAGGGAGAAAAGAGAGGCTAAGGTGAGGGGGTTCCTAAATCTGAAGCAGGGCTCCATGACCATACAGGAGTATGGGTTGAAATTCACGCAACTATCCTGCTATGCTCCTGACATGGTTGCTAACATGAGGGGAAGGATGGGAATGTATGTAGATGGGTTGAACAGAGGGCCCAAGAGAGATAGAAGAGGAGCTATGCTTGTGAGTGACATGGACATCGGGCGACTGATGACATTCGTGCAGCAAGCTGACGAAGAATGACAACAGGACAGGGAAGAGTTCAAGCGCAAGAGGGCTAAGACATCCAGCCACGAGGGTGGAAGGAGAGGTAATGGGAATCGATTTCCAGCACCCTCAGCTGCTAGCGCACCTGTGCCTAAAGGCACGTATGACCAAAGATTCTGGAATACAGGGAACCACAGACCCCAGTCCCAAGCTAGTGTGGCTCAAGGTTCTCAGAGTAGGCCACCGTGTGACAACTGCGGAAAGGCGCATTGGGGGAGATGCCGTGATAGGAATGACACATGCTTCGGGTGTAGCCAAGTAGGCCACTACAAGAAGGATTGTCCAAAATGGGCTGGCCAGGCCCAGTCTGCTGCATCGGCCCCACCGGTTAGAGGGAACCCAAGGGCCACTACGTCAGGTACAGGCGGGGCCCCAAACCGCTTATATGCTATGGGGAGTCGCCAAGATCAGGAAAACTCTCCAGACGTCGTAACGGGTATGATCCGAGTCTTTACTTTTGATTGTTATGTTTTGATGGATCCTGGTGCCACATTGTCGTTTGTAACTCCTTATGTGGCCAGTAAATTTGATAAAACCCGCGAGAGTCTTCTTGAACCCTTTGATGTTTCTACTCCGGTGGGTGAGTCTATTCGAGCTGAAAGAGTCTATAGAGCTTGTGTAGTGTCCATCCATCATAGGGACACCATTATTGATTTGATCGACTTAAATATGGTTGACTTTGATTTGATCCTCGGCATGGATTGGCTTCACGCCTGTTATGCCTCTGTGGATTGTAGAAATCGAACGGTTAAGTTCCAATTTCCAAATGACCGAGTTCTAGAGTGGAAGGGTGACTCAGTGACACCTAGGGGAAGGTTTATCTCATATCTTAAGGCCCGGAAGTTAATTTCCAAAGGTTGTATTTATCACTTGGTGAGAGTGAAATCTGATGATGTTGAGTCCCCAATTCTTGAGTCAGTTCCGGTTGTCACGAGTTTCCAGAAGTCTTTCCTGAAGATCTACCCGGAGTCCCTCCCGATAGGGAGATTGACTTTGGGATTGATGTTCTACCAGATACCCAGCCTATTACGATCCCACCTTACAGAATGGCCCCCGCTGAGTCAAAAGAATTGAAAGAGCAATTAAAAGATTTGCTGGAAAAGGGCTTCATTAGGCCAAGTGTTTCACCATGGGGTGCCCCTATTTTATTCGTGCGGAAGAAAGATGGGTCTCTCAGAATGTGTATTGATTATAGGCAATTGAACAAGGTCACGATAAAGAACAAATATCCCCTCCCAAGGATAGATGATTTGTTTGACCAACTTCAGGGCGCCTCTTGCTTCTCTAAGATAGACCTTAGATCTGGCTACCATCAGTTGAAGGTGAGGGAGTGTGGCGTTCCAAAGACAGCCTTCAGGACTAGATATGGTCATTTTGAGTTCTTGGTCATGTCCTTCGGACTGACAAATGCACCTGCCGCCTTTATAGACTTGATGAATAAAGTGTTCAAGCCATATCTTGATTTGTTTGTGATTGTGTTCATCGACGACATCCTGGTGTATTCAAGGAGTGAGGAGGAGCATGCTAACCACCTCAGAGTGGTCCTCCAAACTCTTAAGGACCACGAGTTGTATGCAAAGTTCTCCAAATATGAATTCTGGCGTGAGTCAGCGGCCTTCCTAGGCCACGTTGTTTCCGGTGACGGTATTCGAGTGGATGCCCAAAAGATTGAGTCGGTTAAGAACTGGCCCCGACCGACCACTCCAACTGATATCAGAAGTTTCTTGGGGCTGGTAGGCTACTACCGCAGGTTTGTGGAGGGATTTTCTTCCCTATCCGCGCCACTGACCAAATTGACTCAGAAAAAGGTCAAATTCCAGTGGTCCGAAAAATGTGAAGAGTTTCCAGGAATTGCAAACAAAGTTAACTACTGCACCGGTCCTAACTCTACCCGACGGGACCGAAGACTTTGTAATTTATTGTGATGCATCGATGGTTGGATTGGGATGTGTATTAGTGCAAAGCGGGAAAGTGATAGCTTATGCTTCCAGGCAACTCAAGGTTCACGAGAGGAACTACCCAACCCATGACCTCGAATTGGCAGCAGTAGTGTTTTCACTTAAAATTTGGCGGCACTACTTGTACGGAGTGCATGTGGATGTGTTCACTTACCACAATAGCTTACAGTATGTTTTTAGCCAAAAAGAGCTCAACTTGCGACAGAGGAGATGGTTGGAATTGCTCAAGGATTATGACATGAGCATTCACTACCACCTAGGTAAAGCTAACGTCGTGGCTGATGCTCTTAGCAGGTTATCAATGGGTAGCACAGCCCATGTGGAGGAAGGAAAGAAGGAGTTAGCCAAGGACGTGCACCGGTTGGCTCGATTAGGAGTCCGACTCGAGGAGAACAACAAAGGAGGAGTTAATATCCAGGACGGGTCTGCTTCCTCGTTAGTGGTGGAGGTGAAGGAAAAGCAGGACCAAGACCCTGTCCTACTCCAATTGAAGGAGGATGTCCAAAATCAGAGGGTGATGGTCTTCTCCAAAGGGGGAGATAGAGTGTTAAGATATCAAAGTCGATTGTGTGTCCCAGATGTTGATGGCATACGAGACAGAATCATGGCAGAAGCTCATAACACTAGATATTCCATTCATCCCGGCTCCACCAAAATGTACCATGACTTAAGGGAGGTCTATTGGTGGAACGGAATGAAGAGGGACATCACGGAGTTCGTTTCGAAGTGCCTAA
This sequence comes from Solanum rostratum, assembly GCA_029948455.1. Classification (NCBI taxonomy): domain Eukaryota; kingdom Viridiplantae; phylum Streptophyta; class Magnoliopsida; order Solanales; family Solanaceae; genus Solanum; species Solanum rostratum. The sequence continues at coordinate 43,166,838 of CM057054.1, forward strand.
ATTGCCAACAAGTGAAGGTTGAGCATCAAAGGCCATGTGGATTGGCTCAGAACTTTGAAATTTCGGAGTGGAAATGGGAGATGATTAATATGGACTTTATCACAGGTCTATCAAGATCTCGAAAGCAACATGATTTGATATGGGTGATCGTGGACAGAATGACTAAGTCAGCTTACTTCCTGGCAGTCAAGACAACGAACACTGCGGAAGAGTATGCCAAGTTGTACATCCAGGAGATTGTGAGGTTGCATGGGGTTCCCTTGTTCATCATCTCGGATAAAGGAGCTCAATTTATCTCCCAGTTCTGGAGATCATTTCAGAAAAGTTTGGGTACGAAGGTGAACCTGAGTACGGCTTTCCATCCACAGACGGATGGTCAGGCGGAGCGTACAATTCAAACACTAGAGGACATGTTGAAAGCTTGCGTCCTTGATTTCAAAGGGAATATGGATGATCATTTGCCACTGGCTGCATTTGCATATAACAATAGTTATCATGCAAGCATCCAAATGGCTCCTTATGAAGCCTTGTATAGAAGGAGGTGTAGATCGCCCATTGGGTGGTTTGAGGTTGGAGAAGCGGAGCTCATTGGACCTAATCTTGTTCACCAGTCGATGGAGAAGGTCAAGTTCATTAGAGAGAGGTTGAAGACTTTCCAGAGTCGCCAAAAATCGTACACTGACGTGAGGAGAAGAGATCAGGAGTTCGAAGTAGATGATTGGGTGTACTTGAAGGTGTCCCCTATGAAGGGTGTCCTAAGGTTTGGGAAGAAGGGAAAGTTGAGTCCACGTTATGTTGGACCCTATCAAATCGTAAGGAGAATTGGGAAGGTGGCCTACGAGTTAGAGTTGCCTTCAGAGTTAGATGGGGTGCACCCGGTGTTCCATGTGTCCATGCTAAAGAAATGCTTGGGAAATCTGGCCTTGGTGATCCCTATTGGTAGCATTAGGGTGAAGGATAACCTATCTTACGAAGAGGTTCCGGTTCAAATTCTTGATCGTCAGATTCGTAAACTAAGGAACAAAGAAATAGCCTCAGTCAAAGTCCTGTGGAGGAAGTTGAAGAGGCCACATGGGAAGCTGAGGAGGAAATGAAGGCAAAGTATCCGCACCTGTTCGTGCCAACTGATGGTGAAAGCACTGAAGGTAAAAATCCTTACTCTTCACTAAGCTAAGTGTTCTGTTCTTTTATCTGACTTACTATCATTGAGTCGAGGATTGATTTATTGAATTGAGTGTGGGAATGAGTCGTAAGTCTATTCGTGCCTTAATCCCCACATCCACTCCTCATTCGAGGACGATTGATCCCAAGGGGGAGATGATGTGACGCCTGGTAAAATTACCAAAATACCCCTAGAGTGAGGGTACGCGCGTAACGCATCTTCCGGGGCTCGTATGGCAAATCCAAGACCGGATTCGTGATCAGCATGAAAAATAGAGTGGGAAAATGGTCCGGGTTGAATTTTAGGACGACCCGATCGAAAGATAAATTTTTGATCCAAGTCACAAAACAGTGACTATCCGCGACAGAGGCGCGACGCGCACCTGCTGCGGAGGGACACTTATATATTTTTCCAGATTTTCGACGGGATGGAGAAAACTCGTTTAAAAACACTTTTCTAAAAATACACAGTTCGCGATAGGTTCGCGTCGCGGACCATGTATATTCCGAACTGGAAATTTCTAATTTATTTCAAGGGGCATTCCGGTCAATCCCTAACCCCTCTTAAACACTAATACACGGCTAGTAAGGTCGTTTCTACACGAAAAGAGTCTAACAAAACCTATTCTAAGTCCTATTCCAAAATCTAACAAGGCTAGGGCTTAAGGAGATGAGAGAAAGGCTTGGGGTGAAGAATACGAGCAGAGATCCTCGACATCACCCGGTTGAACAGTTGCATCACAGGTATGTAAGGGTAAACTAAAATATGAGATTGTTCTCTCATGTGCCCCATAGAGGTCATAGATGAGTTGATGATTGAAGAGTCTACATGCATGATTTCTTTGATGGATTTTCTTGAAAATTATAATCGAGATTACATGTTTTCTATGTTGATGATCATCATATTATTTGTTTTCTTAAATTGAATACTTTCATGGAATTTGCATAACCCTACATGACTATTTTGAAGAGCATGCATAATGAACTTGAGTTGATGGACAAGCTGGCGGTTAATGTGATTATGTTGTTTATCTTGACTTGATGTTACTTTCCATATTTTCTACCGGTTTCTGTTTCATTCAGCTATTTTACATACTAGTACATTCCAAGTACTGACGTCCACTCTGGACTGCATCATTTTATGATGTAAAGGCAGGTACTAGAGATCATTAACAGGCACTCTGTTGAAGATCAGAGATCCTGGTGAGCCTCCCCTACTCCGGAGGAACCATTATTTTACTTTCATCATGCTTTAGAGTTAGGATTGGACTATCTTCTTATTTTGCTTTGGGTAGCCATGGGTCTGTCATTGGCACCACATGATTTAGTGATAGAGGCTTCATAGACAGGTGTCGAGTATTGATGTTGAGATTGTGGCTAGTTCTTTCTACTGACCTTCGTTATTTTATCCATATTATCTTGAGAACTTTAGATGAAATGTGTCCATTACTTGCATATAATTTCCGCTGGTCACTAGAATTTATGTGATTGAATGATGTGATGAGACTAGGTGGTTCGCTTGGGGGCTAGCAATAGTCACCGAGTGCCGGCCACGCCAAGGGTACCCTCCCGGGGCGTGACAAAATGGGAAAAACATGAATGAGTGTATTTTTTTTGGTATTTTCAAAGAATTCGGTAGGGCGTGTAATTTTGTGCCCAAAGTTGTATATTTGTGTAAATATTTCTAAAATTTAATCATTAATATCTTAAACTACTTTGAAATTCTTGCCTAAGAGTTTCTAGCATTTCAAGTGTGAGAGTTTTTGGAATCAGCTCTTGAGCTTGTTCCTCCAGAAAGTCCCTGCCATCTTCGCTTAATTCCGATAAAATATTATCGATATCGGCTTCAAACTGAGAAGGCAATGTCGGACGCCCTAAATTCCTGCGCTCCGCATTTATCCAGTCTCGAAATAAGACTGAAACTTCTAAGCTATCAGCTGCTAGTGAATGCCTATGGTCTCCAAATTGGAACCTAGCAGCACTAAAAGCGCCTTCCGAAGCCACTGAAGAAGCTTGAATTGCGAGGACATCACGAACCACCTGCTGAGGTCTTGAAAACGTTTTTCCATGATTATTCCACCACGCCAAAAGCTGCTGCTTTCCCTCTGCATCCTTGACGCTTTCTGGTGCCTGGTTAAGATATTCATCAAAATCGTTGTTTTCATTAGCGGTTAATCCAAGCTAAAATTCTAACATTGAGCCAATATCATCATCGTATCTAGGCCTAGTAGGTTGTGGTTGGTATCGCACATTTTCTACTAAATTATATTGTTCTAAATCATATAGTTTTCTAGCTTCTGATCTAATGTTACTTTTAACTACGTCTAAATTATGTGATTGATTTTGTTCATCGTATTCTATTTCTAAGTATGTATATATATATGCTATCTACCATTCTAGATACACCGAATTTTTTATAAGCAGAATTAAATAAATAAGCAGTTAAATAAATCTGAGGGATTGGGAAAAAGTATTTCCTAAATTTTTCTATCATTTTTTAACAGGTTCTCTAAATTTTGAATTATTTTTAAATAAAGCAAATTTAGTACAAATAGCACAAAAATTGGGCAACACAGTACAAATCGTAGGATAATAAAGACCAGATATTTGTTTAGTTGCTAAATAAAAAACTTTTAAAAATTCAATTAAATCCTTAATATCAATCTAGTCATTTTCATCTAGCGGGTAGGTCACATCTGCATTATGTGCATTCCAGACCATTGTAACCTGTCTCCTATATTCGTAAGCTACTTTTAATATTTCGTACAATAAATTCCACCTAGTAGCTACGGTTTTAGGAATTTTTTCGAACAGGCAAATTACATTCAATGCAACGACTTTCAAATTCTTTACGCCTAGCCTTTACTTGACATTTAAAAATAAAGTGGCATGCTAATTCTACTTTATTACAACCGTTTTCAAATAAATGAAACACCATCTCTAACAATTAAATTATAAATATAAGCAGCACACTTAATATGGAAACCATCTTCATATAACAACAACAACATACACAGTGAAATCCCACAAGTGGGGTCTGGTGATGGAAACCATCTTCATAAGTTGGACAAATAACAGGTCTTAAAAAAATCTACAACACGTTTATTACTAGAAGCGTTATCTAAAGTTACACTAATTATTTTTCTAGTTATACCAAAAAATTATAAAATATCAAGAATAGTTTGCGCAATATAAGAACCTGTTTTGCGCATTTCACAACTTTTATATCCTAAAATTCTTTTTTGCATATTCCAGTTTTCATCTATCCAGTGGGCGGTAATTGTAAAGTAATCATTACCGGTTATACTACGTGCCATATCAGAAGTTATTGCTATCCTACAATTATTATAAACAAATAACCATCTAAGATATTGTACATGTCGTGCTTGAAAATCAACAGCTTTTTTAATTGTATTTCCAAAAAACCCATCAAAAGACGGGTTATAAACAATTTGAATATAATGGACAAAACCTGGATTTTCAGCAAAACTAAAAGGCAAACCAGTAACAACAATCATTTTAGCAAGCTCGTCTAGGTCACGTTGTCTATTATAAGGCCGATGTGTACTAGGACCGAAAATATTACTAGGGTTTAATTGCAATTGCACCATATTTGAACCTCTCACCGATTCATCGGGAATGGGGGTTCCAAATTTTTTGTCGTCCGCAATGGCTTGGGCATGCAAAAATTCCAATTTACAACAATGCATTAAGTGATTTTTCAAATGACCCGTCCCGCCCCCCTTTCCCGAAGTTTTATGATTTAAAACATGTTTACATTTGTTACAAATCGCTTTTGTTTTATCTTTATTTTGAGTTAAAAATTGCCAAACAACAGATTTTTTAGCGCGTTCCGTCTTAGGCCTATTAGATGACAAAGGTTGTATGGGGGGAGCGGGAGCGGGAGCGGGAGCAGGAAGGGGGGGGAGTAGTAGCAGTATATGGGGGTTGAGTTTCATCGTCATAAAAAATATCGCCTTCATTAATTTCAAAATCATCTTCCGATAAATCTTCGTTAAAGCCAAATCTATGTTCAAGAAATTCGTGGTCTAATTTCGTATTAGAGTCAATATTAAAACATGTGTCGTCTACGTGAGTAAAATCTTCGGTATTAAATCTAAGTGGTTGTTGTCTTGTAGATTTAGACAAACTACCGCCGAATTTTTTTACCGGTTATATCTTTTTTTATTCCACCAAAAAAAAGTACTTTTTCTCTTTCCTTTTCCACCGGAATCCATGTTAAATTTAATTAAACAAATAACGATTATATGCAAAAATTCAAGTTATGAAATATGAACTTATAATTTATGAATATAAAAAATTAATTCAAGTAGACAAGTAATCAAATAAGTAATTAGAAGAACAAATAAGTAGGAATGAAGGTACCAAACGTCTGTGTAAAAACAGACGTAGAAGCCGAAATGGATGAAAGTTGAAGCTTGAATATGCTCCAAATTGATCTACCAAAATTTGCTCCAAATTGCAATTATGAATTAACACACCAAACTAAATAATATTTTTAAATAATAATTGTGAGAGTAAATAATTAATATATAATATATTTGAGAGTAGTATGTAATATGTATAATATAATTATAAATTTGTAATAGTAAGTGGAGAGAATTGGATTGAATTGAGAGAATTAGATTGAGAGAATTGAAGTGAAAAATTATGAGAGATTTAGGGGTATTTATAGTTGAGAAATTATTGAATTTTGAAAAAAAAATAAAAAAGTGAAAAAAAGGTCAAAAAGGCTAGAAACGGCTCCAAAAGAATTGTTACCGTTGGTGGGCCCCACCCCAACGGTAACAAAACTAAAAATAAATTTAAACCGGTATTACCGGTCCGGTACCGGACCGGAATCGGTACCGGTAATTACCGGTAAAATACCCCGGTCCCTTCCGTGTACCCCTACCGGTACTCCCCTTACCGGTATGAACCGGTATAGTATTGAGACCGGACTGGACCGGCACTAAACCAGTACAAACCAGTACATGTGTCGAGGTACTCACAATTGAATCTTTGGTCTTATTCAACATAAATGCACAAGAGGTACAACTAATTCTCTCAACGTAACATAGGTAGAATAAAAATACTATGCGTCTACTGCCCAATATAAATGCTCATGCTCATTTTGATGTTCTATAGCAAATTAGAAGGTAGTAGAAATTAAATATCCAATTGATACAGATACTGCCTAACATAAATGCTCGTGCTCATTTTGATGTTACTATAGCAGATCAGAATGTAGTAGAAATTGAATATCCAGTTGATACAAATGATTCTGTGGATATTTTGGATCATTCTGCCGAAAACCTGAACCATGGCCCCTTAGCAAAGAAGAGAAAAGAAAGAGACAAAAAGGGGGAGAAGAGGATGATATTCCAACTAACGTTCAAACTAATGCTACTGTAATCGAGGAAGTAGAGAATGATATTCCAGTTAAACTTCAAATTAATGCTAATGTGATCGGGGAAGAAGAAGATGATATTCCATTTAACCTTCAATCTAATGCTAATGTAATAGAGGAGAAAAAGTCTCAAGGTAATAAATTGCATTAGGATGTTTTGGTAGGAATCATATCACAGTAATTTTTATACTTATGTCGAGTTTGAAGCAGACAAGGAGGTTGGAGAAGCTAATAGTAGATGTGAAAAAGATGATCCAAAGAACAACCAACACAAATTGGTGAATTTCGATGCTTACAATCTATATTTTGAAATTGTTATAAAAAAAGAAACACACTAATTTTATGGTAAGGTTCAATAATTTTGTACATTCTATTTTCAGATTAGCTAGATTTTTCATTCATTAACGTACTAATTATTATCCAGAAAATTGAACTATCATGATTGTTTGATAAATATGTTTATTAGACTACTCCAATGAGATCTGTTGTCAGGAAAAACATATTTGACCTGAAGAACATGAAGAAGGCGACCACATATTACTATCCGATGAAGAAAAAAAGAATCTATAAACCATGGAAAATTTCATTAAATGGGGGTAGGGAAAATTTTTGATTACATTGTGGAGAGTGACTGAAAAAGGCTATCATATCGCCAGACTTATGAGAAAATTAGAACTCTGCAGCCATGGCGAGTCTAATTCTAAGTTGAACCAAGAAGCAAGCTATAAGATTGAGTGTATCTTAACTAGTTTAGGTCACAACTATTATATAACCAAGTTCTATAAAAAGAAAAACTTGCATTGAATTCTACTGACCTTGATTCATCAAGAGATACGTTTTATATGTCAAAAGGTGGCATTCAAATTTTGTTGCCTCCGAAGCCAGAGAAAATTTCTACCTCACCTATTCCAATAATTTCACCTTTCTTACTACTTCAAAAGCCTATATTGGCCCCTTGGAAATCAGTGGGTGTTTGTTTTGTAGTACGAGGAAGGAATTTTGTTCCCCCATTATGTTCATTTCAAATTCATTACTCACGAAAGTTGTGGCTATGTTCCACGGCACCTTTTCTATGTCCTTTCTTTTGGTTATATACATAATCAATGGAAAAATATACTAATTAAAAAAAAGGAGAAAATAAAAATGAACATCCAAACTACTCCATAGATGATTGTTATTTATCAATTAATATAAGAATTAGGTAGAAGGGAATTGAGAAGACATGTTATTTAAGTAAAAACTACAAATAGATGGAGATTTTATATAATTCATACAATATAATTAGATGTAATATGTTTCTTAATTATTAAAAAAGTTGATTAATATAAATAATAGAGTAAAAGATTCAGAAAAAGTATATGAATGAAAATAGTTTTCTAGACTATAGAGAGGTGTTACATCACCTTGTCTCTATCTTTAATTATGCATATAGATTCTTGTAGATGTTTCTCCTTATGAGGGTGAAGATGAAAATCAGTTTCTTCTCCAACATATTCTAGTAGTGTTGGATTTTTTTTCTTGTTAAATGTTTGTCCGACTCCTATTTTATACTAAAAGAGCTTGTCGAATCCAAGAAGATGCACCTATATCATGTTAAATATTCTTAGGAATAGTGTCATAGACCCGCCTCAAACTGTAAGGGATTTTCCGCAGGGTTCGAGATGAAAGATTTTTCGTAAGATTTCTATTAGAGAAGAGTTCCATAGGTCTTGGAAATATTTCCGTAAGTAAGTACATTTAAGATTAATACACACTAGTAATTCAAAGTAGTCGTGTTTGGAAAGTTAAACCAACAAAACTAATCTGAAAGCCATATATAGAACCAAGAGAACTACAAAGTGTCACACATGATATTCCTTTTTGGCCATGAATTTTAATGTTGAAACTTTATAATTTGAGTTTATGAAGTTGTGTTTTTTTTTAAATATGATTTCATATATGAACATACGCTTTACTAGGAAACATACTGAATTTTTGTGAGTGAAAGTGATATTTACCTAAAAAGGTGATTTGACCAAATTTTGAAATTTAAAAATTTTATAAAGATAGATTTTCAAATCTATCATAAAAATTCATAGTCAAACAGTATATTTCATTTTTTCATTGTACTTATTAGGGAAACATCTTAGATTTGCCTCTTATTCTCATGAGTCACGAGTCACATAAGTAGTTTGTACAATACATGAAGTATATGTATATTGGTGTATCTTGTAAGTACTTAATCTAATTTTTCTTGTATAATTTCTCTTTTCAATCTTGGATTCGCTGATGGATTCCCAACTCTATGTTAGTGCTATCTAATTTCTCTCCTTGGTAACTGTAGGTTTAAATCAAACAATTAGTAGTCTAATTCAATGAGAATTTCTCAAAATCTAACATAAGAAGACAAATTAAATTTCATACCCTCCACAAAAAAAATCCCTTTTCATGTCCAAGGCTTGACATAATTTAGAGCATAAACATATATAGCGTGGATTCAACATTCAATATAAGGATGTGTTGATAAGGAAACATATAGCATGTACCTATGGAATTAATTTATGTGCTCAGAAGTTGGATATATACCAGTGGAATTAATAGACCTTTGTTGACGCATAAAAATTGAATCTTTGCCCTTTCATTTGTAGAAGCTAGCTTATGAGACAATAAATGTGCAAGATCCACACCTCATTCTTTCAATCAATGTGGGACAATTTAACATAGTTCAAAAAAATATATTGTGTTCACTGCCAAGTATGTACGGGTCACACCCCGGGAAAGTACTCTTGGCATGGACGACACTCTGAGACCATTGCTAGTTCCCAAGCGAACCACTTGACCTGATTACTACTTCAATCATACATTCAGTCAGCAGAAGGCTTAACAATCAAGAAATAACCTTAGAATAGAAGAACATCACTGTCTAACTTAGTAGTAAAGGTCATATCATCAACAAATCAATCTATTCCAATAACAAGACTAGTATGAAAGAGTAGTCAAAAGACAATATCCAAATCACCAATCACTATCTATTCTATGAAGACTCTATCTCTACTATCTAGATGGTGTTCATGGCTACCTAAAGTTAAAATAAAAGTACTAAGCTCAAAAAGCAAGATGATAGAAATGGTATATGTAGGGGAGGACTCACCAAAGCTGATTATGAATCTGATCCTCGACAAAGCGCTTGTTGACGATCTTTAATACATGTCTCTACATCATGAAAAGATGCAAGTCTAAATGGACATTAGTATGTGAAATGTACGAATATGTGAAATGGTAGAATGAAACATGCATCAAGATAAAATAACATCATCTCAAATAATCTCGGATTGGGAAGGTAAGATGCTCAATCAAAATATCATAAGTCTAATGCAAGAATAAACCTTAGAAAAAGACTAATCATATGCAATCAAAGCCAATTATATTGTAACGCCCGGTAAAATTATTAAAATACCCTAGAGAGGAGGTGTGCATAAAACGCGTCTTCCGATGCTCAAATGGAAAATCCAAGAACAGATTCGTGCGCAGCACAAAAATTGAATGGGAAAAGGGTCTCGGTCGATTTTTAGAGCGACCGAGTCAAAATATAATTTTTCGTTCTAAAATAAAAAATAGTGTGAGTCCGCGACAGAGCCACGTCGCGGACCTATCGCAGAGACACTTATATTTTTTTGTAATTTTTCGCGACAGGTCTGCGTCGCGGACTGTGTTACTTCAAGTCTAGAAAATCTTCTTTAAAATTTTGAGGGGTATCCTAATCCATTACTAATACTTTCTAAACCTCCTATACGACAAATATATATCATTTTCTCAGAGAAAGGGTTCCAAAAACCCATCCAAAACCTTCTTCCTAGCAAAATCACTAAGTCAGGACTTGAGGAGAGTTGAGATTGAGGAATTCAAAAGGAGATTGTTCAAAGAATAGTTGTTAGCAATCATCCCATGTATGTAAGGCTAACTTAAAGCATGGGATTATTCTCCCATGTGCCCTTTTGAGTAAATTGAGTCATTGATTTAAGATAATGAGTTTGATGTGAAGATTGTTGAGTATTATACTGAGTTTTACTTAATTCATATATTTTACATGAATTGATGATCATCATAAACGTGATTTATTGCATAGTTTATTCTCATGAGTGTTTTCATAAAACTCTATGATTATTTTATTAAAATATACATAATGAACTTAGGGGGATGAGTCTAGAGCCTTAATGATGATGATGTCTGTGATGTTGTGATTTTGTTTCAAATTGAGGAGAGTCTTGATGATGATGTTGATGAGAATGATGTTCATGAGTGTTAAAACTTGATTTTCGAGTCCATGATGTTGATGTTGATGTTGATTAGACGAGTTGATGTTGATGTTGAGGTACTATGTCCCTTTGGGACTAATGATGATGTATTATGTCCCTATGGGACCGATAATGATGATGTTTTATGAGCATGTCGAGTTCTGGGAAGAGTATTGAGCGCCGAAATGGGTGAGAGTGAGTCCCACTTGAACCCATTAACTATGTGGTGCGTAAGAAGAGAGGATTAAACCGCAATGCGGGTGGCTCCTTTCTTTTCCCAAAAGAGGACTGAGGTTTTTTTCTTGTGGATCCACTGAGGTTGATGTCCTTTACCCCGGGCAGGGTGTTGGATGGATGTGGCAATGACATTCCTTTGTTGTATCATCACTAGCTCATAAGTGATGGTTGTCGGTTAGAGAAACTCCTAGTAAGGTCTTATGTTGATAGTACTCTGATGTTGATGTTAATGTGATGGTATGAGTCATGTTTCCTTGAGTTGAGTTGAGTCGAGTTTCCTTGAGTTGAGTTGAGTCGAGTTTTCTTGAGTTGAGTTGAGTTGAGTCGAGGTTCCTTGAGGAGAATCTGATGTATTGATGATGTGGAGATGAGATGTTGATGAGTCAATTGTCTACTTTAATTTTGCCTTAGATATATATTTGATATTTTGATGGAGTATGATGTTGAGTTAATGTTATCCCTATACTGTTGTACTTGTACTGTTACATTTAGCCATTTTACATACGGTACATTCCACGTACTGACGCCACTCAGCGCTGCATCATTTCATGATGCAGATAAAAGAGTTAGAGGACTTCAGCAAATGCATCATTGAGGTTAGAGATTCCGAGTTCAGTCATTGGTGAGCCTCCTTGCTATCCGGAGGAGACCCTTTATTTGTTGCTTTCTTCATTTATTGAGTTGGGTAGCCATGGCCTGTCATGGTACCATCTTAGATAGTAGAGTTAAGTTAGAGGCTTCATAGACATGAGTCGAGGTTTGATGTTGAGGTTTTTCCCTTATGAGTTGAGTTAACATTTGCATTTGCTTATCTTGATGTTGAGACTGATGTTGGCCATTGGCCCTTCTTATTGAGGTAGCTCACTGCATTACATCTATTATTCTGCTATACTAATGTTAAGTGATTGTCCTGAGAATGAGTGGTTAGCTCGGGGACTAGCAATAGTCTTTGGGTGCCGGCCACGCCTAGGGTACCCCCCCCCCGAGTCTATGAAGCCGTGTCTAGTATAGTCTTGTTTATATGTGTGTTGTGCACCACACTTCATAAATAGGAGGCTATAGGACATTAGGAATAGTTACACTTCTTTGACGTTCTGAGTTCGTGCGATAGAGTTTGACTCTATGAAACTCTCTTCAAATTCGTGCGCTACGCGTGTGCAGATCATGCCTCCAAAACGCACTACTGCCCAGAGAGATGCCTCAGTCCCTAATGCTGAGAATCCCCTACCAGAGGTCCCTACCCAGAATGAGACAAGGAGACGGGGTCGACCTGCCAGAGCTACTAAGGCTCCACCAGCACCTCCTGCTCAGTCAGCCTCCAATTCGAAAGCAGACTTCAGGGGAGCCATTGCTATGCTCACTCAGGTGGTGGCCTCTCAGAGTAGTAGCCGCGGTCCCCAGGCTCCTAGCTCCAGCTCCCAAGAGCCTACAGCTGCAACCTAGCTCAGAGATTTCCTGAGGATGAACCCGCCAGTCTATACGGGGTCTAAGGTTGAGAAAGACCCGCAAAACTTTATTGATGAAATGCGCAAGATCCTGAGGGCTATGCATGCAAATGGGGTTGAAGGAGTCGAGCTGGTCTCGTATCAGCTTAAGGATGTTGCCAATGTCTAGTATAACCAGTAGGAAGATGGTAGAGGTGAGGATGCTGAGCCTACTAAGTGGGAGGAGTTTGAGAGTGCTTTTCTCGGTCACTTCTTTCCCCAAGAGTTGAGGGAGGCGAAGGTTGAAGAGTTCGTGAACTTGAAGCAAGAGGGGTTGACTATCAAAGAGTACAGCCTGAAGTTCATCCAGTTGTCCCGATATGTTCCCGAGATGGTCCTTGATATGAGGGCGAGGATGAGGAAGTTCGTATCTGGATTGGGCAGGCATGTAAAGAGGGAGTGTAAGGTAGCATTTCTGATTCCAGGTATGGACATCTCTAGACTTATGGTCTATGCCAAGCAGACTGAGGAGGAAAAGAAGAAGGACAAGGAATAGCAGCAGAGTAAGAAGGCCAAATCGGTAGGGCATGAGCCTAGCCAATATAAGTAGAATAATGAGTGTGCCTGGTCAGCAAAATAGGTATGATCAGAAATCCTATGGTCACCAAAATTTCAGAGCTTAGGGACCTCGGTCCCAAGCTAGCGTTACCCAAGGCTCGAGAGGGAAGCCACCTTGTGGCAAATGTGGCAGGCTGCATCTTGGTGCATGCCGTGAGGGCACAAATACTTGCTTTTCATGCGGACAGCCTGGCCATTTTCAGGGTGAGTGCCCTTTGAGGAGATGGGGTGATAGAGGCAACAAAGCTCAGTCTTCTACAGCACCCCCTACGAGCGGTCACTAGAAGGCTACTACTGCAAGTACAGGAGAGGGGACGAACCATCTATATGCGATGGGTAATCGACAGGACCAATAGGTTGCACCAGATGTTGTTACGGGTATGCTCCGAATCTTTTCTTATAATTGTTATGCATTGCTTGACCCAGGTGCCACTTTACCCTTTGTGATGCCCTATGTAACCAATAAGTTAGAGATTATTCCAGAGTGTTTGCTTGAGCCTCATACTATTTCAACTCCTACTGGTGAGTCTATCCTAGCTGAGAGGATCTATAGAGACTGTGTAGTATCCATCTATCATAGGGATACTTTGGCCAACTTGTAAGAGTTAGAGATGGTTGATTTTGATGTAATTCGTGGTATGGATTGGCTCCATGCCTGCCATGCCTCCATAGATTGTAGGACCTGAGTTGTTAAATTCCAATTTCCGAATGAACCGGTCCTAGAGTGGTAAGGAAGTTCTGTTGCAAGGGAAGTTCTGTTGCACCCAAGGGTAAATTTATTTCCTACCTGAGGGCTAGAAAGTTAATCCCTAATGGTTGTGTTTATCACCTTGTGCGAGTTAAATCTGATGATATTGAGTCCCCTACTCTTGAGTCGGTCCCAATTGTAAATGAGTTCCCTGAGGTGTTCCCTGAGGATTTACCTAGAATCCCTCCTGATAGGGAGATCGGCTTTGATATTGATTTCAATCCCACAATATAGAATGGCCCCCGCTGAGTTGAAAGGGTTGAAGGAGCAGTTAAAGGATTTGTTAGAGATAGGACTTATTAAGCCAAGTGTTTCTCCTTTGGGTGCCCCGGTTCTGTTTGTACGAACTAAGGATGGGTCTCTCAGAAGTCCATAATGTTGATGTTGATGCCAAGTGTTTCTCCTTGGAGTCCATGATGTTGATGTTGATGTTGATGAGACGAGTTGATGTTGATGTTGAGGTACTATATCCTTATGGGACTGATGATGATGTATTATGTCCCTATGGGACTGATGATGATGATGTTTTATGAGCATGTCGAGTTCTGGGAGGAGTATTGAACACCGAAATGGATGAGAGTGAGTCCCACTTGAACCCATTAACTACGTGGCCCGCATAGGAAGAGAGGATTGAACCGCAATACGGGTGGCTCCTTTCTTATCCCAAAAGAGGACTGAGGTTGTTTTCTTGCGGATCCACTGAGGTTGATGTCCTTTACCTCAGGCAGGGTACTGGATAGATGTGGCAACGACATCGCTTTGTTGTATCATCACTGGCTCATAAGTGATGATTGTCGGTTAGAGAAACTCCCACTGAGGTCTTACTTTGATAGTACTCTGATGTTTATGTTGATGTGATGGTATGAGTCGAGTTTCCTTGAGTTGAGTTGAGTTGAGTCGTGTTTCCTTGATTTGAGTTGAGTTGAGTCGAGTTTCCTTGAGTTGAGTTGAGTCGAGTTTCTTGAGTTGAGTTGAGTCGAGTTTCCTTGAGTTGAGTTGAGTCTAGGTTCCTTGAGGAGAATCTGATGTATTGATGATGTGGAGATAAGATGTTGATAAGTCAATTGTTTACTTTAATTTTGCCTTAGATAGACATTTGATATTATGATGGAGTATGATGTTGAGCTGATGTTATCCCTATACTGTTGTACCTGTACTGTTACATTCAACCATTTTATATATTGTACATTCCACGTACTGACGCCACTCAGTGCTGCATTGTTTCATGATGCAGATACAGGAGTTAGAGGACTTCAGCAAATGCATCATTGAGGTAAAATATTCCGAGTTCAGTCATTGGTGAGCCTCCTTGTTATTCGGAGGAGACCCTTTATTTGTTGCTTTCTTCATTTATTGAGTTGGGTAGCCATGGCCTGTCATGGTACCATCTTAGACAGTAGAGTCAAGTTAGAGGCTTCATAAACATGAGTCGAGGTTTGATGTTGAGGTTTTCCCTCTCTGGGCATGACATATATAGAGTATTGGCATGCCCTATTGGGAGTTTCTCTAACTAATAACCATCACCTATGAGCCAGTGATGATACAATGAAGCGGTGTCATTGTCATTGTCATATTTGTCCAATATTATAATGACCCTCTACATCATTTTATCCACTCCTCATTCTTTTTGACATTTAAAGCCTTTTTGTAGTGGCCCTAGGCCATTCATTACTTGCTAGCTCTAATAGTTTGGATGCCTAATCATTCATTTGGTTTTTGTACTAGTTTCCATGTTCTAGAGTTCTTGGAGTTTGAATAGTTGACTTTGGTCTAAACTCTAGGAAGATTGCCTAAAAATGAAATTATAATAGTTCTATCAGCTCCAAAATGGTCAAATTAGGCTAGGAGTATGGTTGGCTCAAATTCTGAGATCCTTGGTGCGAGTCTGTACCATATTTTGTATTTTGTCTTTATAATTGACCAACAGTTGACTTTGATAAATGTTCATGAAAAATCAACTCAGATGAAAATTTTTGACAATGTGGTTAGTTCCAGAACATTGAGTTTGGTCTAGAATGACCTTTTGTTCGACTCACGAGGCTTTCACACTCATTCGGAGCCCCTCGGTGGAATTAGATTAAAAAATAACCTTGAGAGTAGGATCTACATTTAGTCGTAACAATATCATATGGAAATTTCGACTATGCCATTGAACTTAAAATGTCGAATTTGGTAGGGTAACATAGTCCATTTGCATGCACAGGGTTCCAGATGAATTTCACACCCATCGAAAATTGTTAGACTTTGCCTAAATTTTTATTGCAGCAAAAATATGGTTCAAGAAACTTTACCTCTACGATCATGGGCCTTAGGTGGCATTCATAGAGGCCTGTGCATCTATGCTCCACGATCGCGGCCTCCAAACTGTGTTCCTAGAGGTTCGTATCTGTGTGCTCTGCCTTCACGGGAACGAGTTCGCAATTGCAAAGGTCTGCACATTGACCTTCTACGTTCATGGAACAAGCTCCATGTTTGTGGACCAAGCTCTGTGTTTGTATAAGTCTCTAGGCCAAAGGTTCCACATTCGCAGACCACTGCTAGTCGCGTTCTCGGAGGCCTCTTTATGGCCTGAAATATATTGCCCTTGGTCACAAAATGGGTTCATTTGGATATCTTCTAAAATAAGTTTTTGTATTATTTCAATTCCTAATTGGAGGAATCAAAGCTCTATCTTGAAGGAGTTTTCGCAAGAAACACAGTGGTGAGCTCAAAATCATAATTGAAAGCTCCTCTAGGTAAAAATGGAATTTTAGCTGCTGAGTTAAAAATTCGCAAAGTAGTTTTATTGTAATCTTTGGAGTTCCAAGGTGTTGACAGTGAGGATGCTTCTGAGTTTATGACACTAGGCCATGAGATGTTGGAGGCTATTGGATTCGTTGATCTATGAGGTGTCAAGTTTGTTTCCCTTAAGCTTTGAGGTACCCCAAGAGAGTGGTGGAGGACTTACATGAGATTGATACCAAAAAGATCTCCTCTGGTCAAGTGGAATGTGTTTTCAAGTGCCTTTTGAGATCGTTTCATACCGTGGGATGTTCAAGAGAAGAGCCAGTTGAGTTTTGGGATCTTGGCCCAGGGTGGTGTGTCCATTGCTGAGTGTAAGGCACATCTCTGTCAGTTGTCTCGTCATGCTATATCATTTATTCTGACGAAGGCAGAGGGATTCCACATACTTGTGTAGGGTTTGGTTTCCTCTATCAAATCTTATATCTTTAGACCAGTGTATGAGAATGTTCCTTTTCAATCTAGTGTGAGCACCACCAAGGAGGCAGAGGTGGTGGATCATGGGGAGTTTAGGGACCCCCAGAGGGCCCGTTCAAGTATCGCACTGAAGGTTGAGCTTATTTCAAAAGGGGTGATTCTTCTCAGCCTCGAGGACTAGCTCATGCATAGTTGCCAGTATTTGAAGGTGGTCCAGGTAGTCACATTGACTTATCGACATCACTACAGCCGTTTACTCATAGGAGGTCCTACTTTGCTTATGGAACTCTAGGATATCTTTCACGGTAATGCCCTATACGGGGTCGATAAGGGCCCCATCTCAATTCTACAATTTTAGTTAGAGGGTTTGTGCTTCAGACTAGAGGTCATGCTGGAATTCAACCTAGTAGAGGTAGTCATGCTTCACGTAGAGGTGAGAGTGATACTTTAATTCAGCTGGGAAGTGGAGGGGATGTTTACGCAGGAGGAGCTCAATGCTATGCTTCTCCTCGGAGACTCGAGATGGAGGCATCAAATGTGATTATTGCAGGTATATTCCTGAGATAGTTATTTATATGCACTATGTTGCTTTACCATGAGCCTTTATACCCCTATGTAAGTCCTTTTTTGACTTTTAAGTTGACTTGCTATTTGAGTGTATTGCCTAAACATAAGTATGTCTTTTTTCCAATAAGTGAGCTTTTACTGGTGGATTGTATGTACCGACCGTATCTTGTTCTGGGTGAGTATGACCCTGAATGGGTATGATTACTCTGGAGATGATGAGGTTGATGAAAAAAGTAATTAATGATGAACGAAGATATACAATCTTCAAGGTATGTGTTAATATTGATAAAAAAGAGGATTGAATTACATGGTATGAATCAGGATTAGGATCTTCCTTATATGTTGCATTCGTGGTAATTGGTTTCACTAAGGCATGGTTGGGCCAAGTAATAAAATAATTGAATGTGTTGGTTATTGAGCATTTAGAGGGACTTGTGCATGACTTTGATTGTAGATTCTATTACTTATGATTGTGAAAAATCTTAATGAAGTTTTTATTTGGGTAGTTTGATGTAAAGTAAGAGGCAATTTTCTATGGAGTTTGGCTAAGGAATAACAATTATAAATGGGTGAAAAAAAGTATAAGAGTCTTGGGCGTCAAGGATTGAACATTTAGGATTGGGTCATGAGTATGGGTTACGCATTCAAACATCCTAGCAGCACTATGTGTGAATAAAAGATAAGAAATATGATGAAAATGAGATAGCAAAACCTTGATTTAAAGGTGAGGATTGTATGAATTTTTTGCTTTAAGGTCATACATGATAAGTATGATGGGCTGGCTCGGCACAGAGTTATGAAAGATTATCAGCTACTTTTCTAGAAAATTTGATTTTGGTGTGGATGACAGATAGTGATATGTGAGAGGTGCTGCATTTCCATGCTAGGCTAGATTGTCCAATCATGATTATTGAAGACTTTGAATCAGGTGGATACTATTTTGTTGATGGGAGTTAAGGTAGACTATAATGATGAGTATTTAGACACTTGGAGGTAAATAAGGATTACATACTTATGATATAGAGGATTGTTGGAGTGACCAAGGGTTTCTTTAAGTTTGACATGAGGGTACGAGTGTTGAATGGAGGTTAAGGCATGTCATGTGAATAGTTACTTATGATTGAGGTTGGTTTCTGATTCAATAGTGGTAGATCATGGGAAAAGCACCATCAGGATTGGAATTAGTATTATTTGCCTAGGATGATAGTACTTCATTCGGGAAAAGCAAGACGTGATACCTTAGAGTTACAAACAATAATAATGTAATTCAAAGAAATTTTGGTACTAATAATGGTTTTAGAAGCATGAGTAAATGATTTATATGGTTGTCATATTTTGTTGGAATCAGATTGTAGGTTTTAGTTGTTGGATTATGGTGAATGTGTTGGATTTTAATAAGTTGAGTATGTATCATGTATATTGGCAATCATATAAGGAATCGTTTGCAGAGAAAAGTGGACTCGGTGGAAATTAAATGATTGGAGAAGTTTTGATGGTAAGCACCAAAGAGGGAATAATTTAAGTCAGATGAAAGAGGATTTTAATAATTACGGTATTCTAGTATCCAACAAGGGTAAATCTTATTGAGAATTGTATGGGCTTACATGGAGGAATGTCGTTTCTCGATAGTCTTGGTAGTTATCGTGGCTTACATGGAGGATTTCAGTTTCTCGATAGTCTTGGTAGTTATCTTATCAATGAGGATCTATTCAACTATATATGATTGACCTCGAGGATCATTGGGTGAATTTGTGCCATTGTCAAGAGTTGTCTACTATTGCAGTTACTATTTTGGTATCCCCACATTTTTGTTAGAGGTTGTATACGTTTGAGAGTATCATTTACTGATTAGTCACCTAATTGTTATGTTCCTTGGGTCAAAATTATCGGGCTCTCTCCCATGACTATTCATTGTCTAGAGATCGGATTTGTGTAGTATAAAATTGGGAGAGAACTATGTTATAAGGATGAAAGATGACTAAGGTTGCAGTTTATGTACATTTGGAGTGCATGGTTGTTGGCTCAAATTCACTACTGGTGTCATCATGCATTAATTCAACATTGCTTTGAGGTTATGAGGAAAGGAGGTTCATCTCGAGGACCATGCTTTGTTTTAGAGAATTTCAATTTAGATTGGCCTATGAGCTAGTTCATCATTGCATAATCATCAATTTTGATGGTTTGATTATATCAAGGTGGATACTCCATATATTGGTTAACTTAGGGACGTCTTAGAGTGGATGCGAATGATTCAGAGTTGTTAACAACGCAGAGTCGTCAGAAGAGTTATGTCGATAGGCAGATTCAATCCTTAGAGTTGATAGAGGGTGACTGGATATGGTTCAGGATTTCATCATGAAGGGTGTCATGAGGTTCGGGAAGAACGACAAGCTCAACCCTAGATATGTTAGCCCTTTTGAGATCCTAGAGCGAGTGGGAGAGGTGGCGGACAGACTTACTTTACCACCTAACTTATCCTCTGTGCATCCAATTTTTCATGTCTCATTACCACAACTTTACATCTAGGATGAGACTTATGTGATCTCTTTTGTTTCGGTATAGTTAGGTCCAAATTTGTCCTATATGAGGAGAAGCCAGTGGCCATTTTGGATAGGTAGGTTAGGAAGTTGAGAATCCAAGGAGATAGCATCAGTGACAATGACCACGTCGCCCCATGGGAAAAGATACTTGGGAGGTTGAATTTGATATACGGATCTATTTCCTTATCTTCTCAAGACTTAAGGTATGCCCCTAGACGAACATGGTTTTTAGTGGTGGATGATGTAATGACCTTGAAGGTCATTTTTCATATTTTTGACAAAATTATCACTTCACCCCTCTCGATAGAGACCCTGAGTCATGTTTGATTGATTTTGAAAGTTTATTTTTGGGAATCTTGTAAAAAGTTGAATTTTTGTTAAAGAATTGAATTTTGAAGACATAAGTTGCCTAATTTTGAAGTTTTGAGTCATCTAGAGATTCAAGTCTTGTAATGAAATTATGTTAGTTCCATCAATTCTGGAAAGTGAAAATTGGTCTAGAAGAGTTATCAAAATCATATTTGAAATTATTATGTGGATTTTTAGGTTTGAAGTTGGAAATTGAATTAAAGTTTGACTTAGGTTTGATTTTTGTTATTATTTTGAGTCTTAGTGCTCAGATTTTATTTATGATGGTTTCATTGGTTTTGGGATGTGATTTCTAACACTAGAATGAGCTTCGTAATAATATTTGGGTATTTCAATAGAATTTCGATATTTCAAGTGCTCTAAGTTAGTTTAGTTGTGCCTTATCAGATTTAGGGTCAAAGACACCTCAATTTGATTTTGGATGATTCCATTGAGTCCAAAATATCAATTTTAGTACAGTTGCATATATGGTTTTTATGCACAGAGTTCTTAACGAATTTTGAGGGTTAATTCCAAGCTAATGATGTGATTGTAAAAATTTTTGTGTTTTGGTAACTCAAGCCTCGCTTTAGAGGTGGCTTGGTCACTTAAGCGACCATCGCTAAAGCAAGGCAAGGCTCACAAAAGCAAAGGTTTCTTGAGCAACCAGGCTTCACTTTGGCAAATCCCTCCTCCCTTGTTGGTGTCGCTTAAATGACTCCATTGTCTCTTTAGCGACATTGGGGATCCTGATTTTGGGTCTCTGGTCACGAGTTTTGTACATTTTCTCCGTTTTTGAACTTTGAGAGCTCGGGTTGGATTTTCACTTGATTCTTTTTAGGTGATTTCATTGAAAAGGTATTTTTCAACTTTCCTCTTCATTACCAATTGATTATTTCTCAATTTATCATCGAAATTTGGGTTTTCAATTGAGAGAATTTGGAATTTTTTGTGGACTTGAATTTTTCACAAAATGGGTGATTTTTACTTTTGTAATTGAGATAATTGGTTGAATTGTGGTGATTTTTGTGTTTGAAAGTTGTTTATCCCTTGGATTGGCCTAAGTATTGACAAATGAATTCTTCCATTGTTGAAAGTGTTTATTGTGACATTATAAGTATGAAGTTGAAATGAATGTTGTACGAAATTGATATTGTGCTAGAACTTTTTGAGGAAAAATTACGGGGATAGTAACTCTATGATGCGTAAGCTTGAATTAGGATGATAAATGAACTATGGAAATGCCACGAGCCAACTTTACAAATCATGATGGCAGCTACCTTACCCCCCCCCCCCCCCGATAGGCAAGCCTAACCCTAGCTCAGAACAACTAGTAACAGTCACAACAAAAATAGTTTAATAACTATCTGACATAAAACTAAACGAATATTGAACATATATAAATAACACTACCATACCCTCCCAGGACCTAGAAGACACCTGTACAAAACTATTGTAGACATAATGCACCATACTGGACCATAATACAACTCTATATACATATATAGAACCCAAAATAATATACAAGGCAAGACTTGATTCACAAGAGACAACCACTGATACAAAAGGAGACTGGAAGGATCCAAGGATGTCTACTACCACTAGTCTCTAAAAATGCTACAGCTAGCTGAAATCAGCGTTGCTGGCTTATGCTGGGACCTACATCAGTGAAGTAGATGCAAAAAGCAGGGGTGAGTACCAGGGATATGGTACCTAGTAGGAATCATAGGTTGATTGAGTAAGAAAGGTAAATAAGGCAGGGGAAAGATAGAATGTAACTGTAACTCCAAAAGTGTCTAATCACAAGAACCAAGTAGCCATGCAAAAAACTATTGAGGTAGCCCAAGCTAGGCAAGGGTATAGTGATGTACTTGGGTATAAGGCCCTACTACCTATGCCTATACGCCAATTGGACCCCGTAATCCCAAAAGGTACCCCACTCATAATGAAGGGTGAATAGGTGTAAGGTTTAGGGTGTCAAGTCTGAGCTTGAGCATATAAGCCAATCATATATGCGTAACCATAACTCTGATAGAACCATCTAACTGAAATGCAACAAGAATGATACAGAGCAGAACCAAACAGTATCGAACAAAACAATGTAGGATAGGCAAGTACGTGGGTGTAAGATACTATCTACCATAACCCTATACGCCCATCGGGCCCCCTTAAGCCCAACGGGTACACCAGGGCACTAGATAGCAAAACGTACATAACCAAATCTTGTACGTGGAATCACAATTCTGCAAGAATCATCTCATCTCTGAGAGAACAACATAGTCTGGACTACTGCTCAGATAATTCCCTGGACTTTAACTTAGACAATACCCTGGACATTAACTGAGGCAATACCCTAGACTTCGTTCTGGCCTGGACTATAAGCATCATGCTATGTCTTAGACTTCTACGAAGGTTACGCATTGGACTTCCAGGCTATGCTCTAGACTTCAACACAGATTGTGGCCTGGACTACCAGCATCATACTATGTCCTAGACTCCAACAAAGGCTATGAAGAGGACTTCAATGCAGATTATGCTCTGGAGTTCAATGCAGGGTATTCTCTAGACTCTAATGCAGTCTATGGACCCAATATAGGCTCACACTGGTGGTGCATAGAATGTAACTAAGGTGTTACTCTACCCAAGCCAAATTTACTAACCTAATCTACGACTCTTAAGTCACATCAGAAGTATACACAATAATCTATCAATCTTGATCGACGCTGGTCTAGGGCATCACTAGCCAAAACCTAGACTAAGGCCCAACAACAGTAGATAATCATGAATACAGTAAAGAGTCAAAGTACCACCCCAATATAGCATATAACCGATATAAACAACCATCAGTACTCTCAACATGTCAATAGATGCTCTATCAGCCCTGATAATCAAGAATATAATAGAAAATCTATATACCAACCACAAGTAGGCTTAACATGTTCCCATACATATACATACATACATACATACATACATACATATATATATATATATATATATATCACTCTCAACCACAACCCTTAACAATTCAGTCCAAGTGAGATACAACAAGCAAGGAAGATAGTATAATATAATCCAACTACCCGCCGAACCCAAAATCAGATAAGCAGAGTTACAGTACACATAACATGTCCAATAAGTTTTTTTTACCATAATCATATTATCTATACAAGATTTACATGTTCTATCTCAATCTAGAAGGAGATAGACCATAGCCAACATGAACACTAATCACGCATGTTTCGAATCACTCTACATATATTTTACCCTTTTGAATGATCTTAGAATGTTGCCAGGCAGTCAAAATGGGATCACAACATCAATACGGTCATTCTGACACCAAAATCAAAAGAAATAGGCATAAACCCATTTTAGGCCAAAATTATAAGAAAATGAGGCATGCGACCAAAATTATGAAACAAAGCCTGTATAATAATCTTTCTCACTTGAGTTTGTACCTCAAATTTGGGCTCAATATCATACTTGAAATAATGCAAAATAAGCTGACAAACAATAAAGTTTGTTTATAATAATTTAACCAATATGGCCTAAAACAAAGCGCAATAAGCATATTCTAAGAATACCACAGCGTGCCCTCAAAAAGATATACAAAATAGACCCCAAGATCACTAAAATTCGATCCGAAATGACCAATTAATCATCTTCTAAAGTTTACGATAAAATATGAAACACACAGCAGTAAAGAATGAATTTTACCTTGAACAGCATGCAAAACATGATTCCTAACACTTCCATGACATTTCACTCAAAACATTACACAAGTTAGCCTTTTGAATCACCGAATTCAGACTCTAGATGATGAAGATATCCCTATATGATGTTTTCCTTCTCTTCTTTCGCAAATCTGGGATATCCAGTCCTTTATAGGCATTGATTTCCTTATCACAATCGCAATGGCCTATAGGTCATGATTGTGAACCTCTACTCTGCTCAACCTCTGCAATCGCATGGACCCTCTCCGCACCAGATTGTTATTACGTGCACCATATTTTCAACTAACATCAAATTCTTGGATTCGAGGCTCTATACTCATCCAGAGTCGAAAGAAAATCATATATGAAATCTGATTGAACTGACATTCTGGACTCAATAATGAAATCAAAATTTTTATTGGAGGTTGTTACGATCAATGTTGAATTCCACTTCCTAACTTCAAATTCTTAATTTCCACTGAGAGGCCCAAAAATGCACCTGACGGCCTCAACAAACTATTGGCCTATTCTGAAGGTTAAAATACAAAATTTGATATAGACTATCACCAAAAATCTTGGTGCTCTAACAAAACATCCCTCTAGCCTAATTTGACTATTCTAGAGCTGATGGAAATGTCAGAATTCCGTTCTAAGATCGTTTACTCAGACATCTAGAATTTGGCTTTGGAAGTGTAGATTAGAGCTAGATACTTGAACTTCCATTCAACTTTCTTGTTAATCTTAACTTCCATTGTGATAGAGCATCAATTTGGTAATTCAATTTCTCTTTTAATCATGCAAGGCTAAAACCCTTACGCTAGGGGGGTTATCAATAACATGGGTTCTTGAAATTATGTTTGGGTCTTTATTATTTTAAATGTATTGGTATTAATTGGTGTGAGTTCATATTCATTACTATGGTTAATTGAAATCTTGAGGTTGTAAACTTATGGTTGTGTTTAGATCTTCAATTATTGTAGTAGTCATGAATGATTAAAGTGGGTATTGAATATGATCGCTTGAAATTATTATGGGTATGGTTGAATGCCTAATTAAAGATTCAATAGCTAAGGTTTTATATGGTTTTCAGATCAATCGCTTAGGGCCTGATGTGTTCTAGTGTAATATTGTATATGAAGCTTTAGTAAGTTCATGTGATAGACTACTCTTGTCAAAATTGGACAGTGTAGTTACTAGCGACCTAGCTTGCTCACATTTGATTGATACATCCATTTAAAATATAAGAGCCGATATTGATTTCTAGACCCAAGTGTACACACCCCTAGCTTACCCCTTCTCCATTAGTTTAAAACCAATAGTCATAATTGCTTTTTCTTTAATTGATATTCAAACTCATCACTATTAATGCTACAGTCCTTTAGAGCAATTTGATACTTCTAACTTTAAACTGATTGTTCCCTGTGGATTTGACGCGACTCTTAGTTGGGTAAATATGCAACGATGACCCCAATAATTCTTAATATTCTTTAGGTATGTTGAGGCAGACAACAAGCCCTGCCTCTACCATGCTAAGAAATTGGACGAGTATCCAAGGTTTCAGGCCTGACCTAGATCCCTAGGGCATACCCTCTTGGAGACCCTAACTCCTAACCTCTTTAGTATATTTATTCTGTATCCTCAATGGTCTTATGAGGTTCAACCGAGTTTTACTTTAAAATTGTGCCTGTGTGTCCTAACTAGGCTTATAGGGGTCGACTGGGTGTAGTTAGTATAGATCTCTTAACTGGTTCAGCCCGTTCTTATAATTGTTCTTCCTTATCTTAGATATTATATCATGTACCCTCCTAGGTTGTTTTGGACTAGTTTCTAAGTTGATGGATTTGCTTAAGCTTTTTATTTTTCTTTCATTGTTATCATTGATTGTTTTCCTAACCTTTCTTTCATGATAGAAGACAAATGGGTTTGATCCTCTTAAGTACACTTTCTGACTTCTTTTCATTGTTTTGTATACCTTATTTGCTCTCTATGATGGCTATTATCCTATTACTTATGGTTTACTTGCCCTATTCTCATGATATTTATACTTGCTTTATATGTACTCTTAGCCAGTCTATGCTTGTTGAGTACCATTGATTTGGTACTCATACTACACTTCTTCCCTATGCAGATCATGGGGAAGTCCCCGTTGTTGATTTTTATTCATGCAAAGCAGACAGAGATCTCAGAGATTGTGGTGAGCTCTTGCAATATGGAGTCATCGATTTCCATCATGTTGTGTCTAAACTAGTTTTTATTTTGTGTTCAGACATAATCTGTACTGATATTGTATTTTGTAGTAGCCCCATACACTTGTTTATGTATTAGAAGCTCGTATACTGAGTGAAGCTAAGTATTGAGCCAGGTTTCTAAATATTGATCTTCCAGATTTGTAGTTCTCCTTTTCGTTGTAACAACTTTAACTTCTTATGGTTGCCTTCCATGGGATAACCTATTGCCTAAGGCTCCAAGCAATAGGATAGGCTTACCTACAAGTGGATTGAGGTATCTATTATCATGGCCTGAGGAATCAAATCATGACGGATTGGTATCATAGCTTTAGGTTGACCGACATCATTAGTATAAGAGAAATATCTAGCAGAATCCTGTGGATCGATGTGCAGTCATTTGTATCCTATCTTTGGGAGGCTATCGGGGAATTAGTAAAGAATTCAAGTTCTTGATCCATTGTCGTGTGCTTTGATTTTGAATAATATCTAAAACTGCTTCGTTTCTCTTTTTAATAGATAGCATGAGTTCGTCGGTGGACACGCCTGAGGCATCAACTCATCCGATTAGAGGTGGGTGGGTGATTGTTAGGCTGAAAGTGGATCAACAGTTCCTTAGTAGGGTTCATCATCTATTTCAGACTATTTGGATAGATTTCTTGAGTGGGTTATACATGCCCCCACCTTCTTCACTATAGAGCAGGATTTGAGCCATGGTCTTATTAGAGGATTTATTACTTCATTTGACATCGGAGAACTTGATAGTAGCTGGACCTATGTTTCCCCAGGTTGTGAATCATGTGAGGGGTGTAGAGAAAGTAGAGATTGAGCTTGGGTTACCAGGATTTCTAGAATGGACATTCAGGTCAAGAGACTCCATCAATTGCAGCTAGGTCTTCTCCGCAAGCCCACAAATATGCTCGATAGGTTTAGAACTGTACGGCCTTAGTTCATTCAGTTAGGGGTGATTTTTTGGGTGGTACATATAGTTCATAGGGTGTTAGGAGCAGGGACTCTCATGGTAGGTCCAATCCGAGATCTCAGTAGGGTGCCCTCAGACAGGGTTGTTCTAGCTCGAGCCACAGTTCAATAGGTTCTTATACACTTACTGCCTATCATAGTTATATTATTATAGGGTGTTCAACAATGGGTTGTTTTGACTGTGGTGCATTTGATCATTGGTCCCGAGATTTCCCTATGCGGGCATTCATTTTCCTGGCAGGAGTTATTGGGATTTGTTGCTTATGTAAGGAGATGGGCCACCAGGTTAGAATGTGTCCTAAGTGTAGGACAACTAGACAGTCCGTACAGCCAGATCAGTGTCAAGGGTTCATGTCGCATCCATCCGGAGATGGTATTCAAAGTGTTGTTGGGGTAGTTCGGATATTCAGGCTGAGATTGGTTATGATTCCTCCTATACTTTTACTATCCAAACAGAAGGTGTGGATCCAAGTATCAAGCGTGGTTGTGGAAATTCTTTTCTAGAACCTTCCTTGCTTGTATTATATAGATATTGGAGTATTTTCGCCCATTGGTGCTTACCTAGTTTATAGAATCTATCTTTTGATTACCTTGTTTGAATCTATGTGTATGTGCCTTAGTTTAGTAGTATATTTTTTTAAGTAATGGATTGTTTGACATTGGCTTTATAATTCCTGTAGTGGTAGAATAGTACTTGTAATAGTACTTAATTAGCCTGCCTTGATTAGTTTTTCATTTCAGATTTTTGGTTGTGTTTAGTATAGAAAGTTGTTTTTGTTGTTGTTGTTGTAAACTAGTGTAAGGTTGCTGTTGAGAGTAGTTGTGTGATAGGTATGACCCTTGGGGTGTGTTGGCAATTAGGGGCCCTTTTGGTTGAGTAGTTAGACCTAGTAGTCTCAGACCTTGCCTTATTATCATGCTATTCCTTGAGATTTTGAGGTTTAGAACTAGCAATTATAGGTGGCATCATGGTAGATTTTGATATCCCGGGTAGATTACTTCTTTTTTTTGTTGCGCTCTCCCCCTCGATCGCAGTATCATGTACCTCATCTGTTTAGGTTCCTGATTCCTTTCCTTTCAAGCATTTGGTGATTGGTTATGGCTAGCGGAGAGTTGGGAGTGTGATTCCTTTGGTGTTCCTTGTTAGTGATCTAGTTAGTTCTCTATGTTTATGGTGGTCGCTTTCAAGGTCGAATAGTGAGTGGGAGTCAGAATGGTGGTGTTCCCTGATTGGGTCGGGCTTCATGTTTGTGGGTTGTTTGTGTTCACTTGTCACCTATCCACTTAGTAGATCTTGGACTTGAGTAGTTAGGCCTAGTGCGGCCTAGTCTTTAGCAAGGTGATTATTTTCGAGAGTAGCGTGGTGAATCAAGAAGTATGGTTTCAGCCCAAGTAAGTAACTTTTGGGAAGCAAGCATGGCTTTGGATTTTTGTTCTTGTCAAGTTTCATGTTCTGGTCATTGTTATTCTCTTATATTCAGGTGGTATGTATAATTCTTTTGAAGCTGGTGTTGCGAAGTTTGCTAGATGGGCTTTAGATTGCATTGGAATGGATTGGAATAGATAAGGAACGACAGAATGCTTCTAATAGATGGAGATGATAGAATTTTAGAGATAAGATTGGTAATTCATGTGGTAAGGTTGTTTGGGTTCCTTATGGGGTTATACATTCCTCAAGATGATGGTTCCAGGTTGATTTTTATTCTTGGGTGATTCCGGTGATTTCAAATATTTTTAGTATAGTTGAGTAATGAATGGTGATAGAGAAGGTTTTGGAAGAATTTTTGCGGTTCTTGAAGGAAGTTTAGGATTTTCTTCCAAGTCTGGTTCTATCCTAGCATTTTTCACTTTGTGGGGTTATTTGTGGGTCTGATGGAAAAGGCAGCCCCAGCATCCTCGTCTTTTCGTGCTTGAGACTGCAATTGTTCTTGACTTTCACAGATGAAAGTCCTTTTTAGTGGTGGATGTTGTAATGACCCTCAGGTCATTTTATTCGCTCCTCATTCTTTTTAATATTTAGAGAATTCCTATACCTAACCCAGGTCATTTATGACTCGTTGGCGTTGATAGCTTAGTTATTTGGTCATTCATTTGATTTTTATACCTATTTTAGAGCTCCTAAAATTAGAATAATCGACTTTGGTCGAAACTCTAGGAAAATGTCCTTAGAATGGAATTCTAATAGTTTCATCATCTCAAAAATGGCCAAACTAGCCTAAAAGCATGGTTAGATAGAGTATTGAGGCCTTCCCTGTGATTTTACACCATTTAGCATTCTGGTCATTGAAATTTCATCTAGAGTTTACTTTGGCCAATATTCTTGGAAAACGCACTGAATGCAAATTATGATAACGCGATAGCTCTAAAATGTCAAGTTTGGTCCCGAACGACCTTTTGTTTCACTCCTAAGGCTTCTGGACACATTTCGAGCTTCTTAGTGGAATTTGGTTAAAAATGACCATGGGAGTGAGACCTGCATTCAGTCATAACGATCTCGTGTGGAAATTTTAAGTACAACATTGAGTCTGGAAGGTCAAATTTGATAGGATAGCATAGTATGTTTGTGTGCGTGGTTTTTAGATAGATTTCGAGTGCACCGTTGAAAATTTCAAAGTTGGTTATATATATATATATATAAAATTCAGACGTGATCAGCTCATTTGCAAAACTTCAAGGGGGGCATATCTTGGTTATTTTGAAGGTCCAAATTTGGTGATTCAATGGTCAATTTGAAAGGAATTTTTGTAAGGAACGCATTAGTGAGCTTGGAAATTGAATTGGAACTTCCAATTGAAGTAAATTCTTGATTTTTAGCTGATGCATTTGACTATTTTTGGATGGATTTTTGGGTGAACTTTGAGTTTTGATATATTGAACAATCTGGATCCATCTTCAGTGATTCTTGGATCTAAATTATTGGGTTTTCCATGAGAAATGTCAGGGTATATTGGTTTTTTAAGGACCCAGATTTTTTTTAATGGCATTGCTTAAATCTCCTGAGATTTTCCCCAGGAAACTGTCAGGCATCACTCCACAGAGGAGACTACACAACCCGTGTTGCCTCCCGTAGAGTGACACTTTGGTCAGTTCATGGATGGGGAAAACTTTGGGACAAGGAGAACATTTGGCCAGTGAAGGCACACGGGCATTCACACGGACCGTGTGACACCACACGACCCGTGTGGCTTACTATGTGGAATCTTTTCTAATTACAAAATCACCATCTCGTAACTTTGCTGTGAGAAATTTATTTCAAGCACCTTTACACGGACTCTGTCACGGCCCATGTGACATCAAATGGTCTGTGAACTTGTCCGTGTGGTACCACTTAGTCCCATAAAATTTTCCTTCTATGAATTCTAAGTCCTGGGCCACGGCACTGTTCACGGTCCGTGTAATGCTACACGGACCGTGTATCGGACCGTGTATCAAACCATGTGACCTAGATAGACCAAATTCAGGTCTGTTTTATTAATGGCATTTATGAAATTTTGATTTCTTTTAAATGGAATTATGACTTTTTACCTATCCTAAACCCTTAATTCACCTGAAAACCCCTCCCTTCTTTGGTCCTTCACCTAAATCACTCTACCCCTCTTAAGATCACTTCCCTATTCCTCTCAACTCTCCTCTCTTAAGGATCAAACTAGGGTCTCCATTGGAGTCAATTCAAGTCTAATTTCAACTCCTTAAATCAGGTATGTGGGATTGATTCTTGGTCTCTTTCATCCAAGAAGACCCAAAAATCTTTCAATCTATTTTCATGAATTTTAGTTACTTCAAATATGAAATTTCATGATATGATTCTATTAAATCTAATTAGTGTAAGGGTTGTATTTTACCTATTATTTCAATTTATTTTTGACTACTATTATGATGATTTACATTGAGTTATGAAGTTAAGAACATGCATGTCCCCTTTAAAGTTGATTTATGCATGGCTGATCTACATTACGATTTACATATGGATTTAATTATGGATTTCCTTAATTTCATTTTTATATGGTCAATTTTAACTTGAATCTATGTTACCCGTGCTATCCTCACATCATGCATTGCATTACATTCATGAGCATTGATATGTGTAAATTATGAAGTGGGTTAAACCCAATTATGTTTTATGAAATGACTATGATATGATTTTGGTAAGGCATTGGTTATGACCAAAAAGGTGATCACCTGTAGGTCTATGAATCTGGTTCATTGAGCAATCTGGGTGCTTGCACCATTCTGTTATGTGAACGAGATATTCCCTGCATGAGCATTATCATTATGATTTATGATTTGGCATTTCAGCCTAAATGTATATTGAATGGTTTGGTACGAACAATGCATTTTCTGAAAATATGCATATATATAAGTATTCAAGTGGGATTTTTTGACTTAGCACCAATGGACTGGGGGTGTTAGGGCTATCCCCAAAGGCCCTCTCCCTTTCCTTGAACTATGTGCCTACATAGGGACGTCATGTACGTAATTGAATCTGAAAATCCTTCCAAAAAAATGATTTCTGTAAGGAAGGTGACCATCGATCGAAATGTTGAGTTTTGTAAGGTTTGATGTAGATTACCTTTGGCAAGTAGTCTTCTCCCTCCTGGTGGGAGGTCCCAACCGCTCTAATTATGTAATAGCTCGCAAGAATTTGATATGTCAGTTATAGTCCGTCCCCAGTATATATGAGCATTATTGCATTTCATGCATCATAATTTCATGGCATCTTGTATATAAATATCCATTGAATATACAATTCTTCTATATTATGTACCTTTGTCATCTACCATTGAAATGCAGGTTTGGTAAATCATATGCATTGCATGCCCGCCTACTTAGTACATTTAAACGTACTAATGCATATTCTATGCCTACATGATTTTACCATGTAGGGACCGAGCACTTTGAGTACCAGCCACTTGATGAATAATTCACTTGGAATCTTTGTGGTGATTCCCGTCTTCCAAGGGCAAGCCTGCTATTTTCTTTATATTTCTATTTTGGATGTTCTCTTTATTGAGGGTGAGCCTGGAGCTTGTCTTGGCCCCCGTTCCTTTAATTAGAGGCATTGTTGGGCACTACTTGACTAATGTATTGATTTTGTATTTTTTATATATATGACTCCTAGATTTGAACTTGGCTAAAATCGTACGTGTTTGTATGCTAATCTTGAACCGGTGATGTGGTTATGGATATTTGAGGCTTGTTTGGGGGCTCTTGGGTCCCCAATCATCGTGTCATATCTAGGCCCCTACCTTGGTTCGTAACAAAAGATGGTATCAGAGACCTAGGTTTATAAATGGTCCTCGGAGTCAAAATGCCGTGTTGAGTAGAGTCTTATTCATAGGTGTGAAGTGCACCATACCTATGAGTGGGAGGCTACAAAGACGTATTAGAAATTGCCTCACTTCTTCATGTCTTGTGTCGTGCGGTGACTGATATATGTAACTCCCTTACTTAATGGTGTCGTTGATCCATTTCAGCAAATGCCTCGAGGAAGACCCCCTCTACCTAGATAGGCTCCAGCTGACGAAGATCAGGTCCCCCACGAGCCCATGGAGGAGCCTATTTCTAATGGTGAATTCTGCACCGCTTTCACCATGCTTGTTTAGGTGGTGACTAATTAGGCAAGGCAAGCTAACTTGACACGGGATCCTACACTTGCCTCTAGGGTGAGGGATTTCACCCAGATGAACCCTCCGAAATTCTATGGGTCAAACGCTGATGAGGATGCTCAGGAGTTCATTGATGAGCTCACAAAGATATTGAATATTATGGGTGTTACTTCTGAGAAAAAAGCTGGAATGGCTGCTTACCAGCTGAAGGGCATGGCTCAAGTGTGGTACAATGGTCCTCGGAAAGGGACTGTGGTGGTGATGTCAATTGGGAGGAGGTCAAATTTGCCTTCCTTTATCACTTCTTCCCACTTGAGCTAAGAGAGGCCAGGTTGACCAAGTTTATCAATCTCAAGCAGGGAAGTATGAGTGTGAGGGATTATGCCCTCAAGTTCACGAAGCTTTCCAAATATGCTCCATCATTGGTGGTTGATCCCATGCAAGAATGCACAAATTCATTTCAGGTGAATCTAATTTGCTTGTGAAGGAATGTCGTACTACTATGCTCATACGGGACATGGATATTGCCAGACTCATGGTGTATGTTGAACAAATCGAAGGGGAGAAACTCAAAGAGAAAAGGGTTTATGATCCCAAGAGAGCCCGTTTTGATGGTAGATTCCCTGGTTCTCAAAATGTTGGTTTTTTGTCGCTTCCACCAAGGCCAAGGTTTCGGTGCTCGATTTGCTAATGAGCAGGTGCCTCCTGCTAGAGCACCAGGTGGTGGCGGTCAGGGGTATCATCTGTGTGACAAGTGTGGAAAGCCTTACGCGGGGATCTGCTAGAGAGATTTGGGACGTTGCTTCAGATGTAGAGGTAAGGATCATAAGGTTGTTGATTGCCCTAAGAATGCCCGTGGAGGCCAAGGTCAGGCAGCCCAAGGCGGGCAGGGTCTCAACAAGAAGCTCCCCAAGGTGTTTCCCCAAGGAACAACAGGTTCTATGCACTCCATGCCCGCTTGGATGTCAAGGAGGCTCCGGACGTCATGACGGGTATATTAAAAGTCTTTGATTTTGATGTTTATATTTTGCTTGACTCGGATGCAAATTTGTCTTTTGTGACTCCGTTGTTGGCTGTTAAGTTTGGTTTGAGCCCCCAGATTTTGCGAGATCCTTTCTCAGTTTATACTCTCATGGGTGAATCTGTTGTTGCTCATAGAGTCTATCAGGGTTGCCCTATTATTGTATTGCATAAAATCTTCCCGTGTGATCTTATTGAGCTTGAGATGTTTGATTTTGATGTGATTCTCGGGATGGATTGGCTGCATGCATCATATGCTTCTATAGATGTAGAACTCGAAAGGTCAAGTTCCAACCTCCTCGTGAGCCCATTCTTGAATGGAAGGGTGGTGACTCCTCAATTAAAGGTCGGTTTGTTTCCTACCTCAAGGCGTAGAAAGTGATTTCTAAGTGGTGCATTTATCATATTGTGAGGGTCAAGGATGTAGAGTCTGAAGTGCTCACTCTTGAGTCAGTCCCTATGGTGAATGAGTTTTCGGATGTGTTTCCCAAAGATGTACTGGGCATCCCTCTGGAAAGAGAGGTGGACTTTGGCATAGACCTTCTTCCATATACTCCGCCTATATCTATTCCTCCTTATCGTATGGCACCGGTAGAATTGAAAGAATTAAAAGAGCAGTTAAAGGATCTATTGGAGAAGGGTTTCATTCGTCCTAGTATATCGTCGTGGGGTGCTCCCGTGTTGTTTGTAAAGAAGAAGGATGGGTCTTTTCGGATGTGTATTGACTATCGGCAGCTGAATAAGGTGATTGTTAAGAATAAGTACTCATTGCCCAGCATTGATGACTTGTTCGATTAGCTTCAAGGTGCTACTCATTTCTCGAAGATTGATCTCCATTCCAGGTATCATCAGTTGAAGGTTAGGGAATGTGATATTCCAAAACAGCTTTTCGGACGAGTTATGGGCATTTCAATTTTTTGGTGATGTCGTTTGGCCTAACCAATGATCTGGTCGTATTTATCGATCTGATGAACCAAGTGTTTAAGCCATTCCTAGACAGTTTTCTGGTGGTCTTTATCGATGATATTCTCATTTACTCCTGAAGTGAGCAAGAGCAGGGGAACCACTTGAGGATGATTCTCCAAACTTTAAGGGAAAAGAAATTGTATGCCAAGTTTATTAAGTGTGAATTTTGGTTGGGCGAAGTGGCTTTCCTTGGTCATGTGGTGTCCGGTGATGGCATCAAGGTGGATCCGAAGAAAACCGAGGTCGTGAAGAATTGACCTAGACTGTTGACCCCTTCGAAAATTCACAGTTTCCTTGGGTTGGCCGGGTATTACAGAAGGTTTGTGGAAGGGTTCTCATCTATTGTATCTCCATTGGCCCAGTTGACCCAAAAGCAGGCTAAGTTTGTATGGTCGGATGAATGCGAGAGGAGTTTTCAAACTTTGAAGGATCGGCTTACATCGGCTCTCGTCTTGACCTTACCAAACGGTTTAGAGGGATTTGTGGTATATTGTGATGCCTCGCAGATTGGATTGGGTTGTGTGCTTATGCAGAATGGCAAGGTGATAGCGTATGCATTAAGGCAGTTGAAGGTGCATGAACGTAACTACCCCACGCATCATCTTGAATTAGCAGTGGTGGTTTTTGCTTTAAAGATTTGAAGACATTATTTGTATGGGGTTCATGTTGATGTGTTCACCGATCACAAAAGTTTGCAGTATGTTTTCACCCAGAGAGATCTCAACCTGAGACAAAGGAGGTAGTTGGAGTTCCTGAAGGATTACGACATAAGTGTTCTATATCATCCGGGCAATGCCAATGTTGTGGCCGACGCTCTCAGTAGGTTGTCAATGGGGAGTGTGGCGCATGTTGGGGAAGGAAAGAAAGAGTTGGCAAGGGATATTCACCGGTTGGTTAGGTTGGGTGGCAGGTTGGCTGATTCAAGCGATGGTGGTGTTCGAGTTCAAAATGGGGCAGAACCTTCCGTGGTGAATGAGGTAAGGGCTAAGCAAGATCTAGACCCATCGTTACTTGAATTGAAGAAGTTGGTTGCTGCAAAGGAGATCGAGGTGTTCTCCCAAGAGGGAGATGGTGTACTCAGGTACCAAGACCAGCTTTGTGTTCCGGATGTGGATGGTCTTAAAAGGATGATTATGAGTGAAGCTCACAACTCTCATTATTCTATTCACCCGAGGTCTATCAAGATGTACCGGGATTTGAAGGAAGTGTATTGGTGGCATGGCATGAAGAAGGATATTGTTGGGTTTGTGTCTGAATACCCGAGTTGTCAACAGGAGAAGGTAGAACACCAAAGGCCTAGTGATTTGGCACAGGACATAGAGATTCCCACATGGAAATAGGAGGACGTGAACATGGACTTTGTAGTTGGGTTGCCTGGGACCCGAAGGCAATTTGATTCTATTTGGATTGTTGTGGATCAAATGATGAAGTCGGCTCATTTTCTACCGGTTAAGACTACTTTCGGCGCCGAAGATTACGCAAGGTGGTATATCCAAGAGTTTGTGAGGTTGCATGGTGTACCTAGGTCCATTATATCGGATAGAGGTACTCAATTTACTTCCCACTTCTGGAGGCCTTTTCAGTAGGGGCTTGGGACTAAGATTAAATTGAGCAACGCTTTCCATCCTCAAACTGATGGCCAAGTGAAGAGGACTATTCAAACCCTGGAGGACATGTTGAGGGCTTGTGTGTTGGAGTTTAAGGGAAGTTGGGATGACCATCTTCCACTCATTGAGTTTGCTTATAATAATAGTTACCATGCTAGCATTGGTATGGCACCATTTGAAGCTTCGTATAGGAAAAGGTGTAGATCACCGTTGGGATGGTTTGAGTTGGGAGAGGTGGCTCTAGTTGGCCAGGATTTGGTAATGGATGCCATGGAGAAGGTGAAGGTGATAAGGGAGAGATTGAAAGCGGCCCAAAGTCGTCAAAAGTCCTATTTGGATGTTAGAAAGGGACCTTGAATTTCATGTCGGTGATTAGGTGTATGTGAAGGTTTCTTCAATGAAGAGTGTGATGTGTTTTGGTAATAAGGGGAAGCTAGGCCCCCGGTATGTTGGCCCTTATGAAATTGTTGAGCGGATTGGAGGTGTGGCTTACTGGATGATGTTACCCCTGGAGTTGAGTGTTATTCATCCGGTCTTCCATGTGTCTATGTTGAGGAAGCTAATTGGTGATCCAAGCACCATTGTGCCTTTGGAAGGAATTGAGGTTGAGGAAAACTTGTTTTATGAGGAAGTGCCGGTGGAGATCTTGGATAGGCAAGTAAAGCGGCTTTGTAACAAGGATGTGGCATCGGTGAAGGTACTTTGGAGAAATCAACAAGTGGAGAGTGCTACTTGGGAGGCAGAACTGGACATGGTGAAATGATACCCTCATCTTTTCCAATCTACTCAAGCCTAAGGTACTAGGATTCTTCCTTGTCTGATGTTGCCATTTCTTGCCCACTTGAGTCTCATGACATGACATGCATGCATGTGCACAAAAGGATTTTTATAATTGTTCTGAGCGATCTAGATACAATTTTGAAATGAATTTAATAGTCATGAACAATGATTTTGCATAACGCTTTTAGTACAATTTTTGG
Source organism: Solanum rostratum (assembly GCA_029948455.1). Classification (NCBI taxonomy): domain Eukaryota; kingdom Viridiplantae; phylum Streptophyta; class Magnoliopsida; order Solanales; family Solanaceae; genus Solanum; species Solanum rostratum. Next base: position 43,204,461 of record CM057054.1, read on the forward strand.
TAATGAATTATGCATTGTATCTTATGTGGTGTGTTTCTTGCTCAAGTTCTAACCTTTCAAGCCTTGTTCTTGCACATTTGGGGACGAATGTTCCCAAGGGGAAGATGATTGAAGGAACCAGATTTATCCTAAGGGCATTTCCTAGATGTCTTGAGATTTTCCCCAGGAAACTGCCAGGCATCACTCCACAGAGGAGCCTACACAGCCCGTGTGAAGCCACAAGGCCCATGTGAAGCCACACGGCCCGTGTGGCCTCCTGTGGAGTGACACTTTGGTCAGTTCACGGTTAGGGCAAACTTTGGGACAAGGAGAACATTTGGCCAGTGAAAGCACACGGGCATTCACACGGACCGTGTGACACCACACGGCCCGTGTGGCCTTCCGTGTGGCTTACTATGTGGAAAATTTTCTAAGTACAAAATCACCATCTCGTAACTTTGTCGTGCAAAATTTATTTCAAGTACCTTTACATGGACACTATTACGTCCCGTGTGACATCAGATGGTCCGTGAACTTGTACGTGTGGTACCACTTAGTCCCATGAAATTTTCCTTCTGCGAATTCTAAGTCCTGGGCCACGGCACTGTTCATGGTCCGTGTAATGATACACGGACCGTGTATCGAACCGTGTGACCTAGACGGACCAAATTCAGGTCTGTTTCATTAATGGCATTTATGAAATTTTGGTTTGTTTTAAACGTGAATTATGACTTTTTACCTATCTCAAACACTAAATTCACCTGAAAACCCCTCCCCTCTTCACTTTTTAACCTAAATCACTCTACCCCTCTTAAGATCACTTCCCTATTCCTCCCAACTCTCCTCTCTCGAGGATCAAGCTAGGGTCTCCATTAGAGTCAATTCAAGACTAATTTCTACTCCTCAAATCAGGTATGTGAGATTGATTCTTGGTCCCTTTCAACCAAGAAGACCCAAAAATCTTTCAATCTATTTCATGAATTTTAGTTACTTCAAGTATGAAATTCCATGATTTGATTCTATTAAATTTAATTAGTGTATGGTTGTATTTTACCTATTATTTCAATTCATTTTGGACTTCTATTATGATGATTTACACTGAGTTATGAAGTGATGAACGTGCATGTCTCCTTTAAAGTTGATTTATGCATTGGTAATCTTTATTACGATTTACATATGGATTTAATTATGGATTTCCTTAATTTTATTTTTATATGGCCAATTTAACTTGAATCTATGTTACCCATGCTATCCTCACATCATGCATTGCATTACATTTATGAGCATTGATATGTGTAAATTATGAAGTGGGTTAAACACAAGTATATTTTATGAAATGACTATGATATGATTTTGGTAAGGCATTGGTTATGACCAAAAAGGTGATCACTGGTAGGTCTGTGAATCTGGCTCATTGAGTATTTTGGATGCTTGCACTATTCTGTAATGCGACTGAGCCAATCCCTGCATGAGCATTATGATTATGATTTATGATTTTTGGCATTTGAGCCTAAATGTATAATGAATTGTTTGGTACGAACAATGCATTTTCTGAAAACATGTCTATATATATATAAGTATTCAAGTGGGATGTTTTGACTTAGCACCAATGGATTGGGGGTCTTAGGGCTATCCCCAAGGGCCCTCTCCCTTTCCTTGAACTATGTGCTAACATAGGGACGTCATGTACGTATCGGAATCTGAAAATCCTTCCAAAAAGGTGATTTCCATAAGAAAGGTGGCCATCCATCAAAATGCTGAGTTCCGTAAGGTCTGATGTAGATTACCTTTGGCAAGTAATCTTCTCCTTACCGGTGGGAGGTCCCAATCTATCTAATTCATGTAATAGCTCAGACGAGTTTGATATGTCAGTTATAGCCCGTTCCCAGTATATATGAGCATTATTGCATTTCATGCATCATAATTTTATGGCATCTTGTATATAAATTTCCATTGAATATACAATTCTTCTATATTATGTGCCTTTGTCATCTAACATTGAAATGCAGGTTTGGTAAGTCATATGCATTGCATGCCCGCATACTTAGTACATTCAAACGTACTAACACATACTCTATGCGTACATGATTTTACCATGTAGGGACCGAGCACTTTGAGTACCAGCCAATTGACAAATAGTTCACTCTTGGAATCTTTGTGGTGAGTCCCGTCTTCCGAGGGCGAGCCGGCTATTTTCTTTCTATTGCTATTTTGGATGTTCTCTTTATTGAGGGTGAGCCCAAAGCTTTTCCTAGCCCCCGTTCCCTTAATTAGAGGCATTGTTGGGCACTACTTGACTAATGTATTGATTTTGTATTTTCTATATATATATATATATATATATATGACTCCTAGATTTGGACTTGGCTAAAATCGTATGTGTTTGTATGCTAATCTTGAACCGATGATGTGGTTATGGATACTTGAGGCTTGTTTGGGGGCTCTTGGGTCCCCAATCGTGGTGTCACATCTACGCCCCTACCCCGGGTCGTAACAGGTTTTAACCGTGGAAGCTTTATTTCTGGTATTGTTTTAAAAATAGTTATTGTTATATATCATTTTCAAACTGAATTGTAGAGGAATTTTGAGGTGTGATAACTTGAGTGTGCGAAGTCTGTTTTCAGTTATTTTTTAGGCTTTATTGCTTGTAATTTTGAGGAAAACACCCTGGTGGTATCAAATTTGATCGTGGGTGCTTTATTCGAGGTAAATTTTGAGTTTTAGCTGTTGCGTTGCCTTTTTTAGGTTGAAATTTAGGTGATTTTTGTAAGTTGATATCTTGACCAATGTAGGTCCAAATTGAATAATTCAAAATCCTAATTTGCAAAGTTTTTCATAGTGATTATCGTGGTGTGATTGGAAAGAAGTGCATTGGAGGCTTTGTTAGAGGTAATTTAGCCAAATTAGTTGTCCTTTCTTGGGTTCCTTTTTATTACGAAAATATTGCTTGAATCGAATTCCTCTATTTTTGAGCCTTGAATTGTGTATCATTTTGGGGTACAAGTTCCTGGTTATGTTGGTAACCTTTTTATAGAGTTTTTTAAGGAATTTTCGTGGCGAGTCCCATAATCTCATTTTTTTACTCGATTTTGGGTTCGACCCTAAAAATTATGTTCTTGATATCAAGATATTCATTTATTGTGTAGATCGATAATTTGATAGCATTTGACAATTGGAGGTGTTTTGAACGCAGATAGCCACCGTGGAGTGGATTTAGAGCGCACGTGATTGGCTTCGAGGTAGGCAGTAGTTTTTGTTCTTGACTAAGCCCTTTCTTATAATGTTTTAGCATGCATTTAATGTTAATTTGGATTGTAATTGCATTGTGTCTCATTTCTTCCAGTTCTGTCTTGCTTTCATAATCTTCAATCGAGCCTTAGGCTAGTAAGGTTCCCTTTTAGAGCTTGGTTTAGGGATGGATTTGTGTTATCTCTTAATTGGCCTATAATATCCCTTTGAGGAAATTATGGGTGACCTTAGAATGAAATTGAAACTTAGTGCATTGAGTGGACCTTTATAGTGTTCATAACTAGTCTTGACTTCTGGTGGGCTTATTATAGCGGTATGTTTGAGCTAGTCGTCGAGGTTGTGGTAGGCTATCGGAACCATACGTTAACTTATTGGTACTTCATTCTTGAATGGAAATTATGATATTTGGGTGAGATTTGTTGTTGAGTAATGTACCTTGTACAAACTTTGAAAATTGAGAGGTTGATTGTGCCTATAGGTTTGTTCAGCTAGCCCGGTTATTACCTAGGTGATGGATTGTTGAGACAGATTTTGCCTCTGTGCTTACTTTTAGCTACTTGGGACTATTATAGTTATTAACTGATGTCGTTCGATGTTTCCATTGTATACATACATATATATATATATATATATATATATATATATATATATATATATATATATATATATATATATATATATTTATCTGTGGTTGGGCCCAAGGCTTTGATTTTGTAGCAGTTGGATCCCTAGTTAGTCCTCTTAGCCTTCGTGTTCGTAATGGTACAGGTTTTTTTTTCTTTGATGTTTTGTGACTTGTTTGGATACTGGGAGGAAATGCATTTCATTGGTTATTCATGCATACTATTTTGTGGTACGATCCCGATCATGCATTGATTCATCATTATACACAGAGAGTGGAAATGGTTAAATGGTACTTTGTATTACTGATATGGCATTGACTTAGACTGGTTTTATGTGGTGGATATCTATGGAATCTTCAGCAGAATTTTATCGAGATTTGTACCACTTGAACCCTATGGATAGTTGTTGGTATCATTGGTGATAGCGAATTCTTGGATAAGTCTTCTTGGATCGATGGAAACTTGCTTTAGGTGTTCCGACATCGTTTTAGTTGGCTTAGATCATTTTAGAATGGTGTAGTAGACTAGAGTCTGGTAGTTAAGCCTTAGTTAGGTAGTAATTATGCTCTCGTGAATACCGCTATCCATAATTCCCTGAGTTTAGTGACTTTTAGAGCACATCAGTGATCCTAGACCTTATGTTTGGCTTGTATCAATTTGGATTGTATCCTAAGAGTAGATATTGAGTTAATTCTTTATGAAAGGAGGATATATACTTGTGGATTTGATTCATTACGAAGGAAAACCTTGGTGGGTAGTAGGTTCTTATTGAGAAAAAAGTTATATTGGCACCTTGATTTGGCTATTTGTGTTGAGTACAAGGGTTCAAGGTCTTGTCTCTATAGGTTTATGACTATTTAGAGCATCGTGGTTCAAGCCCCCGCCTCTATTGATTTGTCTATTTAGAGCATCAAGGTTCAAACCCCCATCTCTGTTGATTTGACTATCTAGAGCATTGAGGTTCAAGCCCCCACCTCTATTGATTTAGCTATTTAATCCATCGAGGTTTAAGCCCCTACCTTTAGTGATTGGGTTATTTAGAGCATTAGTGTTCAATCTCCTGCCTCTATTTATTTGATTGTTTAGAGCATCGGGATTCAAGGCTCTGCCTCTATTGATTTGTCCATTATGGTGAGTATCGGTGTTCAAGGCCCTGCCTCTCCCATGCTAAGAAATTTAACGAGTATTTTGGGTTCTAGGTCCATCCTCTGCCCCTAGGGCATTCATTCTCGTAGAACTCTAGCTCCTAACCTCTTTAGTATAGTTATTTTGTGTGCTCAGTGGGCTTATGGGGGTTTGCTCGTGTTTTACTTTAAAATTGTGTATGTGTGTCTTTACTAGGCTTATAGGGGTTCGGTTGGGTGTAATAAGTGTAGATCTCTTAGCTGGTTCAGCGTGTTCTTATTACTGTTCTTTCCTTATCTTAGATACTTTATCATGTACCCACCTAGGTTGTTTCAAACTAATTTCTAGGTTGATGGATTTGCTCAGGCTCTATATTTTTCTTTTTTTATTATTTTTAATTATTTTTGTAACCTGACTTTTATGCTAGGAGATAATAGGACTAATCCTCCCAGGTACATTTCCTAGCTTCTTTTCGCCATTCTGTATACCTTATTTGCTTTTTATTATGTCCATTATCCTATTACTTATGTTTTACTTGCCTTATCCTCATGATATTTATACTTGCTTATCTGTGGAGCTCAGTTGGTTTATGTCTGCTGAGTACCATTTGTTTGGTACTCATGCTGCACTCCTGCCCCTTGCAGATCGTGGTGCAAGTCCCAGCTGTTGATTTTCATTCGTGTAGAGCAAATCGAGATCTCGGAGATTATGGTGAGCTCTTGGCATCCAGAGTCGTTGATCTTCATTCTGTTGTGTCTAGACTAGTCTTTTTTTTTGTATTCAGAGATAGTCTATACTGATATTATACAGTGTAGCAGCTTTGTACTCTTGTTTATATATTAGAAGCTCGATTACTAACTGATGTCAGGTCTTAGGGCTGGTTTTTGAATGTTGTTCCTCAAGATTTGTACTTCTCCTTCTCATTGTGACAACTTTTACTTCTTATGGTTATCTTCCATGGCATAGCCCATTGCCTAAGGTTTTAGGTTATGGGATAGGCTTACCTACCAGTGGGTTGGGATAGGTGTCATCGCGACTTGAGGAATCGGATTGTAACAGTCAGAAAACATCACTTTTTGTATTAAAGTTGTTTTTTCAATAAAATTGACCTCATGGGGTTAATTTTGTTAGTTTTTTAAAATAATGGTTTCCAATCATCTACTAAGGATTAGACTTAATTACTCATCCATCCCAATTTACATGGGTTACTTTGACTTAGCACCGAGTTTAAGAAAGAAAGAAAACTTATGAAACTTGTTGTCTAAAATAAGTCATAAATATTTGTGTGGCTAAAAATTATTTCATTAGGGATAAAATAGACATTTTAAAGTTGAATTTCTATTGAATATAGAAATGTGTCATTCTTTTAAGAACTGATTAAAAAAGAACGTAAGTCATATAAAGTAGGGCAAAAGGAAAGTTCTTCTCGTGTATGTGTAATATTTCTTCAATTTATCAGTTTTTTTATGAAACATGGCACTTGCTAACAACCTAAATCTTATGTTACATTTGTTAATTATTAAAATTTGAAAATAATTTAATATCATATTGTTATTTTAAAAGTCTAATGAACTCAATGATAAACACTAAAAATTGAATGAATCAAATTAAAATTGTGAGTTTACCTTTTGGTTGGCAACTTAGGTAGAGGCTTCAGTTTCACATGGCTTGCCACATCAGTAAAAATTTAGGATGTTAATTCTTGAGAATATTTATAGTCTCTTGGGATAATGGCGACGATATTTATTATCCCAAAATATATCAAAAAAATATAAGCGATCTATTTCATATAAGTCAGAGGCAATTTTGATTCTTTTTCGATTAAATATAATATTTAAATTGTAAATATTATACAAATCACATATTATAAAGTGATAATTCCTTTCTATACCAACTATTTCCAAAATTACTTAAAATCCCCTAAAATTCAGCCACGCGTGATACCTTAGTGGGTATTTGATACTTATTGAAATAATAGGAAAGAGGCCAGTCAGTTACCCATAAAACAGGCATAAACTGAAAAATTTAATTAATTTACCGATTAATATGTTGTAACATTGTTGACACCAAATTTAGTCGCTATGTATGTGTAATAGAATCCAAATTCAAAATGTTTCTGTAAATTACGTTCAAACAAGTCTCAAGTTTCAGATTAGATCCATTTTCAAGAAAATCGAGGTGGAGAAGGTATGAACGTATTAATTTTGTTGCGTCATTCTGGAAAACGGGAATCTGGTGTTGATTACCAAGGGTACAAAAGTGATGGAGTAGTTGTTGGAAAAAATATTTCCTTCGTTAATTTGAGTGAAACAATTGCGGCTAAACTGGATGTCGACAAAAGAAGAAAAAGAATAATTATTAGATACGTAGTAGAAGGTATTTTTTTCTCCTATAACTATTAAAAACAACATGGGTGTGAAGTTGTATATCGAAATTAGGAAGAGGAAACCTGGCTTTGGAAAGTATTCATTATACATAGATACAGTTGATTTAGATGTTCTTGATACGTAGATGTTTGATGGTATCAGTGGGTTGATTGTTTGTGTTAAAGTATCACAACACGATACATATGTGATTGGGTTTGTAGAGTTTGAAAATGATGATTCGTGTTTTCAACATGGAATAGAAGTATCAAGTCTTTTGAGTATGTCAAGAAATTTCGAAGTCAAGGAGAAACAAGTGTATAAGGATAAAACTACCCTAGTAGCAATAATGGGAAAATATAAGGTTGATCGAGTGTGCAATTTTAGAGTGAAAAGATCAGACAGCAAAAGGTATGTCTGCAATTTGATTTCTTTTCATACATATAGTGTGAAAAAAAAAACTTGATTCCTATACCTACACAACTTGGTTGTTAGTTTTGTGATCTGTATATAAATTACAAGAATAGAAAGTTAGTAATAACAAATAAGTTTAAACATTATGATACTTGTTGTCTAAATTAATAAAAAAAAGTAATGTTTGCTGGAACTATTCCACGTATCAAACAAATAAATGTTGTTGTTGTGAATAGTTTGGTACTCAATTGGCATTATGGGTTTTAATTTCTCTATTTTGTAGATTTAGTAATATTTAATTGTTGACGATTCATAAAATAGTATCAGCACCTGTAAAGAATCATTTTTAGTTACATAAAAATGTTTTTTTTTTTCAGTTTTAATGACTGAAGTAAATTAATTTTCAGCTATGTGTTAAAATGCTTCACGAAGGATTGTGCTTGGAGAATGAAGGCATCATGCAGAAAAAACACAGAAGTATTTAAGATTAGATACTTCAATGATGTTCATACATGTTCGATGAGGGAAAGGATGTTAAACAAAGTTGAAGCGACGCTATCATTTGTTAGTGGTGTGACTGCACCAAAGTTGATCAATCATAAAAGAAGTCATACACCAAATGATATAGTCGAGTGAAAATTGATACAAGATAAGTTTACAATAGATATAATAAAAATTCATACAATAAAACAAAAATGAAACTATTATGTTAATATTAACTAAGTTTAGATGATGTTGAGCGAAAGAATCTTAATATTAATTAAGTTTATAGTAGATATAATATGATACAATAGAATCTTAATATTAACTAAGTTTACAGTAGATATAATATGATGCAGTAAAACAAAAATGATACTATTATGTTAAAAAGTAATGTAACATTTATGTGATGAACATTCAATGTAAACTATTCATCTGTTAAGTTAGAAAGTATCAGTTATGTTATAATTGAAATGATACTTGTATGAGTCTGATACCTGTATGAGAAAATTTACTTTTAATTGACTATATCTGATATTTAGTTTAATATACTTCATGTATGTAATTGATATTTGAATTTAATTGATTTTAGTTGGCTATACTTGACACTTGAAGTATTGTAGTTTAGGTATATAACTGATACCTGATTTATGTAGAGTGTAAAAGTTTATACTTGCATAGACTAGATACTTAATATTAGGTCTTTCTGTTGTTAATTGATACTTGATTGTGTGTGCTTCAAAAAAATATATTTGATACTTGGTTTACAAGGCTTTCGTATGGGTTGTCAGTATGCTTTAGTTAACGAGCATAACATAATTTTGATACTTGAAAATTAGAAAATCCCAAAATGCTAACCCTATAAAAAGTATAAACAGCAGACTTGTGATTTTACATGTAACAAGAACGCGTCCACAAAACATTGATACGCCTAATTCTCATGATTATCAACTAAATTAACATAGATTTGTGTATCAATTCAACATATTTCCAGCAAAAATTAACCTATTAACGATGAATTTCAAAAAATAAATCAAAAGTATCAATTTAGGTTAAAAATACACCTTTGATAAAGAAGGGCGGGTGGTAATGGGTGCAGCTTTTTTCCTTTTTTTTTTTTTTTTTGCATGTGATTTAGTGATTGGTTGAAGTTGAGTATGTCTCCTTCATGACCTTAGTCTCAACTATGAAATCATCTTCAATGGCATCTTCTTGAGCCTCGACTGTTGGGTCTACATGCATTGGTTGAGGGTTGTCACTGTCACGGACTTTCTGTGTAAAACCAAGAGTGAATGATGGTTGTGCATCCATGAGAACACTGATACTAATGAAAAATTAAAAAAATCATTCAAACAATGAAGGGTGAAGAAGACAACCTCTTCGATATACTGAAAAGTACCAAAAAAATGCGAAACTTCGAATTTGTAATTAATTGTGATGGAATGGTAATTAATCGGTGATTGACACTAATTAAACAACTTTTTCTAGAAATTAGGCATAAAAATAGTAAAGGAAAAATATGAGCGGAAAAATTTAATTGTTTATTCTACGTATCTGAAATTAAGAGAGAAAATAAAAAAAATATGAATTTTTTATATAATGGAGAATATTAAAAATTTTGATAAAATATATTGTGTAATTTTATAATTTTTAAATTTAAATTCGCCTCTAAATACGTCGTGGGCCGGAGAAAGGCCCCAAAGTCTAAAATCTAAGTGAAAGACCATGTGAGTTTTGGATAATGGATCCAAAAGTCGCAATTACACATTTTCAGTGCATTAATTTCGTGCTAAAACCAAACATATTGGGAGTAGTGATTATCAAACATACATCACCAATTTTGTCCTTCTTCATACTCCATACCAAATATTGGATAAATTAATTATGCCCTGAAATTATTACATTTTATACCTCATGTCAAAGACTTTTAAATAATAGCGATAATTATATGCAAAATCATTCTAATTAAATATAAGTCGTCTAAGCTTTAAAAAAATGAATATTATTTAATAACAAATAGATATAAAATGATAAAGTATTTATTAACTTTATAAACTAAACATATATTGCTGAATATTTTTAAAATAGTATAATAAATAAGTGAAGATAAACCGAGGAAGTATTAAGTTGCTTCAAACTCCCTATGTAATCGAAAGAATTTTTTTTTATAATTAAAAAAAATAATAAGAAGCAAAAAGAAAGGATAACTTAAATATTCAAACACTAAACTTTAAGCAACGATAATTAGAAAATGGAGCTGACTTATCAAGTCTTGAATTGTACTTTTCTTCATTTGTCTTCTTATATACACATCAAAGATGCATGCATGTCCATAAATTTATGAACTCCCAACATCTTTTATCCTATAACTTTTCCAAATATAGGCAACTAAATCATAACATTGTAAAACTGACATTAATAATTTAGAATAACTTTCTGATACAGTGATTTATCCTTAATTTGAGTTCTCCAGTGAGAAATATTAAATAGTATTTCTTCAATATAGAATGGAACACCGAACATTTTGCATTAATGTTTTCACACGAAAGAAGATACATAAGGTAGCTAATTCTAAAGAGATACAAAAATTGAAAGTAACGTTAGTTAGAATAGGAGAGGAGTTTTTATAATTAATGTGAGTTGAATGCATGAAATAAAAGATCAATTTCCTGGTGAACTTAGGTTTTTTATCTTAACTTACTCGAGAATTGCTCATGTCGTGTAATACTTCTAGAATTTCCATCCCTCACCGATGTGGGATATTTCTCTTCAATATTATATACTCTTCTCCAGTCCAGATTTTCTTTCTGTAGTTTCCACCTTTTTAAATAGCATGAAAATTGTTTACACCTTTCAACTTTCCAACTTTAAAAATTAAATTTTTTTCCCCTCAATTTTAACAGATAACATTTCCAAATTGGAATCTGGAATCCCCATTTTTGGGGGGATCACGGTTTGGAATCTTGTGCTCAAAATAATGCAAAGATTTCTGGTCCTATCTATAGACACGCAGTACTACCTTCTTCCACAGAATAAAATTTTCAAATATAAAAACGTCATTTACTTTTAAACGGACTAAAAAAATTCTACAAAACATAAATATGGAAAACCAAGTGCGGACTTAAAAGAGGATTGAAGAATTTACGGAAATCCAGTAATATATATATATATATATATATATATACATATACATATATATATATATATATATATATAATTGAGTCTGAACCAGTTATTATGAATACTCTTTCACTTTTAATTTATGTGTATGACTTTGACGTGAAATGGAATTTAATGAAGTATTTAATTTTTTTTGAATTTTATGCCTTTTATTATTGTAGTCATAAACATGTTAGGTAGAAAGTTCTTAAAATTAAAGAGTTACATGTAAAAAAAAAAAAACTGAAACAGATTAAAAAGCAAAGTAAGACAATCAAATTGAAACGAAGAGGATATTAATTTTATATTGTTAATAAAATCCACAAACTTTAGATTTTGAATTTTGTCTCCACGAAGAACTAACTCTCTCCTCTACTATACGCTCCGTCTCAAATTATGTATCGTATTTCTCTTTATACATCTATTAAAAATATAAATTAAAAGGGAATTCAATTATTTTACCATTATTTTTTTTTAATATATACTCCCTCCATCCCAGTTTATGTGGCATCATTTGATTTGGCGCGATGTTTAAGAAACAGAAAACTTTTTAAACTTATGATCTGAAATCATCTATAAATTTTTGTGTGATGAAAATCATTTCTTTAAGAGTTAAAGGAAAATTTTTAAAGCTAAATTGTTTATAGTTCTAGTAAGGTGACATTCTTTTGGGGACGGTCTAAAGAGAAAAGAGTGTCACATAAAATAGGACGGATCGAAGTAACTTTTTCATTGAATATTTATTTTACGTTAAAGGGTCGAAAGTACTCCTAAACTATTCGAAATGATAAAAAAAATCTTGGGATTGTTTTTTAGCTTAAAATTATCCATTCATTTATTTTTTGGCTCACAAATATCCCTCACTTTAACGACACATCACCAAGCATGCCACATGAAAAAAAATTGTCATCCCTAGTGAGTAGTTCGCATCAACAATCACCATGAAGAATCATTCAATTTAATACCCATCAATCCGCCCTTTTCTTGGATTTCACCTTTTTTGTTATATTTCGATAAATTTTAACCCTTTTCTTTTAATTTAATAATTTATGTATCAGCATCTCATAAAAAAGAGGTGTTTTACTTGTGGGAATGGCAAGTTGTTTGAAAGCAGATTCATTCTCGTAACTTACGGTGAAACGAAGGGGCAGAGTTGAAAGCAACCAACAACACAGCCCGACACTCATTAGTTTACAGGTTGGCAAGCCAATGCCCATTAATGCCACTTATAAAAACAATATAAGTGTAATGTAGAATAAGTTTTGACAAATCTTGGAACAATAAGTAATTAATATTAAAATAGAAGAAAAATAATTATATAAATAAAATTTATCTTTAAAATAATGAATAAGTGAAGTAATGATTTTATCATTTTATGGATTAGAAAATAAGAATACAACTTTCTATATTTCTATTTTTTTTCATTCAATGAGATAATTTGTAGTCAAATAAATACAATTAGACCTTTTTATAGTGGTCAATATCTTATGCTATATATTTTCATAACATTCATAAAATATTCAGATAAACCATATCATTATGAAAAAAATTAATTATATATGTTATTCAATTTAGATTATAAGTTTTGAAAATTCTTTTTTATTTAACTTTGATATCTAATAAAGAAAAATATCACACAAAATAGACGGGTAAAATATATTTTTATTAAATTAAAAAAAAAACTCAAGCCTTTTATCTTTTTTATATTACTAGAGAAATTGAAGAATACTAACCCCTTCGTCCCTTAGCAATCTAATAGGGGCAAGGTGACGAGTCATCGTCCAACGATAGAGGCTACTCTAGGTATAACAAAATGATTTTTCAAAGCGTTCATGTCAAAAAAAAAGATCTCACATATGATATCGCGCGTCTCTTCTTCTTTTGAGCTATTTTATATCTCGTTATTTACCCTCTAAAGTCATACTTGATTCATTTTCAAAATATCATGATTCATTGATTATTATTGTTATCATTATTATTTTATTTCATTTTAAAATAATAAGACTAAAATTTTCAATATTTATTACATATATGAAATTAAATAAGATTTGATCCTACTTATTGACGTGGCTTGGTGGTCCATTCTCACCTCCTACTTATACTCCCCTTCTTGCTTCTCTCCTAATTATAAGTTGTACCTCTTCCTTGCATCTCTATCCCTTTATTCTTCTCATAGAATTCATCCCTCTACTTTCTAATAACACAAATCAGCTCAGCAAATCCATCCAATCGAATCATATAGTAGCGGAAATACAAATTAAATGGGTATATGCAATTCATGCGAATCTACATCTGTTGCAACAGCGAAATTAATACTACAAGATGGAAGATTGCAAGAGTTCTCTCATCCAATAAAAGCTTCCTATCTTTTACAAAAAGATCCAACTATATTCATCTGTAACTCCGATGAAATGGAATTTGGAGATACGATTTCCGCCCTAAATCCCCATGAAGAGCTTCAATTGGGTCAATTGTACTTTGCTCTGCCTTTGAAGCGCCTAAGAAGTAGACTTCGAGCCGAAGAAATGGCAGCATTAGCAGTCAAGGCGAGTTCTGCATTGAACAGAAGTAGTACAAGTAAAGTGTTTGTGTTTTCTGAACACAAGAGTGGTGGTAGAATAGCCAGCAAAGTGGCGGACTGCGGTGGTGGAAGCAGAGGGAGGCAGACGGCAAGGTTGAGTGTAATACCTGAATAGGACCAAAAAATTGTATTCCGATGAAATAGTTGAGGTGCAAAAAAACATGTGGATTTGGATCATTAACCATTCAATTATTGATCCAAGTTAGGATGTTCTATTGATCTTGAAAAACGTCGTCAAATGCTTTTTCAGCTTCCTTTGCTGATGAAGCGACGTCCTAAGATTAATCTGATTCATCCCATTGGGAATATCGGAGACAAGAGAAGCGAAAATTGTAATGAAAAATAGACATGTACTTATTGTGGACAACATTTTCATCCATACTACTACTTTTAACTTTACAGTATTCTTCATTTTATTTTGTAAATAAGTTGATATTCAAGACCTGGTCTCTATTATTTGGGTGATGCAAAATTGGTCTTTCTTTTTATATCATATTTGCTAATTTGCTGCTAATAATTAAGGATAGTTAGGATCGCAATTTCATTTTCTAATTTTCATCAATCAATGTAACTTTCATATAGGAATAGTAATTAACGCGCCATATACATGGTAATATATGATATCTACAATGTTTATAATTGCTAAACTGGCATTTGTTTGAAATAATCTGGTTTGCCAATTCAATTTTTGTTTGCCTAAATAGATTGTATGTTTGGAAATCTTGAGTAATTTTAGATGAAAAATTCAACTTAGAGTTGAATTCTAAAAAAAAAAAATTAAAATGCTTCAAGCCTTTTTTTTTCCCAATCCATTTTCATAAATTTTAAATAAAATAATTGCAAAAAAAATTTTCTCCGTCCATCTTACTTGTCCATATTAACTTGACAAAAGATTAAGAAGTAAAAAATGATGGGGTAATTTTATCAAATTATCCTTTGAATATAATAAATATAATATCTTGAAAAATATAATAAGGAAATGATTATAATTAATGATAAGAACAAATTAGAAACTAAGTATAAAATTTTCTCTTAATTTCATAAATTAAATAAGTACTGTTGAACATTCCAAAATAATATAGGACACAAGTAAAAATGGACAAAAAGTATAATCAAACATAAAATTATACATGTCACCAAAATGGAGACAAAGTTAGATTCCGCGGGACAAAGACACCTGGGTCATGGCTGAAATTACCGGGACCGCGCTGCTAATATTACTATTATTCTAGCTAACTATTTATTAATAAGATTGATTAACTAATCAAAATGAATAGGATGAATTATTGCTTGCACCAATTTGGGAAGTCAATGGAAAGACATGAATGTGTGTACTTGCAACTTGCAAGCCAGTGTGCACTATTAATTTTTTTTAGCAAATATTCCATCAGTTATCCCTTTTCTTTTTTTTTTTTAAACTATCACTATTTATATATCAAAATACACCCATTTAAGTAGTTGACGTTTGTTACACAGTGTAAATATTCAAAAAATATACTGCTGGTATAAACAATAAATGACACATATATTTATACTAGAACACATGATTTTACGAAAATTTAATTTAAAAATTATCACTTGAAGCTGAAATCTTGAAGCAAGTCACATTCCACTTCTAAGGTCAGCTTTCTAGGTTATAAAAATCTCTACTTAACAAAAAAATTCCCTGTCCAAAAAGGAAAAAGAAAACATGATTTTTTTTCTTAAACCTAAACACATACACTCTCTTTTTTGTCATGATCCAAGCTAGTCCCTGAGTGTAATACGACGAATGAGATCCCCGAAGGAAGCCCAAACTAGTCTTCTTAGCATATCATAAGTAGTCAAGGGTAAAAAGAAAAAATACATAAACCGAAGCTAAGACATAAACATAAATACATAAGCGGAAGTTGAGACATAATAATAACCGTAGCATAGGAGTAATAAGAGGTACATAGGCCATAGGAGTCATACATCATGTCCAACAAGTCTATAAATCATTCACTGTGCGGGGCTAAAACATGTCCCTAACTCACCCTTAATGTAAAAATAAAAGACAGTCGCAAACATGACATAAAGCTAGATGATAGTAGATTTCATCACCGAAGCATGAGAACTCACCCAATCTGTCTCTGGAAGCAATCCAAATCTAGCCACGAGGATAAGGAGGAAGATAGTCACCTATCCTAACATTATGAGATAATGTAGGCACAGAGTATGCGTTAGTAAGTTTGAATGTACTAAGTATGCGAGCATGCAATACAATAAAATACATATATCAATAGCTACGTAATAATGATACATGAGCAAGGGCACATATATATAGAACCAAAGTAGAGAAAGGAATTAATATACCAATATGCCATAAGTGTAATGATACATGATATCTTAATGCATCAACATATATGGGAGTATCACCGTAATCGACAATAAAACCATGCGAGCTATAACATTGAATTCCAGTGTTGCCCTTATATTGAAAAAGAGGAGTCTACTTGCTAAGGTAGAACTATACATCTCATAAGCTATGTGGATCCACTAGCAACCCATATTGGGAAGCATCATCATTCCTTCGATGGCACGTAGTTATGGGACAATGAGATTTACTTCTAAAAGATCATGCCTCAACTAACGGATGAGCCATAATCCCAAGGTCCTTCTGGTGCTAAGTCAATATCCCACAAGATACATAGTATATACATATAATCATACTTGTCATAAATCATCATAAGTCATTATAATTCATATTTGTACATATCATCATCATAATCTTGATCATAATCGCATAGTTTATGACATCATGCTTAAGAGTAATTCATTTCATGCTAGGATTCTAGGTCACCTTTCTGGATCCATAATCTCCCCTTAGGAATTCCAAGTCACCTTCAAGGTCCAAAATCCCCTATTCATCATCATACTTGAAACCTTTTACATGCAAAATCATAATCATAAGATGAAGCAAAGAGAAGTACCATGGGTTCATATCCAACAAGTTCAAAATCATGATAATAGAGTAAATACATTCATAATTCAGAAGATCATTTGAAACATAATTGTAGTGACTCGTTCATGGTTTCCATGTACATCATAGCACACTTGAGAAATCTCATATGGATTATGTAATTTATGTAGATTGGAAGTAATTCTGACATATTATAATATATAAATGTAATCTACATTATAATAATATCATTTGAAGTCATAGTCATAAATATCCTAGTTTGATCATACTTGACATTGATGAAATACTGTAAAAATAGGTTGGGTTCCATGGGTGAAAGGTACCCATGGATGAAGATCCACATACCATAATGAGAATTGAAGGATTGAGGATGAAGTTTGCTTGAAATTGAGAGTTCTTCAATGACTTCTCCACTTAAACTTGAGAGGGCGCATGAGGATAAATATTGATGAGAGGATTACGAATTTTGGAAGAATAAGAGTACATGGATGACTTTTGATAGTTAGAATAGCATGAGAGGAGAAAAAACGTTCATAAAGAGACCTAAAGCATTAAATCACAAATGCAAACAATACCCAAAAGCCCCCACTTAAAATATCCAAAGTACAGTCCACGAGACCCCTTCAAGACACCTGCCACGAGCCGTGAAAGGCACCACAGCCCGTGGTGTGGCTCGTGAATTGCACTGGTGGTGTACCCACCACGAACCTCTCCACGAGGTTGGTTCAGATAAATTCATTTTTTTATAAGAAATCAAAAACGAAGAATTTCATGACTTTATTGACCTGACCAACCATGACTTGTAGAGGGTCTCATTGTATTCACCCCCCACAAGGCAGTCCTAATTCAAGCCAAGAAGCCCTTCCACAAGCTCCTTCAAGGATAGTGGTGTGCACCACGATTCGTGAAGGGTGTCTTGGTGGATAACTTGGTCCATAATCTCCGAAAAAATTATTTTTAAGCCTTGGGTTCATCTTCTGATGAACGAGACCTTACATTTTCCTCCTAATCATATAATTAATTACTAAGGATTCCTGTTATAGAAATAACTTCAAAAATTAATTTGAAATATTCTTACATAATAAATTATAAATAACTAAAATAAAATATTCTTACCATAATAAATGATAAAAATTATTTCATTAGAAATTTCTAATGGCATTTCTCCATTTATATTTCAAAAATTTTCATTAAACATCTATAAAATTCTCCATAATAAGATTACAGATACTAATCAACAAATTGAATTTCTGATGAATTTAATCTAAAGATTAAATTTTTTAGAGCACTGCTTAACTTATTTCATGTGTCGAATTCGTAAATTCACTTGCATGGTTTGATACAATTAAATTTATAAGTTTTTCAAGAAGGCATATCAGCAATCTCTATATCGAGAGATGTATTTCACCAACTAACTTATTATTTCACCAATATATATATTATTATTATCTAATTTACCAGGCATATTGACCCATCTCAAAATCTCACTTTTTGGTAAATCAAGATGATAATTAATATATGCAAATCATAATAGTTATATCAGGATTGAGAATATAAGTACATACAATTCAAAGAATATATTTTTGTTAGTCAATCTAGAACAACTATCTATACTCAGTCTTATTCAATATAAACAAAATACGCTAGTACAATAATTCAGATTTACACCTTTTCAAATCAAGATAAATTATATTTAATTTTGTGCAACAATCATATCAATGACTTATTTAATTTTTATCTTAGACTGCGAACAAATGACTTTATACTCATAAAAAATAATAATTTAATCATCTGTGTATAGTTAAAACTCTATACACTCAATCATCTACTGTATATATAAGTAAACAGACACATAAATGAATATATAATTTATTAAAAATTTAATTAAAATTAAATTAATAATTTTTCTACTATAGATATAATATCAAAACATATTATCAATAATATAAAACTCATGATTAATAATATATATCCCAACTATATACTCTCTATTTTTTGATAAATATTTTTACTTATACAAATTAAAACAATTATCAGGTTAAAACTTGAGAAGGGAGGGGATGTCACGACCCCGAGCGAGCTGTTAGTAGCATCCATATTAACCCTCTAGTGAAAAAAATTAATACTAAGTAACATAGAACGAATGCGACATTTCAAGTTACAGAAGTAAGTTTAAGTAAAGAAAAAATAGTTGAATTTCCATAAACTCAAATAAGAAAACTTAATAACAATAAAACACTCCTTAGAAACTAAAAGTTATTGTACTAAAACATCTACTAATAGTCTAGAGTAAGGGGATGCGACTCTAAGAAATTATAAACAAGCAACTAAATGTCCTAGTCAAACAAATGGATTAAGAAGTTACGAAGAATCCATAATAGCTTAAACAAGCTAGCTCGCCTTGAATTGAGTAGATCATTGGTCTCCTAGTTGAGGGCTTACAGTAGCCGCCAGAAGTTGTCATGTACTCAACAATAAAAGAGCAAGTACAACTTCAGTACTCATAATAACATTATACTTGTAGAATCACGTGACTATTTCAATAAGCGAAATATATAATAAGAAACTATAACATAGTAAACAACACATATACAGAAAGAACAATAAGTTCACAATTCATGCTTAATATACTAATTTCACGATTATCGATCAATCTCAATGCAACAATCAACAATATTCCTCGCATGAGATCTACACTCAAGAAAATTGTGTGTCAAAACGTGACACTCAATTTTATGATGTGTCAAAATGTGACACATGATCCACAACACAATCACAATCACAACCACGCTAAATGATTCACAACCTGCTAAGTTCAAATAATGGGTTAATCACATGAAATTTAATCACAAGAAATCATTTATTAGGTTCATATTATTTTTCTCTATTCACATACATGCAAGAATTACTATGAAATAGTTAACAAGCATATATCATATAATTGGAAATATAAAAACCATCACCTACATCGAAAACTCTAAATAATCAAAGGTTTTTCCTTTTTCAAAGTCCTAGATCATTCTTGGTCTATAAACAATTAAGAAAAAAATACAGTAATGAAAAAATAATGGCCTAAATTATTAGATTTGTAGTGACCTTGCTGGTCATTTTTGAGTTTATCTGCGAAAAATATTATTTTGTCCATTCATAGGTTGCTTTGGACCTATTTTGAACTATCTGTGTTGTTGGAACTGAGATCTTGTGTTTTAAAAGTAGAAAATATGAGTTTTGACATTTTTGGAAGCTTAAGTTGTTGAAAAGTGAGTTTTTACACCATTTGGAGTTTCGAGTGTCAGAATGGACATTCGTCGATTCCATCAACTCTGGAACATCAAATTTGATCTAGGAGAAGTGACAAGACTGAATTTAGAGTTAATATATATATATTTTTTAATCTAAAGTTGCATTTTCAATTAGTTTCAGACCTAAGTTTGACTTTGGTCAACATTCGAAGTGAAAAGCTCTAATCAAAATTTTGACAATTCCATTAGTTCTGAATGTTGAAACTAACACTAGAAATGGTCTCGATGTAATTTTTAGAGCTTTCAAGGGTAGTTTTGGTATTTTAAATTTTGACTAGCTTTAACGAGATTCATCGATAACTGAGTTGTGAGGAGACCTCAGAATTGAATTTTGATAATTTTCTTAAGTTTGGATCGCCGTTTTTAATTGGGATACATGTTTGATTTGTGCGTATCGGGTTCCAAATAGACCCCAGGGGTTCCATTCCAAGATTTCGCAATAGCTAATTGTTGATATCTGATGCAGGGGATTTTACCCTCTCCGTTCGCGAGATTGAGCTTCGTGTTCACGGAGGTCTGATAGTTTCCGTCTCCTCCTTTGCGGTTAGGCTATCCGCATTCACGGAGGTTTATTTTCAAGACACTCTATGTTCTCAGGCCTTGATCTACGTTTGCGGATCTCTGTTGGTCCATCTCTCCGTGTTCGCTGGTCCTTCCCCGCATTCGGGGAGTAGTATTTCCCTAAATAGTTTTAAATCATGAAAACATCATTTTACTTAATTTTTGAACCTCCAAGCTTGATTTTGGGCGATTTCTTCAAGGATTTTCATGAAAAACTTTTTGGTAAGTGTTACTAACCTCAAATTGATTAATTTTCATTACTTTTCTCTTGATTTTGTCTCGAATTTCACAGTATTGAATGTTTAAAATTGAGTTTCTCATGTTTTTTATTTGGAAACTTTAAACATTGATTTCTCCTTCAATTTTGAGCTCAATTTCAGTGAAATTTTCATCCATGAACTCTTTTTCTCGTGTAGAATCATAATTTCTAGTCAGTTTTCAGATTCAAAAACCTTAAACTTTAGCCCCAATTTTAACCATTTTGCCCCTAAATCCAATTCATGCTAATATAGGTATTGAAACTCATCTCTTGATGTGTATTAGTTATTCTTTATAGTGGTTGATTGATTCAAGCTCATTTTTGGGGCATTAATTATCTGGAAGCTTGATTCGAGTGTGATTTTGGCATTGAGGTACATTTGGCGAACCTTTTTGGGACTGGGTTTGAGTTATTTGATATGCTTATGTGATAATTGTAAGATTTAGATTGTTTTATGAGTAATGGGATTGATATGATAGTATTTTAGCAAAAATATGATATCGATTATATTGAAATTGGAAATTTGGAAATTTATCGGTAAATTTGAGATGTATTCTAGAGATTTGAGATTTTTTGGATTTTGTAATGATAATATGAGACTTTACCATTTGAAAAATTTTGTGGTAGTTTATGATATTTGAGATATTTTCTAGGAATCATGTGTATATTTTGGGACTTGCGAAGTCCAGTATCACCGGTATATTTGGTTATTGGTGAGAGTGTGCTGATTTGAGATATGTTGGTGGCTTGTGGTACAAGTTATAACATTATCATTACCTTTTTGACTCTATGGTTATTATTTATCTATTATCTTTACTATATTGTTGTCATATATATTGATTTATGGCATTGGCATGCATTGACTTCATGTTGCATCTGTACCACCCCGTGACCGCGCGGAGTTGACAAGGATTTAGATACTCTATCACCCTTTTTCTAAAGCCCCTTGACCATACAAAGGTGGAAAGGGTGAGATTGTACTACTCTTTAAAATCCTTTGACCACGAAGAGGTGGCAAGACTAAGATATTGTACCACCCCTTGACTTCAAATAAGTGGAAAGGTTGAGAGATTTCAGTAATGATCTATGAGGCCCCATGGGTTTTACCTGGAAGCTTTAGCTCGGTAGATGCGTACACCGATTGTACAATAGTATTGATTCCACCTCATGTATTGCATTCATACATTTCATTTGCACTGCAACATTGATTATATTTGCTATCTTTATCTGTCCTTATATATGTGTGTTTGTATTGTGTATTAACCTCTTCATTGCAGGTGTAAGGGTTCTTCATTATTACATGCTTATTTGATGTCTCCTACCCAGTCAGTTGAACCTATTAGGTATATTTTGGTGTATTCACCTCTACTATATTTCCTCGCTGCAGATCGATCACAGGGACTCTCACATGGTAGTTGATCTTGTTGGGCAGAGTTTTCTTTTCTCCAAATTACAGTGGTGAGGCTTAGTGATCAAGTCTTCGTTGTATAGTTGAGATTCCTTTTCTAGTTGTATATTCAATACAAACTATTTATTTTCTTTATGAGACAACTTTGTATTTCACTCTTATTATTACTATTTAGAAGTTCTTATACTCATGACTCAAGGTTGTGGGATTTTAAACTAAGTGTTGTGGTTGTTCTGTTTTACTATTTCTTTCCTTTAATTGCGATCCGATTTTGGGTCTGAGATGTTTGGTATCATGGCTCCAGGTTAGTTTGGCTAGTGAGTCAATAGTGGGGTGTCTAGTAGAGTCTTGCAGATCAGTATATAGACGCCCATGCGCATCTTCGGGAGGCTACGGGGCACTTAATAGGAAAAGATTTTTGTCTTGTTTCTATTCGAGCCTTTCTCTATATCAATTGATTTGAATGTATCTAACCTACTCCTTCTACACAGATGCCGATGCCTAGATCTCTATGGTCGATGGATGAGCACGAGATAGCTGATATGGCCCCCACTTGTGGTCGAGGTAGGGCCAAGGGTCGTGGATTTTCTAAGGGACATGCTAAAGCAGCTTCAACGGAGCCTGAATATGAGTCTGAGAGACCCGCAGATCCTATTCCATCACCATCAGCCTCAAATACTACGCCTTTAATTCACGAGCAACTTCTACTAGTATTGGCCAGACTTGAGGGAGCTTCTCTGACCTCAATTATTCTCGATGCACCGACTCCTACAATGTTGGCTGACCCTTTTGTAGCTCTAGCTGATCCATCTAGTTTGCTTGTTAGTCCTTCATCAGCTCCAGTGGATTTTCCTATGACTTCTATTATTCCATCTCAGTCTTCTCGGCGGAGTACTAGTTCACAGATTCGGGTTTGTCTATTAGAGAAATCGGTAAAAGAAATTTCCACCAACTATTGTACCATCCAGGTTTATGGTGCCACTAGATTTTGCTAGTCCTGCTATGTCTACTGCCGAGCAAAAGAGTTTTGAGAGATTTTTTTGGTTAGCTCCTCCTAGATTTGATGGTACGCCCTGTGATAGGGCGTATGATTTTCTATCGTAGTGCCAGGATTGGTTGTGTAATTTGGCTATTCTTGAGTCACACACAGTTTCTTATACCTCATATCAGTTCACATGCTTGGCTAAGGAGTGGTGGAGATCTATCGTAGCCCGTAAACCTGTTGCTCACCCGTCATGACTTGGGATTAGTTTACTAAGGTGTTTTTAGAGAGATTTGTGCCCTATAGTCTTCGGGACAACAGACAAGACGAGTTTGATCAGCTTCAGTAGGGTTCGATGTCTGTGTCTGACTATGAGGTGAGATGTTATGATTTGTCCAAGTATGCCTTATCTAGCATTTCCATAGAGTCGAGAGGATCTGGTGTTTCACCAAGGGATTGGTAGGGTATCTTCAGGAGGCTACAACTTCATTAATCCTGGCAGGTGGCACCTTCCAATTGTGGTGGACCACACTCATATGATTGAGCATATTAGACATAACCATTAGGGTGGCGGGAAGAGATTCTACCAGCATGGCTAGTTTAGTGGGCACCCGCCATGGGATAGAAAGTTACAGAGACAGGGCCATGAGGGCACGACAATTCATGCAACCATTCCCACAGCTGATAGTAATGACAGATCTAGGCCTATTCAGACGGGCCGTGATGACTCTTTGAGTACAACCAGGTGTGATGGTTTCACATGATAATTGTCCGAGGGATTGGATCCTAGAGCTTGGTATGTTTGTAATGAGATTGGGCACTTGGTCAGGCATTATCCTCATTGTGCACCTCCTGCCCTATCATCCGAGACCTAGCTAGCCTATCTAGATCTAGCCCTAGCCCCAGTAGCTAGGGATATCTCTCAGGGCATGCGGGGTGGTATCAGAGGGGGTAGAGGCACAGTGAGAGGTGGAGCACGTGGAGGCCCACATTCTAGTGAGGGATGTAGAGTACATTAACAGTTCTAAGCCAAGTCGAGGCAGATGCCTCTGATGCTATCATAATAGGTATGGTCCTGGTGAGCCACTTTTTTTCTTTAGTTTTATTTGATCCAGGCTCTACTTATTCAGATGTATCAACTTATTTTGCCTCAGATCTTGGTGTTATATGTGAGCCCCTTGCCAAGCCTATTTGTGTTTCTACCCCGCTAGGTGAGTCTTTAGTAGTGAATTGGGTGTATCAAGGTTGTATCATTACTTTCTTGGGGAGAGATACTATTACAAATTTGATATTGCTTGATATAGATATTGATGTGATACTGGGTACGGATTGGTTGTCACCTCATCCTACTATTCTTGATTGCCATGCCAAGACTGTGACTTTATCTTGTCCTGACTTGCCTCAGTTGGTGTGGACTGGTGTACCTTGTTCTTATCCCAAGGGGGTTATCTCTTATATGCATGCATGTAGATTGATGGATAAAGGATGTTTATCACATTTGGCTCATGTTCGGGCCTGTTCTCAGGAGCTACTATTGTTGGAGACCACTAGAGTTGTGAGGGAGTTTATGGATGTGTTTCTGACAGATTTTCTAGGTGTTCCTCCGGATCTTGATATTTATTTTGCTATTGATGTGGAGTCGGGCACTAAGCCCATGTCTATTGCCCCTTACCGGAGGGCTCCAGCTGAGTTGAAGAAACTAAAGGAGTAACTAGAAGATCTGTTGGAGAAGGAGTTCATTCATCCAAGTGTATCTCCTTAGGGTGCTCCTGTCTTGTTCGTGAAGAAGAAAGATAGTACTATGCAGATATGTATTGATTATCATCAGTTGAACAAAGTGACCATTAAGAACAAGTATCCTTTGCCTTGTATTCATGATTTATTCCAACAGTTGCAGGGTGCTTCGGTGTTTTCCAATATTGATTTGAAGTCTAGATATCATCAGTTGAGATTTCGGGAGTTTGACATCCTGAAGAATCTTTCAGGACTCTTATAGCCATTATGAGTTTATAGTTATGTCATTCGGGTTGACAAATGCTCCAGCCACTTTCATGGAATTGATGAAATGGTTTTCAAGCCTTATTTGGATATATTTGTGATTGTCTTTATTGATGGCATCTTGGTTTACTCCAAGAAAGAGCCAGACCATGTGCATCATTCGAGGATTATGCTCCAGAGATTGAGAGAAGAAAAGTTGTATGTCAAGTTTTAAAAGTGTGAGTTCTGGCTCGGGTTGGTAGCTTTCCTTGGTCATGTGGTGACGAAATATGACATTATGGTAGATCATGCCAAGGTACTAACAGTTCGTGAGTGGGCTAGGCTGACCTCTGTGACAGAGATTTGAATTTTTTTTCGTTTAGTAAGGTATTATTAGTGCTTTTGTCATGCTTCGGGAGGGTACCCTAGACATGGCCGGCACTTAGAGACTATTGCTAGTCCCCAAGCGAACCACTTGGCCTCATCATACTCAATCAACATATTTAACAAATCAGTGGAAGACTATGATAATAGAAGGTGGACAATCTAACTCAAAACATATCACACTCTAGCCTAAAGACATACTACAAGCTCTTGTGGTCAGTGAACACATCTACATGCACTCCATACAAGTAGTGGGGCTAGATTTTAAGTGCAAACACCACTATTTCCAACTCGAGACCATGGGTTGGATAGTTCCTCTCATGAGCCTTGAGTTGCCTGGAAGCATAGGCTATCACTTTTTCTCTTTGCATGAGTACACATCCCAACCCAACCCTCGAAGCATCACATTAAATTACAAAGTCCATCCTATCGGATAAGGTTAGGACTGGTGCAGTAGTCAACCTTGTTTTCAACTCTTGGAAATTCTTCTCACATTCCTCGGACCACTGAAACTTGACCTTTTTCTGAGTCAATTTAGTCAATAGCGCGGATAGGGAAGAAAATACCTACACAAATCTGCAGTAGTAGCTTGCCTACCCCAAGAAACTTCTAATGTTAGTTGGAGTGGTCGGCCGAGGCTAGTTCTTAACCGCTTCAATCTTTAAGGCATCCACTCGAATACCATCACCAGAAATAACTTAGCCTAGAAAAGCCGCTGACTTAAGCCAGAACTCACACTTTTAGAATTTCGCATACAACTCATGGTCCTTAAAGGTTTGGAGGACAATTTTGAGATGATTAGCATGTTCCTCCTCACTTCTCGAATACACCAAAATGTCGTCGATGAAAACAATCACAAACATATCAAGATATTATCTGAATACTCTATTCATCAAGTCCATAAAGGTTGTAGGTGTGTTTGTCAACCCAAAGGACATGACTAAGAACTCAAAATGGCCATATCTAGTCCTAAAGATTGTCTTTGGAATATCACATTCCCTCACCTTCAACTGATGGTAGCCAGATCTAAGGTCTATCTTGGAGAAACAAGAGGCACCCTGAAGTTGGTCAATCCTTGGGAGAGGATATTTATTCTTTATCGTGACCTTGTTCAGTTGCCGATAGTCAATACACATTCTGAGGGACCCATCTTTCTTTCGCACGAATAGGGCAGGAGCAACCCAAAGTGAAACACTGGGCCTAATGAAGCCCTTCTCTAGCAAATCTTTCAGTTGCTCTTTCTACTATTTCAACTCAGCAGGGGCCATCCTATCAGGTAGAATCAAAATAGGCTAGGTATTGGGAAGAACGTCAATCCCAAAGTCAATCTCCCTATTAGGAGGGTTTCTAGGTAAATTATCAGGAAATACTTCTGAATACTCATTAAAAATCAGGACTGCTCAAGAGTTGGAGACTCAACATCATCAGATTTAACTCGTACGAGGTGATAGATACAACCCTTGGAAATCAACTTTCTGGCTCAAGATATGAGATAAACTTTCCCCTAGGTGCAACAGAATCACCCTTGCACTCAAGAATCGTTTCGTTAGGAAATTAGAACTTAATGGTTCGGGATCTATAATCAACAGTGGCATAACAGGTGTGAAGCCAATTCATGCCAAGAATCAAATCAAAATCAACCATCTCCAACTCAACCAAATCAACAAGAGTATCCTTATGATAGATGGACACTACACAAGCTCTATAGATTCTCTCAGCTCGAAAAGACTCAGCCACTAGAGTAGAAACATCAAAGGGTTCAAGAAAACTCTTAGGGGTTCTATCAAATCTTCTGGACACATAAGGAATTATAAACGACAATGTGGAACCTGGATCCATCAAAATGTAACAATCAAAAGTAAAGATCCAAATCATACCCGTCACAACACCTGGGGAGTTCTCCTGATCTTGGCGACTACCCATGGCATACAAGTAGTTTGCTGCTCCACCTACGCCTGACGTAGTAGCCCTCGGGTTTCCTCTAACTGGTGGGGCTGGTGTAGTAGACTAAGCCTGGCCAGCTTGCTTTGGACAATCCCTCTTGTAGTGACCCGTTTGGCCACATCTATAGCACACATCACTCTCGTCATGACATCTCTCCAAGTGCATTTTGCCACACTTATCACACGGTGGCTTACCCTGCGAACCTTGAGCCACACTAGCTTGTGACTGGGATCCATGGGTTAGAACATTTTGAAACCTTTGATCAAACCTCCTCTAGGCACAAGTGCACTAGCAGATGATGGGCGCTGGAAATCGGTTGTCATTGCCTTTCCTTCCAACCTCATGGCTGGACGTCTTAACTTTCTTACGCTTGAACTCTTTCTTGTCATGCTATCTCTCCTCATTGGCTTGTTGCACAAATGTAATCAGTTGCTCGATGTCCATATCACTCACAAGCATGGCTCCTCTTCCATCTCTCTTGGGTCCTCTATTCAACCCATCAACATACAGCCCCATCCTTTCCTCATGTCAGCAACCATGTCCGGAGCATAGCGAGATAGTTGAGTGAACTTCAAACCATACTCTTGCACGGTCATAGAGCCCTATTTCAGATTTAGGATCTCTCTCACCTTAGCTTCTCTTTTCTCTCTTGGGAAGAAACGTCCCAAGAAGGCTTCCTCGAACACTGCCCAAGTCAAACATGGAGCATCACCCCTCCTACTCTTCTTCCACTAATCGAACCATTGTCTGGCCACTCCCTTGAGTTGGTAAGCAGCCAGTTCAACCCATCAACATCAGCCCATGCATCACTAGGAACACCTTCTCAAGTTCCTCCACGTAGTTCTCAGGATCTTCAGTGGATGTAAACCCCATGAACTCAGGTGGATTCATCCTCAGAAATTCTCAGACTTTAGAAGTGTCATGAGAATCTAGTCTACCCGCTCCTTGTCTCGTAGTAGGTGCTACAACAGTCTGGGCTAGAGCTTGAATAGCCCCGCGTAGCTCAGCATTCGAGACATCATCTTGAGGGGGTTACTCCACAGAGATAGCTTGATCCACAGGCTCTTCGAGTACTTGAGGCTCAGGTGGATTAGCAGCTTGCCTGGCAGGACATACCCTTCCTCTAATAGTTCTTCTAGGAGGCATGACATCAACTCTGCACGCGTAGAGCATGAATTAGGAGAGAGCTTTCATAGAGCTTAACTCTATCACACGAATTGGGATAAGAAGAAAAGTGCAATCATTCCTAATGTCCTATAGCCTCCTGTTTATGAAATTTGGTCGACAACACTCCCATAAACAACACTCTACTAGACACGACTTCATAGACTCCCTAAGACACTTGAACTTTGTGCTCTGATACCAAGTTTGTCACACCCCGGGAGGGTACCCTTGGCGTGGCCGGCACTCAGAGACTATTGATAGTCCTTAAGCAACCACTTAGCCTCATCACATAATTAAACCAAATAAACTCTACTGAACAATGGAAATAAAAGTAAGTAGGCACATCTCATCTAATGTCTCAAAAGAATAGATATAATAATAAAGGCTAGTAGAAAACACTAGCTCACAATCCCAACATCAATGTTCAACCATCGTCTATGAAGCCTCTATCACTAATCATGCGATGCCAATGATAGACCTATGGCAACCCAAATCAAAATAAAGAATAGTCTAATCTAACTCTAAAGAAAGTTGAAATAATAATAGTGGATTCTCCAGAATAGGGGAGGCTTACCAAATTAGCTGCAAATCTCGGATCTTCAACGGAGCGCCTGTTGATGATCTCTAGTACCTGCCTCTGCATCATAAAATGATGCATTCCAAAAGGGACATCAGTACGTCGAATGTACTAGTATGTAAAATAGTTGAGTGAAATAGAAACAGGTAGAATAATATGGAAACAACATCAACTCAAAGTAATCATCAAATAACATCAATCATCAAATGTCTATCCATGCAACAATAAAGAGTAGACAAGTGACTCATCATCAACTCAAACTCATCAATCATCTCAGACTCATCTCAAAGGAGCTCATCTCCTCTCATCTTATCTCATCTCAGCCCAGAGGAGCTCACCTTTTTTCATCTCGTCTCATTTCGACTTGGAATACTCAAGATAGGAAATTTATGAGAGTTCTTATCTGACAACAATCACTTATGAGCCAGTGAATATACAACAATCTCACTGATATTGCCATAGTCGTTCCAAGCTTTCCAGGTAGGGAATGCTCTAAAACCATATCGGCTCACCCAATATGGAGTCAATACTCGACAGGTCCGCTATTGCTTTCAGGGACTGTTACTCTCGAGGGAACCATAATATATGTGATGGTTTTATGCCTCACCTACGTTTGGCGACATAGTTAATGTGTTCGAGTGGGACTCACTCTTACCCATTTTGGTGCTCAATACTTCTCCTGTGACTCAATGCTCATAAAACCTCCATCTTAACCAATCTCATAGGGACTCGAACCTTGTCAATGATCGGTATCTCATAGGGACTCGAACCCATCATCATTCAACTCATAGGGACTTTAACTCTTTCATCAATCAATCTCATCAATGAATCAAGATTAGAACAATCATTAGGAATCAATCGAATAGACACATCGGTAGAGTTCATTTATAGAGACTCATGAGGCAATCAAATTCCATTAACTCGTCATTATTCTTTCATCACAAACAACAATCTCAACTCAAGGGTCTAGACTCAATTCTCAAGTTTATTATGTATGCTTTTCAAATTAGTCATGTAGGGTATGAAAATTCTCATAAAAATGTGTAATTCAAGAAAACAAATAGTATGATAATCATCAACATAGAAAACACGTGATTTCAAATAGAATTTTAAGGAAAACCATCAAGGATTTATGCATGGAGACTCTTGAACCATCAACTCATCTATGACCATCTATGGGGCACATGAGAGAATAATTTCATGGTTTTAGTTTAGCCTTACATAACTGGGATGAAGCTATCAATCTAGGACGTCAAGGATTTCTTCTCGAACCTCTCAAACTCAAGCTCTTCTTCTCTTTCCTCAAGCCCTAGCTTTGTTTGAATATTGGAATAGGACTTAGGAAGGATCAAAACGACCTTATTAGATCGTGTATGGAGTTTAGGAGGGGTTGGGAATTGACCGGAATGCTCCTCGTAATAATTCAAAAAATTTCAACTCAGAGAAGACCCAATCTGTGAAGCGAACTAGTCGCGCATAGTGTATTTTTAGAAAAAGTTTCTGAATGAGTTTTCTCAATCCCGTAAAATATTATCAGAAAATATAAGTATCGGTCTGCGATGGAGGCGCGATGCGCTCCTGTTGTGCACCAACACTATTTTACGCTTTAGATTGAAAAATTTTCTTTTGATCAGGTCGCTTTAAAAATCGATCGAGATCATTTTCCCACTCAACTTTTCGTGTGGATCACAAATCTGATCTCAGATTTTATTATATGAGCATTGGAAAGTATGTTACACGCATACCCTCCCTCTATACTGGGTGTTACAATCAATTATCTCAATTAGTGTCATAAAAACTCTCATTATTTCATCGGTTTTATCTCAATCAGGCCTTCTAGCCTATCATGTCAATCATCTCATCAATTCAATTCTCAATCAACCTCTCAAAGGATCTTAGATCACTGATTAGGGGAACAATCAATTAGTCCCATCTTTAGAGTTCAATTTTGGAGACTCTTTGAACCTATAAGCTCTATTAACATATCATCATGATCACATCACAATCACAATCAACATTCTTAAGTCAAGACTCTAGGATCAATCCCTAGGTTCACCATGCATTCTTTTACAAAGTAATACTTATAGGGTTTATGAAATAACTTGTGTAAAAGAATTTATTCAGAAATCATGTTTATGATGATTATCAACATGTGAAAATACGTATGATATGTATAATTTATAAGAAAACATTCAAGAAAACATGCATAAAGATTCAATATACTTAAAATCTCTCTATTACCATCAATAAGGGCACATGGAAGAACATTCTCATATTTTAGTTTAGCCTTACATACCTGGAACGAAGGTAGACAATCAACTTGGCACAAATTCGGCTTGAATTCCTCGAATCCTCGCTC
Source organism: Solanum rostratum (assembly GCA_029948455.1). Classification (NCBI taxonomy): domain Eukaryota; kingdom Viridiplantae; phylum Streptophyta; class Magnoliopsida; order Solanales; family Solanaceae; genus Solanum; species Solanum rostratum. Next base: position 43,236,292 of record CM057054.1, read on the forward strand.
TTTTGTCTTCTCTTTCGCCCTAGGTCTTTTGTTAGAATGTTAGAAAAGACTTTGGGATGGGGATTAAAACCCCCTTTATGCTCAAAATGGCCTATTTTCCTCGTGCTTTAAGTTTGGGAGGGGTTGGAAAAAGCCTAGACTACCCCTCACGAAAACTGACAAAAACTTCACCTCGAGATATCCGTTCTGCATTGCGGACTAGGTCATTTTTTGGGGATTTTCACTGAAAATTTTTCGATTGAGTTTTCTAATCTCATAGAATATATTGGAATCACATCTAAGTATGAATTCGTGACATGTCCGCGATGCGGATATGTCACACACTCTTTCTAAAATACGTTTTCACATCGAAAAATTATCTTTTGATCTGATTGCTCTAAAAATCAACCGAGATCATTCTTCCACGCAATGTTTCATGCTGATTGTATTTATGACCTCAAAATTGCCATCGGAGTTTGGGAAGACACGTTATGCAAGCGTCTCTAATCTAGGGGTATTTTAGTAATTTCACCAGATATTACATTATCTCCCCCTTGGAATCATTCTCCTCGAATGAAGTGTAAAGATAGACATCAAGGCACGAATAAGAATCGAAACTCCTCTCAATACTCAATCAACCAATCTCCATCATACTTATCGACAAATCTGGACTGTCACAATTCGAACTAGGAGTAGACAAATCTGTACAGATTAGAAGTAGGAACATACTTTATATACTCTCACTATGAGCACAAATGAAATATCACAAATCAATCAATTCAAATCATTTAAACACCTCGATGATTCTTATCCGAACTTAAGAAGGAAAATATCAACTCTAATCGAGAATGGGACCATCGTGATATACAAGACTCTACAGACGCTCGCAAGCTCAGCTACTCATCTCAATTGCGTTATTTTCATAGCATTTCACTCCATCAATTTAATCTTATAGCTCCTATTCAGATCTACATCTAACCACATCCTCTCATTCCATTTCACACCTAACTCTAAGTCCCAATATTCTAGTCCTTAGATGATCATACTTATACTAATCTAACCCCTCAAAATCTATGTTTCATATCTCCACAGTAACCTTTACTTAGGGAATACTACTCATTCTCATCACTTTAGTACACTCACATAATAGCAACTACACATTAAAGCCTATCACTCTAACCACTTTAGGGCCTCTTTAAGGTCAACATTACTTGAGAATCTTCAAACCTACCATAGCATATCTACACCCCTAATTGCATGAACTTTTATCTTGAGAGGCACTAACATTCTTTTACCTATCTATTACTCTCATCAAGCTTTCTCTAACTCTTCTTCCCCATCTATAACCTTAAAGGAAACTGGTATCACATCATTATCATAATCAAGAATACTCATTCTCTCTCATCAACCATCGCTCCTCTAATATCACCAAATTTCTATCAAGACTGGAAAGTAGATACACTGAAAGGGCTTGGAAAGAAAGATAATTAGCGCGATTCAATCGAGAAATCTTATCTGAGAACATTCATAATGAAGTATAATCTCCCTCGTCTATCAAGATGCATTTTGAATTCATAGAACTATACATAGTGTAAAACTCAGGTCACATCTCATTCAACATAGGACTGGAAACTCTTAGATCCATGACGTAAGATCAAATTGGATGAATGATGTTATCATTTTTCATATTAGAAACTCAACATGGACAAGAATCAACATGTGGTACGTGGGACTAGGCCATGGGCATGGCAATCATACACCAAACGGGAATAGAGCATCACCTCAACTGAAGAATAAGGAACACATGATATGGCAAAGAATTAACGTCTCATCTTGACTAACCCAATCACTACCAAGAACTCGAGATCTGCTTCGGTTTATCACATTATCATCTCCCCCTTAGCTCTCAAGGTCATCTCTCTAAATTTGTGAATCAATTCTCTTTTTCTAAGCTATAAGTACATATCTCTACATGGTCAAGGAATCATTGTCCATAAGAACGTCTTAAGCTCTACTGTTATGCTATCGACACACACATATATAATAGCCAGTAAGACTCTATTCAAATATACCACTCTTATCTTCCTCCTATATCTATGGAAATCTTGATATATTTGATGCTCTTAACAATGTACATAACCACTTTCAATAACTCTTACAATCTAACCTCTTCTTATCAAATGTTTCATCCTCAATTCACTATTTCCATCTATGGCACCTATACCGTACTCACCGCATCACATTTCTTGCAAGTCAACATCATAATCTCAAAACACACTATGGCGAACCTCTTAGAGTAAATCTCCAACTAAGACTAGCACTGTCAAAAAGTCATCTCCTTCTTCATACGACACTTCAAGATTCAAGCATAGGGCCTAGTACTAATGTGTGCATCACACACTTCTCTATTATCACACCAACTTACCACTACCAGGTAAAATTTGAGAACATAGGCTCCCTAAAATCTTATGCCGAATACTCAATCAACACATCCCCTCCTTAAAACTCAAGAGCTATCACCCTTTAATTATACCTCCTTATCTCGCTAAGCTAATAACTCTATGAATTTCAGGGGGCTCTCCTTTCGTGATCATAAGCCTAGTCTAGATCTATCACCTCAAAATACTCTACTTCCCTATTCAACATCTATTCTTCATCCTCAATAGTATGAATACTATAACACATCAACATAACCCTCCTTCTAGTTTGAACACACTCTAATACATCCTACAATAACTCTTTCTCAATTGCTCATTATAACAATCATAAGGTACTTAATACTATTTCACCTAAACTTATGGCAATCGACTCACCACCTCATTACTTACCTAATAAATAATAACTCTCATTACAAGCCTCAATCAACTATCATTCTCACTATCTCGTCCTTTGTTTTTTATGGTCGTTATTTTGGCTCTAGAATGACATCTCTACTTATGGTTTACAAGACCTCAAGTCACCCTTTTAGGTGGAAATATTAAACTCTTTAGAGATATAAGTTTCTCTCTCTCATAGATAACATCAAAAGCAAGTAAAGACTCAAATCATACCCGTCACAACATCTGGGGAGGGACATCTAAAGAATCTTATGATCTTGAAGACCACCCATGGCATACAATTGCTCTGTGGCCCTATTAATGCCATAAGTAGGACCTTTCTTATCTTCCCTAACTGGTGGTGCTAGTGTAGAAGCTTGAGCCTTTTTGGCCCACTCTGGACATTTCCTCTGGAAGTGACCCTTTTGGCCACACTTGTAATATCCAGTACTTCCTTCACGTCATTCTCCCAAGTGAAATTTTCCACACTTGCCACATAATTGCCTGCCTCGAGGACCTCGGGAGACAGCAGCTTGAGAATGAGATCCCTGAGATCTAGAGTTATAAGGCCCTACTTGAAAGTGACTCTTGTTCCTATTCCTCCTCGGCCTCTTAAACTCAGGTAGTTTCATCCTCAAGAACTCATAGACTCCAGATGTATTCGGAGAACGCTGCCTACGTGCTCCTTGTCTAGCAACCAGTGTTATCACAGCTTGGGCCAAAGTATGGATGGACTGGCAAAGCTTTGCATTGCTGATATTAGTATAGAACCTATATGGAGTTCTCTTATCCGACAATAATCACTTATGAGCCCATGATTGTACAAACATCCTGCTGATATTACCACAACCATTCCATACTTACCAGGTAAAGAACAAATCAAATCCATAATGGATCCGAACAATTAATCAGATCAAGTCTTATTATTTCAGGACAATAAAATGCGGACATGTCTGACTTTAATGAACTTAGTCCTAAAAATAGTAACCTGTCTGACTTTAACAAACTTAGTTCACCAAATAGGAACCTGTATGACTTTAACAGACTTAGTCCACTCCTATGTTGGCGACGTAGTTAACGAGTTCGAGTTGGACTTACTCTTACTCATTTTGGTGGTTGATACTCCTCCTAAGATTCAATGCTCATAAGACCATCCATTTCAATCAATCATCTCAATTAATGTCATAAAGACTCTCATTATTTCATCAATTTAATCTCAATTGGGCCTTCCAGCCTATCATGTCAATCATCTCATCAACACAATTCTCAATCAATCTCTCAAAGGAGCTTAGACCACTCATTAGGAGAACAATCGAGTAGAACCATCTTAAGAGTTCAATTTTGGAGACTCTTAGAACCAGCAAGCTCTGTCAACCTTTCATTATGCACACATCACAATCACAATTAACATTCTTAAGTCAAGGCTCTAGACTTAATCCTAAGATTCATTCATGCATTCTTTTACAAAGTAATACTTATAGGGTTTATGATATAACTCATGTAAAAGCATTTATTTAGCAAATCAAGTTTATGATGATCATCAACATGTGAAAATACGTAGGATATGTATAATTTATAAGAAAACCTACATAAAGACTCAAAATACTCAAAATCTTTCTATACCATCAATGGGGGCATATGGAAGAATATTTCCACATTTTAGTTTTTCCTTATATACTTGGAACGAAGGTAGAGAATCAACTTGAATTCCTTGAATCTTCGTGCCTCTCTCTTCTCTTTAGCCATAGGTCTTTTTTAGAATATTAGAAAAGACTTAGGAATGGGACTAAAACTTAGGAATGGGATTAAAACCCTTTTTATGCTCAAAACAACCTATTTTGACCGTGTTTTAAGTTTAGGTGGGGTTTGGGAAATTCTGGTCTACTCCTCACAAAAAGTGAAAAAAACTTTGCCTAGGGGATATCTAGTCTGCGATGCAGACTGGGTGATTTTACGGGGGTTTTCACCAAAATATTTTCAATTGAGTTTTCTAATCCTATAGAAAATATTGGGATCACATCTAAGTATGAATCCGCGACAAGTCCGTGAAGAGAACATGTCGCGCACTCTTACTAGAATGCATTTTCGCTTCGAAAAATTATTTTTTGATCTTGTTGCTCTAAAAATCAACCGAAATTACTTTCCCACACAATTTTTCACGCTAATCGCATTTTTTACCTCAAAATTGCCATTGGAGTTTGGGAAGAGACGTTATGCAAGCATATCTCATCTAGGGGTATTTTGGTAATTTTATCGGGTGTTATAAAAACTGTCCGGCAAGTCTGAAGGTGTAATGACCCGTTAGATTTTTTTTTTTTTTTTAAAAAAAATTAGTCCTCTTGTTTTCTTGAAATATCATTCTCGTGAATTTTAAATGGGTCTTTTTGACTATTTGATAACTATGGGTGCTAACTTATGGGTAAAATTAAACAATGAAATTAACTCGTGGACTAAAGAGTTAAGTTGTTTAAACATTCTATACTACTTAGACTATTATGTAAAAATAAGTAGTGGATTACTTAATTAAATTGAGGACAGAAAGAAAAGAAGGAGATTAGGGTTGAATGAAATTAGTTATTCGTGCAGTTTCGAGAGGGGCGAACTCGTGAGAAAAAGCAAAAAACTGTCGGCTTCAGGTAAGGTTAATTTGATGAAATTATTAGAAAGTTGCATGATATTAGTATTATATATTATATTTATGTATGGGAACTTTAGAAAGTGAAGCACTAAGTGGCATTGATTTGCGTGAAACCATATAGTCACATACTGCCTAAGTTGAAAAAAAATTAATGTTAATATGTGAGGAGCTAATGATTGTATGAATTAGTTAAGAGATATATATATGACATAATTCTGCAAATCGGATTTTAGTTTCATATAGGTTCCATTCAGTAACCTTTTTTAATTTATCTTTTTAATTACTATATTATAATTTAAGTTTTCATATATTACTATGGGTAATTAGATGTTAAGGGTGTTATAATATGTAAGTATCATTGGAATTATGCTATTTGGAGGAATTGAGATCTAATACTAGGCTTGAAATATAGAAAAGTGATTATGAAATTGGATGCTATAATAATATGGGTGTTATCGGACTCCTTGTGACGTGTATGTTCCATTCTTGATAGAGAATTTTCATTGTGGGAGTTGAATTCAAGATTTGGCCCATTCGGTAGAAGTGTTCGAGTGCGGTTTCGACATTGAGGTAGGGTTGGCTATCCTTCTTTGAGATTGGGATTGAGTTATTGAATATCCTTATGTTGTAATCTATGGGTTGAGATCATATCATGTGTTGGGTTGACAATTATTGTTGTATTGCTTCGAGAGCATGTGAATCCTAAATTGAGAATTTTGTGAATATGACATGTTGAGAAAGGGAGAAAATTTGTGCTTATTGAGAGGAATGTTGTTCCCATAATTGTGTCTTGCTTGCATACATCCTCATACTATATGTCATGACATTTTGGGAAGTTGTGAATGGTGATTTTTATCATGAGTCCTTGACCACGGGCACTTGGGTGGCAAGGTAGTTGATATATTGTGATTGAGGTATATGGCCTGCGAGGTCCCCATGGGTCCCCTTAGTCTGGGAGCCTTAGCTCGACGGGGGTATACGACAGGCTGTGCGACGGTCTTGATATCACCTTGCATTGCATTGCACTGCACGACATTGCATACCATTTAATTTTACTACTTGTGGTTGTTTTGGGTTGGCTTATATGAGATTAAATGTTTACTTTGCTTGTGTGATCCTATATAAATTGGCGGCACCGATGCCGTACTGGTTTTTCTATTGCAGGTGGAAGCGTTCCTAGATTATTTCATAGTTTATTTAATTTCTAACTCCCAGTCGGTTAAACCTGCTGGGTACATATTATGTATACTCACCCCTACTCCTCTCTCCCCCGCAGATTCTTGTCAGGATTATCCACGTGGTAGTTGAATTGCTCGTGCACTTGGTTCATACCAAATCTAGTGGTGAGACTCAGAGCTTCAAGCTTCCATTGGATTCTATCTTAGTTGCTTGGTCTTTATTTCTATTCGAAGACTGAAATGCATTTATTTCTTTAGTTAGTTGTTAGATGCTCTTTATACTCGTGACACCAGGTTTTGGGATATTATTTTCTTTTATGTGGTGATTGTTTATTTATTGTATTTTTTCTCCTTCTAGGGTATCTTTATTGTTGGGATTGAAATTAAGTGGTCTTTTAGTCATGACCCCATTTTGGGTCATGACAAGTTTGGTATCAGAGCCCTAGGTTCACCGGTCTCATGAGTTAAAGAGCAGGGTATCTAGTAGAGTCTCGCGGATCGGTACGTAGACGTCCATATCTATCTTCGAGAGGCTACAGGATGCTTGTTAGGAAAAATCCTCTTTCCATTGATTCATTTCGTGCGATTTGTTCATTCAAGTTTTGTACGCTTCTAATCTATTCTTCCTGCACAGATGGCGAGAACTAGAGCTAGAAATACCGAAGATGAGTCGGTACCTGCTGTCCAAGCCCCCGCTAGAGGGCGAGGCAGAGCTCGTGGCAGAGCTAGAGGTTGAGGTCGAGCTAGAGGAGCAGCACCAGTTCGAGGTCAGACTAGAGGGGCTTCACCTGAGCCTATTGCTGACCCAGTTTATGAGCATGAGGAGCAGACTGAGGACCCATTTCAGCCTTCGGCATCTTTAGAGGGTACACCAGTATTACAGGAGCTATTGATTCGGTTGTTGGCAAGGTTGGAGGGTACCCCTGCTTCTAGTGATGTTCCAGGTACCCCAGTTCCTGCTATACCGGTTGGTCCTTCACAGCCAGCTCAGGGACATAATATGGGATTTGAGACCCCGAGTCCATTTTCTATGCCTTCTATTGCACCCCCGAGGTTTTCAGCTCCGCCAGTTTCTGCCAGTGCTGCTATGTCCTTGTTTGAGCAGAAGAGTTTTGAGAGATTTGTGAGATTGACTCCTCCCAAATTTGATGGTACCGCTGGGGATGGGGCATATGACTTCCTGACAGAGTGTCAGGATCAATTGTTTAATTTGGGTGTTCTGGAGGCCCACGGAGTAGCTTACACCTCTTATCAGTTCACAGGCATGGCCAGAGAGTGGTGGAGGTTGATTATGGCCCAGAGGCCAGTTAATGCTCCAGCGATGGATTGGGGGCAGTTTACTGAGATCTTTCTTGAGAAGTTGGTACCATACAACCTTCGTGATAGACATCGTGATCAGTTCGATAGATTGGAGCAGGGTTCCATGACTGTGACCGAGTACGAGGCACGATTCCATAAGTTATCCCGTTATGCCATGTCTAGTATTCCCACAGAGTTTGAGCGGATCCGCCGATTTGTGAAGGGGTTCACAAGTTATCTTCAGGAGGCCACAACCTCTCTTGTGTTGTATGGTGTTTCCTTTCAGAGCATTGTTGGTCATGCTAGAATGATAGAGGGCATCACACAGGCCCGTCAGGGTGGTGGTAAGAGGTCCCGCTATCACGGTCAGTTTGGCAGTTATGCACCAAGAGACAGAGATTCTCAGAGGCAGGGCGCTCAGGGTTATCAAGGGAGACCAGTTCATGCTGCCATTCCTAGTGCAAGTAGTACAGGCTGGTCCGAACCTAGAGGTTCTTATGTATGTGATGAGTTCGGCCACCATGCCAAGGATTGTCCTAAGCGTGCCCCTGCTTCTTTTCCATCGGGGACATAGATGGCACGGTCTACACCAGCTTCAGCAGCTAGAGGCGCTTCATAGAGTGCGAGGGGCAGCACTAGAGGTGCTAGGGGTGGAGCTCGAGGGGGTGCTCGTGGTGGATCGTAGGTTAGTGGAGAGCGCCGAGTGTGTTACGCCATAACAGGCCGTACTGAGGCAGAGACATCTGACGCTGTGATTACAGGTATTATTCCAGTTTGCCATCGTTCAACTTCAGTATTATTTGACCCTGGGTCCACCTATTCATATGTATCCACTTATTTTGCTCATGATATTGATGGTGTGTATGAGCCTCTTGATGTGCCTATTTCTGTTTCTACACCCGTGGGTGAATCCTTAGTGGTGGATCGGGTCTATCGGGGTTGTATTGTGATATTCTCAGGTAGGGAGACCCAGGCTGATTTGATTCTTCTAGACATGCTTGATTTTGATGTTATCTTGGGTATGGATTGCTTGTCCCCTTATCATGCGATCCTTGATTGTTATGCTAAGACTGTGACTTTAGCGTGTCCGGGTTTACCCCAGTTAATGTGGGCAGGTGCTCTCAACTCTTACCCTAAGGGGATTATTTCTTATGTTCGTGCTCGACATATGATAGAGCATGGGTGTTTATCTTATTTGGCTCATGTACGTGATATTTCTAAGGAGTCATCTTCTTTAGAGACCATGAGGGTGGTGAGAGAGTTCATGGATGTGTTTCCTACAGATTTACCAGGTGTTCCTCCAGATCGTGATATTGACTTTGCCATTGATTTGGAGCCGGGCACTAAGCCCATATCCATTTCTCCTTATCGAATGGCTCCTGCAGAGTTAAAGGAATTGAAGGAGCAATTAGAAGATTTGTTGAAGAAGGGATTTATTCGACCTAGTGTGGCACCTTGGGGTGCACCAGTGTTGTTCGTAAAGAAAAAGGATGGTACTATGAGAATGTGCATTGACTATCGTCAGTTGAACAAAGTGACCATCAAGAACAAGTATCCCTTGCCTCGTATTGATGACTTATTTGATAAACTTCAGGGTGCCTCAGTGTTCTCAAAAATTGATTTGAGGTCAGGGTATCATTAGTTAAAGGTTCGGGAGTCAGACATCCCTAAGACTGCTTTCAGGACTCGATATGGGCACTATGAGTTTGTGGTTATGTCATTTGGGCTGACTAATGCCCCTGCCGCTTTTATGGAGTTGATGAACCGAGTGTTCAGACCTTACCTGGATTCCTTTGTGATTGTATTTATTGACGACATATTGGTGTATTCCAAGGGTGAGGCAGACCATGCTCGTCACTTGAGGGCCGTGCTCCAGAGATTGCGTGAGGAGAAACTGTATGCTAAATTCTCCAAATGCGAGTTTTGGCTCGAGTCTGTGACTTTCTTGGGTCATGTGGTGACTAAGGATGGTATTATGGTTGATCCAGCCAAGGTTGCAGCAGTTCGTGATTGGGTGAGACCCACTTCAGTGACTGAGATTCGAAGTTTTATTGGGCTGGCAGGTTATTATCGTCGATTTGTGCAGGGATTCTCCTCTATCGCAGCTCCTTTGACTAAAATAACTCAGAAGGAAGTTGCATTTCTATGGACCGCTGAATGTGAGGCGAGCTTCCAGAGGCTCAAGGAGTTATTGACTTCAGCACCTATTTTAGCATTGCCCGAGGAAGGTGTAGCCTTTGTTGTTTATTGTGATGCTTCGGGTGTCGGTTTAGGTGGAGTGTTGATGCAGAAGGGAAGAATTATAGCTTATGCTTCGCGACAACTGAAGGTCTATGAGCGGAACTACCCTACTCATGATTTGGAGTTAGCCGCGGTGGTATTTGTTTTGAAGTTGTGGAGGCATTATCTCTATGGGGTGCATTGCGAGATCTTTACAGACCATCAAAGCCTCAAGTATATTTTCTCTCAGCCTAATTTGAACATGAGGCAGCGCAGGTGGTTGGAGTTGCTGAAAGATTACGATATCTCTATTCTCTATCACCCTGGCAAGGCTAATGTGGTGGCGGATGCCTTGAGCCGGAATCCTTCTAGTATGGGTAGCTCGGCATATCTTAGAACGGAGGAGAGGCCTTTAGCTTTGGAGGTTCAGTCTTTGGCTAGACAGTTGGTTAGACTTGACATCTCCCCATATCACAGTGTGTTGGCCTTCGTCGAGGCTAGATCTACATTGATGGATCAGATTCGTGCTCACCAGTTTGATGATGATAAATTATGTGTAATTCAGGAAAAAGTGCTGAGGGGTGAAGCTAAGTCAGCTTTTCTTGATCCTAAGGGAGTTTTGAGAATTAATGGGCGCATTTGTGTGCCTAAGGTAGGTGATTGGGTTCGCTGGACATTGGAGGAGGCTCATTGTGCTAAGTATTCTATTCACCCTGGTGCAGCAAAAATGTTTCATGATTTGAAGCAACATTATTGGTGGTGCGGGATGAAGAGGGATATTGTGGAGTTTGTGGCTAAGTGTTTGAATTGTCAGTAGGTTAAGTATGAGCATCAAAAGCCAGGAGGTCCGATGCAGCGGATGCCCATTCCCGAGTGGAAGTGGGAGCGTATTACCATGGATTTTGTGACTGGATTACCCGTGACATTGGGCAAGTTTGACTCTAGTTGGGTGATTGTAGACAGGTTGACCAAATCATCTCACTTCGTTCCAGTAAGGACTAGCCACAGTGCGGAGCAGCTAGCCAGGATCTATATACGTGAGATTGTTAGATTGCATGGGGTGCCTATCTCTATTGTGTCAGATCGAGGTTCGGTGTTCACCTCACGATTTTGGAAGGCATTGCAGCAAGGGTTAGGTACACGATTAGACATGAGTTCGGCATTTCATCCTCAGACAGACGGTCAGTCCGAGCGGACCATTCAGGTGTTGGAAGACATGCTTAGGGCATGTGTGATTGACTTTGGTGCTCAATGGGACCAACACTTACCCTTAGTGGAGTTTGCTTATAATAACAGTTTTCACTCCAGTATTCAAATGGCACCATTTGACTTTCGATCACCTATTGGGTGGTTCGACTCAGTCACCGTCGAGGCATTAGACACTGATTTGCTCAGAGATGCTATGGAGTGGGTGCGCCTGATCCAGAGTCGACTATTGACAGCCCAGAGTCGGCAAAGAGCTACGCTGATAGGAGAGTTCGTCCCTTGGAGTTTATGGTTGGCGAGCATGTGTGGTTGAAGATATCACCCATGAAGGGTGTGATGAGGTTCGGGAAGAAGGGCAAGCTTAGCCCGAGGTTTATTGGCCCGTTCAAGATTCTTAGGAGAGTAGGTGAGGTGGCTTATGAGTTGGCTTTTCCACCTAGATGGTCAGCTGTTCATCCAGTATTTCACGTCTCCATGCTCCGAAAATACATACCAGACGAGTCTCACATTATTTCTTATGATACCATTGAGTTGGGTCCGAATTTGACTTATGAGGAGGAGCCCGTAGCCATTCTAGATAGACAGGTTCATAGGCTCAGGACTAAGGAGATCGCTTCAGTTAAGGTTCAGTGGCGACATCGGCCTATTGAGGAGGCTACTTGGGAGACAGAGTCAGATATGCGTGCTCGATATCCTCATCGGCCTATTGAGGAGGCTACTTGGGAGACAGAGTCAGATATGCGTGCTCGATATCCTCAACTTTTTGAAGCTTCAGGTACTTTCTCCTACCTTATGTTCGAGGACGAACATGATTTTTAGTGGTGGATGATGTAATGACCCGTTAGATTTTTTTTTAAAAAAAAAATTAGTCCTCTTGTTTTCTTGAAATATCATTCTCCTGAATTTTAAATGGGTCTTTTTGACTATTTGATAACTATGGGTGCTAATTTATGGGTAAAATTAAACAATGAAATCAACTCGTGGACTAAAGAGTTAAGTTGTTTAAACATTCTATACTACTTAGACTATTATGTAAAAATAAGTAGTGGATTACTTAATTAAATTGAGGACAGAAAGAAAAGAAGGAGATTAGGGTTGAATGAAATTAGTTATTCGTGCAGTTTCGAGAGGGGCGAACTCGTGAGAAAAAGCAAAAAACTGTCGGCTTCAGGTAAGGTTAATTTGATGAAATTATTAGAAAGTTGCATGATATTAGTATTATATATTATATTTATGTATGGGAACTTTAGAAAGTGAAGCACTAAGTAGCATTGGTTTGCGTGAAACCATATAGTCACATACTGCCTAAGTTGAAAAAAAATCAATGTTAATATGTGAGGAGCTAATGATTGTATGAATTAGTTAAGAGATATATATATATGACATAATTCTGCAAATTGGATTTTAGTTTCATATAGGTTCCATTCAGTAACCCTTTTTAATTTATCTTTTTAATTACTATATTATAATTTAAGTTTGCATATATTACTATGGGTAATTAGATGTTAAGGGTGTTATAATATGTAAGTATCATTGGAATTTGCTATTTGGAGGAATTGAGATCTAATACTAGGCTTGAAATATAGAAAAGTGATTATGAAATTGGATGCTATAATAATATGGGTGTTATCGGACTCCTTGTGATGTGTATGTTCCATTCTTGATAGAGAATTTTCATTGTGGGAGTTGAATTCAAGATTTGGCCCATTCGGTAGAAGTGTTCGAGTGCGGTTTCGACATTGAGGTAGGGTTGGCTATCCTTCTTTGAGATTGGGATTGAGTTATTGAATATCCTTATGTTGTAATCTATGGGGTGAGATCATATCATGTGTTGGGTTGATAATTATTGTTGTATTGCTTCGAGAGCATGTGAATCCTAAATTGAGAATATTGTGAATATTACATGTTGAGAAAGGGAGAAAATTTGTGCTTATTGAGAGGAATGTTGTTCCCATAATTGTGTCTTGCTTGTATACATCCTCATACTACATGTCATGACATTTTGGGAAGTTGTGAATGGTGATTTTTATCATGAGTCCTTGACCACGGGCACTTGGGTGGCAAGGTAGTTGATATATTGTGATTGAGGTATATGGCCTGTGAGGTCCCCATGGGTCCGCTTAGTCTGGGAGCCTTAGCTCGACGGGGGTGTATACGACAGGCTGTGCGACGGTCTTGATACCACCTTGCATTGCATTGCACTTCACGACATTGCATACCATTTAATTTTACTACTTGTGGTTGTTTTGGGTTGGCGTATATGAGATTAAATGTTTACTTTGCTTGCGTGATCCTATATAAATTGGCGGCACCGATGCCGGACTGGTTTTTCTGTTGCAGGTGGAAGCGTTCCTAGATTATTTCATAGTTTATTCAATTTCTAACTCCCAGTCGGTTAAACCTGCTGGGTACATATTATGTGTACTCACCCCTACTCCTCTCTCCCCCGCAGATTCTCATCAGGATTATCCACGTGGTAGTTGAATTGCTCGTGCACTTGGTTCATACCAAATCTAGTGGTGAGACTCAGAGCTTCGAGCTTCCATTGGATTCTATCTTCGTTGCTTGGTCTTTATTTCTATTCGAAGACTGAAATGCATTTATTTCTTTAGTTAGTTGTTAGATGCTCTTTATACTCGTGACACCAGGTTTTGGGATATTATTTTCTTTTATGTGGTGATTGTTTATTTATTGGATTTTTCCTCCTTCTAGGGTATCTTTATTGTCGGGATTGAAATTAAGTGGTCTTTTAGTCATGACCCCATTTTGGGTCGTGACAGAAGGACCATCTCACTTGAGATTCCTTATCAATATCAGCACCAAATATTTCCAACTTATTTTAGTAACTAACCAATTTTAGCACATGCTCCCTGACCAAAGATCCTTTAGCCATTTTCTTGGTTAAAAGTACCTTCATAGCAATCGGCTTGGCACCACAATTTTGTTCCCCAAACATCTCGTTAAAGATGTGAGCATATCGTAAGCAAAAGGCATTGACTAATTTTAATGTTGTAAGACATTCGCCATTGAGGTAAGAATGTAGCATTTTGCCGTCTCATTAGCTTTTGCCTGCTTATCATAGCCCTTGACTTCCTCAGGAGTAGGATCTGCCGGTTTGATAGGACACTCCTCAACCAGTACAAACTTATAACTCTTAGCAGTAAAAACAATACCAAGATAGTCCAAATAATTAGGACCTTCCAATTTATTTTGATTTAAGATCGATGTTAAAGGATTGAGGGAAGACATACTTAGTCTGAGAGATAAAATAAAATAGATCATTAGATATATGCCACACCTAAAATCAAGACACATATAATCTTATATGCGAACAGTTAGAGTCGTTAATAAAACTTAACCATTCCAGCAAATATATGAGTATGCTTAAGTATATGAGCGTATAAAACAGAAACACGTCTAACTTAGTTACAGAGTAATATGTTCAATTTATTCAAGCATATACAGGATCTTTTGAATAGTGATTAAACAAGAAATTTAGTTGGCAAGTTAAAACTGGTCATCAAATCGAAAGAATCATTACAAACAATGTGCAAATTCACATGTTTATCTTATGGGGAAAAGGACCAATGTCCATATCTAAACATACATTGCAGCTATAAAACACTTGTATAATCATAAGGAATGAACCCTTGCAACCACGGAATTTCAAAAAGAAAATTTAACTTTCAAATTTTCGAAAAGTAGAAAAATGGCCAAAAACTCATCTAAATGAAGTTTTTTGGCCAAAACAGGTCGTACACCATTGAAAAGCTATGTGTATTACTCAGTGGGTCATTTCCAATGAACCATCCTAAAGTCAGATCAATCGAAGGTCATGAAAAACTAAAAAACTCTAATACCGACCAATTTGACAATCATTGACTAGTTTTATAATGAGGGTAAATCAAATTGTCTATTCAACATGACCCAACCACTATGCTACTGTGTCACATCCCAAAATACCCCCTAAATGTTATTGGCACCCGCCCACTGCATTTCTCGGGAGAACCAAATATCTATAAACACATCCAAATTATCAAAGCATAGAGATATAATATGTACAACATCAAACCTCATCACTACTCATAGAAATGGAATAACTATCAAACCAAAATCATATATCGATTTGCAAAAAGAAAATGTCACTTAACAAAATATCTCTAGCCCAAATCCCACAATAAGATTATGGAGCATCTAACATAGTGATATGAGTTTAACTGTCGAGCATATAAACCCCAAAAAGAAGAAAAACATAAACTATACTAGATAGAGCTAACATAGTAGCCTCCACGAACAATGTGAAAGCTCACCTCAGCAACATAGTCCATATAAATGAACTCATCAGCTACAAGTCTCACCTTCTACCATAGTATCTGCATTGACATAGTAAGGAGTGAGTTATATATAAATATAACCCAGTAAGATCCTTGATTCGCCACTTTAATACCCCTGGAACAAGAGTTATAAACTACCTCTACACAACGGATATACATAAATAATATACACAAGACTATACTTCATAATAAGCTCAGTAAGTTCAAACAAATGTTCAAAAAGGTTACCACATGTCTCAATTCAATCCATATTCAAAACTTGTCAGAAACGGCAGCGAAGGAGATCAACCCATCACTTCCACAAGTCATGGAAGCATGTATAAGGCTCTAAAAATGTACAATGAAAACATGTACAAAACCCCTAACATATTATGGCAGCATGGGTATGCCCCTAACATATCACGACAACTAAGTATGCCCCTAGTAACCACATCACAGTAATAAAGAAGGATATCTAGCGTCACACCACATATAACTAATGAAAATATTCAATATTCTTCTAAAAAATAGCATATCTAGGGCTAATAAACAAAATATCAACTCTGTCAAGCACATGCTTGTCCCAACACATACACCAGACAGAGAAAAGCATATTTTTTTTCAAAGCTAATTTGAAAAGTAAGCACTAAAGTCTAAAGTCTCACTTACCTTATTAATGTCAAGTTCCACAACCTTGCATGCATAGAACACCCACCAAAACAGCCCCCACTTGCCTAAATCTATGAAAAAATATTGATTGTTGATATCAATTATGTTGGCCAAACTCAAGTCTCAATATCCCTAGTCATTTATGGATACTGTGAAGGATAGTTGGTCTAGAAAGGTGTCTGGAGACCCCATGTGGATATTTCATCAAAAGCTGAAGGCCCTTTCTTCTTCTCTCAGTAGTTGGTCTAGGAGTCACTTTGGTGATGTCTTTGCTAAGGTCAAAGAGTTTGAGGAGAAAGTCAAACTTGCGGAAGAAGACCTCATCAATGATACCTATGAGGATAAAAGGAGTCACTTACATGGTGTAAATGCTGAATATATAAGATTCTTGAAAATGGAAGAGTCTATGCTCAAGCAGAAATCCCAGCTCCACTGATTTAAAGATGGTGATGCCAATACCTTCTACTTTCATGCTCTTATAAGAGGTAGAAGGAGGAGGTTATATATTCATAGAGTTCAAGATGATAATAAGGAGTGGATCCAAGGGGATGAACAGATTGCAGGGGTTGCCTGTGATCACTTCCAGAGCACCTTTTCAGGGGATGATAATTACATTGAGGAAGAGGTGATTAATTGTATCCTTAATATGCTGAATCAAGATCACAATGCCAATCTCCAAGCCATGCCTACCATGGAAGAATTGCATCAGGTTGTAATGGCCCTTAATCCACACTCAGCTGCAGGACCAGATGGTTATAATGGAAAATTCTATCAAGTTGGCTGGGATATCATCAAGTATGATCTTTTGAAGACTGTTCAGGCTTTCTTTTGTGGGCAAAGTATCCCTAAATACTTCTCTCACACTTGCCTTGTGCTTCTCCCTAAGTCCAAGAATCCTAACCAGTTTGCTGAGTACAGGCCTATTAGTTTGTCCAATTGTATCAACAAGATCTTCTCCAAGCTTTTGAGTATGAGACTGGCTCCTATTCTGCCTCTACTGGTCTCCAAGAATCAGTCTGGTTTTGTAAAAAGGAGAAATATTTCTGAAAACATCATGCTTTCCCAAGAAATCATTCACCAAATTAAAAAACCTGTGGAAGGGGATAATATTGTTATCAAGCTGGACATGGCCAAGGCTTATGATAGAGTGTCATGGGCTTTTATTTGTGTTGTCTTGAGAAAGATGGGTTTTGGTAAATTGTTTATTGACATGGTTTGGAGACTTATGTCTAATAATTGGTACTTTATCATTGTGAATGGTACCAGACATGGCTTCTTCCACTCCACTAGGGGCCTTAAACAAGGTGACCCCCTGTCTCTTGCCTTGTTTATCTTGGGTGCTGAGGTGTTATCTAGACTTCTTAACAGGTTACATCAGACGTCTGGGTTCCAAGGCTTCTATATGCAACAAAGAGGGCCTCAAATCAATCATCTCAGTTTTGCAGATGATGTGATCATCTTCTCATCTGGTACAAGAAAGTCATTAGAGCTTATCATGCAGACTTTAGCTACCTATGAAAGTGTGTCTGGTTAGAAGGTTAATAGCAACAAAAGCCACTTCTTGGTATCTCCTACAGCCCCCAGAGTACTTGTGAAAGGGTCTATAGGATTACTGGTTTTACTCATAAACCAGATCCTATAACCTACCTTGGGTGCCCTCTGTATATTGGAAGACAAAGGGTAATTTATTTTTCAGATATGGTTTCAAAAATTGCTGCAAGGATAACAGGTTGGTAGTCTAAGATCCTCAGCTGTGGTGGTAGAGCTACGCTTATCAAACATGTTCTTCAGTCCATTCCTATTCATATTTTGTTAGCTGTATCTCCTCCTCCACTACCCTCAGACAAATACAAAGTCTTACTGCAGATTTTTTCTGGGGTTGGTGGGAAGGTAAAAAGAAGTACCATTGGTCTTCCTAGAAGAATTTGAGCTATCCTTATGAGGAGGGGGGTATTGGTGTCAGATTGATAAAAAGATGTGTGTAGATCTTTCCAATTCAAACATTGGTGGACCTTCAGAACCAAAAATACCTTATGGGGTGATTTCCTTAAGGCTGAATACTGTCAAAGGTCAAATCCAGTGAGTAAAAAATGGAGCACAGGTGACTCTTTGGTCTGGAAGCATATGATGATGAATAAATAAGAGATGGAACCTCACATGCAATGAAAGATCAACTCTGGGAACTGTTACTTCTAGTGGGATGATTGGTTAGGTGTTGGCCCCTTGGCACACCTCAGGGAAACCAGTAGCAGGTTCAACAACTTCAAGGTCTCAGATTTTATCCATAATGGGCAATGGAATCAGAATCTGATCTATACCATTGCCCCTCCTCGTTGTTGAAAAAATTTTAAACACTCAGCTGCATATTTTGAATGGAATGCATGGCAGGGCCATCTGGAGCCTCAACTCTAATGGAGATTTCACCATCTCATCTGCATGGAATTTGATAAGGGACAAGAGAGTGAAGACCAAGCTCAACACTTGTATATGGCACAAGAATATACCCTTTAAGTGCTCCTTTTTTACTTTAGAGGGCATTAAAAGGGAAGCTTCCTACTAATGAGATTTTGATCAGATTTGGTTATGAGCCCAGTAAATGTTACTGTTGTTATAAATAGGGGTGAGATACCATTGATCACACTTTTATCACTGGCCACCTTGCTCAAAATGTGTGGAATGTTTTTGGTAACTCTTGTGGTGTTACTACTGATTGCAGTCCCTTGAAGAATACTATTATGAGATGGTGGAATATGAGATATAAGAGTGATGTTCAGAAGCTCATTTTTCAAGTGGTGCCAATCTTTATTTGCTGGAACTTTTGGAAAAATAGATGTGCTAGTAAGTATGCTGCCAGCAAGTCCAACCACGCAAGGGTGAAATACCTTGTGGCTAAAGAAGTCTCTTATATGCTGAAAATAGCATATCCATATGTGGATTGGCCCAGTAGCTGGATGGATATTATGAGCATTACAACTAATTATGAGCATGATATCAAAGTCACCCCTGTCAAGTGGAATAAACCACCTGATCAGTGGGTGAAACTAAATTCGGATGGTAGTGCTCTTTCTAATCCAGGTAGGCTGGGTGGTGGTGGGATAATCAGGAATACTGCAGGCCTATTCTTATTTGCTTATGCTACTCCTATGGGGGTAGGGACCAACAACAAGGCTGAATTGGAAGCAGCAATCTTCGGCATTAGCTGGTATCTTCAGATGGGTTTCAGAAGAGTCATATTAGAGGTTGATTCGGAACTGCTGCAAAAATGGCTAACTGGTCAGCAGGCCAACCATCCTACCATTGACATAGCTTATGGCCTAGACAAGTGCCATCGGTATATCTCTCAGTTGGAGGATTTTAGATGTTACCATACTCTCCGAGAAGCTAATTTCGTGGCTGATTCACTTGCTAAATATAGTCACAAATTCAGCAACCCTCAATTATACTTTAATGTTCAAAAAATGCCAAAGGAAGCCAAAGCCTATTTCTATCTAGACAAAGATGATATGGCCACGTTCAGAAGAAAGAAATTGAAGAGAATTAAGAAACCGCCTTGAGTTGGTATGCTTTGGGTTACCAGGAGCCCTCCTGGGCCTACTTCTAATCGCTGGTTTGTTTTATGGTTTCTTTAGTATTAGTAGTAGGTTTATTTTCCTTTTACTTATGTAAAGGGAGAGTCTCCCTCATTTATTGCTTTCTTAGATGATATGTAAGGAGAGTAGTACTCTCTTAGACATAGTCTAGGTTTGCTTTTCGCTTTTAGAAATGGGGACTAATTGGCCGACCATAGTAGGATGGCCGATTGGTGAACCATCTTAGGCCGGAGGTAAGGTTTATGCCCCCCTCCTTTGTATTTTTCTATTTTTTATATTTATGATAAGGCTTGGGGGTGTGCGGCTCAACCCCTGACCGCCACGAGGGGCGATATCCTTGGGTAAGGTCTGTTAAATTAAAAAAAATAATAATAATTTAAAAGTAAATGTATTCTTAATCTCACTGTTAAACCTAATTGGTGAAAATTCAGGTAAATATGTTTTCAACTAACAAGAGCACACTATAACAAAAAAATACCTGCACTTTATCACCATACATAGTGGGACAAAGATCAAATTGATTCTATGTATGAATTTCTTCTAATAGCCTTGATGAGCCGTCTGTTTTCTTCCAAGAGAAAAAAATAGAAAGTTGTGCTACTTTTTTCTACTACATGCGCAGTTTGGAAAAAAATAAGGGCTGGCTACTTTTCTATTTTTTAATTAAATCTTTTAATTAAAATTATTAGTGGTTAAAATTACCAATTAACCCTTCATTAAGAAAATTAGGGTTATTACATATTGGGTGTAGCATACTAAAAACAGTAGTAGCTGGGAAAAGTAGAAAAAACAGATAGATTTTCCGTTGATTGTAAACAACGATTTATATAATTATCAATAACTGTAAATTTTAGAAGAAAAAAAAAACAAAGGCCTAAACAGAATTGCCACACTACTAAAATGTTATTTGAAACATCATTATAACAATTGTAATTGGGAAGATTTCTAATTCGTTACAAGTTTTTCCTAAACATTGAAAAACATGTCTCTTTTGTTCAAAAACAACAATAACCAAGAGGGTATAAAAGCAAGCAGTCAGGTCACTTTCACTTTCTCTCTTGAAACACACGTGGTGAACAGATTTACAAAATTAAATTTCAATTTATAATACATAAATTTATTCTATCAAGTTTCTAAAATCGAGAATAAAATACATCCAGATTTTGATTTCTTATTACATTAACAGTTACACATAACAAACTACTGATACCAATTGTTAGAGTACAAATCGTACACATAGTAAAACCACAATTAAAGGTTCACAACTTATATGGTAATCTAATAATGTAAATGATAAACAACAAAAAATCTAGAAACGTACCTGTTGAAGCTTCTTGACAATTCGTTCTCAGTGAAGGAATCCAGGACCACGATCTTCTAATGCTTTTTGGTCACTCACTCAATTTCAACTTGTATGGACAAGTTTGTTTCAAGAACTAAACATCTCTTATTCTCCCTTCTCCACCTATATGTCTTTTTAGATATTCAAAAGAGGGAAAGAAGATAAAGGAAGAAAAATAGTTTTGGCCAATTATAGCCAATTTATGGCTATTGGTTTGGCTAATTTCAATAGTCATAAATCCCAAATCAACCAAATCTTTTTTATCCCTTATTTAATAGTCAATATTTTATTTTTCATAAATAGTATTTTTACCACTAAAACGAAATATATGGAATGTCAATTGTTAAACTCCTTCCAGAATATTCTTTCTATTCTCCTTAATTGACCAATAAATCAGATGCAGTAGGAACCGTGGACTTATTAATAGAGACTTCCTATTATGATAATAATCGTAATTAAAAGAATCATCATATCATAATAAGTTCCAAACTATTCCAATAAAATTTTTGTAATTGAACTCTTTGATTTAATTCCAAAATACATCATCACATCCTATTTTAACTTCCCATGTTAGAATTACTGACGCCAATCAATAAATAAAATTTTCTAAAACAAATTTAATTTATTGACTAAATTAATCTTTTACTAGTTTACTTAACTTATTTCGTATGACGAATATTAAAATCCACCTGGAGGGTTTTCACGTGAAAACTTATAAGTAACCATAAAGGGTGTCTTCAACTAGGGATCGAGACACAGTTCTATAAACTAATTATTATTTCACTAATGCAATTTGTCATTATCCAATCTACTAGGATTTTATCGATTCATTGAAAAAGTCTCACCTTTTAATAGATTAAAATAACAAATCATATCACATAAATCATAACAATTATATCAAGATTAAGAGTAAAGTACATGCAATGAACTAGAGAATTTATTTGTAAAATTTCATAACATAAATAAATTTCTCTGATTGGTCCATTCAATACATTCAAAATGTACTAGCACAAGAAGTTGGAGTTTAACCACTCTCATAATCAAGATCAAATTATATCTAATCTTGTGCTACAATCAACAAGATGATTGTCCTACTTCATCTTTGGCCGTGAACATTAATTTATAACTTATATGAACCGATAATTTTAATCTTTCGTGTATGAGTTAAAATACTCCATACACAAAATCAACTACAATATAAGTAATGGACACACATATATACACAATGATCTATTTAGACCAAGACTTTATTATAACAATATAAATAGTGTTTTCCAGGGGTTCAAAAATACTAATAATTATGGTTAATAGCATATCACAACGGTAGGTCAATAGGGGCTTGAAAACTTTCCAATAGTAACTTAAAAATTTAAGCCTAGGCCGAACTTGAAAGAAATTGAGTCATCTGAGGTTTAGGGAAATCTGGTGAGGGATTAAGGGCTGATTTATAGGTTTGATCTTTTCTAGCTGATAGGCAATACAATAAGGAGTTTGTATAACTTTGTGAAATTGAACTTAGGTGAGTAAGACTCCTGAAATTGATCTTGGTGCAAATGGTATAACTTTGAATGTTATGTTTTGAGGATGTGTTGTAAAATGGAGACTTGAGATGTGACTTACAAAGTTTTTGTTTTCGTGAAATCCACTACGGTGGGAAGGATCTCGCTATGACAGTGCCGCCATGCCGGATAAGTGGTCACTATGGCGGGACAGTCGCAAGTTTTAAGTCTGAAAAGTCCCTAAATTTATTTTTATTTCTTTTATTTCATTCTTGATAAACCAAGAGTGACTTAGGACTTGTTTTCTTTAGTTTTCACCTATGTCATCGATTAAGGTAAGTTAATCATTTCTTTAACTTGCTACTTGATTCTTAGACCTTTACATTCTAGAAAAACTCTCATAAAGAAAGATTTTGGCCTACAATTAATGATGGAAAAATATCCTAAATATGGGAATGATCATGAAAAATGGTAAAGGGTAAGAATTTTGATATAATCATGTTACGACCCAAAATCAGATCGCGACTAAAGGAAAGAAAAAGTAAAACAGAACAACCACAACACTTAGTTTAAAATCCCAAAACCTGGAGTCATAAGTACAATAGCTTCTAAATAGTACGAACAAGAGTGAAAGACAAAGTTGTCTCATAAAGAAAATACATCGTCTGGAAATAAGATACAACTAAAAAAAGGAAACTCAATAGTACAACAGAGACTAGCTCGCTAAGCCTCATCGTTGTAATATAGGGAAAAGAAAACTCCGCCCAATATGATCAAGTACCACATGAGAGTCCCTGTGCTTGATCTGTAGGGAGGAAACATTGTAAGGGTGAGTACACCAAATTATATCTAGTAAGTTCAACACACTGGGTAGGAGAAATTGGATAAGCATGTAATAACAAAGAACCCTTACACCTGCAATGATATACATATATAAGACAGATAAAGATAACAAATGTAATTAATGGTGCAGTGCAAATAAAATAAATGAATGTAATGCATAGGGTGGAATCACGACTATCACACAGCCTGGTATACATATTTACCGAGCTAAAGCTACCAGGTAGAACCTAGGGGGGCTCGCAAACCATGTACTGAAATCTCTCAACCTTGCCACCTGCTCGTGGTCAAGGGGTGGTATAATATCTTAGTCTTACCACCTCCTCATGATCAAGGAATTTTAAAAAGTGGTACAATCTCACTATTGCCACCTCAGCATGGTCAAGGGATTTTAGATAAAGGGTGGTACAATATCTTAATCCTTGCCACCTCCGCATGGTCAAAAGGTGATACAAATGCAACATGAAGTGAATGCATGTCAATGCCACAAATCAATGTGTATGACAGTAATATAGTAAGATAATAGATAAATAATAACCATAGAGTCAGAAAGATAATGCCAATGTAATTATTGGTACCAAAAGCCACCGACATACCTCAAATCACCATACTCTCACCAATAACTAAGTATACCAATGATATCGGACTTCCCAAGTCCCAAAATATACACATGATTCCCAGAAAATATCTTAACTATCAACAATTACCACAAAATTTCTCAAGTGGTATCACAAGTCACATATTATCACAACAACATCGAACATATCTCAAATCTCAAAAATACATCTCAAATTTACCGACAAATTCCCAAATTACTCCAATTCTAATATAACCGATATCACATTTTTGCCAAAATACTATCATATTAACAATGCAAATCTTATAGTTATCATATAAACATATCTAATAACTCAAATTCATTCTCAAAAAGGTTAGTCAAACCGACCTCAATGCTGAAATCGAACTCAAACCAAGCTTCCGGATAATCAACGCCCCAAAAATGAGCTCGCATCAATCAACGACTATCAAGAATAGATAATGCGCGTCGAGACATGAGTTTCGTACCCATATTGGCACGAATTGAATTTAGGGGCAAAATTATCAAAATTGGGGCTAAATTTAGAGGTTTTCGAATCTGAAAAATGACCAAAAATTATGATTTTGCACAAAAAAGGAGTTTGTGGGTGAAAATTGAGCTTAAATTGAAGGAGAAATCAATATTTAAAGCTTTCAAATCAAAGATATGAAACCCCAATTTTAAACATTCAAAATCATGAAATTCAAAACAAAATCAAGAGAAATATAATGAAAATTAATCAATTTGAGGTAGTAACACTTATCAAAAAGTTTTCCACGAAAATCCTTGAAGAAATCGCTCAAAATCAAGCTTGAAATGTCAAAAATAGAGTAAAAATGATGTTTTTGACGATTCAGAAATTGTTCAAGTAAATACTACTCTGCGAAAAAGGAGGGTAAAATCACCTGCGCCAAATATCATCAAATCAGTTATTGTAAATTCTCTAAACGGACCCCCGGGGTCTATTCAAAACTTGATTTACACAAATTAAACATGTTTCCCAACTAGAAATGATGATTCGGACTTAAAAAAATTATCAAATTCGATTTCGAGATCTTCTCGACCCAGTTACCAATAGTGCTCATTAAAACTAGTCAAAATTTAAAATAATAAACTTATCCTTGAAAACTTCAAAAATTACAATGAGACTATTTCTAGCATTAGTTTCACCATCCAAAACCAATAGAACTGTCGGATTTTTCAATTAGAGCTTGTGAACTCTAAATGTTAACCAAAGTCAAACTTAGACTTCGAAACTAATTGAAAATATAATGTTAGGTCTAAAATCTTTGTTTTAACTCTAGATTCCTTTTTGTCACTTCTCCCAGATCAAATTTGATGTTTTGAAGCTGATGGAATTGAGGAATTTCCATTCCGACAACCGAAACTCCAAATGGTGCAAAAACTCACTTTTTCAACAATCTAAGCTTCCAAAAAGGCCAAAACTCTCATTTTTTACTTTTAAAGCACAAGATTTAAAATAGGTCCAAAGCAACTTGCGAAAGGGTAAAATATTAATTTTCACAGATAAACTCAAAAATGACTAGCAAGGTCATTACATCATTCACCACTAAAAATAATGTTTGTCCTCGAACATAAGGGAAAGAAAGGTACCTGAAGCCTTATAAAGGTTGAGATATCTGGCCCGCATGTCTGTCTCCAACTCCCAAGTAGCCTTCTCAACAAAACGATGTCGCCACTAAACCTTCATTGGAGGTATGTCCATGGTCCTCAACCTCTGTACTTGCCTATCTAATATAACTATCATCTCCTTCTCATATGACAAATCGTAGCCCAACTCAACTGAATCATAAGAAATCACGTGTAACTCATCTTGAATATACCAACGAAGCATGGAGACATGATATATAGGATGAACTACTGATAGTCTCGGTGACAATGTTAACTTATAAGCAACATCACCTTTCCTTCTCAACATCTCAAACGAGTCAATGAACATTGGGCTGAGCTTGCCTTTCTTCCCAAATCCCATCACACCCTTCATAGGTGATATCTTTAGCCATACACTATCTCCAACCATGAACTCTAGATGTCGAGTCCTCCTATCAACATAACACTTGTGGTGGCTTTAGGCTATCAACAACCTACTTTGAATCGACCAAACCTGATCCATAGCATCTCTGAGCAAGTCAACACCCAAAACATTAGTTGAACCCGAATCAAACCACCTGATAAGCTACCTACACCTTCAGTCATATAATGCCTCAAATGGTGCCATATGGATGTTGAAATGATAACTATAGTTGTAAGCAAACTCTGCCAAAGGCAAATGCTAATCCCATCAAGCCCCAAAGTCTATCACACATTCTCGTAGCATATTCTCTAGCACCTGAATAGTGTGCTCGGACTGTCCATCAGTTTGAGGGTGGAAAGTTGAACTCAAATCGGTTTGAGTACCCAAACCATGCTGTAGAGGCTTCCAAAAATGTGAAGTGAACAAGGATCCTCTGTCATTCACTATAGACACTAGCACCTCATGCAATTTAACAATATCCCGGATACAGAACATAGCCAACTTCCCCACATAGCTAGTCTTCACCTGTAGGAAGTGAGCAAACTTGGTCACCGTTAAGGCGGATGTTTCCTCGTGATAAGGTGTCCCTGAAATAATAGAGGACACGATTGATGCATCCACTATGGATCCAATTTATTCTTACCTCGGCAAGGTATTAAATGGTTGTGCAGCATCAGCGGGATTGTTGTATGATCACAAACGCATAAGTGATTGTTGTCGGATAAGAAAAACTCCCATAAGAGTTTTATATAGATAGTACTCTGATTTGATTGGATTGACTTAATGATTAGATTGTCAATGATGGGTTATTGTCTACTCTTTATTCTTGCTTTAGATGGACATTTGATATTTTTTGATTGAGTATTTCTGTGTTGATTATTGTTCTACCTTATCTTTTTCATTCCGCCATTTTACATACTCGTACATTCCACATGCTGACATCCATTTGGATTGCATCAATTCATAATACAGAAACAGGTATTAGGGATCATCAACAGGCACATCGTTGAGGATCCATTCGCATCCAGCTGATTGGTGAGCCCTCCCCTACTCTGGAGCATTCTTATTTATATTTTCATCTAGCCTTTAGAGTTATATTTTAGATTTTCTTCTTTGATTTGAGGTAGCCATGGGTCTGTCATTGGCACAATTGAATAATTGACTAGAGTGTGATATATTTTAAGTTGAATATTTATTTTGGATTAGTTTCTATCATACTAGTCTTATTGGGTTGACTTGACTTTTATATATTTAGTTATCTACCTTCTGTTATCATAGTCTTCCGCTGATTTGTTAAATATGTTGATTGAGTGAGTATAATGGGGTCGAGTGGTTCTCTTAGGGACTAGAAATAGTCATTGAGTGTTAGGCAGATTTAAGGTGGTGTGAAAAACTTGATATCACAGCATAGAGTTCAAGAGTCCTAAGGAGTCTATGAAGCCATGTCTAGTAAAGTCTTGTTTATAGGAGTGTCGTGCACCACACTTTATAAGTAGGAGGCTATAAGACATTAGGAAAAGTTACACTTCTTTCATATTCTGACTCGTGCTATAGAGTAAAACTCTATGAAAGCTCTCTTCCAATTCGTGTGTTATGCGTTTACAAAATTGTGATCATGCTTCCAAGAAGAGCTGATAAACGAAGAGGGCGTTCGATTAGATAGAATAACTAACTCAAGCCCTAGAACCGGGATGGACCCATAGGCCCAGCCCTTCCTATCGTGCAGCCATCACAGGCTGACATCAGTAATAGTGAGCTTTGACAGGCCATCCAGACTTTGGCCCAGGCTATGAAAACACTGGTTGTTAGACAGGGCGTAGGCAGGAAGAGTGTTCCAAATACATCCAGGGTCCATGAGTTCTTGAGGATGAACCCACCTGAGTTTAAGAGGCCGAGGAAGAATAGGAATGGGAGTCACTTTTAAATAGGGCCTCATAACTTTAGAGCCAGGGATCTTACTCGCAGGTTGGTGTCTCCTGAGGTTCCAAAGGCAAGCCACCTTGTCGCACGTGTGGAAAGCATCACTTGGGAGAATCCCATGAAGGGAGTACTGGATGTTACAAGTGTGGCCAAGTGGGTCACTTCTACAGGAAATGTCCAAAGTGGGATAAAGGGGCTCAAGCTTCTACATCAGCATCATCACTTAGAGAAGATAAGAAAGGTGCTACTTTTGGCACGAATAGGGCCACAAACCAACTGTATGTCATGAGTGGTCGCCAAGATCAGAAAGATTCTCTAGATATCTCCCCAGATGTTTTGACGGGTATGATTTGAGTCTTTACTTGCTTTTGATGTTATCAATGAGAGAGGAACTTATATCTCTAAAGATTTTAATGTTTCCATCTAAGAATGTGACTTGAGGTCTTGGAAACCATAAGTCATTCTAGAGCTAAAATGATGATGACAAAAAAGAAAGGATGAGATAGTAAGAGTGATAGTTGATTAAGGCTTGTAACTAGAGTTAGTAAATAATGGGGTGATGAGTCGATTGCCATAAGTTTTGACGAAAAAGTAGAAAATACTTGTAGATTTTCATGATGAGGTATAGAGAAGGAGTTATTGGAAGGATGTGTTAGAGTGTGTTCAAACTAGAAAAAGGTTTATGTTGATGTGTTATAGTAGTCATATTAATGAAGGTGAAAAATAGATGTCGATTAGGGAGCAGCGTATTTTGAGAAGATAGATCTTGACTAGGCTTATGATCTTGAAGGGAGAGCCCCATGAAAGTCATAGAGTTAGGAGCTTAGCTAGATAAGGATGCATAATAAATGGGTGATAGGTCTTGAGTTGTGAAGAAGGGATGTGTTGATTGAGTATTCGGTATAAGATTTTAGTGGGCCTATGTTCTCAAATTTTACCTACTAGTTGTAAGTTGGTTTGATATTAGATAAATGTGTGATGCACATGTTAGTGTTGACACCCAATTTTGGCTCGTCATATTTAATTAGTCTAATTTCTTTTTTTCGTTTTAAAAAAAGTCTTTTTAAAAGAGAAAAGAAAAGATAATAAAAACTTTTACGAAAATTTTTTTTTCACTACTGCTACTACTATTGTTATTATTATAAATTTTTGTTATTACTATTATTGTCATTGCTAATATTTTGATGAAACTTTCTAACTTTTTGCTCGACAAATATTTTTTTTATGGATATTATTTCCTACAAAGATTAGATACATACATATTTTTTAAAAATAATATATATATTATTTACTACTTTCTTTAGCATCCTTGAGAATTTTATGTCATACAAATATCACTTTAAGTACTCAATCATTTTTCATTTTATTTCTATTTTTTATCAAACACGATTCCTCATTTTTACGAGTAAATATTTTCTTATGTTATTCAAAAGAAGAAGTTTGACTAATTTAATTTCATTATTAATCCATACTAATTTTATTTAATTCTTGTCAAATAACTTAATCCTACAAAGTAATCGATTTTTATTTTTATTTTTCTTTTATTTTGTACTTTTCTTTTTTCATTTTTTTCACCCGATTTTGGCTCTCTAATAATTTTAAATTTCTAATTTTGACTCTCTGTATTCAATTAGTTGAACTCGAACAAAAAAATAAAGAGAAAGGAAAAGGATTTTCTTTTTATGGAATGATAAAACTTTTATAAGGTATGAAATATTTTACTACCAAAAATGCTATTATTA
The DNA here is from genome assembly GCA_029948455.1 of Solanum rostratum. Classification (NCBI taxonomy): domain Eukaryota; kingdom Viridiplantae; phylum Streptophyta; class Magnoliopsida; order Solanales; family Solanaceae; genus Solanum; species Solanum rostratum. Next base: position 43,266,155 of record CM057054.1, read on the forward strand.
TTATTTTATTGTTGTTGTTGTTGTTTTTTAAAAAAAACTTCTCATTTTTATGGTTCGACCAAATATTTTACGGATATTATTTCTGATAAAAACTGATCAAAATTTTTCATCATTTTTGAGAAGTTTATGACAGATGAATATCGTCTTAAAGTGTCAAGTCGATTTTTGATTAAACAATAATTTTTATCGAAATAAGTATTTTCATACGTTTTTCGAAAAGGGAGCCTGATTAATTAATTTTATTATCAACCCATGCTAATTTTATGTTAAGAATGACCAATTTTGTGAAAATAATTAATCTTGCAAAATAATAATTTTCTTAATATGAATAGGAGTATTTAATAAATAATTGGCTATAATTTAAATAGGATTGATTAAGTCAAAATTGGCAATCCAAGTTCTTCCAAATTAGCCAATCCATGAGTACCACGTAGGCAAGTACATGGATTGTGCTTCTTCATCTATAATCTCAGCCCTTGAAATTTTAATCCAATGGACCACATTAATTCGGATATATTTTGTTATTTTATCTCCTGATTAATTTACAGTCGTCCGATCAAAATAATCGGACGGCCCTGATTAATTTAGGCCATCTTCTCCAAACAAGACAGCCGCCCCTTTCTTCCTCACCTACACTTCTCCTGTTTCTCATCTTTCCTCCAGAAGTCCGTCAGATTTTGCTTCTAAACCGGCGGACAAACGGGCAAACGGCGACAACCCTACACCCTATTCCTCCATGACCTGCAACTTCTTTCCTTTTCTTTCCACCAAAATCCGCCGGAATTTGCGTGGAGAAGCAGTGATCCATCACCTCCAAAACGTCTCCATCCTTTCAAATCGATCTGAAAAGGTAACCCTAGATCTCTTTCCTCCATACCCTTGACTTTGGCGTCCCCTTTCTTTTCCAAGAAAATCCATCGGTTACCGTCATCCTCGCCATCTGCTTCCTGCCATCATCAACAAGATTTTGCTCCAGCCTTTGGTCAAAATAAAAAACGAAGGATAAGATCTTTTTTTCAGCTTTTTCACCTTCACCCTGTTTTGCCTCAGAATGTCTCAATTTGAATTCAAATTTGAGTTTTTCAAGTCCTGATTTGCCTATAAATAGAAGTGAATTTTCACTCCAAAAGGGGGTATTGGAGAGAGGTTGGAGGTGGGTATCAGTTTATTCAAAAACCGATTCAGAGGAACAGCAGTACATCTTTCCTACAAGCTTTAGCTATCAAAATCACTTGGTTCTTTTTTCTGTTTTGATTCTCGAGTTTGAAAGAGGGTTCGGAGTCGAAATCCTTGACAAAGAGTTCCTTAGTTTGCTGCTCCACAAAAATCTTTTCCTATTTTTGTTTCATGTTTCTGATTTTTTTGGTTGATAATCGTCCTGCATCCTTTACAGTGTTATGACATGATTTTGTTGTGAGATATCATTCTGCTCCATTCTGTTGCATTTGAATCTTTATGTGCGATTATGATTATTGGATGCTTGTGTATTTGAAGGTCTCGACGATGTACTCATCATTTAAGTTTTAGTTGAAATCGTTACTTCGTTCCAGATCAGTCAAGGTTGGTTATTGTGGCTTATGCGATTTAGTTTGTAGTTTATCATAAACATGTTTTCTGCTCTTCTGGTTTTACAACTGATGTTGTTTGCTTCGTGTTGTTATTCAGTCTATGTACCCATCTCTTTCATCTTGGTATCAGCTTATCATTTGCTTGGTGACTATTGTGTTGAAATTAGATGTTAAAGTGTTTTCATGAATCCTGTTGTGGTCTTCTTTGTCATTGTTTTTGTCTGAAATTTCTCTCCAGTTCCCATCCCTGGGCTTTTGCTCCAATCTATCTCTTTAAGCATATTAATGCCTTGAGCTGTTGTTTGTCATTTCCTTTTAGTTTTCTTCTGACTGTAATTACTTTCAATGAACCATCTATTGATCTTGGCGTGAAGATAAGTTGTTCGCTGATCACTTCATCAATTCAAAACTCTATTTAACATGTCTAAATAGATATAAATTTGTTGTCAAATCTATGAATACATGCTGCAAAGTTGGTCTCTGTTTAGCTTTAAACAACTCAACTCGTTAGTTGCTTATTCTCGAATCTACATCAGAGAGTTTCCGCATTTTTTTTTAAACTTTTCGGCTTCTTGTCGTACTCTCTTTCTATTTCCAGTTTCAAAAATGGTTGCCGGATGGCCTATTTCCTTTCATCTATTCTTGAATTTTCTTGTTATTTCTTCAACTTCATATATGGTGAATTTATCTCATCCTCCTACTTTGTTTTGTTTAGTAGGGATTTAAAATTTTTAATCATGCCCCCCTGTTTCCAGTTTTATTTTTGGAAGAATTCTTGGTGGTTCACTGTTACATTGTTTAGTGTCTAGGAGTAGAATAGGTTGATATCTATTACATGCTATTTCATTGTTTTAATTTAGCTTTAGAGTCCTAAAAGAATTGCCAATGTAGTTGACTTTCTTTTCAAGAATCTAATTTATTGTATTTCATTGTGGATGTGTTTGACAGTTGCCATGATAGACGTTTATGGTATGAAGTATCATCGTTTCTCGTTTGTCTCTCGCTAAATTGGTTGCTAATTTACTGTATTTGTCTCAAGCCATGGTGTGGTAGAAACAACCTCTCTAGCCTATGAAGGTAGGGGTGGTCTACGTATGCCCCACTCTTAGACCCCACTTGTGGAAATAATACGTGACAAAGAAGTTCCACTGTATCCCAAAATATGGATACTTTATATGTTTCTTAGGTATAACCACATGATATTACAGAGAAGTTAATATAATAGACCTTGTAAGTCTGCAGTTATGCCAAAGGCATTTAGCTTTTTCAGTGAATGTTGTTGATAGATAGATATATAGATAGAGAATATGGGGCTATGATCATATTTTCTCCCTTATTTTTTTTTGAGCAACTTAATGGGGCAAGAAAATAGAGGCACTGTATCTTGGCGAGGCAACCCCGATGACTAGTGATTTTCTCAGGCAGCCGGTGTTTGCAACCATGGCTATGCCTCCATTTTCTTGTCTTATCAGCAAATTTGAGCCTTAGTATACTCTTATGTTGTCTTTGGCATGATGGAACATGATGAAATTAACTTCCTATTTTTGTAACCACTCCTTAGCAAATAAGTTTGACAAGGTAGTGAAAATTTTTTATCTTTCTATGTTGATCTTCACAGATCACCTGAGAATGTGCAGTGATGATAACTTTTAAATATCTGGCTTAAACAAATCAGGCATGAGGATGATATGATCTGTATCTTGGCGTGGCAACCCAGTATGGTTGTGATTGCTAAAGGTGTCTACCTGGCACTATGCTACCTGTGATTGAGTTTGTCCTCTCACACACACAACCAATGTTTTGCAGCTCGGTTGGCTTCGATCTCTTCTGCCTAGTCATAACACATATATGAGCCTCAACTTCCAATGAGTCACTCTGGATACTCCCTCTCTAATAAGTCTCAACTTATCATTTTTCTTATCAATCTGTCAAAAGGAAAATAAAGCCAATGCAGATTTTTTTTTTTACTACCCTTTTTATGTTCCCATGTTTCATACAAGAAGATACAAGTATTTAATTTCTCTCTTTGTTTCATATACGTGTTTCCAACTTGTGGGTAAATATTTTGGTTAAATTCTTAAATTTATTTGGATTGCAAGCATCTCAGTTAAGTGTTCTATTGAAAACTACTGCAAAGTTTGTTTATTCTTGTAGTTAGAGTGTTTTTTTTGGGTTAATTAGTTAGCTGAGAAAAATTGGAAGATGTTGTTGTCTGAAGAGTATTTTATGGATGCATAAGCCGCTTGGCGTGAATGTTTAGAGCATGTGCAGTTTTCATGGATACTTCAATAACATTCGGATTAGGCCTACCTTTCATAAGTTAAAAAAAATATAGCTTGCCCGAATTCTAAAGTGTTTGATGAAATCTTTTTACGGTTACACATGTCCTTCTATAATTTTCGATGTTCTTTAGTTGTCAAGAATCCGAGTTTCTCTAACCTTGTTTTCTTTCTTTTATTTCATGTACAACCGGAGAGCTAGAGTTCTTCTTTGAAACTCGTTTTGGCCCAAAATATTGGACCAATAGCTATTAGGATCGACACCACGCTCGGAGTCTCGTAAATTAGGAGTCGACGTTTCTTGGCTTTTCCGCCGCCGTTTGATTACATTTCTTTCGTATAAATCAATTAATGTGTTGTTTTGAATGTTGATACGTTCGCTAACTTTGTTTTATTTTGGAGATTATTTCATGATTAGTATTATTTGCTAACGAATCTAGTATGATGTTTATAGACTTGGAATTATATCTTGTAATCACTGTTTAAAAGCTCCTTTTGAAATAAGCCAAAGTTCTTAAAAAAATCATGTTAAATGTTATTTTGATATTTCCAACTAATCAAAGGCCTAAATAATCACCTTTAGGAGTGATTTATTTATCGTAATGAATATTGACCTTACAATTTATAAAATTAATTATAGAATGAATCCCATAATTAGGCTACTTAAGGTTTTAAAATTAATTTTCTCAAAATACAATATAATGTTACTATTTGAGTCAATTTAAACTCCTTTAGTTGATTTTAAAAGACATAATATATTTGGTCTATCTCAGTTTTGTTTGATTAATTTCTTTATAAGGCATTTATATTATCATTCTAAAACAAAATATGACTCAAGTATTTTTATTACTTTTCAAAGTTTTAGATTTTTCTTAACAGGATCAAATATACAAGGTATGTAAATGTGTACATCATATGTAAGGTGTGTGTATATATATATATATATATATATTTTACTCGGTATATTATTTTACACAAGTCATATTATTATCTTTTTCGAAAGTTATTTATAATTGAAACACAAATTTTTGCATCTTATCATTTTACAACGTATAGTTATTGCTATTTTATCACCTTAAATAAAATAGTGAAACCACGTATATTTTGCACAACGTTCATAAATATATTTTACTTCATAAAAATGCATATTAGACAATACGTTTACATAATATTTTAACGTTCTTTATTTCCCTTTCTTTCCTTGAAACTATATTTGAACTTCTACTCAAATTATCTTCACTCCCTATCCTACATTGCTATATTTACGTTTCATCTCTTATTATTAGTGATATTATTATGTTATTTTATTTTATGTATATAAATAAAGCGATAAATTTTCATGTTTGAAATATATATGAGTTCTGATTCATTTACATAAGTCTATTTACTTTACATGACTTTAAACATATATCTTCATAAGATCTTCTTACATTTCAAGTATATTTATTTCACGGTGTAATAATATATTTAATTTTCAAAAAAATTTATTTTTATGCGTGCTGTATATACACATAAAAGCGTATAACTTAAGTTTTTTCTATGTACTTGATAAATCATCTTGCTATATGAATTATATTATTCTCTCTTCTATTTTCTTCTCTTTACGAATGTTATTCACCCTTTCGATAAAATAAAAAATACAAATCATTATATGCTGACATATACGTTATCGCATATATTTTGACCCGCATAAATAAAGTAACGAACTCTCATATATTTGGATGGCATATCTTATCACAAGTTTTACATTCATTTTGGCACTATTTATATTATTTTACTTTATGTCATGTTATTATATTCATTCGTTTATCTTATTAAAATTTATTCTTAGTTAATTTCACTCAGATTGCGTATATTATTATACCTTGCATTTCATCCATTTTTTTATTTTTTATTTTATTTTTAAATAAAATAATGAGTTGTCATACTCAACACTCTAATATATTGCTTACGATAAGTTTTATGTGCTCACTTATAATTTTAAACATACACCTATATTTCAACATATAAATTTTCTACATCTCCAGTTTATTTGTTCATTACCTGCTTACCTAGTCGTTAGTTTTGTTGTATACTAAATATGTCATTATTGAATATATTTTTTTTTCTATTAATGTTATAGACGTACATATGGCATACCTTGTATTTTTGTTCCTAATGAAATTTTCTCATCACTAAATTCAAAAAAAATAAATGAATAATTTATCAATAAATTATTTTTCTAAGCTAAGTTTAAGGACTATTTCTGAATAGGCTCTGAGGGATGCCTAACACCTTCCCTCGAGTAACCAAAACTCCTACCTAGAATTTTACTGATTTCGCAAATCAAAACAGAGTCTACATTTATATTTTTCTTAAGTTGGTTTCCTAATATTTTTCTTAAAATAGGTGGCGACTCTAAAATATATTTCCAAGGAAACCAAAAGAGCACAATCACATGATGTTGCGACCTATTTCGACCGGTTCATAAACGGGGTGCGACAGTTAGTACTAGATACTATACTTGAATCTTGAAAAGTAGTGTGAAAGAGGAGATAGCTTTGTGACAATGTAGTCTTAGTTGGAGATTTTCTATAAAAGGTTGCCATAGTGTATGTTCAAGACAAAGACACTTATTTGTAAGGAAAGTGATGCTATGGGTAGGGTACAAGTGCCCCTAAGGTAGGAATAGTGAATTAAGGATAGCTCATTTGATAAGAAAAGGCTTAAGATGTGTATCCATGATAGTGTAAAGTTGTGTGAAGCTCTAAGTTAAGACTGCTATAAAAATTTAGACAGTGTTTTTGAGTTTTCAATGTGGAGTAGGTTGATATAAGCATTATTTGTCATCTCGACTAATTAAGTCGATTGGGGCTTATGGATAGATGATGATGAGTTTTTCATTATAGTCTATATTTTATACGATTAAATTTATGGGAGCACAAAAATTGAGTATTAGCAGGCAAAAAGAAAAGGTCAGATTGTAAGGGTTGTTGAGAGTAGTTATGTACACCGATAAGAGCAATAAATGTAGAAAAATTACCATGAAAGACAAGAGGAAGCTAAGAGTGGTATCTTCGAAGAGAGTCTTAGTGTCTATTTTATATATGCGACTATAGTGTAATAAAAGTTTTTAAGATGTTCTTGTGGATAGCGATTCCCTGACCGTGTGGAGATATGTACTTATAGCTTAGGAAAGGGAATTGATTTGCGAATTTAGAGACATAACTTTGAGATAAGGAGGAGATGATGAGATGATAAACCAAAGTAGATCTTGAGTTTTCGATAGTGATGGGCTAGTCAAGATGAGACATCAATTCCTTGCTATCTCATATGTTCCTTATACTTCAATAAGGTGATACTTTATTCCTATCTGGTGTATGATCGCCATGCCCATGGCCTAGTACCATGCACCATATGTTAATGCCCGATCATATTGAGTTTGAGAATGAGAAGCAACAACTTCATTCAACAATTTTGATCTTACCTCATGGATCTAAGAGTTTCCGATCCGATATTGAATGAGATATGCCCTGAGTTTTGCACTATGTATAGCTCCATGAACTTAGAATGAGTCTTGATAGACAAGGGGGATCATACTTAATTATAAATGTCCTCAAATAAGATTTCTCGATTGAATCATCTAATGATCTTTCGTTCCAACCCCTTTCAGTGATCCTACTTCCCAGCTTTGATAATAATGTTGATAATAGTAGAAGAGTGATGACTGATGAGAGAGAATGAGTGGTTTTTATTCTTATAATGATGTGATACCATTTCCTTTTAAGGTTATAGATGTGGAGGAGGAGTTAGAGAAGTCGTGATGAGTCTAATAGATAGGTGAAAGAATAGTAGTGTCTTTCATGATAAGAGTTCATGCTATTGAGGGTGTAGATATGATATGGTAGGATCAAAGATTCTCAAGTGATTTTGACCTTGAAGAAGCCATAAAGTGGTTAGAGCGATAGGCTTGAATGTATGGTTGTTATTACTTAAGTGTATTAAAGTGATGAGAACGAGCAATATTCTCTAAGTAAAGGTCACTATGGGGATATGAAACATAGATTTCGAGGGGTTAGATTGGTGTAAGTATGATCATCCTAGGACTAGCACCTTAGGACTTAGTCGTGAATGATAAGAGGATGTGGTTATGCAGAGAGTTGAATAGGAGCTATAAACTTAAATTCATGGACTGTAATGCCTTAAAAAGAAGCGTAGTTGAGATGAGGACTGAGCTTGAGAGTATCCTTAGAGTCTTGTATATCATGATGGTTCCTTCCTCAATTAGAGTTGATAACTTCCTTCTTGAGTTCAAATAACTGATTTTTGAGTGTTCAAATTATTCAAATTGATTGAGTTTCGATGTTTCATTCGTGCTTGATAGTGAGAATGTCTAAGAAATGTCTCTACTTTTGGTTTGAACTGATTTGTCTATTCTGAGTGATTTGTGACTACCCAGATTAGTTGATAAGTATGATGGTGATTGGTTGATTATGATTCATTAATCTGATAGAGTCTCGATTATTTGATTCATGCTATGAGTTCACTCTTAGTTACCCATCATTTGAGGACAAATGATCCCAAGGAAGAGATAATGTAACACCCGATAAAATTACCAAAATACCCCTATAGGAGAGAACGCTTCATAATGCACCTTGCCAAACTCTTTTGGCAACTCCAAGGCCGGAAATGTGATTAGCATGAAATATTGTGTGGAAAAATGGTCCTGGTTGATTTTTAGAGCAACCAGATCAAAAATTATTTTTCGATGCGAAAATACAATTTTAAATAAGTGTGCGACATGTCCGTGTTGCAAACTTGTTATGGACTTACACTTGAATTTCGATCCTAATATTTTCTACAGGATTAGAAAACTTAATCGAAAAATTTTTGACGGAAAAACCCAATAATTGACCAAGTACATGACGTAGACTTGGTACGCCAAGGGGGAAACTTTTTAGTTTTTCGTGAGGGGCATTCCAGACTTTTTCTAACCCCTCCTAAACTTAAAATATGATCAAAATAGGTCATTTTGTGCATAAAAAGGATTTTAACACCCATTCTTAAGCCTTTCAGAACTTCTAACGAAAACTAGGGCTAAGGAGAAGAGAGGAAGAGCAAGAATTCAAGGGAATTGAGAACAATTTCTTGAAATTCGATTGTCTATCTCCATCTTAGGTATGTAAGGCTAACCTAAAACATAAGAATGTTCTTCCATGTGCCCTTATTGATGGTAATAGATAGATTGTGAAAGTATTGACCTCTATACATGTTTTTCATGAATGTTTTCTTGTAAATTATACATATCCTATGTATTTTCATATGTTGATGATCATCATAAACTTGATTTACTCAATAAATGTATTTTTCATGAGTTATTGCATAAACCCTATATGTTATTTTATAAAAACAAATGCATGAGTGAACCTAGGGATTGAGTCTAGAGCCTTGATTTGAGAATGTTGATTGTGATTGTGATTGTGATATGAGCACGATGATAGGTTGATAGAACTTGATGGTCCTAAAAGTTTTCCTGATTGAACTCTAAAAGATAGGTCTAAATTGAAAGTACTCTGACGTGATTGCTTAATTCACTCTTGAAAGGTTGATGGATTGATATGATTCCTTATGAGACTCATTGATTGGATTGATTGTTTATGAGCATTGAGTCTTGGGAGGAGTATCTAGCAACGAATTGAGCGAGAGTAAGTCCAACTTGAACTCATTAACTATGTCGCCAAACGTACGAGAGGATTGAATCGTTAAGGTGGATCTCGTGATAATGTTTCCCTGAAACAATAGAGGACATGATTGCTGCATCTACTATGGATATGATTTATTCTTACCTCGGCAATGTATTTAACGGTTGTGGCAATATCAGCGGGATTACTGTACGATTACTGACTCATAAGTGATTGTTGTTGGATAGAAGCAACTCCCATAAAAATCTACACTGATAGTACTCTGATTTGATTGGTTTGACCGCAATGATAGGATTGTCTATAATGGGTCATTATTTACTTTTTATTCTTGCTTTCGATACACATTTGACATTTTTTGATTGAGTATTTCTGCATTAATTATTGTTCTACATTATCTGTTTCGTTCAACTATTTTACATACTCGTACATTTCATGTACTGACGTTCATTTGGACTGCATCATTTCATGATGCAGAAACAGGTATTAGGGATCATCAACAGGCACATCATTCAGGATCCATTCGCATCCAGCTAATTGGTGAGCCTCCCTACTCCATATGATTCTCATTTATATTTTTATCTAGACTTTAGAGTTAGATTTTAGATTTTCTTATTTGATTTGAGGTAGTCATGAGTCTGTCATTGGCACCACTGAACAGTTGATAAAGGAGATGGTTGGAGTTGCTCAAGGATTATGACATGAGCATTCACTACCATTCAGGTAAAGCTAACATTGTTGTTGAAGCTCTTAGCAGGTTGTCAATGGGTAGCACATCCCATGTTAAGGAAGGAAAGAAGGAATTAGCCAAGGAAGTGCATCAGTTGGCTCGACTGGGAGTTCAACTTGAGGAGAATGATGAAGGAGGAGTTAATGTTCAGAATGGGTCTGCTTTATCCTTAGTGGAAGAGGTGAAAGAAAAGCAAGACCAAGATTTTGTCATACTCCAATTGAAGGAGGTTATCCACAAAAAAAAGTGAGTCTTCTCCAAACGGGGAGATGGAGTATTGAGATGCCAAAGTAGGTTGTGTGTTCCAGATCTTGATGGCATTCGAGACAGAATCATAGCGGAAGCCCATAGCACTAGATATTCCATTCCTCCTGGATCTACCAAGATATACCACGACTTGAGAGAAGTCTATTGGTGGAGTGAAATGAAAAGGGATATTGTTGAGTTCATTTCAAAATGCCTAAATTGCAAAAAAAGTGAAGGTTAAGCATCAAAGGACATGTGGATTGGCTCAGAACTTTGAGATTCCAGAATGCAAGTGGGAGATGATTAATATGGACTTTATTACTGGTTTACCGAGGTCTCGAAAGCAACATGATTCGATATACATGATTGTGGATAGGATGACTAAATCGGATCATTTCTTGGAAGTTAAAACAACAAACACTACGGAGTAGTATGCCAAGTTGTACATCCAGGAGATTGTGAGGTTGCATGGGGTTCCCTTGTCCATCATCTTGGATAGAAGATCTCAACTTACCTCCCAATTTTGGAGATCGTTCCAAAAAGGATTGGATACTAAGGTGAACCTTAGCACAACCTTTCATCTACAGACAGATAGTCAGGCAGAGCGTACAATTCAAACATTAGAGGATATGTTGAGAGCTCGTGTTCTTGATTTCAAGGGGAAATGGGATGATCACCTACAATTAATTGAGTTCGCATATAAGCATAGTTATCATGCAAGAATTCAAATGGCTCCCTACGAAGCCTTGTATGGGAGACGAATCACTGATTGGGTGGTTTGAGGTTGGGGAAGTGGAGTTGATTGGGCCTGATCTTGTCCACCAATCTATGGAGAAGGTCAAGGTCACCAGAGAGAGGTTAAGGACGGCCTAGAGTCGCCAAAAATCTTATACGACGTGAGGAGAAGAGACTTGGAGTTCGAGTAAGATGATTAGGTGTACTGAAAGTGTCACCTATAAAGGGTATCCTTAGATTTGGGAAAAGGGGAAAGTTGAGTCCACGCTATGTTGGACCTTATCAGAATGTAAAGAGGATTGGGAAGGTTGCTTTTGAGTTAGAGTTTCCTTTCGAGTTAGATAGAGTCCATCTATATTCTATGTGTCGATGTTAAAGAAATGCTTAGGATACCCTGCATTAGTGATCCCTATTGGTAGCATTGGAGTGAATGATAGCCTATCGTATGAAGAGGTTCCAGTTCAAATCCTTGATCGTCAGATTTGTAAGTTGAGGAACAAATAGATAGTCTCAGTCAAAGTCTTGTGGAGAAATAAATTCATTGAAGAAGCCATACGAGAACCTGAGGAAGAGATAAAGGCCAAATATCTGCACCTATTCGTGCCAAATTATGAGAGTGTTGAAGATAAATTTCTTACTCGTCGCTAAATTGATGTATCTATTATTGATGTGACTTTCGATTCTTGAGTTGAGAGTTTAATCGATCGAGTTGAATCTTGAGATGAATCTTGAGTTTATTCGTGCCTTGACATCCACCTATACTCATCATTCGAGGGCGAATGATCCCAAGGGGGAGATGATATAATGCCCGATAACATTACCAAAATACCCCTAGAGGGAGGGTATGTGCATAATGCATCTTCCAATGCTCGTATGGAAAATCCGAGGCCGTATTGTGATCATCACAAAATATTGAAAGGAAAAATGGCCTCAGTTGATTTTTAGAGCAACCTGATCAAACGAAAAAAAATTATTCAAAGCGCAAAATAGTGTTGGTGCATGACCATCACTTATATTTTTCAAAAAAAAATTTACGGGATTGAGAAAACTCGTTCAGAAACTTTTTCTAAAAATACACTATGCGTGACCAGTCCACGTTGCGGACTGGGTCTTTTCTGAATTGAAATTTCTAAATTATTATGAGGGGTATTTTGGTCAATTCTCAACCCCTCCTAGACTCCATACACGATATAATAAGGTCGTTTTGACATAAAAAGGGTCTAAAAACCCTCATTCTAAGTCCTAGCGCTAGGGCTTGAGGAAAGAGGAGAAGAGCCTAAGTTTGAGAGGTTCGATAAGAAATCCTAGACATGTTTTGATTGATAGATTCATCCCAGGTATGTAAGGCTAAACTAAAAGGTTGGATTGTTCTCTCATGTGCCCCATAGATGGTCATAGATGAGTTGATGGTTCAAGAGTCTCCATGCATGAATCCTTGATGGTTTTCCTTAAAATTCTATTTGAAATTACATGTTTTCTTTGATGATGATCATCATACTATTTGTTTTCTTGAATTAAACATTTTCATGAGAATTCACATAACCGTACATGACTAATTTGAAAAGCATGCATAATGAACTTGAGAATTGAGTCTAGAACCTTGAGTTGAGATTGTTGTTTGTGATGAGAGAATGATGACGAGTTGATAGAATTTGATTGCCTTATGAGTCTCTACAAATTAACTCTGCCAATGTGTCTATTTGATTGATTCCTAATGATTGTTCTAATGTTGAGTCATTGATGAGATTGATTGATGAAAGGGTTAAAGTCCCTATGAGTTGAATGATGATGGGATTCGAGTCCCTATGAGATACGGATCGTTGATGGGGCTTGAGTCCCTATGAGATTGGTTGAGATTGAGCTTTTATGAGCATTAAGTCACTAGAGGAGTATTGAGCACCAAAATGGGTAAGAGTGAGTCCCACTCGAACTCATTAACTACATCGCCATATGTAGGTGAGGCATAGAACCATTACATATACTATGGTTCCCTCTAGAGTAACAGTTCCTGAAAGCAATAGCGGACCTGTCAAGTATTTACTCCATATTGGGTGAGCTAATATGGTTTCGGATTGTTCGCTACCTGGCAAGTTTGGAACGGCTGTGGCAACATTAGTGAGATTATTGTACATTCACTGGCTCATAAGCAATTGTTCTCGGATAAGAGAAACTCTCATAAATTTCCTATCTTGAGTACTCTGAGTCAAGATGAGATGAGATAAGAGGAGGTGAGCTCCTCTGAGCTGAGATGAGATGAGAGGAGGTGACCTCCTTTGAGATGAGTCTAAAATGATAGATGAGTTTGAGTTGATGATGTGTTACTTATCTACTCTTTATACTTGCATAAATAGACATTTGACGACTTAATGTTATTTGATGATTACTTTGAGTTGATGTTCTTTCCATATTATTCTACCTGTTTCTGTTTCACTCAGTTATTTTACATATTAGTACATTCCACATACTGATAGATATCCCTTTTGGACTGTATTGTCTTATGATGCAGAGGCCGGTACTAGAGATCGTCAACAGGCGCTCCATTGAAGATCCGAGATTCACAGCTAATTTGGTGAGCCTCCCCTATCCCAAAAGATCCACTATTATTATTTCATATTACTTTAGAGTTTGATTAGACTATTCTTTATTTTGATTTGGGTAGCTATGGTTCTGTCATTGGCACCACACGATTAGTGATAAAGGCTTCATAGATGATGGTTGAACGTTGATGTTGGGATTGTGAGCTAGTTCTTTCTACTATCCTTTATTATTATATATATTCTTTTGAGACGTTAGATGAGATGTGTCCACTTACTTACTTTTATTTCTGGTGTTCAATAGAGTTTATTTGATTGAATGATGAGATGAGACTAAGTGGTTCTCTTGTGGACTAGCAATAGTCTCTGAGTGTCGGCATGCCAAGGGAACCTTCCCGGGGCATGACATTGATTGAGATGGATGATCTTATAAGCATTGAGTCTTGGGAGGTGTATCGAGCACCAAAATGAGTAAGAATAAGTCCAACTTGAACTCATTAACTACGTCGCCAAGCTTAGGAGTAGCCTAAGTCCGTTAAAGTCGAACAGGTTCCTCTTTGGTGAACTAAGTCTGTTAAAGTAGGACATGTTCCTATTTTTAGGACTAAGTTTTTAAAGTCGGACATGTCTCAATTTTCTTGTCTTGAAACAATAGGACTTGATCAGATTGATTGTCTAGATCCATTATGGATTCGATTTGTTCTTTACCTGGAAAGTACGGAACAGCTGTGGCAACATCAGCGAATTATTGTACAATCACTGGCTCATAGGTGATTGTTGTCGGATAAGAGAAACTCTCATATAGGTTTTATACTGATAGTAATCTGATTGGATTGGATTTTATTCAGATTGGATGGGATTGTGTTATATTGATAGGTCATTGTCTACTCTTCATTATTGCTTTAGTTATTTGACATTCTGATTGAGTATGTTCTGAGTTGATGTTATTTTTATACTATTCTGCCATTATCTGTTTCGTGCAGCCATTTTACATACTTGTACATTCCACGTACTGACGTGCATTTGGACTGCATCATTTCATGATGCAAAAACAGGTACTAGAGATCGTCAACAGGCGTATCGTTGAGGATATATTGCAGTCAACTAAGTTGGTGAGCCTCCCTTACTTCAGAGGATCTTTATTTTATCTTCATCTCGCTATTAGAGTCGGACTTTAAGTTAGCTTTATTTTAATTTGAGATAGCCATGGGTTTTTCATTGGCACCAATTGATAATGACTGAGGCTTCATAGACTAGAGTCAAGTTGTTGATTTGAGACTATGTTGAGCTAGTTTCTTTTATACTAACCTATTTTATTGATATGATTTTTGAGACTTAGAATGTCTACCATTTATTATCTTTAGTCTTCCACTGATTTTCTATGAATGTTGAGTGAATGAATGTGATGAGGCCAAGTAGTTCGCTTGGGGACTAACAATAGTCTCTGAGTGCCGGCCACGTCTAGCATATCCTCCCGGTGCGTGACAGTTTTTAACAGTTTCACTTGAATTATAACATGAACAAGATGGAGTTGTCATTGGCAAAACTATTGGATGAGCTGCAGGTAGTACAGACCATCATCAAGCAACAAATTCCTACAGCAATGTTGGCAGACATGGCTGGCCCATCTTCTTCTAAATCAGTGAAAGCCCAAAAGAAGAAGAAGAAGCAGCATCCTCGAAAGGCTTCCACACAAGGAGGTCCCAAGGGTGGTTTAGACAAGCCAAAGGAAAGTATCTCCATCGTAAGCAGTCTGGACATCACAAAAAGCAATGCCCTGATTTACAAGTTAAGATGAAAAATAAAGAAAATTCTTTTTTAAATGTCATTGACACCTATTTAGCGGTTGTTTCTACCCAATTATGGGTTGTAGATTCAGGAGCCATTGATCATGTCTGTACTACTTCATAGGGGTTTCAGGTGACATGACAGCTAAGTGAAAATGAAATATCTATTTTTCAAGCTAATGGAGAATCAACATCAGCCCTAGCTATAAGAGATATTTTCATGTCTTTTATTCCTTCGCGGATTCTTGTTTTAAATAATGTCCTCTATGTACCTTCAATAAGAAGGAATTTAGTTTCAGTTTAAAAATAACGGATGCTGGCTATTCAATTTGTTTTAATAATAATTGTGTTGTTATTAAGCGTAATAACCATTTTATCCATAGTGCTCCAAAAATACATGATTTATTTATGTGTGAAGTTTTCCATAACATGCTACAACAAAATGAACTACATGACATTGATGTTTCAAACGAAACAAAGCGTATTTTTTTATTGAGTTCTACTTACTTATGGCACTTACTTCTCTGTCATATTAATATAAATAAGATTTCTAAGCTAGTTTCTGATAAACCTTAGAGTTTATTGAAAGTGGAGGCAATACCAACTTGTGAATCTTGTATAGAAGGTAAAATGACAAAGAGACTTTTCCTTTCTAAAAGAAATAGAACAATTAATACATTGGAATTAATTCATTCTGATTTGTGTGGCCCTATGAATATAACAGCAAGAGGTAGTTTTGAGTATTTTGTAACTTTCACAAATGATTACTCGAAATATAGATACATTTATTTGTTACACCACAAATCTGAATGCTTTGAAAAATTCAAAGAATTTAAGATTGAAACGGAAAAATGTGAAACGGGAAAATGACATGATAAACATATCCAACCATTATGATCTGATCGTTGTGATGAATACCTTTCTGCTGAATCCATTAAGTACTTATCAGAAAAAGGAATTACTTCTCAATATTCAGCCCTAGATACACCTCAACAAAATGGTGTGGCAGAACGCAGAAATATAACCCTTTTAGAAATGGTTAGATCAATGTTAAGTTATTCTGATTTATCTTTAAGATTTTGGGGCTATGCCTTGGAAACTGTGAATTATATTATAAATTTGGTTCCTTCTAAATATGTTCCGTTAACCCCATTTAAATTATGGAATAGGTGCAAGCCTAATCTACGACATATTTTGATTTGGAGTTGTCCAGCACATGTGCTAAAAGGTAAACAAACAAGTTGAAATCTAGAACAGAAGTATGCATTTTCATTTGATATCCAAAAGGCGCTAAAGGAGGTTTATTTTACTGTCCTAAGGAACAAAAGGTGATTGTCTCCACAAACACCAAGTTTCTAGAATAGGAATATTTAATGAACCGTTTCTTAGAAGTAAACTTGTGTTACAAGAACTATCCAAAAGAATAACAAGACATGAATTGACAGAACAAGTTCCACAATCAGTTGGTGATATTCCATTACGACCACATAGTGGGAGACATCTCAATAGGTATGAAATTGTGGCTGAGGCAACACAGGAGGTTGTTGTAGAGAAAACTCTAGACATTTCACTACCACAGAGTAGTGGGAGCAACGTCAAGCAATCGGCCATTGTGGAGGAACCTATTCGGGAGGATATTCAGGTTGTTTCGGACTTAGTCTAAGAAGTAGCTCATCATGTAGTGGCTAGTTGTTGTAGTAGGAGAGTTATTAGAAAGCCTAAAAGGCTTGCGCTCTTGGGAAAATCATATGATAGTATTCTTGAAGATCCTAATACAAATCGTTAAACTATGCCAAAGCATTACATAATATAGATGCTACAATGTAGATTGTTGCTATGAAATCTGAAATGGAGTCTGTGTACTCTAATCATGTCTGGGATCTTGTAGAACCACCTGTGGGTATTAAACCAATTGGATGTAAGTAGATCTTCAAGAAAAGTGAGGTGTGGATGGAAAAGTGAAAACTTTTAAGGCTAGGCTTGTTGCGAAAGGGTTCACTCAAAAATAAGGAATTGATTATGAGGAAACTTTTTCGCCGATAGCCTCGCTTAAATCCATTAGAACTATGAGATTTGGCAAATGGAAGTCGGCTTAGAATTCTTATCCATTAGAATTCTCTTATCCATTACAATTCTCATATCAAGACGGCTTTTCTTAATGGAAGTCTTGATGAGTGTATCTATATGGCACAACCAGGGGGTTTCATAGAAAATGGCAATGAGCACATGGTTTGTAAACTTAAAAGATCTATTTATAGATTGAAACAAACATCTAAAGCACGAAATATTTGTTTTGACAAGTTGATTAAGACTTGTTATCATGCCCCGGGAGGGTACCCTTGGCGTGGTCAGCACTTAGGAGAACCATTATTGATTCTCCAAGAGAACCACCTGGCTTCATCGTCAAATTTATTCGACAGCGAAACAAATTTCTCAATTAGAATAAAACGTTACCAGAATTAATCTAACTCTACTAACTCATAGTTTCCAAAAATAAGTTTGGAAATACAAAATGCTAAACAAATCGTCTACTCAAATTCTATAAAGCCTCTACTCAACAATCTAGATGGTGCCATGACAGGCCATGACACCCCAAGAAAAAGAAAAATACTAGATCAACTCAGAAGATAAAAGGGCTCCTCCCGAAAGCAAGGAGGGCTCACTAACTCTTAGGAATGCACTGATCTAGACCTCAACATTGCGCGGGCTGAAGTCCTCTATCACCTGTATCTGCATCATGAAACAATGCAGATCCAAATGGATGTCAGTACATGGAATATACTAATATATAAAATAGCTCAAGAATACAAAACTCAACTCACTTACCTCGACTCAACAACTCATGCTCAACTCTATACATGCAAGTTTTAAAGTAAATCATGCTTTTAAAGTAAAATCGGTAGAAGTATATTTAGGTTAAAAGTATCATGCTCAATCAGTGTTGTTTAGGAGTTTCTGTTAACTGACGTCCAATCCCATCACCTTTATTTTGGTAATGCACAATGAAGGCGACGGTGTTGTCACGCCCGTCCTAAACTTTCCACGGTAAAGGACTGTCAACTCTCTCATAGATACATAGTAAATGTATAACTTGTGAGACATGAGTCGCCAAAACATATTGTACAACTATCCTACGCTAGCAACATAGTTTTATGGGTTAGAGTAGTTATTCACTCGCTCCCAGCTCGGTGCTTGATACTCCTCCCAAGACTAAAACTTGCTCAATCAACTCAATCCTCAAAGCTTAGTCAATCATATCAAATCTCAACCTTATTAGGTTATCTCATCTCAACTCATCTCAGTTCTCATTAACTCAGTCAAATAATAAAGACAATAAGGCTCAACCAGACTCAAACAACCATTCAGACTCACTCAATGAGACTCATCATGTAATGCAAAACAAAGTATATGTATCGTAATATGTGTCTACATTCAACATGCTTCTCATGCTCAATAATACTCAATTACTCATCTTAGATAATCAGACTCAAACCTCAACTCACTCCATGTATAGAATTTCACAAAATTATGCAATTTAGGGCTCATGATATCAAGAAATAAATACTCGTGGTGGACACCACACAGTCTATATAGATCCTCTCGGCTTGAATGGACTTAGCAACAGGAGTAGAAATAGAAAATGGCTCAAGTAAGCACTCCGGAAGGATCTCATATCTAGCAGCCATATATGGCATCACAAAAGAACAAGTTACACCCAGATCAAGTAAAGCATAACAATCAAGAGTAAATACTCAAAGCATACTAGTCATAACATCTGGTGCAACCTCTTGGTCCTATCGGTTCCTCATTACATACAGACGGTTTGTCCCACTGCCTGCCCCTAGTGCCCTCTCTGGTTACCCCTTGCTGGTGGTGTTGTGGTAGAAGACTAGGCCTTATTGCCTTACACTCCCTTTGGAAATGGCCCAGTTGGCCACACTTGTAACAACCATTTCCTCCATCCCTACATTCTCCCAGATGCATCTTGCCATATTCCCCACAAGGTTACTTCCCTCTAGAGCCAAGGGTCACACTTGCTTGAGACTATGCACCCTGTGCCCTAAAGTTTGGCTAACCTTGGGACCTCTGTATACCTGTGGCTCGGGGCTGGTGCACTAGCTGAAGATGGTGCATTGCTACAGGACCTCTTCTGGAATTAAGACTTATCTCTCTTACCCTGCTTGGTCTGATTAGGCTCAGGCCTTGCTGACTTAGCCTTCTTGCTCAGATGCTCCTCTTTGTCTTTCTTCTTATCCTCCTCTATTTGCTTGGCATAAATGATAATTTTGGAGATATCCATATCTGGGATCAACAAATCCGCCTTGCACTCCCTCTTCATATGCCTACCCAACCCAAATACCACTTTCCTCATCCTTACTCTCATATCTTGGACCATCTCTAGGGCATACCTGGACAACTGGATGAATTTCAGGCTATACTCTTTAACAGTCATCCCTTCTTATTTCAAATTTAAGAAATCCTCAACCTTTGCCTCTCTTGACTCCAAAGGTAAAAAGTGATCGAGGAAGACACTCTCAAACTCATACCAAACAGTGGGCTCAGCCTCCTCACCTCAACTTTCTTTCCACTGATTGTACCAAACATTAGCCACGTCCTTGAGCTGATAGGCAGCAAGCTCAAGTCCCTCAATCTCGATCGTATGCATAGTTTTCAGCACCTTCCGCATCTCATCAATGAAGTTCTAAGGGTCCTCCTCAACCTTTGACCCAGTAAAGACTGGTGGGTTCATCCTCAGGGAATCCCTCAATCTTGTGGAAATCGTTGGCTCTTGAGGGTTAGAGCTAGGAGCCTATGAACCCTGATTCCTTCTCTGGGCAGCGTGAGCTAAGTGATAGCTCCTCTGAAGTCAGCCTCTATGGTAGGAGCAGGTGGAGTAGTAGGTGCCTCAGGAACACCTGTGGCTCTGGACGGTCGAACACGACACCTCGTTTCCACCAGAGGAGGCACCTCTGAAGTTGGCTTCTCAGCATTGCTGGTTGAAGCATTTCTTTAGGTCACAGTACGATTAGAAGACATGATTTGCAAGCGCGTATGGCACGAGTTATAAGTAGCTTTGTAGAGTTTTGACTCTATCACACGGAGTCAGAATACAAGAAAGTGTAACAATTCCTAATGTCCTATAGCCTTCCGCTTATAAAGTGTGGTGCACAACATACCCATAAACAAGACTCTACTAGACACGACTTCATCGACACCCTAGGACTCTTGAACTCTGTGCTCTGATACCAAGTTTGTCACTCCCCCGAAGGGTACCCTTGGTGTGGTAGCACTTGGAGAACCATTGTTGATTCCCAAGAGAACACCCTGGCCTCATCGTCACATTTCCTCGACAATGGAAGAAATTGCTCAGTTAGAATAAAACATTACCCGAATAAATCTAACTTTACTAACTTATAGTTTCCAATGAATAAGTTTGGAAATACAAAATACTCAACAAATCCGCTACTCAGTATCTATAAAGCCTCTACTCAACAGTCTAGATGGTGCCATGACAAGCCATGACACCCCAAGAAAAAGAAAAATACTAGATCAACTCAAAAGATAAAGGGGCTCCTCTGGAAAGCAAGGAGGGGTTACCAACTCGGGGGAATGCACAGATCCAGACCTCAATGGTGTGCGGGCTGAAGTCCTCTATCACCTGTATCTGCATCTGCATCATGAGACGATGCAAGTCCAAATGGGCATCGATACATGGAATATACTGGTATGTAAAATAGCTCAAGAACATAAAACTCAACTCACTCACCTGAATCAAAAACTCATGCTCAACTCAGTACATGCAAGTTTTAAAGTAAATCATGCTTTTAAAGTAAACTCGGTAGAAGTAAACTCAGTTTAAAAGTATCATGCTCAATCAGTATTGCTTAGGAGTTTCAATTAACCGATATCCAATCCTATCACCTTTAGTTTGATGATGCACAACAAAGGCGATATCATTGCCACGCCCGTCCTAAACTTTTCACAATAAAAGACAATCAAATCTCTCATGAATCCATATTAAATGTCCAACTTTTAGGACATATATCGCCAGAACGTGATGTACGACTATCCTACACTAGCACATAGTTCTGTGGGTTAGAGTAGTTATTTATTTGCTTCCAACTCGATGCTCGATACTTCTCCCAATACTAAAACATGCTCAGCTCCTCAATCAAGTCAATCCTTAAAGCTCAGTCAATCACATCTAATCTCAACCTTAGTAGGTTATTTCATCTCAACTCATCTCAATTCTCATCAACTCAGTCAAACAATAAAGACAATCAGGCTCAACTCAGACTCAAATGGTCATTCAGACTCACTCAATGAGACTTATCATGTAATGCAAAACAAGGTATATGTATAATAATATGTTTCTATATGCAACATGCTTCTCATGCTCAATCAGACTTAATTACTCATCTCAGATAATCAAACTCAAACCTCAACTCAGTTCATGCGTAGAATTTCACAGAATTATGCAATTTAGGGCTCATGATATCAAGAATTAAATGCTCATGTTAATCTTATGCCAATAGTCATGCAACATTATTATTATCTCATATATATCATAAGGACTCATAATAAATGTTGAAACTCAATAGCTAGATGAAAGGGATTTCATAACTCAACTCTTGCTCTAAGTTTGATTCAAATCAGTGATTGAGGCGTGTGAATGAACGTGGTTT
This sequence comes from Solanum rostratum, assembly GCA_029948455.1. Lineage (NCBI taxonomy): Eukaryota > Viridiplantae > Streptophyta > Magnoliopsida > Solanales > Solanaceae > Solanum > Solanum rostratum. The sequence goes on from CM057054.1 coordinate 43,288,398, forward strand.
CACACTTTAGTAAGCCCTGCATACCTGGAAATAGAAGATATAGTCAAACTCCAATAATCTCCTTGTTGCAATTAAGAATCCTTATTGTTTCCTCTCCTCTGGTGTTTTAAAAAAATCTCTAAGCGTGAAGAATGATGAAGATACACTTAGGATTTGTTTTCAGGACTTAAATTAAGTCCAAAATGTCCAAGGTCTTAATTTAAAAGGGACAGGAATAGACAAAATTACCCTTCTTAAAAATTGTCGCCTAGGTCTACGAGACCCAATCTATGGGTTGTAGACCATTCTACGAGCCGTGGATGACCTCTCGTAAATAAGGGGTCATGAAATTTGAGTTACTAGAATTTGGCACGAAACCTCCTCTATAAGCGTAAAACATTCTACGGGTCATCTGCTAACTCGTAACTCAAGATACAGAAAAGTTGGTATTCGGACCTCCAATTCACGAAACCAATCTACGGGCCGTGGAAACTTTATGGGTCATATTCTATCTCGTATATAGGCCTCACACTTGGAAAATTTCACCAAGTCAACTAGGGGGGTTTATAAGACCTATTTTATGGGTCTTAGATCTCCCTACGGGTCGTAGATGCCCTCATGGATTCTCTTTTCAACCATTTTTCTCAGTCTTTCCTCAGCATCTTCTGTGCATATACTCCAGATTAGGTAGAAGAAATTAGGGGGCGTTACACTTGTGATTTTGATTAACTTAAAAATGAGTCATGCGTTTATAAAAAGTTGGAGGGAGATGGAGTAAAAAATTTTATTCTGTAAGTAGATGATATTTTACTCATAGGAAAAAACGTGAGCATGCTGAATTATATTAAGGAATGGTTGTCGTCTCATTTTGATATGAAAGATTTAAGAGAAACGGCTCATATCCTTGGGATCAACCTTATCCGAGATCGTAAACAAAGGATATTAGGTTTGTCTCAAGCACTTTATATTGACACTATTCTTGTAAGGTTTAACATGCTAAAATCCAAAAAGGGATTTCTTCCTTTTATACATTGAATCACTTTATCAAAGGACCAGTCACCCAAAATGACTGACAAGATAGAGAGTATGAAGGCAGTCCCTTATGCTTTCGGGAGCCTCATGTATGTTATGTTATGTACCAAACTAGATATCTGCTTTGCTGTAGGCATGGTTAGCAAATTTCAATCTAATCCTGGACTAAAACATTGGACACTAGTCAAGCATATAATCAAGTATTTGTAAAGGACTAGGGATTACATGCTTGTTTTTCATCCTGGAAATGTTGTACCTATCGAGTATACAGATTCATATTTCTAGTCATATAGAGATTTAAGAAAATCTACCTGAGGATATATATTTACTTTGGGAGGTGGAGCCGTAATATGGAGGAGTATCAAGCAGTCTTGTGTTGCTAATTCCACCATGGAAACTGAGTATGTGGCTACCTCTAAGGTGGCTAAGGAGGTTGTTTGGCTGGGAAGCTTCCTAAAAGAGCTTGGAGTAGTTCCTTTGGTTGAAGCACCAATCACACTCTATTGTGATAACAGTGGGGCAGTTGCAAACTCGAAGGAACCACGTAGCCACAAAAGAAGTAAACGCATTGAGAGAAAATATCACTTGATTCATGATATACTCAGAGGGGTGATGTGACAGTTATGAAGATTGATTCGAAGAACAATTTCGTAGACCCATTTACAAAAGGATTACTTTAGAAGGTTTTCAATAATCACATAGAAGAAATGGGTGTTAAAATTGTGGTTGCATGGTTATGAGTCTAAGTGGGAGATTGTTTGGATATACCATTAACCATGCAATTGTATTATAGTATTTTTGGATCCCTTGTAAAGACAATTTATATTGTTGTAATAAAGTCTTGGTTTAAATAGATCATTGTATATATAAGTGTGTCCACTACTCATATTACAGATGATTTTGTGTATGGAGTGTTTTAACTCATACATGGAAGATTAAAATTATCGATTCATATAAGTTATAAATTAATGTTCACGATTAAAGATGAAGTAGTACAAACATCTTGTTGATCGTAGCACAAGTTAGATATTATTTGATCTTGATTATGGGAGTGGTTAAACTCCAACTTCTTGTGCTAATACATTTTGAATATATTGAACGGACCAATCAGAGAAATTTATTTATGTTATGAATTTTTATAAATAAATTATGTAGTTTATTGCATGTACTTATACTCTTAATCTTGATATAATTGTTAATCTCTATGTGATTTAATTTATTATTTTAATATATTTAAAAGGTCAGATTTTTTCAATGAGTCGATAAAATTCTAGTAGATTGGATAATGACAAATTGCATTAGTGAAATAAGAATTAGTTGATAGAACCGTGTCTCTGTCACAATTTAAAGACACCCCTTTATGGTTACTTATAAGTTTTCACGTGAAAATCCTGCAGATGGATTTTAATATCTGTCATGTGAAATAAATTAAGTAAAATAGTAAATGATTAATTTAGTCAATAAATTAATATTTTTTCAGAGAATTTAATTTATTGATTGGCATCGGTAATTCTAACACGAGGAGTTAAAATAAGATGTGATGGTGGATTTTGAATTTAAATCGAGGAGTTCAATTACAAAATTTTTAATGAAATAGTTTGTAATTTATTATGATATAATAATTCTTTCAATTATGAATTATTATCATAATAGGAAGCCTCTATTAATAAGTCCACGGTCCCTACTGTGTCTGTGTTTATTAGTCAATTTAGGAGAATACAAAGAATATTCTGGAAGAAGTTTAACAATTAATGTTCCATATATTTTATTTTAAAGGTAAAGATACTATTTATTAAAAACGAAATATTGACTATTAAATAAGAGATGAAAAAGGTTTTGGCTGATTTGGGATTTATGAATATTGAAATCAGCCAAATCAATAGTCATAAATTAGCCATAATTGGCCAAAACCGTTTTTCTCCTTCATCTTCTTTCCCTCTTCTATATATCTGAAAAGATATATAGGTGGAGAAGGGAGAAGAAGAGATATTTAGTTCTTGAAACAAACTTGCCCACACGAGTTGAAAGTGAGTAAGTGACCGGAAAGCATTAGAAGATCGTGGTCTTGATTCCTTCACTGGGAACGATTTGTCAAAAAGCTTCAACAGGTACGATTTCTTGATTTTGTTGTTTATCGTTTATATTATCAGGTTACCACGTAAGTTGTGATCCTGTAATTCTGCTTATGTTGTGTGTATGATTTGTACTCTAACACTACCCATAATGACAGGGTCATATCGTTACAGGGGAGGTGGTGGTTAATATTTTTAGGTAAAAAATCTAAATCAAGTTATTTATAAAAATTCATGGGGATTTATTATTAATGTTCTTATCCTTACAGACTGGCACATTCAGAAAAGACATTCAACCTCACATTTTAGAAATTAGAGGATGCAAGCACGAGCTAATATAAAAAATGAATTAGAATAAAGATAATTATAATTCAATTGTTTCAAATAGGATGCATTATAATTCTATGATTTCAAGGTCAAGTTAACATATAGAGCGGTAACTTAATTGATAAGTTCTCAAATTTTTCATAGATACAATGAGTATTTCAAATTTTATGCATTGCATTTTCTTTTATTCCTTACTTGTTTTCAAATGTAATAAAATATATTATTAAATAATTATGACTAATTATAACTTAATATCCTTAATTATCCTTTGGGATGGAGGTCTCAAGTTCAAAATCCTTACCAGCAAAAGTAAGGAATTTGCCTTTTGGGTCTAGTTTGCGTAGTATGGGTTCTGTTGGGATCGCAACTACATTTTTTATGTCATAAAAAAGAAAAACCTTAATATGCTTAACTGCTTGTAATACTTTTAAAGCATAGTTATGCATCATAAATACGTATAATATATATTTACATTGTCTGGGGGTTATTTGAAAAGTCACCTGGTAATTGAAATTGGTATAATTATAAAGATAATAACCTCTTATGATGACTTGTTTGTTTGCCATAATATAATTACAGTGTAATTACACGTGTATGTTTGATTGCACAAGTGTAATCATAAAGTTATGTTAAATTTTAAAAATAAAGGTTAATTATCTAAAATTAAAAATTTATATTAGACAAATAAGAAACTTTATTAATGATATAAAATTAAATATTTAAGATATATATTATCTTTTGAGAATATATTAATATGTTCTTAACTAATATTAAAAAAAATAATTAATTTTTATTTTTAAAATAATATTTTAATTAAATTAATCATGAAATTTAAAGTACAAAATCACTAGGAACATCATTGAATGCATGTTAGACAAAAAGATTTGTATTTATATAACATCATAAAATTATTAAAACATTAGGCAAAAATATAATCTATCTAGTCTAACTAAAGAAAAAGTTTACAATGTAAAATATCTAGTCAATACTCCTAAAATAATTGAAATTGAAACTATGATATAATTTCTAAATTTAAAACATAAAATTAACATAATAATTTTATGTCAAATTTCAACATATTGTACATAAATATGATTTAGAAGAAAAGAAAAACATAAGTCTATAACCTTATTTAACAAAAAATTCACATAAGTCTATAACCTTATTTAACAATGATAATTTTAAAACTAAAATACCAACAAAGTTAAGCTAATGAAAAAAATAAAGAAATAATAAATAAAAATAAATAATACAAAAAATTACATGGAACACATGAAGGAAATGAAATATTAATAACATAAAATAAAAAGAATTTTAAAAGTAAAAATAAAAAATAAAAAAAGAAATCAAAATAATTACATCGTGATTACCATCAATTTATGGTGAATTAGAGAGTGTAATTACCTTTGTCAATTAAATTCAATTATCTGCTAATCAGGTAATTATATAACCAATCAAATATATCAGTATGTCATACTCAATTACATTAAGGCTTTGTGTGGAAAGCCACCAGGTAATTGGTTTGTCATGTTTGTTTATCACAATGTAATTATATTGTAATTACAAGTGTGCTTCTTGAAATTTTAAATACCAAATTTAATTATCTAAAATTAAAAATTTATATTAGATAAATAAAAATATTTATAAATAATATTAAATTAAATATTTAAGAGATATATTGTCTTTTGAAAATATATTAAATTAATAAACATATGATCTTAACTCATATTATTAAAAAAAAATTAGTATATAAACTAAAATTAAAAGTTTTATGAATATATGAAATGCAGTGTTTGATTAAAAAATACAACTATTATAAATATAATGAATAACATAATTATTAAAATATTTGACAAAAAGATAATGTCACAACCCAAAAATGGACGTGATGGCACTTGCTCAAACCCAGCAGAACAAATCAGCCTAAACCCAACAAGAAATCGAAATAATGTGTGGAAGTACTAAATAAAATAGATAACTAAAAGGAGAAATCTTCACAAACTTAAGTAACACCCAAGGATTTGGTTGTCACGTGTACAAACCACTAGTCATACAGAAATCTAAAGAATTACAAGTTTGAAACTGTCTTTCTTCTCAAATAGAACAAAGCAGGAAGGAAACAGGAACAAGAGAGTCAACAAAAAGACAACAGCTACCTCTCGAAATCTCCTGAGAAGCCTCGGATGATCAAGAAAAATACTACTCACGGTCCGGGCTCAAAACCTACACAAGTGTAGAAGCAAGGGTGAGTACCAAAAACAACGCGGTACCCAACAAGTCAACTAACAAAACAGAATAAACCCAATAGAATACACAAACTCCTTTCACACCCAGCCACATACCGCCGAACTACACACCATCACTTAGAAAAGTCCCAGTCCAGCAACACATAACACATTCTAGAGATAGTTTTCAGTATGTCACTAATGTCAAATCACAAGTCACAACTCACAAGTAACAACACAATCAAACACAGGAATAACATCATGCCACACAGGAATATGCAAGGATGAGATGCAATGCTTATGCAATAATTGCTGGCAATGACCTCGGCATCATAACATCACTGAAAAATACAACAATATCACAACATCGCTGATAAAGATCTCGGCATAATATCATCGCCGGCAAAGACCTCGGCATCACAATATCATCACCGGCAAAGACCTCGGCATCACAATATCATCGTCGGCAAAGACCTCGGCATCACATCTCGATCGGTAAAGACCTCAGTCCCAACTTGTTACCATCTCACTCATATCAATATTCAGAATAATGCAAACGGATGCGTCATAGAATGAATGAACATGAGATGAAGTCCACAAACAAATCCACTCATAATCACCAACCACAATAATATATCTCAAAATTTAGGATTTTCATCACTTAACCACATGTTTAATTCAAGTGTCACAACAACACACCAACTCGCATTTATATTTAAGCACCTCATTAAAATATTTCACGAATCACACATAGAAGAAAGGATAATTTGAGAATCCTACGAGAATTATAAAGTTTTGAAAGTTCACTTGCCTTAATTAAATCTCGATCAATCATACACTTGAGTCTTTCCCTTTCGAATAGAATCTGTAGCACCACGATCTGGTCAAATAAATTATCACAATAAGATTTTGAAACTAACAAGACCCACATTACTATACGTCTAACCTAGACCCCAAAAACTAGTTAATTTCATAGTTAACTCTCAAAATTTCAAACCTAGGATTAAGTCTTAATTCCTCCAAATAATATAAATTTGAGGATATTCACCTAATATACTACACCTAATTTTAAATTATTTATTTCAATATGATAAAACTTAAATCATAATATGGTAATAAAGGAAAATATGAAAAGCCACACGAATAGTCGGTTAATGGCTACTACACTGTAACCAAGATAGAATTGGAGAAAAATATTCTCCAAATTTCATCACCATTAGCTTTTCTTATTTTCATACATTTTCCAATTAACAATATAATATTAGTAAATTCCATCCAAATTATTGTGACCAATATGTGCAGCGTCAATTCCCACTAACTATGGCCCACTGTGACAAGGAATAAACCACCATTATACAATATAAAAAAAAATCCTTTAATGTCACCAAAAGAAATCACACTGGTTTGGTACTATTTTGTCTTTTCTTTTCTTTCTTTTTCCACCTGACACGCACACAAGGAAATTTTTTTCATATATTATATATACTACCTCTAATCCAACTTATTAATAAGGCATATACAGTAGAGTACTTACGTAGAAGCAAACTTCTCTGGTGTTGCGGCGGTGATCCGACAATCTCCTCGTCCCCTTCTTATTTTATTTTTTTCTTTTAAAACTGATAACTCCCAATAACCTAATTTAATACATAGGTCAAGTGGATATAGGGTTTTAAACAAATTAATATTTAGCCCATCACTTATTAATTATTCAAACTTACCCCTAAATTAAATAGTCTTAGTTATTGAATAGTCCAAAGTACCTATTTAAAATATTCTTAAATAAATCTTGTAGGAAATCAAGAGGACTAATTTTAGAAACGATATTATGGGTCATTACATTATCCACCACTAAAAATCATGTTCGTCCTCGAACATAAGGTAAAAAAAAAGTACCTGAAGCTTCGAAAAGATGAGGATATTTAGCACGCATGTCAGACTCTGTCTCCTAAGTCGCCTCTCTAACTGGACGATTCTTCCATTGCACCTTCACGGAAGCAATCTTTTTGTTTCTAAGATTTTGAACCTGTCTATCCAAAATAGCTATAGGCTCCTCCTCAAACAACAAGTCTGGACTCAACACTACCGAATCAAATGAAAGTATATGAGACTCACCAGGCATATACTTCCGAAGCCTGGAGACATGAAACACAGGATGCACGGATGACAAGCTAGGTGGCAAGGCTAGTCTATACGCCACCTCTCCAACTCACTCTAAAATCTCAAATGGGCCAATAAATCGGCGGCTAATCTTTCCCTTCTTACCGAACCGCATAACACCCTTCATAGGTGACACTCTAAGCCAAACATGATCGCGCACTATAAACTCTAGGGCTCGAACCCTCCTATATGCATAACTCTTTTATCGACTCTGAGCGGTCAACAACCTACCCTGAATCATACGGACCTGCTCCATAGCATCCCTAAAAAGTCTGCATCTAATGAGTCCATCTCAGTAAAATCAAACCAACCAATCGGAGATCTACACCCCCTATCATACAAATCTTCGAATGGAGCCATCTGTATACTGGAGTGGTAACTATTATTATAGGCAAACTATGCTAAGGGCAAGTGTTGGTCCCAACGGGAACCAAAATCGATCACACACACTCGAAGCATGTCTTCCAACACCTAAATTGTCCGTTTAGACTGTCCATCTGTCTTAGGGTGAAAGGCTGAACTCATATCCAGCTGAGTGCCTAGACCATGCAGCAAGGCCCTCCAAAAATGTGAAGTAAAGAGTGAACCCCGATGCGAGATGATAGAAACAGGCACACCATGCAATCTGACTATCTGACTGATGTAAAACTCAGCCAACTTCTCTGCTGTGTACTTAACCTTGACGGGAATGAAATGGGCAGACTTAGTCAATCGATTCACAACTACCTAGATAGAGTCATAACCACCCATGGTAGTGGGCAAACCCACCACAAAATCCATGCTGATACGCTCCCACTTTCATGTAGGAATAGACATCCTCTGTAACTCACCTCCAAGCCGCTGGTGCTCACACTTAACCTGCTGACAAGTTAAACACTTGGACACGAAATCTGAGATGTCCTTTTTCATGCCACACCACCAGTAATGCTGACTCAGGTCATGATACATCTTCGTTGCTCCTGGATGAATGGAATAACAAGCACAATGCGCCTCATCCATGATCACTCTAATCAAGTCCCCCACCTTAGGCACACAAATTCGACCTCCAATCCTCAAGACACCATCAAGATCAAGTGTCGCTTCCTTAGCCTCTCCTCTAATCACCTTGTCTCTGATGAGACACAACTTTTCATCCTCAAACTGGCGCTCTCGAATCTGGTCCATCAAGGAATAACGAGCCTCAATGAAAGCAAGTACACCACCCTCATCAGAAAGTTGTAACCAAACTAGGCCATTAGCTAGATGCTAAACATCTCTGGCCAAAGGTCGCTCCTCAACTCTAATGGCGGCTAGACTCCCCATGCTAGAAGTCTTTCGACTCAAGGCATTAGCCACCACATTAGCCTTCCCCGGATGATATAAGATGGTCAAATCATAGTCTTTTAGCAACTCAATCCACCTACGCTGCCTTAAGTTTAGATCCTTTTGACTGAAAATATATTGAAGACTCCTATGATCAGTGAAGACCTCACTATGAACCCCATATAAGTAATGACGCCACAACTTAAGCACAAAAACTACAGCCGCTAGCTCCAAGTCATGGGTAGGATAATTCTATGCATGAACCTTCAACTGTCTAGAAGCATAGGCAATCACTTTCCCCTTTTGCATCTACACACCACCTAATCCAACTCCTGAAGCATCACAATACACCGTAAAGTCCACACCTGCCTCAGGTAGTGTCAAAATGGGAGCTGAAGTCAACAAAGTCTTGAGCTTTTGGAAGCTCTCCTCACACTCATCGGACCAATGAAAGGCTACATTTTCTGAGTTAATCTAGTCAATGGGGCCGCAATAGAAGAAAAACCCTGAATAACCGCCAATAATACCCAGTTAACCCCACAAAACTGCAAATCTCCGTAACTGAAGTAGGCCGTGTCCACCCTCTAACTGCCTCAACCTTAGCCGGATCCACTCTAATCCCATCCTTGGACACCACATCCCCTAATAATACCACCGAATCAAGCCAGAACTTACACTTGGAGAATTTTGCAAATAACTTTTCCTCCCTCAACCTCTGTAACACTATCCTCAAGTGACGAACATGATCAACCTCAGTCTTGGAATATATCAGAATGTCATCAATGAATAATATCACAAAAGAATCTAAGTACGGACGAAACACCCTATTCATCAACTCCATGAATGCTGCAGGGGTGTTAGTCAACCCGAAGGACATCACCAAAAATTCATAGTGGCCATAACGAGTTTGAAAAGCTGTCTTAGGAATATCTTATGCCCTAATCCTCAACTGATGATAACCAGACCTCAAATCAATCTTAGAGAACAGAGCCGCTCCCTGAAGCTGATCAAACAAGTCATCAATACGGGGAAGAGGGTACTTGTTCTTGACAGTCACCTTGTTCAAATGTCTATAATCAACACACATCCTCATAGATCCATCTTTCTTTTTCACAAACAAGACGGGGGCACCCCATGGTGACACACTAGGACGAATGAACCCTTTGCTTAGCAAATCTTGAAGTTGCTCCTTTAATTCTTTCAATTTAGCTGGAGCCATTCTATATGGAGGGATGGAGATGGGCTTAGTGCTTGGCTCTAGATCAATAGGAAAGTCAATATCCCTATCGGGAGGAACACCTGGAAGGTCAGTAGGAAACACATCGGCAAACTCCTGAACCATAGGAATAGACTCCATAGAAGGTGGTTCAACACTAGTATCTTGAATGAAAGCTAAGTAAGACAAACACCCCCTATCAATCAATTTTTTAGCATGGATGTAGGAAATAACTTTGCTAGGATAAGAACCACTATCACCCTTCCACTCAATCTTTGGTACACCGGGCATAGCTAAGGTCACAGTTTTCTCATAGCAATCAAGAATAGCATGATAAGGAGAAAGCCAATCCATCCCCAAGATAACGTCAAAGTCCACCGTCCCCAAAATAATCATATCTACCCAAGTATCATACCCAGCCAGAGAAACAAGACAGGATCGATATACTCGATCCACCACTAAAGGCTCACCTACTGGTGTGGAAACATGCACGGGCACAGACATCCGATCACATAATAAATCAAACCCAAACGAAAAGTATGTAGACACATAAGAGTAGGTAGATCCGGGATCAAATAACACAGATGCAGGCCGATGACAGACTGGAACAATACTTGTAATAACTGGGTCTGAAGCCTCAGCCTCGGGCCTCCCAGGAAAAGTATAGCACTGAGCTTCTCTGCAACCCCCGGTCTGAGCAACACCTCGATCTCCACCACGTAGAACCAAGGCACCACTATTTGAAGTCCTGCCACCTCTAGTAATTTGACCCCTGCCTCGACCCCTGGTCGGTGAAGCCTGATCCCTAACTGGATCTACCGAATAAGTACGATGAGGTCCCGAATGAATTCAAAAGGGACACTGTCGAATAAAGTGGCCACACCCAAAGCAAGACCTCGGTGTAGAGACTGTTGTCCACAAAATGAACTGCTATGGCTACCTCGGGTGGAACTGTGGGACCCTTGAGACATCTCTCCACCCTCAGCTGCTGGCATAGATGCATGCACAAGATCCTGATGCTTAAAAGATCCACCACTCCTATGCGAACCTCTACCTCCTGATGAAGTACCAGAAAACTGCCCCATAGTACGAGCCCTCTTAGGGTCCCCAAACTCCTCTCGAACCAACAACTCTGCCTCCTTGGCAGTGCTCACAATAGACTGAAAGGAAGACCCCTCACGAGCTTCTCTGAATGCATAAGATCTAATGGAGAAATTCAAGCCTCTCACAAACCTGCGGACTTTCTCCACCTCATCTGGAATTATAGCTAAGGCATGTCGAGATAACTGACAAAAACGAGCCTCATACTCAGTAACAGTCACACCACCCTGTCTCAAATCCTCAAACCTCAAATCGGCTCTCCTCTTGTACACTCCAAGGAATGAAACGGTCCTGAAAAGCACTGGAGAACACACTCCAATCCACTGAAGGGGATCCGACTGGTTTGGATCTCACATAGGTCCTCCACCACTCCCTGGCTGGCCCACGGAGCTGGAGTGCAACGAAACGAATACCACGCTGATCAACCAAACCAACTGTTTCTAGCATCTCATGGCACAAGGTCAGAAACTCATGGGCGTCCTCGCTCCTACCACCCTGAAATTGAGGTGGTTTCATCTTCTGAAATCTTTCGTAACTAAGCTGATCATCTGCTGGCAAAACTGCCTCTGGAGTGGTTTGTGCCCCAATAGCTGATGCAGGAACCACTGGGGGCTGACCCACCTGATTATCATGAACTCGGTCGTGATGATGCCCTGAAGTTTGTTCTCCCACTCTCATTTGAGAAACTCCCCACGTGCCTATCGCACCAACCCCCTGAGTGAAGTTCTCAAGCATGCCTATCATCCTCAGCAGGGTGTCTTGAAGCAATGGTGCAGCTGTGGCTCTAGAAGAGCCTTATCCTCATCAACTTCTATCTGTGGCTCTGGAGAAGCCTCTCTAGCCTGTCCTCTAACTGGTGCAGCCCCTCGGGCACGTCCTCTCACTGATGCCACTCCATGAGCACGACCTCTAGCTCGGCCCCTTCCCCTACCTCTAATTGGGGCCTCAACCATGATTTCGGGAGCTGCCTCGCCTCTAGCACCAGTAATTGTAGCTCTAGTCCTTGCCATCTGTTAAATAGCATGGGCACAACTCAATACTAACGAAGATACCACGCACGATAAGAGAGAATAAATAAAAAATAGATTCCTAACAGTCTCAATAGCCTCTCAAAGATAAGAACATACGTCTCAGTACCGATCCTTGAGACTCTAATAAGACTTGGATCGTACACACATGAGACCTATAAACCTGGGGCTCTGATACCAACTGTCACGACCCAAAAATGAACGTGATGGCACTTGCGCAAATCCACTAGAACAAATCAGCCTAAAACCAACAAGAAATTGAAATGACGTGCGGAAGTACTAAATAAAATAGATAACTAAAAAGAGAAATCTTCACAAACTTAAATAACACCCAAGAATTTGGTTGTCACGTGTACAAGCCACTATTCATACAGAGATCCAAAGAATTACAAGTTTGAAACTGTCTTTCTTCTCAAATAGAACATAGCAGGAAGGAAACAGGAACGAGAGAGTCTACCAAAATACAACAGCCATCTCTCTAAATCTCCTGAGAAGCCTCAGATGATCAAGAAAAATACTACTCACGGTCCAGGCTCAAAACCTACACAAGTGTATAAGCAAGGGTAAGTACCAAAAACAACGCGGTACACAACAATTCAACTAACAAAACAGAATAAACCCAATAGAATACACAAACTCCTTTCACACCTAGCCACATACCGCCGAACTACACACCTGCACTCAGAAAAGTCCCAGTCCAGCAACACATAATACATTCTAGAGATAGTTCCAGTATGTCACCAATGTCAAATCACAAGTCACAACTCACAAGTAACAGCACAATCAAACACAGGAATAACATCATGTCACACAGGAATATGCAAGGATGAGATGCAATGCTTATGCAATAATTGCTGGCAATGACCTCGGCATCATAACATCACTGAAACATACCTCAACATAACAACATCGCCGGTAAAGACCTCGGCATAATATCATCACCGGCAAAGACCTCGGCATCACAATATCATCGCCGGCAAAGACCTCGGCATCACATCTCGACCGGTAAAGACCTCGGTCCCAACTTGTTACCATCTCACTCATATCAATATTCAAAACAATGCAAACGAATGCGTCATAGAATGAATGAACATGTGATGAAGTCCACAAACAAATCCACTCATAATCACCAACCACAACAATATATCTCAAAATTTAGGATTTTCACCACTTAACCACATGTTTAATTCAAATGTCACAACAACACACCAACTCGCATTTATATTTAAGCACCTCATTAAAATATTTCACGAATCACATATAGAAGAAAGGATAATTTGAGAATCCTACGAGAATTATAAAGTTTTGAAAGTTCACTTGCCTTAATCAAATCTCGATCAATCACACACTTGAGTCTTTCCCTTTCGAATAGAATCCGTAGCACCACGATCTAGTCAAATAAATTATCACAATAAGATTTCGAAACTAACAAGACCCACATTATTATACGTCTAACCTAGACCCCAAAAACTAGTTAATTTCATAGTTAACTCTCAAAATGTCAAACGTAGGATTAAGTCTTAATTCCTCCAAATAATATAAATTTGAGGATATTCACCTAATATACTACACCTAATATTAAATTATTTATTTCAATATGATAAAACTTAAATCATAATGCAATAATAAAGGAAGTTATGAAAAGCCACACGAATAGTAGGTTAATGGCTACTACACTGTAACCAAGGTAGAATTGGAGAAAAATATTCTCCAAATTTCATCACCATTAGCTTTTCTTATTTTCATGCATTTTCCAATTAACAATATAATATTAGTAAATTCCATCCGAATTACTATAACTAATATGTGCAGCCTCAATTCCCACTAACTATGGCCCACTGTGACAAGGATAAACCACCATTATACAATTTGACAAAATCCTTTAATGTCACCAAAAGAAATCACACTGGTTTGGTACTATTTTGTCTTTTCTTTTCTTTCTTTTTTCACCTGACACGCACACAAGGAATTTTTTTCATATATTATATATACTACCTCTAATCCAGCTTATTAATAAGGCATATACAGTAGAGTACTTACCTAGAAGCAAACTTCTCTAGTGTTGCGGCGGTGATCCGCCAATCTCCTCATCCCCTTCTTATTTTATTTTTTCTTTTAAAACTGATAACTCCCACTAACCTAATTTAATACATAGGTCAAGTGGATATAGGGTTTTAAAAAAATTAACATTCAGCCCATCACTTATTAATTATTCAAACTTACCCCTAAATTAAATAATCTTAGTTATTGAATAGTCCAAAGTACCTATTTAAAATATTTTTAAATAAATCTTGTAGGAAATCAAGAGGACTAATTTTAGAAACGATATTATGGGTCATTACAGATAATGTATCAAATCTATTTAAAAAAAATAGATGGCTTGTAATGTAAAACATCAAGTCATCATATACTACTAACACAAATGAAATGAAATTAAAAATACTATATAAGTTCCCAAGTCAAAATAAAAAATTTAACATAATAATCTTATGTCAAAATTCAACATAACATACATAAATATGATTTAAAGAAAAATGTAAGTTCATAACTTATTCAATAATAAATTCAACTTTAATTAAAAAAAATAGAATACCAATAAAATCATACTAATAAAAAAAATAAACATAGACTAAGTAATAAAAAAGATAATATGAAAAACGGCATGAAATTACATGTATAGGTTGAGAATGAGAAAGAAATGAAAAATAAATATTATAAAATAAGATATATTTTAAAAGATATTAAAAGGATAAAATAAAAAAAAACGAATAATAAGAAGTAAAATAACAAATTTAAATGAAAAATAGAAATAAAAATAAAAAATAAAAAAGTAATGAACTTGTAATTTCATCATGTAATTACATGCAATTACAATAATTACATCCTACCTATCAATTATGTAATTACTTGCCTAACTAAACAGGTCAAACAATGCAATTTATGCAAAATCCAATTACAGAATCACTTTCAAACTGGCCCTAGATTCAATTAATTACCTCTGCTAATCTATCTATACTATATTAAAATTATGAAGGTCCATGTTGATTGAACTTTTTGTGCTTCATTAAAAGACTTTTCTTTAGACAAAATCATCTTTTCACCTTTTTTTTAAAATTATTATTTTAATAATAATAAATATAAATAAAAATTAAATTAAAAATCCCTACACAAAAAATCCTTTTCCAACTAACATAGACTTGGTGTAAAAGGAAATTAGTCCAAAAAATTAACATGAAAACACGTTCAAATTAATCAAAAAGAACAAAAATTAAAGGAAAAAATTAAATAAAGAAAAATCCTTATACAAAAATCCTTTTCCAACACTTGGTGCAAAAGGAAATTAATAAAAAAAAAAAAAAAGGGAAACACGTCCAAAGTGATAAAGAAAAGGAAAAACTCTCAGTAAAGTTTTCTTTTTTTGTAGGGAACACGAGAATGGTTGGATAATTAGTTTATATAGTACATAAAAAAAATGACATTATCAAAAATTGACAAGGTAAAATGATTAATTTTATCTTTTACTTTTTTTTTCGTTTAAGGTAACACCAGTTTCCTACTTTGAAGAGGAAACTCAAATAATGGTTTAAAAGAAAAATAAAAGGGGGAAAGATTTAATTGTTTGAAAATAAATAAAAGTTCTTCTAATTTCACCATGAATCCTAATTATATAATAAAATTTTTTGTCCTAAATATAATAAAATATTATTTTCTTTTTTAATTCATGACTTCTCTACTTCTATAAGAATCCTTCAATTTCAACTTTTGATTCACTCACTCCCTACATCGATTTATGGTAAGTGGTGTTGGATCTTATTTTACAATTTTTCCCGAACTTCAGTTTGATTATCAGGTGTCCTTATATTACACACTCACTTTCTTTGTTTCATATTCTTTTCCCTTTCTTTTTCACTTTTTGAATTTAAGAAAAATAATATTAATTGTTATGTCAGTTTAACTTGCTTCATTCAAATTATATTATGGCATTTGTTTAGTTAGTTTAGTCTAATGAATTTTCGTTTTTTAAAAATTTCTATTATTTTGTTTCTAACCTCTCCATCTATTCACAAGTTCCATCTATTCACGTAAAGTAATATCTTAAGTAACATAATACTTCTTCATTTTATAATTTTTTTAATGTTATAAATTCATATATTCTTCTTCTTCTTATTTTTTTCAATAACTTATTTTAGACAATCTTGCTATAAATTTTGAGAAGGACTTGATCAATGAAGTTGTGACAATTAATACCTTAAAGAAATACGATTCTTACTGGATAATAAAAATCTTACTTATTGTCAATGAACCAATAAAACAATATAAAAAAAAAGACACCAATGAAGGCACTCGAAAGACTTAAACATTTGTTGACGAAAAGCTAATAGTTTTTTTCCTTTATTTTTTTAATATTTTAACATTACATATATATTTTAGTCGTTAACGTTTAATTTTTTTAATAGAGCACAAAAGTTAATGTTACACTTTTTAACAATCATGTTGTAAAGTGGAACGAAAAATTGCAACAAGGCAAAGTTTATTACATCATAAATGGACACATTAAACGTGTTAATCCAAATTTTCTATCGGTAAATAAAGAGATTGAGATTGGATTCATCGATAACACTATAGTTCAGGACTGCAACAGTCAGTTTTCTACTGTCTCTTTTTCAAACAATTTTGTTTCGTTTGAAGATACAACATTATGTATCGAGGGGAAATACTTCGGTAAGTCTTTCAAATTTTATCAACTATCTAATATAAAAATAATATGTTCCTTTTACTTAACATTTTTTTCGTAATCTTCTTTCTATATTAAATGTGTGAAGACCCTATTGTTTGAACTTTTTTCCCTTCATTAAAAGATTTCGCTTTATACAAAATCGTCTTTTCAATATTTTTCATAAATTATTATTCCTTATTTTAATATTATATATTACACAGTGACGTTCAGTGGCGGAGCCACATGTCTTTTAGGGGTGTCGACCGACATCCCTTCTTCGAAAAATTATACTTGGTGTAGTAAGATATAATTACTTTTTAATATATATATATATTACATATTGACACTCCTTGATTTCTTCGTGAATTCACTTCTTTATATTATGACACTCCTTAATAAATGTTCTGGCTTCGCCACTAGTGATGTTAATAAACATAACATACTCATTGAATAGATAGGTGTCCTAACTTGGATAGAAAGTAATTAAAAGTCAAATTCAACTCATTGATTAAATAGGTAGGAGTCCTTACATGGCAAGAGAAATAATGAGAACCGTTATTTGTACTCGAGGGTACTCCTCCTTATGGCGATAGACTTATAGTCCCATGAATATGATTTACAATGCTACTATCTCAGCACCTCATATGCTTGTTGTGTCTTGAATTATTAGCGGATAGTTTGATTTATATCTCCTTCTATGTGGAGTTTTGAGAAGTAAGATTCTATAACTCTCTTCTTTGTAATATTTTGATACGAGAATTAAATTATTAATTTAAATTCAAATATAAAAGTTGAAATATCAATCTCATGACCCTAAATTTGTGTATGATGAAATTAGTACCAAAGCTTTTTATCTTAGATTTCTTCTGCGACTAGCTTAGCAAAAACTACGTTTAGAATTCAACAATGATATCAATTTAGGTTTAGAATTCTTTTAACAATTAATATCACCTACATTAATTTTCTAGAATTTTAGAAAATCAAAATTATGTAGAATGAAAAGGAGATGAACACTAATATGAGAAGTCGATATTCTACATTATTTAACATGAAATTCTAATTTGAGCAATACTTAAATATATTGAACTGAATTTTTTTAAATTTTTTTGCATTATTCATTATAAATTTTTATTGTTAGAATAAAAATATACTAAGAATATATTGAAACAGTCTATAATATGCCTATATTAAGAAAAAAGCTATAGATCAATAACAATTAAAATTTGTGTTATCTTTGTCAATAAAATTAGTTATTTAAAGAGTTATATTATTTTTATGCTATATAGAAAACATGTTAATAAAGAAAAGGCTAACTACACAAAAATTAAAATCAACTTTATCGCATGAGTATTCCGTCAAACGCAAAAAAAAAGTAGGTTAAAAATATTTTTATACAGTTAATTTTTTTAGTCTTATTAATGACAAAAGCGTCTTTAATAATTTATCTTTTTGTGGGAGGAAAATGTTAAAGTAGAGGTGGTATATTTTTATTAATAGTCGCATGATACACATTCAATACACATATACTAAATTAATATTACTTTAAAAATATGAAGGTCCTTAGAAATATTTTTCAAATATTTGTAGTTTTTAATTTAATAATATTAACGTGACACATATTTTCTACCAAATCAAAACAACTTATCCTTTTTTAAACAGATGAAGTATAATTTATAATACTTTTAATTTAGATTAAATATAAAACACACCTATATTTGAAATAATAAAGAAAGTTTAAAAATTTAAACTCCTAAATTCAAATAATACTACAAAAATTTAAACTAAAACTTTATTGTTTATTTGTTTTGACTAGACATATAGTTTCACAAACAAAGGTCAATCATTTATAAAATTGAATAAATAAAAATGATTTTTTTTAATCAAAACTTATATTTATAAATATATGATATACGTGCAACGCCGTGCTCTAAACTAGTTATACCTAATAAGCTGCGAATAGGATAATTACATAACCAATAATCAAATAAATAGAGTAGTATAATTACACTCGTTACGTTTTCCAGACATGCCCAAAATGTCAATGAGAAACCAAAGTACACTATAACAAAACCCCCCCAAGTGTAAAGAATGTAAAGATGGAGTACAGATGTATCATCATTCATCACATTCTCCTTCGATCCAATCATCTATTTCCTCTTTCCCATTTCTCAATAAGCAAGATCTCATGCGTTTTCATGGTGGAAAATTCATTCAGCTAGAAGAGAAACCTTTGGCAAAAAAAAAAACAAGAGATAGAAAAGATGAGTAATAGTAAGTATCTAGTGTGCTTCACTATTTTCACCTTGGTTATCTTCGCAACTCTCTTCTACGGTGGTCGAACCATTGATTACAGATCCAAATTTCTACTTTTCTCGGGCAACGCTACGTCCTGCAGCAGCGCTGCTACTCAATCGCGGCGGCGGCCACTCAATGTGTACATGTACGATTTAGGTATGAAATACAATGTTGGAATGTTGAATGGCTCGCATTACGATGGTCCTCCGGTGACAGCCGAGACTCTGCCGGAGTTTCCGCATTATACTGGGTTAAGGAGACAACACACGGTGGAGTATTGGATGCTGGCTTCGTTGTTGTACCGTGAAAATGGAACAAATCAACAAGAGGCGATTAGGGTTTTGAATCCGGATTCGGCTGATGTGTTCTTTGTACCTTTTTTTTCTTCGTTGAGCTTTGATACTTACAATAATCATGGGAATAATACAGAGTCGAACTTTGATGATCAATTGCAGGTGATCACTTTTCTGATGTCTTATGTTTTGTTTTGATGGAAGAAAAGGGAAAGGAACTAGTGCTGAAAATTCTGTAGCTGGTTAGAGTTATACAAGTATTAGTAACACAGGGATTAGTTATGCACCTTTCTAAATGTAAAGGCAATACATATATACTTAGCAAAAATCTTACCAAATATGGTATACTTATGCAGGATTTAATACATGAATATTAACTCCTAACCAGCTGCCAAATGACACCTAAATGTTTGAGATGTTCAAGTAAAATTTGCTGGATGGTCTTTAGCAAGGTTGCATAGTACATATGGTTAGGAGCTTCTTATAATGTATAGTTTAGTTTTTTTAGCTTATTATTCTATGTAATTTAGTTTCATTATAGGAAAAGGGTAGCTTGATTATGCCTGAATTTTTCTTTTAATCCGGAATCCATTCAGCTATCACTCTGCTCATTTCTTTTTCTTTTGTCTGAACGGCTCAATAAGAAGAGATTTGGCATGGGAGCCAAAATATGTAGCAATCCAAGGATGGCCTGTTAAATGACAAGAAAGATAATTTTCTTATCTCTTTCACCTGCTATTTTTCTCCTCGACCAATCTACTTGTACATCAAAATCAATAGCTGATATGAACCAAGTTTCTCAAAATTACTTTGTCCGCCCTTTGAAATTTCTGTTTAAGCTGAATAGTTGGTGTCTGATTCATAAATCACATACTTGTGACCGGTGAGACAATCGTCTACTAGGCATATTAAGCTAATCTCGAATTCCTTACCCCCCATAAAGATTTACTTGATTAGTGATTATGAGAAGGAAGTTTGAATTGATGTCATATTAGAATTATAAGAAGTGGTGACAGAATGGTTTAAAATGTAAAAAGGAAGAGTAACAGATCACTGCTAACAGGATATACAGTAGCGTTAATAGTCTTGTTCGAGTCCTCAAAGAAGGAAAAACAGAAAATGTCTCCATTCGAGGCTTATATAATGGTTAACAATATTAGTTTGAATCATTAGTAAAAACCTCTAAATTAAGGGAAGTAGGTCGAGTTTATCTAGGAAGGAGGGAATATTAGAGTAACTTCAATGAGCTTCCTTTCAATTAACCAATAAGGTAAATAGCATTTTGACTTGCTCTGTTTCGGTTGTTCCTTAGGGACCGATTCACTCTCTGTAGTTTGGGTTAAGGCAGGTAACCTTCCACTGGCAGGTGTGGAGGAGTTAAATACTCAACGCTGTTGTTAAGAGCTGTTAAATTACTATTCATCGATTGGTGGTGTATTGCTAAATGTCGTTGATAGAAATGTTAAACACATTGGAGAGCAGGTGGAAAAGTTGCTGCTTTACCATAGATAGTGATGAACACATTAAACAGTTCTTTTTGCCAGTAAGAAGATTGATGTGCAATTAGTTAGGTTGTATACAACAAAGGCGTTCTACTTTTTCTTATAAAATTTCACAAATTTCAGTCATTTCATAATGATGATGTAATCACCTTGAAGAATATTATTGCTAAAACAATGCTCTTGTGCTTTCTATGTATGTGTTGGCATATAGAATAATCTACTGTATATGCATTCTAGGCTAAGATCTCCGTACCTTCTAATTATTACAAGACAAAAGCAATAAAAGAATATAACCTTAAGCTGTGAAAATTTGGGAAGGGCCCTACCACCATGGACTAGTCCAAGAGAGAATAAAGTAACAATCTTTTCAGTTTCTTCTTTAAATTCTTAATGTAGCATAAACAATACTAGAAGTTTGAATAAGCTTGATGGGGTATGAAAATGAGTGTGATTCTTCTGAGTCTTACTCCAGTTAGAAGTTTGAGAAAGTTCGAAGACCACAGCAGTTGTTTAGCCATGTAGGTCTAGAATTACATCTCTTCCATAATTGTCTAGGTTTAGAATAGTTTATTTCTGTAAAGAGAAGTGTACACTCTACTATACCTAGAAATGTTGTATATATTGTTATATATATTCAGACTTGTTCGTTGTTTATTTAATTTCTTCAAGTCCTATGTGCTAGCTGCTTTACTATTCTATGCAATTTTGAGCTGTTTCACCATGTGTTATAACTGGAAATTGAAAATAGCTTGGTTGGTCCTTTCTTATATTTGTCAATGCAACTGATGTGCTAATATAAATTTTCTCACACTTAGTTTGGATGGTTGTTGTATATTGTTTCATAATGTATTGTATTGTGTTGCATTGTATTGTATTGTATCGTACTATATTGTTTCAATGAAATACATTGTTTGGATAGATTTTATTGTGCTCCATCGTTATATAATATCCATAATTTGAATGATAAACCTTCAAAAATTGTAGGGTATGTCGTAGGTACATGAAAAGATAGGGTAAATGATAAAATAGAATTATTAAATAATAAATAAAGCCAAAAATGAGAAGAAAATATTAAAGTAACGACGCAACCACACCAAATCGGTTGTTACATAAAATGGGTCTTTTCGTCGTTGCCTAACAATGAATTTAAACGACATGACACAATGAAATTTACGTAACAATCAAAACAAACATTGTATTTAACCTAACAATACAATACAATGGATAACAACCATCCAAACAAGGGGTTAATGTAGCATAAACAGTACAAGCTCCGATTGATTTCCTCATCACCTTCAGAGAATGACATTATTTTGTTGCTTACCACGTTGATCAATAAATCACATAGGATATGATTTACATCTTGCTTCCAGCATTGCTATGTTGATGGTAATAACCATCTTCCTTTCTGCATTTTATTTACCTGCATTGACTTAGCTGCCTCCTCCAGGCTGAAATTGTCGACTTCTTACAAAAATCTGAATATTGGAAGAGATCTGCTGGCCGAGATCATGTGATACCAATGCAACATCCAAATGCTTTCAAACGTTACCGGGAGAAGGTAAATGCTGCCATCTTCGTCGTAGCTGATTTTGGTCGCCCTTCTCCATCTGTGTCTAATTTGAGGAAAGATGTTGTGGCCCCATATGGACATGTGGTTGAAACTTTTGAAGCTGATGACTTCTCAGACCCATATGATTCTCGCACAATACTCCTTTTCTTCCGGGGGAGGACAAAGAGAAAAGCTGTATGTTTATATATTAATATCTGAATAAATCAGTTACATATTTTTTTTGTGACAAAATAGTTTCTAAATCTTATTCGTATTGCAGGAAGGTAAAGATCGTAAGCAGCTGGAAAAAATATTAAGTGGTCAAAAGGATGTTGTTTTTGAAGCAAATGAAGCCACAGAGGAAGGTGTAAATGCAGTAAGTAATTTTGTTGTACCTCCTCTTAAATGGATAACATGTGGAAAACATATCAGATCCCTTTGTGGAATGATGGCTTAAATTATCGACCTTCATTTTCATTCTTTTTTGTGAATTTTTACCTTAGTCTAACAGTTTAGATTCAGTGAATAGTCCGCGTAACCTGTAATTAGTTTCATTTACTTAAAAGACTAATACAGTCTACTTTGAAATTGCCTTTTCCCTCCCACCAATTCACCTACCCTTTCCCTTCTCCTATTGTGTCATCTTTTCTGCACTGATGGTTTATTATCCTTTTATGTCAGTCTACCAAGGGGATGCATTTGTCAAAGTTCTGTCTAGATCCAGCAGGGGATACCCCATCATCTTGCCGCCTTTTTGATGCTATAGTTAGTCATTGTGTCCCTGTTATTGTAAGTGACAAAATTGAGCTACCTTATGAAGACGAAATAGACTATACGAAGTTCTCCATCTTCTTCTCACGTGAAGAGGCAAAGAAGGACGGCTACATTCTTGATCAGCTCAAGAGCATTTCTAAAATAAAATGGTTTGAAATGTGGAGATATCTTAAGAACATTACACATCATTTTGAGTATCAGTACCCTCCGAAGAAGGGTGATGCTGTAAACATGATATGGAGGCAAGTGAAGCACAAACTTCCTGCTGTCAAACTTGCCATACATAGAAACAGGAGGCTTAAAGTGCCAGATTGGTGGAGATAGCTTTTGAAGAATTAGGTGATACTTTGGAGTGTAGTTATGCAATACATTATAGTGTTAAAATAGGAATAGGAACAAAACTAGCATATAGAATCCAAACAGCTACTTTACCAGAGGTCTGCGGATCGATTACTATTAAATACATTTTTCCTTCTTTACTTTTCCTAGTAACACCCATGTTATAGAAATTCTGGATTTGCTTCTTAATACAAAACGATCAACATATGGTAAACTTCGTAACCTACAAGAACTAAGTTTGAACTAGAATGATTAAGTTAGCTAGTTTAAGGAATCCTACAACTCCTATCATTGTTCACCTAATGTATATAAATCAAATGCAAGTATAAGAGGGGTTACACATGGGTTATCCTTATTCTTTAACAACTTGAACATTTATATACATATATAGGGTAAATTATCTAACTAGACAAACATATGATATGCATTTATATTATATCACTATAGTTTGAAAAAATTATAATTTATAGCTATAGTTATAGTTTTGTTGCTATTTTCTCTCTCCTCTTTTCCTCTCTCCCCCTCTCTCTCTAATTTTCTGTCAGATGTACAAATACATATGTATAACAGTTACATATATATAATTATTTGACAGATATACATATTCAATTGATAAATATACATATACAATTCGCCTCTCTCCACTCTCTCGCTCGCCTCTCTCCTCCCTCTCTCGATCTCGCGTACATCTCTCTTGTAATATGTAGCTACAAATTATAATTTTAACTAACTATAGGTATTTTTACCCTTTATGTTTTAAGGCTGCGCTCTTTTTTTTATATATATATATAATCTTGAATACTTTTAATGAAATTCTTTGCTAGGAATTAGATATTTAGAACCACTTAAAAAGAATTATTGAATTGTATCTTGAATTGTATCCTATCGATAGATTCCCATGGTACAATCCAAGATTCTATTTACTAAATTCTTTTCCAAGTAGGATTGTATATTCTATTCTTTATTCTTATTCTGGTGCTTCATTCAAGGCATTGATGAACGCGATGAGCGTTTGAAGCAGCTACCCTTGGAGCTGTGAAGTGGAATTGTGTAGCAGATGGATCAAACACGCTTCGACATCCCAAGGACCACCAAACTCAATTTTGTAGAATAGATCAAGCCCTCCACATAGATACAATGCACAAGAACCACACATCCTGAGGGACCTAACCTTGAAAAGCAATCTATTGATTCTCCCTGTATTAGCCTTATCCCGGTTTGTTCCAGTCTCTGTAGCAACAAGAGCATTCACAAAATGAGACTGACGACACTTTGATAGGCTTTCCCTCAAGAAAAGCACCTTTCCCATCGATTGCAGTCGATAATTGGGTTATAAACAACACCAACCGTTGCTTTCTTGTGAATTGTGAGACCGATTATCAAGTGGATCAATTATCCAAGTTGGTTCATCAGTCAGCTCAAAATTTCTGCAAGCAGCTGCAGTTGTTTCTTCGCCAATGTACTCATGGTTGGGGAAACGTTGCTCGAAATGATTAAAGATGAAATCTTCACATGCTTTATCAGTCTCTGTCACTGAATCCACAACTCCTCTATGTTCGACATGCTTATTCTTGTAAAATCCTTCACCAATTATCTCTCCAGCTTTCTTACCTGCTTAAATTGCAACATCAAGAAACTACCATTTTGCGCCATCTTATTTTAGTTGAATGATGGCAAGAGAAAGGAAAAATAATAGCACTGAAATTGAGTCTCTACGTAATTACAATATTTTTTAAACTAATCCTTTTTGAAATAGGACTTTATATACTAATCCTTTTAAAATAGGACTTCATGTACTAATCCTTTTTCAAATAGAGTTTTATATACTATTTCTTTTCCAAATAGAGTTTTATATATCCTGCTCTTGTTCATAATCTCATTCGAACAATTTTTTAGTGAATAGTCGGTGTAAAATTTACACAACACTTACTATTTCATGTTCCCCAAATTTTATACTTTTGATGTGATTTTTTTAAATAGAAAAATTAAAATTTTCAACTATTATTTTGATGTTTTCTTTCAATATTCCAAAATAAAATATTATAAGTCAAATCAGCATATCAAACTACATATGCTTAGTCAAATATATCACATGAAATAGAACGGCAAATAACTGAGAATATATTGAGCCAAATCTTTTTAGATTAATGTTCAAGATTGATTGTGTACTAAGATCAGTTTGACCAACAGGAAAGATACCACCCTGATTTGATTCGTGGATAAAATTATTTTGGAATAATAATTATGAAAGTAGTAATTTCTCGATTGTTTAGTATTAGTTTATTGTTTGATTAATTGATTAAAGATGGAATTGTTATCATATAAATTTTATAAAATATTTTGTGTAAAATCAAAATATATTAGTCCAAATAAATATCATGGATTAATATAATTGAGTTAATTATTTAAGTGCAATAAAATATAAATTTAATTAAAAGGTCCAAATTCATTTATTTGGGATATAAAAGATGACTCACTTTACTAGCCCCAATATCATCTCATCTAGAGGTCCATTTGGTGCCATATGTCAAAAGACGTGGTACGTCAAGTTAAACGAAGGAGCCAACAGGATCATGTCATGTGTCAAAATGACAAAAGTTCCCATCTTAATCGAAGGTCAATAAAATGTGCCATTGTACAAGTGACATGTTCCACCGAGTCAAATATCGCTATGTCATTTAGAAGAAATCCCGTTCTTATCACTTTTCCTACTCTATATCAATTAAATTTGATTGACCGAAAGAAAGTCTGATCCTATCATAACTCCTCTATTTTACAACTATATATATAGGGATCTTCATAATTAAGAAATCACACTAGAATTTCTAACAAGAAGTTAAAGAGAGCTCGTGAATTAAAATTGCAAATTTCTCTACAAGCAACAAGTTCAAGAATTCAAGCAATCAAGCATTCACATTCAAGAACGCGTCAAGACCAAGTCCACCGGATTCATGATCAAACCCAAAAGCCCTAAATTCAAGTACAAATCAAGATCAAATCTATCAAATTCCATGAGATTCAAGATCAAGCTCAAGAGCCCTTGAATTTATATTTGGAAAGGCGAATCAGAAGATTCATAGAGATTATAGCACTCACATCTTTTGAAATAAAATACTACGATTGTTGTAATATTTTTCATTCTTGATTATTATTTTCTCAACGTGAATTTTATTGTCTTAGAAATTTTGGCATGCCCAATGAGACGATCTCTACCTTTCATCTCAACTTTTCAAGCATCGAAGAATATTAAATTGACTTCTAAGAAGATCTCCCAATCAACTTCCTCTAAGGTTACTGTCCAAGTTCTTTACTAAAGTAGAGAGAATCTTTGATATTACTTTTGAAATTGTTAGAGCTATTACAAGGAGCAAAACCACTATGCTGGGACAATAAACACTGCACACCAACTCCTGATTTTGGATCTTTAACCCCTAAAGGAGCATGATCCTTTACAAATGCTTCAGAAGGAGGAAGTAGTGTTGCTAAAAAGATCAAGAAGACTTTAGCCCTACTTGAGGAGAACTCTACTGCAAAGAAAGACCACGACTCAACTAATGAGTCATTCTCCATATGCATCACATAATGTGAACCCTCTAAGGATCAACTGTAACGCCCGCGAAATGACCGAAATACCCCTCAAGGGGAGGTGTGTGAGAAACGTGCCTTCCGATGCTCGGATCGGAAATCCGAGAGCGGATTCATGATCAGCACTGAAAATGGAGTGGGGGAAAGGTCTCGGTCGAATTTTAGAGCAACCGAGTCAAAAGATAATTTTTCGTTCCAAAACGAAAAACAGTGAGCCTCCGCGACGGAACCGCGACGCGGACTGGTCGCGGAGACACACTTATCTTTTCTTGAAAATTTCGACGGAGTTGAAATTTCCGAAAATACACTGTCCGCGACCAGTCCGCGTCGCGGACTGTGTTATTTCAGGACGGGATTTAATTTCTTAAAATTTCCAAGGGCAGTATGGTCCAATCCCACCTATCCTAAACGTACCCCTATGACCTATATAGGTCGGTTTTCACGAAAAAGGGTTGAAAAACCCCATTGAAGAAGTCTTCCTAAGGTTCTTAAGGCTAGGGCTTGAAGGAGGTTGAAGAGAGTAAGAGGAAAGAAGGTGCTTTAGTGTGACTATCTTCTTTCAGGTATGTAAGGCTAAAATTAAAACATGGGAATGTCCTCCCATGTGCCCCATGAGTAATGTATTAAAGTTTAATGGTGAATGATGTTAGGGTAATGAAGTGAAACATGTTAATTCATGTAATGTAATGAATAAATGTCATTATTTTATGCATAAACCTACATATTTTCCTGCATTGATGATGACCCTCATAAAAACCCTCATGCATCCTTTTAAACTATTTTCTTGAAAAGCATTTAGTTGAAAACCTTATATCTATCGCATATGTATTCTAGAAAAGCATGCATGATGAACATGGGTGTGTGTGTAGAGTCTAGAGTGATGACAAAACAATGAATGATGAATGTTGAGAATGTGAATGTGGGATTGTCTCTAAGTTGAGAGTCAAAGTTCCTAAACGAGTGTCCCTAAAGTCAATGATGTTGATGTTAATGAGATGGAATGACAATGATGTTAATGTTGATGTAAAGGAGATGCTAATGA
Organism: Solanum rostratum; assembly: GCA_029948455.1. Lineage (NCBI taxonomy): Eukaryota > Viridiplantae > Streptophyta > Magnoliopsida > Solanales > Solanaceae > Solanum > Solanum rostratum. The sequence continues at coordinate 43,316,936 of CM057054.1, forward strand.
CAATGTAATGTGCCCCTATGGGACAAATGAATGTTGATGCCAATGATAATGTAGTATGCCCCTATGGGGACTAATGATGATGAAATGCGTCCTTATGGGACTAATGAATGTTAATGTTTTATGAGCATGTCGATTTCTGGGAGGAGTATTGAGCACCGAAATGGATAAAAGCGAGTCCCACTTGAGTCCATTAACTACGTGGCCCGCGTAGGAAGAGAGGATTGAACCGCAATGCGGATGACTCCTATCTTGTCCCAAATGAGGACTAATGTTATGTTTTATGGATCCACTAATGTAATGTCCTTTACCCTGGGCAGGGTAATGGATGGATGTGGCAACGGCATCGCTTCGTTGTATCATCACTGGCTCATAAGTGATGGTTGTCGGTTAAAGAAACTCCCAGTTAGACTTCCCAGAAAAGCTTTTCCTAATAGTACTCTAATGTAAAGGTCAATGTTAATGTAAAGGTCAATGTTAATGTAAAGGTCAATGTTAATGTAAAGGTCAATGTTAATGTTTCCCTGATATAAATGTTAAGGTCTCATGATGATGTACGTTATGTTCGTATATTCCTAACGATGTGTTCCAGCTATTTTACATGCCAGTACATTCCACGTACTGACGCCATTTGGCGCTGCATCGTTTCATGATGCAGATACAGGAGCTAGAGGACTTCAGCAGCCGCCCCGTTGAGGTCAAGTGTTTCCAAGTTCTGACTGTGGTGAGCCTCCTTGTTTCCGGAGGAAACCTTTATTTATGAATGTTATCCTGTTCTTTGAGTCGAGTAGCCATGGTATGTCATGGTCCTCTTCCTAGACGTTTTAAGGAATGTTAGAGGCTTTGTAGACATAATGATGTAGTCAAGGTGAATGTTTTGACAACTGAGCAATAATTCCTTGCTTAATTTTGATGATCAAATTGAGGTTTGGCCATTGGCCCACTATTTTAAAGTATTGTTTACTATTTCCTTCCGAAATGTCTATAATGAATGATGTGATGAAGCTAAGTGGTTCGCTTGGGGGCTAGCAATAGTCTCTGAGTGCCGGCCACGCCTAGGGTACCCTCCCGGGGCGTGACAAACTTGGTATCAGAGCACAGAGTTCAAGAGTCCTAGGGAGTCTACGAAGCCGTGTCTAGTAGAGTCTCGTTTATGCGTGTGTTGTGCACCACACTTCATAAACAAGATGCTACAGGGCATTAGGAAATGGTTCCACTTCTTTGATGTTCTGAGTCGTGCGCTAGAGCTTGACTTTAAGTAAACCTCTTTAACTCATGCGTTACGCGTTTGCAGATAATGCCTCCAAAACGCACTGCTGCCCAAAGAGATGGTTCTGTCCCAAGTACTAAGAACCCCTTGCCGGAACGTGAGGTAAGGAGACGGGGACGACCAGCTAGAGCTGCTGAGGCTCCACCAGCACCCCCATCACAGTCAGCCCCCACTTCAGAGGCAGACTTCAGGGGAGCCATTGCCATGCTCACCCAGTTGGTGGCCTCGCAAAGTAGCAGTCGTGGTCCCCAGGCCCCAAGCTCCAGTTCCCAAGAGCCAACTGCTGCTTCCAGGCTCAGAGATTTTTTGAGGATGAATCCGCCAGTCTATACGAGTTCTAAGGTTGAGGAGGATCCGCAAAACTTTATTGATGAAATGTGCAAGATCTTAAGGGCAATGCATGCAAGTGAGATTGAAGGAGTGGAGTTGGTCTCATATCAACTTAAGGATGTGGCCAACATTTGGTACAACCAATGGGAGGATGTTAGAGGTGAAAGTGTTGAACCAGCCGAGTGGGAAGAGTTCGAGAGTGCTTTTCTCGATCATTTCTTTCCCCAAGAGTTAAGGGAAGCCAAGGTTGAAGAGTTTGTGAACTTAAAGCAGGAGGGTATGACCGCCAAAGAGTATAGCCTAAAGTTCACCCAGCTGTCAAGGTATGCTCCGGAGATGGTTCTTGATATGAGGGCCAGGATGAGAAAATTTGTGTCTGGACTGGGCAGACATGTGAAGAGGGAGTGCAAGGCGGCATTGCTGATCCCAGACATGGATATTTCCAGGCTGATGGTTTACGCTCAACAGACCGAAGAGGACAAGAAGAGGGACAGGGAGGAACAGCAGAGCAAGAAAGCCAAGGCTGTGGCCCAGGAACAAAACCAGCAAAAGGGGGACAAGGGCAGCAAGAACTTCTTTCAGAGGAAACCTCCTCGCCATGCAACACCGATGGTGAATGCACCTGTTCAGCAGCACAGGTATGACCAAAGGACCCAGGGCCATCAGAATTTCAGAGCACAGGTATCTCAGTCCCAGGCCAGTGTCGCCCAGGGCCCCAGAGAAAAAGCAACTTGTGGCAGATGTGGCAAACAACATCTTGGTGCGTGCCGGGAAGGCACCAATTTATGCTATACGTGTGGACAACCTGGCCATATCCAGATTGAATGTCCTATGAGGAGCCAGAGGGGAAACGACAGAGGTAATAGAGCCCAGTCATCTACAGCGCCCCCTGCGGGCAGTCAACAGAGGGCTACTGCTACGAATGCTGGAGGCGGAGCGAACCGCCTGTATGCTATGGGAAATCGGCAGGACCGAGAGGCTGCCCCAGATGTTGTAACGGGTATGCTTCAAATCTTCTCTTATAACTGTTACGCATTACTTGATCCGGGTGCCACCTTATCCTTTGTGACTCCCTATGTGGCCAATAAGTTCGAAGTTGCCCCAGAATGTCTACGTGATCCATATTCCGTTTCAACTCCTACTGGAGAGTCTATTCTGGCAAAAAAGGTCTATAGAAACTGTGTAGTATCCATTTATTATAGGGATACATTGGCTAATTTGGTAGAATTAGAGATGGTGGATTTTGATGTGATCCTTGGGATGGATTGGCTTCACGCTTGCCATGCATCCATAGACTGTAGAACCCGAGTGGTTAAGTTTCAATTCCCACTTGAACCGGTCTTAGAATGGAAGGGAGGTTATGTTGCACCCAAGGGTATAATTATTTCTTACCTGAGGGCAAGGAAGTTGATCTCTAAGGGGTGTATCTACCACCTAGTAAGAGTTAAAGCTGATAATGTTGAGACCCCTACTCTTGAGTCGGTCTCAGTTGTTAATGAGTTTCCTGAGGTGTTCCCGGAGGATTTACCTGGAGTCCCTCCTGATAGGGAGATTGACTTCGGTATTGATGTACTCCCCGATACGCAACCTATTTCAATTCCGCCATATAGGATGGCCCCCGCTGAACTGAAGGAGCTGAAAGAACAGTTGAAAGACCTGTTAGAGAAGGGTTTTATTAGACTTAGTGTTTCTCCGTGGGGTGCTCCAGTGTTGTTTGTGCGAAAGAAAGATGGGACGCTTCGAATGTGTATAGATTATAGGCAGCTGAACAAGGTCACAGTCAAGAACAAATATCCTCTTCCTAGGATTGACGACTTGTTCGACCAACTTCAGGGTGCCTCATGTTTTTCAAAAATAGACCTCAGATCGGGTTACCATCAGTTAAAGGTGAGGGAGTGTGATATCCCAAAGACAGCTTTCAGGACAAGATATGGTCATTTTGAATTCTTAGTGATGTCCTTTGGGTTGACCAATGCACCAGCAGCCTTTATGGACTTGATGAACAGAGTATTTAGACCCTACTTGGATATGTTTGTAATCGTCTTCATTGATGATATTTTGATATATTCGAAGGATGAGGAAGAGCATACTAAACATCTCAGAGTTGTCCTTCAAACTCTTAAGGACCACGAGTTATATGCTAAGTTCTCCAAGTGTGAATTCTGGCTTAAGTCAGTGGCTTTCCTAGGCCATGTGGTTTCGGGTGATGGTATTCGAGTGGATAACCAGAAGATTGAGGCGGTGGCAAGCTGGCCAAGGCCAACCTCTCCGACTGACATAAGAAGCTTCTTGGGGTTGGCAGGCTACTACCGGAGGTTTGTGGAGGGGTTTTCTTCCCTATCTGCACCATTGACCAAACTGACCCAAAAAGGGGCTAAGTTCCAATGGTCTGACGAATGTGAGAAAAGTTTCCAAGAGCTGAAGACCAGGTTAACCACTGCACCTGTGTTGACATTGCCTGACGGAACAGATGACTTCGTGGTATACTGTGACACATCTAGAGTTGGGTTGGGGTGCGTGTTAATGCAAAGAGGAAGGGTGGTAGCCTATGCTTCCAGACAGCTTAAGGTTCATGAACGAAACTATCCTACCCATGATCTTGAGTTGGCAGCCGTTGTGTTCGCACTTAAAATCTGGCGCCACTACTTGTATGGAGTGCATGTGGATGTGTTCACAGACCATAAGAGCTTGCAGTATGTATTCAGCCAAAGAGAGCTCAATTTGCGACAGAGGAGATGGTTAGAGTTGCTCAAGGACTATGATATGAGCGTCATGTACCACCCAGGTAAGGCTAACGTTGTTGCTGATGCTCTTAGCAGGTTGTCTATGGGTAGCACGGCCCATGTTGATGAAGAAAAGAAAGAACTGGTGAGAGAGGTGACAGGTTGGCCCGATTGGGGGTCCAACTTGAAGAGAACGATGAAGGAGGAGTTAGTGTTCAAAATGGGTCTTCATCATCCCTGGTGACTGAAGTTAAAGAGAAGCAGGATCGAGATCCCATTATACTCCAACTAAAAGAAGATGTTCAGAAGCAAAAAGTGATGGCCTTTTCCAAAGGGGGAGATGGGGTACTGAGGTACCAGAACAGATTATGTGTCCCTAATGTTGATGGTGTTCGAGAAAGGATTTTAGCTGAGGCCCATAATGCTAAGTACTCCATCCATCCAGGTTCTACCAAGATGTATCACGACTTGAAAGAAGTCTATTGGTGGAGTGGAATGAAGAGGGACATCGCAGAATTCATTTCCAGATGCCCCAACTGCCAGCAGGTCAAGGTTGAGCACCAAAGGCCAAGTGGTCTGGCTCAGAATTTTGAAATTCCAGAATGGAAGTGGGAGATGGTGAACATGGACTTTGTCACGGGCTTACCGAAATCCCGGAGGCAACATGACTCCATATGGGTGATTGTAGACAGAATGACGAAATCAGCACATTTCTTAGCAGTCAAGACGACTAACACTGCCGAAGATTATGCCAGAATATATATTCAGGAGATAGTGAGATTGCACGGAGTTCCCTTGTCTATTATTTCAGACAGAGGAGCCCAATTTACCTCTCACTTCTGGAAGTCGTTCCAGAAAGGGCTGGGTACTAAGGTGAACTTGAGCACGGCCTTTCATCCACAGACGGATGGCCAGGCAGAACGCACCATCCAGACGTTGGAAGACATGTTGAGAGCATGCGTTCTTGACTTCAAAGGAAATTGGGACGACCATTTACCCTTGATTGAATTTGCATACAACAACAGTTATCATGTGAGTATCCGAATGGCCCCTTATGAGGCCTTGTATGGGAGAAGATGTAGATCGCCCATTGGGTGGTTCGAGGTTGGAGAGGCCGGGCTGATTGGGCCAGACCTTGTCCACCAGTCCATGGAAAAGGTGAAGACTATACGAGAAAGGTTAAAGGCAGCCCAGAGCCGCCAAAAGTCGTACACAGATGTAAGGAGAAGGGATTTAGAGTTTGAGGTGAATGACTGGGTTTATCTGAAGGTATCACCTATGAAAGGTGTCACGAGGTTCGGGAAGAAAGGGAAGTTGGGTCCTCGCTATATTGGTCCCTACCAAATTGTGCGAAGGATTGGAAAGGTTGCTTATGAGCTGGAACTACCCTCTGAATTAGATGGGATTCATCCAGTGTTCCACGTCTCAATGTTGAAGAAATGTTTAGGGGATCCGGCCTTGGTAGTGCCTGTAGAGAGCACAGGAATCAAGGACAGCCTGTCCTATGAGGAAACCCCAGTCCAAATCCTTGATCGGCAGGTTCGCAGACTAAGGAACAAGGAGATAGCTTCTGTTAAGGTACTGTGGAGAAATCAATTCGTTGAAGGATCCACATGGGAAGCTGAGGAGGAGATGAAAGCAAAGTACCCGCACTTGTTCGTGCCCGAGGTCGATGGAAGCATCGAAGGTAATGACCCTACTTAATGTAAATTAATGTATATTACATGAATTCCATGTGAAATTGTTAATGTTGAATAAATGAGCTTATAGACCAATGAAAGATGAAGGTAGTAGGTTATCAAAGTAATATTGAGGTGAGTCGTGAGCCTATTCGTGCTAAAATACTTCCCTACTGATCATTCGAGGACGAATGATCCCAAGGGGGAGATAATGTAACGCCCGCGAAATGACCGAAATACCCCTCAAGGGGAGGTGTGCGAGAAACGTGCCTTCCGATGCTCGGATCGGAAATCCGAGAGCGGATTCATGATCAGCACTGAAAATGGAGTGGGGGAAAGGTCTCGGTCGAATTTTAGAGCAACCGAGTCAAAAGATAATTTTTCGTTCCAAAACGAAAAACAGTGAGCCTCCGCGACGGAACCGCGACGCGGACTGGTCGCGGAGACACACTTATCTTTTCTTGAAAATTTCGACGGAGTTGAAATTTCCGAAAATACACTGTCCGCGACCAGTCCGCGTCGCGGACTGTGTTATTTCAGGACGGGATTTAATTTCTTAAAATTTCCAAGGGCAGTATGGTCCAATCCCACCTATCCTAAACGTACCCCTATGACCTATATAGGTCGGTTTTCACGAAAAAGGGTTGAAAAACCGCATTGAAGAAGTCTTCCTAAGGTTCTTAAGGCTAGGGCTTGAAGGAGGTTGAAGAGAGTAAGAGGAAAGAAGGTGCTTTAGTGTGACTATCTTCTTTCAGGTATGTAAGGCTAAACTTAAAACATGGGAATGTCCTCCCATGTGCCCCATGAGTAATGTATTAAAGTTTAATGGTGAATGATGTTAGGGTAATGAAGTGAAACATGTTAATTCATGTAATGTAATGAATAAATGTCATTATTTTATGCATAAACCTACATATTTTCCTGCATTGATGATGACCCTCATAAAAACCCTCATGCATCCTTTTAAACTATTTTCTTGAAAAGCATTTAGTTGAAAACCTTATATCTATCGCATATGTATTCTAGAAAAGCATGCATGATGAACATGGGTGTGTGTGTAGAGTCTAGAGTGATGACAAAACAATGAATGATGAATGTTGAGAATGTGAATGTGGGATTGTCTCTAAGTTGAGAGTCAAAGTTCCTAAACGAGTGTCCCTAAAGTCAATGATGTTGATGTTAATGAGATGGAATGACAATGATGTTAATGTTGATGTAAAGGAGATGCTAATGACAATGTAATGTGCCCCTATGGGACAAATGAATGTTGATGCCAATGATAATGTAGTATGCCCCTATGGGGACTAATGATGATGAAATGCGTCCTTATGGGACTAATGAATGTTAATGTTTTATGAGCATGTCGAGTTCTGGGAGGAGTATTGAGCACCGAAATGGATAAAAGTGAGTCCCACTTGAGTCCATTAACTACGTGGCCCGCGTAGGAAGAGAGGATTGAACCGCAATGCGGATGGCTCCTATCTTGTCCCAAATGAGGACTAATTTATGTTTTATGGATCCACTAATGTAATGTCCTTTACCCTGGGCAGGGTAATGGATGGATGTGGCAACGGCATCGCTTCGTTGTATCATCACTGGCTCATAACTGATGGTTGTCGGTTAAAGAAACTCCCAGTTAGGCTTCCCAGAAAAGCTTTTCCTAATAGTACTCTAATGTAAAGGTCAATGTTAATGTAAAGGTCAATGTTAATGTAAAGGTCAATGTTAATGTAAAGGTCAATGTTAATGTTTCCCTGATATAAATGTTAAGGTCTCATGATGATGTACGTTATGTTCGTATATTCCTAACGATGTGTTCCAGCTATTTTACATGCCAGTACATTCCACGTACTGACGCCATTTGGCGCTGCATCGTTTCATGATGCAGATACAGGAGCTAGAGGACTTTAGCAGCCGCCCCGTTGAGGTCAAGTGTTTCCAAGTTCTGACTGTGGTGAGCCTCCTTGTTTTCGGAGGAAACCTTTATTTATGAATGTTATCCTGTTCTTTGAGTCGAGTAGCCATGGTATGTCATGGTCCTCTTCCTAGACGTTTTAAGGAATGTTAGAGGCTTTGTAGACATAATGATGTAGTCAAGGTGAATGTTTTGACAACTGAGCAATAATTCCTTGCTTAGTTTTGATGATCAAATTGAGGTTTGGCCATTGGCCCACTATTTTAAAGTATTGTTTACTATTTCCTTCCGAAATGTCTATAATGAATGATGTGATGAAGCTAAGTGGTTCGCTTTTGGGCTAGCAATAGTCTCTGAGTGTCGGCCACGCCTAGGGTACCCTCCCGGGGCGTGACATCAACTTTTGCAATAATCTATGCTGCAATGCCTCCAACTATCATGCAAGCAATGGCAACTGATGTTTCATCCATGGATTGACCAATCATATGCAACACAAAGAGTCTCACATCAATAAATTGATAGACATGGTAGACGATTTACTAGATGGGAAATCTAGCCATGCACCTAGGAAGGGTATTCAAGGTCAAAAAATAGAAAATCCTATGAAGCAAGCGCCACCTATAAAGGAAATGCCAGTTTTTGCTGAAAGGATGATCCTATTCGATAAATTAAAGGAATTCATTGAAGAGACCATCAAAGATAAGTATGAAGTCTCTACAAAATCTTTCCATATGTATGCTAAGACTTACATTGCAAGGATTGATAGCCTTAAAATTCCTGCCGATAATGAACCTCCCAAATTTCAACAAGGAAATTCGAAGAAACATATTGCATACTTTGTAGGGACATTTAATAATGCTAGAACCTATGAGACTACCTTATCAATGTCACGCCCCGGTAGGGTACCCTAGATGTGGCTGGCACTCAAAGACTATTGCTAGTCCCCAAGCGAACCACTTGGCCTCATCACATTCATTCATTCATTCAATAAACTCTATAAAATCGACGGAAGACTAAAGATAACAAAAGGCAATCTCATCTCAAGATAACATAAATAAAATGGCTAGTAGAAAGGAAACTAGCTTAATATGTCTCAACATCAATACTCAACTCTAATCTATGAAGCCTCTATCACTATCAAATGGTGCCAATGACAACACATGGCTACCTCAACTCAAAAGTAAAGCTAACTCAAGTCTAACTCTAATAAGCTAGAAGAAAATAAAGTAATGATCCTCCGAAGTAAGGGAGGCTCACCAACTCAACTAAATGCAAAGATCCTCAACGGTGTGCCCATTGACGATCTCTAGTACCTACCTCTGCATCATAAAATGATGCAGTCGGAATGGACGTTAGTACGTGAAATGTACGAGCATGTAAAATGACTAAATGAAACAGATACAAGTAGAACAATTTGGAAATAACACCAACTCAAGAGGAACTAAATCAAATTGTCAAATGTCTATCTAAAGCAAGAATAAATAGTAGACAAATGACCCATCAATTCCAATCAAACCTCATCAATCAACTCAACTCAACTCGACTCAGAGTACTATCAGTGTGGGACCTATTTGGGAGTTTTCCTTATCCGACAACAATCCATTATGAGCCAGTAATTGATGTTGCCACAACCGTTTCATACTTGCCAGGTAAAGAACAATTAGAGTCCATAACAGAAATTCATAATGGAAATGCCCTCAGAAGTCCTCTATTGCTTTCAAGGACTTCTCCTCAAGAGGGAACCTCTAATGTAATGGTTCAAGCCTCACCTATGCTTGGTGACATAGTTAATGAGTGCGAGTTGAACTTACTCTTACTCATTTCGGTGCTTGATACTCCTTCCAAGACTCAATGCTCATAAGACTCTTCATCTCAATTACTCATCTCAATTAATCTCATAAATACTCTCATCATCTCATTAACTTAAACTCTAAAGTCTTCTATTGCTTTTAGGGACTTTAACTCATCTCAATTAACCCAATGCTCATTTAAGAACTCAAGGACTTAGATCATTATTAAGAAGAAGTCAATTAGACAAAACTCTAGAATTCAATTATGAATGCTCACGGGACCATCAAACTCTATTAACTCATTATCACGTTCACATCACAATCACACTCAACATATTCAAGTCAAGGCTCTAAACTCCATTCCTAGGTTCATTCATGCATGCTTTCACAAAAAACAACATATTGGGTTTATAAAAGTAACTTCATGTAAAAACATTAAATCAGTAAATCATGTTTATGATCATCAATACATGAAAGTACATGTAATATATATGTAATTTACAAGAAAATATTCAAGAAACGTGTATGTAGACTCATTAGACTCTCAACTCCTCTATTACCATCAACAGGGGCACATGGAAAGACATTTCCATGTTTTAGGTTAGCCTTACATACCTGGTATGAAGCTTTTGACAATCAATCCTTGAAGAACACTCCTTAAACTCCTTGAATTTACGCTCTCTTCTCTTCTCTTTAACCCTAGTCTTTTGTTAGAATATTCATAAAAGTTTAGGAATGGGTTAAAACCCCTTTTTATACTCAAAATGACCTATTTTCATCATGTTTTAAGTTTAGGAGGGGTTGAGAAAAGTCTAGAATGCCCCTCACAAAATTAAAGAAAAACGTTCACCTCAAGTACACATGTCCACGACGCGAGCTATGTATAAATTTGGGGTTTTCCGCCTAAAATTCTTTGAACGGGTTTTCTAATTCCGTAGAAAATATTGGGACCAAAACTAAGTGTATGTCCCATCTAGTGCGCTTCACACACCTGTCGCGCACTTATTTTGGAAATCGTTTTTGCATCGAAAAATTATCTTTTGATCCGGTTGCTCAAAAAATTAATCGAGACCACTTTCTCACTCAATTTTTCATGATGATCGCATATACGACCTCAGATTTTCTATCGAAGCATGGAAGGACGCGTTATGCGCACATCTCTCTTCTAGGGGTATTTTGGTAATTTTACCAGGTGTTACATTATCTCCCCCTTGGCATCATTCGTCCTTGAATGATGAGTAAGGGTAGACATCAAGGCACGATTACAATCAATAGTCCTCTCAATACACACTCAATCAATTAGCCTCTCGACTCCTCATCACTCTTAACAATCTCTACTCAGACTCAAGAATAGATGCATCAACTCAGGAATAGACAACTCAATTTAAGTCAAGGGTAAGAACGTTACCTTCAACATTCACCTCATCAAGCACGAATGGAATCATCTGACTCAATCAATTTGAATCATTTAAACACTTCGACAATCTGTTATTCGAACTCAAGAAGGAAGTCATTAACTCAAATTGAGATTAATATCATCATGATATACCAGACTCTATGGATACTCTCATGCTCATCACTTCATCTCGACTACGCCCCTCTTCATGGCACTACATCCCTTCAATTTAAGCTTATAGCTCCTATTCAACTCTTTGCCTATCCACATCCTCTTATTCTGGTCACACCTTAACTCTAAGTCCTAAGGTGCTAGTCCTAGAATGATCATACTTACACCAATCTAACCTCTCGAAATCTATGTTTCAAATCCCTATAGTGACCTTTACTTAAGAAATACTACTCGTTCTCATCACTTTAATACACTCACATAATAGCCACTACACATTCAAGCCTATCACTCTAACAATTTTATGGTTTGTCTTAAGGTCAACATCACTTGAGAATCTTCAAGCCTACCATAGCACATCTACACCCTCAATCGCATGAACTCTTATCATGAGAGACACTAATATTCTTTTACCTATCCAATACACTCACCAAGATTTCTCTGACTCCGCTTCCACATCTACAACCTTACAAGGAAAAAATATCACATCATTATCAGAATCAAGAACACCCATTCTCTCTCATCAACCATCATTCCTCTACTATCGTCAAATTTCTATCAAGACTGGAAAGTAGGATCACTGAAAGGGCTTGGAACAAAAGATCATTAGGATGATTCAATTGAGAAATCTAATTTTAGAACATTCGTAATGAAGTACGATCTCCCTCATCTATCAAAACTTATTTGAGTTCACATAACTATACATAGTGTAAAACTTGGGTCACATCTCATTCAACATAGGATTGGAAACTCTTAGATCCACGAGGTAAGATCAAAATTGCTGAATAAAGGCATCACTTCTCATCCTCACAACTCAACATGAATGACAATCGAGAAGTGGTACATAGGACGCCATGCGCTTTGGCAGTCATACACCAGATGGGAATAAAGAATCACCTCAACTGAAGTATAAGGAACATATGATATGGCAAAAAATTAACGTCTCATCCTGATCAACCCATCACCATCGAAAACTCATTATCCACCTTAGTTTATCACCTTATCATCTCTCCCTCAACTTAAGGTCATCTCTCTAAATTTGTGACTCAACTCCCTTTATCGAGGTATAAGTACGTATCTCTACACGGTCAAGGAATCACTATCCACAAGAACATCTTAAACTCTTCGGTTATGCTATAATCACACATATATAACAGCCACTAAGACTCTCTTCAAAGATACCGCTCTTAGCTTCCTGTCTCTATGGAAATCTCTCTATATCTGCTACTCCTATTGGCATACATAACCACTTTCCATAACTCTTACAATCTAACCTCTTCTTTTACTTGCTAATGCCCAACTTCGGTGCTCCCATAAATTCATTTGTATGGAAAACTCATCATTATCTATCCATAAGCCCCAATCAACCTAGTCACTCGGGATGACAAGGAATTCTTACATCAACCTACTCTATATTGACAACTCAAAATACTGTCTAGATTCTTATAGCAGTCATAACTTAGAGCTTTGCCTGAATTTGCACTATCATGGATACACATCTTAAGCCTCTTCTCATCTAATAACATATCCTCAATTCATTATCCCTACCCTAAGGGCACTTGTACTCTGTTCACAATATCACTTTCCTTACAAATCAACGTCTTCCTCTCGAACATACACTATGGCAACTTTTTAGAGCAAATCTCCAACTAAGACTATCACTGACACTATGCTATCTCCTCTTTAACACTACTCCTTGAAATTCAAGCTTAGAGTCTAATACTAACATGTGCATCTGTCACACACCTCTCTAATGTCGCACCAACTAACAACTACTAGGTAAAAATTTGGGAACATAAGCCCGCTAAAATCTCATATCGAATACTCTATCAACACCTCCCCTCCTCACAACTAAAGGGCTATCACCCGTTCATTATACCTCCTCATCTAGCTAAGCTCATAGCTCTATGAATCTCATGGGCTCTCACTTCAGAATCATTAGCCTAATTTAGATCCATCACATTGAAAGCACTCTATTCCCCTATTCAATATCTATAATTCACCCTCAATGGTATGAATGTTGTAATACATCAACATAAATCTCCTTCTAGTTTAAACACACCCTAACACATCCTTACAATAACTCTTTTTCTGTACATCATCATGAAAATCAAAGGGTACTTACTACCTTTTTGTCAAAACTTATGGCAAGCGACTCATCACCCCACTACTTACCTAATGGATAATAACTCTAGTTACAAGCCTCAATCAACTATCATCTCACTATCTTATGCTTTCCTTTTATAAGCTCTTCTCGGAAGCATGATCACAATTCTGTAAACGCATAATGCATGAATTAGAAGAGAGTTTTCATAGAGTTTAACTCTATCGCACAAATTAGAATATGAAAGAAGTGTAACCATTCCTAATGTCCTACAACCTCTTGCTTTTAAATTGTGGTGCACCACACCCCCATAAACAAGACTCTACTAGACACGACTTCATAGATTCCCTAGGACACTTGGACTCTATGCTCTGATACCAAGTTTGTCAGGCCCGGGGAGGATACCCTACACGTGGCCGCCACTCAGATATTATTGCTAGTCCCCAAGCGAACCACTTGGCCTCATCATATTCAATAAACTCTATAAAATCAGCAAAAGACTAAAGATAATAATAAAAAATCTCGTCTCAAGATAATATAAATAAAATGGCTAGTAGAAAGGAAACTAGCTCAATATGTCTCAACATCAATACTCAACTCTAGTTTATGAAGCCTCTATTACTATTAAATGGTGCCAATGACAAACCCATGGATACCTCAACTCAAAAGTAAAGCTAACTCAAGTCTAACTCTAATAAGTTAGAAAAAAATAAAGTATCCTCCGAAGTAAGGGAGGCTCACCAACTCAGCTGAATGCAAAGATCCTCAATAGTATGCCTGTTGACGATCTCTAGTACCTGCCTAAGTATTACAAAATGGTGCAGTCCAAATGGATTTTAGTACATGGAATGTATGACTATGTAAAATGGCTGAATGAAATAGATATAGGTAGAACAATATGGAAATGACATCAACTCAAGAGATACTAAATTAGAATGTCAAATGTCTATCAAAAGCAAGAATAAGGAGTAGACAAATAAATCATCAATTCCAATCAAACCTCATTACTCAAATCAACTCAACTCAACTCGACTCGACTCAAAGTACTATCAGTATGGGACCTATTTGGGAGTTTCTCTCATTCGACAACAATCACTTATGAGTTAGTGACTGTACAACAATCCCGCTGATGTTGTCACAACCATTCCGTTCTTGCCAGGTGAAGAATAACTAGAGTCCATAACAAAAATCCATTATGGAAACAACCTTAGATGTCCTATATTGCTTTCAGGGACTTCTCCTTAAGAGGGAACCTCTAAAGTGATGGTTCAAGCCTCACCTACGCTTGGTGATGTAGTAAATGAGTGTGAGTTGGACTTACTCTTACTCATTTCAGTGCTCCATACTCCTCCCAAGGCTCAATGCTCATAAGACTCCTTATCTGAATTACTCATCTTAATTAGTCTCATAGAGACTCTCATCATCTCCTTAACTCAAACTCTAAAGTCCTTTATTTCTTTCAGGGACTTTAACTTATCTCAATTATCCAATTCTCATTTAAGAACTCAAGGACTCAGATCATCATTAAAAAGAAGTTGTTTGGACAAAACTCTAGAATTCAATTATGAATACTCACGGTACTATCAAACTCTATTAACTCATTATCATGCCTACATCACAATCACACTCAACATATTCAAGTGAATGCTCTAGACTCCCTCCCTAGGTTCATTCATGCATGCTTTCAAAAAACAAAATATATGATTTATAAAAGTAACTTCATGTAAAAATATTACATCAGTAAATCAAGTTCATGATGATTATCAATACATGAAAATACATGTAATATACACGTAACTTACAAGAGAATACTCAAGAGACATGTATGTAGATGTAACACCCCAAATTTTTTCTAAGATTGAGCCATCCTTCATATGATATATGATTTTAATTGATAATTCTTAATTGAGCATAGATTTTAAAATTAATTTCTTAGTGTGGGAATAGAATTGGAGATGATAAAAGGTCACAGTTCTAATGTAAGACTTCATAAATGTTAGATGGACCAATGATTTTTAGGTCGTATATACATGCTAGGATCAATTCCTAAGTATTTAAAGTATATTAGATGTGATTTAGAGTTATAAAGGATCTTTTACATCAAGTCAAGTCCAAAGAATTTCTACCGGCTAAGTTTTCATATGAGTTGATAGAAGGGTCATATTCAAATGACCATATCTCCTAAAGTATAATGAGTTAGGTGACCCATAATATATCCAATTAAAGAGATTTAAATTAGCTTTCTAACGCATCTTTTTTCACCTTAATCAGAATTCGAAGTAAAAAGTTATGACCATTTTACTGAAGAGCTGCGACAGTTCCGCATCGCAGACCTATCGCGAACCCTTTCTGGATAAGATAAGAGACATCCTTTTATTTTATTTTGAGGGTAATTTTATCCTAAAAACTTTGGGAGTCCATTTAAAGTCCCAAAACGCATAAAACGTCAATTTTCATAGTTAAAATCCTCTCCTTCGCTCCTAAACATAAACGCTCAAGAATCATTAAGTTAGGATTAACTTTCAAGATTCATTATCAAGGTGAGTTATTCTTCATAAATTGTAAGCTACCAACCTAAATTTCTTTATCTATTCATGAATCTCTAATAGAATCTTAAATCATAACCTAGGGTTTCAAGAAAATGAATTCAAGAATCCCGAGAAAGGATTTCTTGATTCTTCTTTTCACGAATTAGGGTTCTTCATCAAGAATTATAAAGATTCTAACTCAAGAATTCAATAATCAAAGAGAAGCCCTTTAAACAATGTCTTTCCAAGTTCTTCCACTCTAAAAGAACTACCGAGATCAAAGATTTTCTCCAAGAAAGCTAGTATTCATCAAATTCCGATTGTAATATCAACTTTCCAGATATGTAAGGCTAAACTAAAAACATGGGATTGTTGTCTCATGTTCCCCATAGAGTTCATAAATGATTTGATGGTTCAAGAGCCTACATGCATGAATTCTTGAGGGGTTTTCTTGAAAAATTGATTTGAAATTACATATTTTCTATGTTGATGATCATCATACTAATTGTTTTCTTGAATTGAACATTTTTCATGAGAACCTGCATAACCCTACATGATTATTTGAAAAGCATGCATAATGAACTTAGGGGGATGAGTCTAGAGCCTTGACAATGATGATGTTTGTGATGTTGTGATTGTGGTCCAAATTGTTGAGAGTCTTGATGATGATGTTGATGAGAGTGATGTTCATGAGTATTAAAACTTGAAACTAAATTCTAAAAGAATGTTTCAATTCCACGATGTTGCTGTTGATGTTGATGAGTTGATGTTGATGATGATGATGATGTTGATGTTGATGTACTATATCCCTATGGGACCGATGATGATTATGATATTGATGTTGATGTACTATGTCCCCATGGGACCAATGATGGTGATGTTTTATGAGCATGTCGAGTTCTGGGAGGAGTATTGAGCACAAGCAAATGAGTAAGAGTGAGTCCCACTCAAACTCATTAACTACGTCGCTAGCGTATGAAAGGATTGAACCGCAAGACGGATGTTTCCTTTGTCCCAAAAGAGGACTTGAGGTTATTATTTTGGATCCTTGATTTCATGTCCTTTACCCTGGCAAGGTACTGGATGAATGTCGCAACGACATCGCTTCGTTGTATTGTCACCGGCTCATAGGTGATGGTTTTAGGTCAGAGAAACTCCCAGTTAGGTTTCTCAATAATAGAACTCTGATGTTGATATGATGGTATGAGTCTTGATGGATGTTGATGATTTATTGTCTACTCTTTATCCTTGTCTTAGACGAGCATTGACACTTCGAGTTGAGTTAAGTCGAGTTTCTTTGAGATTAGATGTTGATGGGTCATTTGTCTACTCTTAATTCTTGCTTTAGATAGACATTTGACATTCTGATGGAGTATGATGTTGAGTTGATGTTATTCCTATATTATTCTACCTGTTCTTTGTTCCATTAAGCTATTTTACATACCAGTACATTCCACGTACTGATATCCCTTTCTGGAACTGCATCGTTTTATGATGCAGAGGCAGATATTAGTGACCATCAATAGGTGCGTCGTTGAGAATCTATTCGCATTCAGTTGATCGGTGAGACCTCCTTGTTTTTGGAGGATTTTCATATTATTATTATATAGCTTGAGTCAACACTTTATTTCCTTGAGTTTGGTAACCATGGTCTGTGGTGGTACCATCTAGATGTTAGAGGTAGAGGCTTAATAGACATTGAGTAGAGAACGTTATGTATTATTTTTTTTCAATTTATTGGAAACTAACTTTTTATATGAAGACTTGATTACTTTAATTACATTACAAAATTTTCCTTGAGAATGTTCCTTCCGCTGTTGAGTATGACGTCACGATGAGTCCAAGTGGTTCGCTTGGGGATTAACAATAGTTTTCGAGTGCCGGCCACGCCAAGGGTACCCTCCCGGGGCATGATAATAGACTCATTAGACTCTCAACTCCTCTATTACCACCAACGCGGGCACATGGAAGGACATTCCCACGTTTTAGGTTAGCCTTACATACCTGGTATGAAGCTTTTGACAATCAATCCTCGAAGAACTCTCCTTAAACTCCTCAAATTTATGCTCTCTTGTCTTCTCTTTAGCCCTAGTCGTTTGTTAGAATATTCAGAAAAACATAGGAATGGGTTTAAAACCCCTTTCATACTCAAAATGACCTATAGTGATCATGTTTTGAGTTTAGGAGAGGCTGAGAAAGGTCTAGAATGCCCCTCACGAAATTAAAGAAAAACATTCGCCCGATTAAAGAAAAACATTCGCCTCGGGTACACATGTCTGCAACGCAGACTCTGTATAAATTTAGGGTTTTTAGCTAAAAATTCTCGGAACTGATTTTCAAATCCTGTAGAAAATATTGAGACCAAAATTAAGTGTAAGTCTGCATCAGGTGCGCGTCGCAGACCTGTTGCGCACTTATTCTAGAAATCATTTTCGTATAAAAAAATTATCTTTTGATTTGATTGCACTAAAAATCAACCAAAATCACCTTCCCACTCAATCTTTCATACCGATCGCATATCCGACCTCGAATTCGCCATCGGAACATGGGTAGACACGTTATGCGCACAAGATAAGTTGTAAGAAAAATCACAAATTGATGAAGATAATGATGAGGGTTGGATTCTCATGACTAAGCGAAGACGAAACAAGATAAGTTTACGAAAAGAATCATTTAAGCAATAGACAAGGGGGAGGATAGTAAGGAGACCAATGAAGAAAAAGTCACTCAAGCATCCAAAAAGGACAAAGGAAGAAGTGGTGATACCACAAGAAATTGCGACAACCTATGACTTTGGGAGAGTTCTTAACAAGTTGGTTTTGCACAAAGACTATCCAAGACAATATCGAGGCATCATATTTTAATACCGACAAAGGAGAAACAACAAGTGAAACTTTACCAAGGATATCTCCCATGGACAAAGAAGAATCAATGGGTGAAGTTCTATCAAAAGTGTCCCCTTTATCTTTTGAAAAGTCTATGAAACACACTTCGCAAGCGCATACTTGTGATAAAAAATCACATTTACAGATAATGATCTTCTATTTGGTGAAATACTACATAATCGTCCTTTGTATATGGTGGGTCACGTGCTAAAGAAAGGATAAATAGAATTTTAATAGATGAAGGATCTGGAATTAACATTGTACCTATCTACACGTTAAAGGAACTTGGCATCACAATCGAGGAACTCATCAAAAGTCATTTGTTAATATAAAGATTCAATCAAGCGGACAAAAGCCTATAAGGTTTATCAAGTTAGAAATGCCTATTGGTTATTTGCGATTTAGTGCAGGCTATTCTTTTCTAGATATTGTTGACCGTGTTCATTCTATTGAGTAGATCCATCACGAAGACTATGAGGATAAGGGCAAGTAGGATCGATATGAGGACATTTACAATGAGACCTGATACAGGTTCAGGGAGCATTATGATCGATCTTAGTAGAGATTCCAGCCGAGTCAGTCTAATCACCATATTCAGGTTTCACTTTAGACGTCAGAGGATGACCGATGGTATCTGGGTGCCTCTAAGCAAAGTAGTTCTCCCTATATCACCAGGCAGAGGGTGAGAGATGTGGCTGCAATGAATTTCGGGCAAGCCAGATCATCTTATTCAGCCGATCAGAGCTCTAGGGCCTCAGAGACATACAACATAGGTCACAGTGGTTGTCACTTTACTGGCCAATCCCCCCATGGTAGCTATATATGATTGTTGGGAGATTGATCATTAGACTATAGATTACCCTTGGTGGAGGACAACACACCGTGCTTCACAAGCAGCCCGCTTCACTCCAGCTCCAAGCCCCCCAACTAGGGACAAAGATTAGGGTTGTAGTGGTGGTTAGTCAGACCGCAAGAGTGATCAGTACGAATACAAATGTGATCATTGCGGATCTGGGGATGACATAGTAGAGTCTGTACCAGTGGAAAAGGCCGTTAGGATCATTTTTATGTAGCTCTAGCGCTGTTAGAGGTTGAGGCGTCAAGCGATGCCCTTGCTGGTGCAATTACTTTGTGCAGTAGCCAACGTTCACTTTTTTATCCCGACATGTTTACATGTATCTATTTATCTTGCTTTCTATTTAGGGGTGAGCCTTGAGCCTTTAGTAGCCTCGCCATGTGTTTCAGCCCCGTGGGAGACTTTTCTTTTGTAGTAGTGGATCATTATGATATTAGAGTTACATTTACTATTATGACAGGATATTATTGGTAGTTATGCTTAAGTCACTTTCCCTAGTTGACTTTATACTTGGCCCTTCCTGTTGTAACCAGTCTAAGATGTTATTCCCTCGTCGCTGTTATTATTAGTTGAAGTGAAGTTGCTGCCAAGGATAGGTGATGATAGGATTGTTAGTCAGTGAGTGTCATTTTAAGCTCAAGCTTATGACTTGAGAACCTAAGGATGGATGTTGTCCTTGATCTAAGTAGGTTTCTTTTGATCTGATGTGGTGGACAGGATATCTAAGGACCAATGTGGGACTCCTAATGGGCGAGAATGTTGGATTTTAGATATGTGGTAGGTATTTTAGAGGGTGAGGTTCCTTGGTTTCTCCAGTGATCTTGCATTGATTGTCTAGTAGTCTCAACATGGGTTTGAGTTCTCAAGATTTTGATAATTTAAGTTGTCCTTGAATTTCACGGATGAAAGTTTTTGTAGTAGCAGATGTTATAATGACCCTCTAGTTCATTTCTGTGTAATTACGTATTTTTTACTGTTTAGAGCATTTCTATAGTAGCCCTAAGTCATCAATGACTTGCTCGTACTGCTAGTTCGCTTGCCCAATCGTTCATTTGGAAGTTGTGCAGTTTTTCATGTTGGAAGGCCTGCTAAAGTTGAAAAAAAGAATTTTACAATGAAGTCTAGATACATAGCTTAAAAATAGAATTTTAACTGTTCCATCAGCTCCGGAATGACAAAATTAGATTAGAAACATGATCGGTTATAGTATCAAGGTTTTCGGTATTAGTTATATTGAGTTTTATATTTTAGCCTTCAAAATAGGCTAATAGTTGATTTTAGTCAATATTCTTGAAAAACATGCCCGAATGAAAATTTTGATAACACTGTTAGCTTTGGAACGTCAAGTTTGGTCAAGAACAACCTTTTGTTCAATTCTTGAGGCTTTTGGCGTATTTTGGGCCCCTCGGTGAAAATTAAGTAAATATGGAGATGAGAAGTGGAGCCCACATTTGATCGTAACGTCTTTGTATGGGAATTTTGACTATGCCATCAAATCTAGAATGTCAAATTCGGTGTAGTTACATAATTTGTTTGTGTCGTTTGGATTCCAAACGAGTTTCAGATACCCCATCGGAAACTAGGGACTAGGAAGGACCAAAGTTGTAGCTGAGGCATCTGGTGCCATTGCTATAGTGGCCCTAGGTTCTCTATAGCGACCCTAGGCTCACAACATCGACAACCTCCCCTTGGGGGTGGTTCTCTATAGCGACACCTGTGAGGGTTATATATTAGTGTAATTTCCAAATTTCGTCCAAAAAGAAGAGCAAACTTTCATCAGTGATATTTTACTCATTTTAAGGCTGGTTTATGTGATTCAAAAGGCTAAAGTACTTAGATTTTAAGGAGAACATCATGGGCATATTGAAAATTGCTTTTGGCATGTCGTTTGAGGTAATTTTCACTCTTTCAGTGCTGTAAGTTGGTTTTAGTTTTGGAAATTTCAGGGATTGATTTCTTATTCATTTTGAGTCAGATTTCAATAAATTTTGGGTAGATTTTGTGTACTTTATTTAGGCGCACCCTATGGTATGATTAAAATCTTTTGACTGAGTTGTATTTGGGCGAGATATAACATAACTGATGCATATTCGTATTTTTGTTTGAAAAGAGGTGTCGTCTTGTAATTTTGATATTGGAAGAGCCCTATTGATGTTGTAACTCTGTTTTGGCAACTTGGCAATATTCAAAGATTGTTAGGAAAGGTAGAGCGCCTGCAAATTGAATTGCACATAATTAGCGTACAGGTAAGCTATGTTCTTTCCTTCTCCTAATCTGAGTTTGAATCTGTAAAATCTATTTGGGTTGAATGGATAGTGAGTAGGGGGATGGGTTAGAGTCCATACATGTTGAATATGATTATACTAGCTGATATTTGTGACTGTTTGGGTATTTTTTGGCATAATATGGACACTTGTGACTAGTATACTAATTCCTATTGTATTTGTGCTTGTCTAGGACTGATAGTATGATTGTGTGATTATGTGAGAATACTTTGGACTGTTATACTTACTATCTCGTTTATGATTATCTTGTATTCTTCTGATTGTCTGTTATTTGTAGGGCCTTAGTCTAGGCTTAGGGTTTGTTTGGATGGGTTGAAAAAAATGTCTTTTAAAAAGTACTTCAAAAACACTTTTTAAAGTGTCAAAACTTATTTTTAAAATAAACAGTTATGTGTTTGGATAAGAGTGCTTAAACTGAAAAAATTGTTAATGCATTTGGTACATAAGCACTGTTAAGCATTTTTTTAATTAAAATATCTGAAATACCTTTAAGTTGTTATACATTATAAATTACTAATTATTACTCTAAGTTTTTATTTATAAATTAAATTAAATTAAAATTAATTTATTTTAAGTCAACTTCAAGATAAATTGATTGTATTAGTTAATTTATATGTCCAAGTTATTTTTAATTATTAAAATATACAATTTTGATAAAAACATACGAAATATTTGAGATTTTATTTAATTATATTTATAATAAGTAATGACTATATTTCTTCTTTGTCATAAATAATTTATAAAGAAAAAATAAAAGAAGGAGAAAATAATTTAGAAGGAAAAAAAAGAAAAAATTAAAGAATAAGAAGAAAAAAGAAAAAAGAAAAAATTCCTAGAAAGAAAAAATTGGACGAAAAAAAGAGCAAGAAGAAAAAAAGGAAAGAGCAAAACTACAAAAAAACCAAAGAAAAGAATAGGAAAAAAAGTAGGAGCAAAGTAATTTAGAAATTATAAACAAATATCAGGGATAAAAAAGTGAAATTGTTGGTCAAACATTAATGGCTTTTAAGCCAAAATGAAAAAAGTAGAGGGTAACCAACTTTTAACTTTTGACTTTTTGTAAAGCCATTTTAAACTTATTTTAAGTTATTTTATAATTTGTCAAACATTTTCAAAAGCTAAAAAGAGCTTAAAAGTAAGCTTGATCAACTTTAAAGCCCACCCAAACACCCTTTTAGGCTAGTAATGCTCTAGACCTGCATTGGTCAGGATCGATAGACTATTATACTTGTATCCGATGTGACTTGAGAGGCGTAGATCCTTGTAGACCAGACTAGCAGACTAGATTCTATAGAGTTATGCCTCCGATAAACTATGATGAGCGAGGGACCTGATTGTCCACACAATTGGCTAATTGTCCTAGAGCATTCTCGCGATACATTAGATCCTACTCAGACATAGAAATAATCGATGATGCCATTTTGGTTGCAAAGTATAGCCTTGTATAGTTAAATGCTCGAGCATTTCCCATAATTGGGCATACATCCTCCTATTAGGAGGTGTGTAAGCGAGGATAAGCTAAATTCTCTGTAACTCGGTTAGAGGCCATATAGTTAGATGCTATACTAGTATAGTAGAAGTTACATCGTTAAAGATGACACTAATGGTGGGCATATTTTGGACTAGTTCGCGGCCTAAGGGCCTAGGCAGACCACTAGCCACATCTGACCTTATCTTGGTAGAGGCTAGGGCACGACCTGGATTAAAGGTTAGGTATCACGCTGGATTAATGGTCAGGTATTAGCCTGGGTAGAGGCTAGGTCAGGGTATACAACTTCGGTTAAAGGCCAAGATAAGATGTTCTGTTGGACTGAGAGTTGCATGTGCACTGTTGGTATCATTCGTGACTTGTTAGTGTTAGACCATACCCTAAAATACATCATAACACCCGCTTATTGTCTGTGGGTGTACCTTCAGGACTTGTAGGAATCCTATTGGGGTACAAGCATAGACAGTAGGGTCTTACACCCATATACATCACCACCCATCTCTCAGTTTTGGTTATTGTCACCATCTTCAGCATTTAGTCTTGGCTCTTGTGATTAGGCATTGTAAATGTTATATTCTATCTCAGCCTTGCTTTATAAACTGTCCGTACTCAGTCGATCTATGATACCTACTGGGTACCATATCTTTGGTACTCACCCCTACTTTTTACATTTGTTCGTGATGCAAGGCTTAGTACGAGCCAGTCGTGTTGATTCCTCCTGTGGTAGCTGTTGCATTCGGAGAATATTGGTGAGCACTGGATGTACTTGGATCCTTCCGGTCTTTATCTATATTAGTGGTTATCTTTTTATCTGAGACTTGCCTTGTATATAATTGACTATGTGTGTATATATATATATATGTATGTATGTATTATGACTCAGTTATATTATCGTGTCTATAGTAGTTTTGTACAAGTGGTTTCCAGGTCTTGGGAAGGTTGGTCTAGTGTTGTATCTAGTATCAGTTTTTTTTTTTTTAATAGTAGTTGTTTTGTTGCACTGTTTCCTACTCCCACCTGTTACTAGTAGTTCTGAGTTAGGGTTAGATTTGTTTATCGGAGGGGTTAAGGTAGGCGCCATTATCACCTATAAGATCGGTCAAAAACAAGTTGTTATCAGAGGTCTAAAAGTCGAACTCTTAATATGAAATAATCTTTAATAAAAAAATGCTTTCTTCCTAGTTTCTTTCTAATGAGGTCTTATTAATGAATTTAGAATAATCAAATTTCAATAAATATATCAAACACCACAGGAGAAAAAAATAAAATGCCTTCATCATTACGATCTGTTGGTAAAGTAAAATGGTTGGTTGATTCGCTAAAAGGAATAGGAAAAAGGAGGTGACATTGAAATGTCCCAAATAAAGTGAGCTGTGGAAATTTCTAGGAATGCCAAATACTATCAATAATCACGAGAAATGTAATTCAATTTTTAAAGATAAAATAACATAAAGTAAATATTAAATTTAAATATTTAATCTCATTTATTTTGATAATAAAGTATCCATAGTTTAATAGTTGAGATCTGTGTGAAAAATATTACTTATATTTCTAGGTA
Organism: Solanum rostratum; assembly: GCA_029948455.1. Lineage (NCBI taxonomy): Eukaryota > Viridiplantae > Streptophyta > Magnoliopsida > Solanales > Solanaceae > Solanum > Solanum rostratum. The sequence continues at coordinate 43,341,909 of CM057054.1, forward strand.
TTTAGACTTAAAAAATAGATATTATAATATAATCTTTTTTCTAAATATGATTACATATATTATTCTTGAGGTATCTTCTTTTCATTTTTATATGATTCATTCAAGGTCTTACAACAACAACGATATATCCAGTTGAATTTCATAAGTAGAGTCTGAAGAGAATAAAATATACACAGTCCTTATCACTACTTTGTCAAAATAGAGATGCTATTTTCAAAATATTCATTCAAGGCCTTGATAAATAAAATTTTCATATTTCTTATCGGTCTTTGTCACTTAATCCACAACTTCTTAAGGCCTTGTAGAATCCTTTTCTAAATATCAGTTTTACATTCTAATATTTTTTCAAATAAGATTTTATATACTAATTTTATTCTAAATAGAAATTTATTTGCTAATTTTTTTTCAATTATATTCTAATCATTTTTCAATTTTTATCTGCATTTTTATTTTTTGAACTCTTTTAACTCGTATCTTAAATCCTATAAATTAGATTGGGTATGTTACTGTAATTAGGAGATAAAAAAATATATACATAAGGAGTGTAATATATGTTGACTTGAACAATGGGAAACTCTTCCATTGGTACATCAAACAAGAAGAAGAAGCACATAAACCTTGGAACATCAAACAAGAACAAGAACACCACAAATCATTCTTCTAATTAATCAATAGATGTTCCCAAAACAATATTTTGAAGGATTTAAAAACAAAATATGTTACAAGACTATAATCATAATTTACAAACATGCAGAGGCCTGACATCATTACTTTTTGTTGTCTCAGCCACTCAACATCATGATCTTATTTTAATTTTTTTTGTGTTAAATTTACTTCTTAATTAAGCCATCATCATTTGGCGAAATTCATGATAATCAAGTTCTCCATTACCATCAGTATCATAAACTTGAATCATAGTAACACGTTCGTCATAAGATTTTGAATTCCCTAAACGATTCAAAACTCTTTGTAAACTTTTAGGTGTAATTCGACCACAACCTTTTTCAACTTCATACATCTCAAATGCTGACTTTACGGATTCATCATCTTCAGTACTTCCTTCTTTTTGCATTAACAATTTCTTAAAATCTTCAAAATCTATGAAATTATCACCGTCCGTATCGAGTTCATCTACAATTTCTTGAGCATCTTCATGTGACATATGTTCTCCTATGGATCCAAAATATGCTCTTAGCTCGAAAGCCGATATTTTACCTATTAAAAAAAATACAACAATAGAAAGGCTTAGAGGTGCAAACTGAATTTAATTTCCTTATATAAATATTGCGATATAAAATGAAGGGTGATTAATTAAGGAATTCATTTTAAACTATTTCTAATATATTAAAGACATTCTGCATATTGGATGGATTTCTCTGATATATATATAAACAATGGAAATTTTATAGCCTAAATTATAAGGTATATATGTTATATGTGATTTCTCCGTAAAATTAAACATTTTATCAATATTTCACTTAATATATTTTTTTCCCAATAATACACCCATGTTCTAGAAATTCTGGATTCGTGTCTTAATACAAAACAATCTACATTTGATAAGGTACAAGCTACAAGGAATAATTTTAACTAGAATGATTAATCTAGCTAGTTAAGGATTCCTACTAGTACTACTCCTATCATTTTTCACCTATTGTATGTAAATCAGATGCAGTTAAAAGTGGGGTGACGTACACATGAGTGATCATATTCTTAACAAGTTAAACATTGTCGAAAAATTATACCATATATATAAACAATTTTGATAATTTTTAATGAAATTTTTCGCTCCACAACCATCTTTAAAATATTGATTAAAGAAATATATACAAATTAATCTCTACAGTATAAATGAGCATACCTACTTATGTACATTGCACATTTTTTTCCTGACCAATTCAGAAGAAATTTATGAAACAAACATTTCTAGCTATTTCACAAACAGAAATATCAGTTCTATTCAAAAATTAAATCGAATAAATAAATTAAAAATTACCATCGTTATCGGTATCAAAATGACGGAATACTTCTCTTAACTCGTCTTCTCTTGACGAATTTCTTCGTGATATGTTTGGAGTTCTTGGAGAACTTTGGCTTGAATTTGAGGATTTTGACTTAAGCCTAGGTAAAATTACCCTAAGGTTTTTATAATGTGAAGAGAAACTAAAAGATTTTGATAGTCTAATTGATTCCATGAATAAATGGATATTGACGATTCAATTATTAATATGTGAATCTCAAGGGAAAGTGAAGTAGAAGTAGTTTGGTTTGTTACTTCCTAGTTGTGAATTGTGACTATTTATACACACAAAAAGTGATTAGCTGTATTAAGATGTGAAATGAACTACACCACAAAAAGTTGAAAAGTCACTTATGTAACATACCATGAAATTTCCAATCATATTTCAAAAATTTTAAGTGGTCATTGTTTAATTACTAAATCTTTTGGAAAAGTTATACTACAATGTTTGGTTAGTTTTACTACTCTTGATTTTGTTTTGACAATATAATTATTGATATAATAAATTTATCATTTTACCCTTATTAATGATATGATCTCATGCATATTTATTCATTACAGTTTTCAAAAATATTAATTCAATGACAACAAATTAAGAATATAATAGAAAAATAAATTTTTTCCTACCTTAATTGTCAAAAATAATGAATAAAAATAAAAATTAAATTAGGAATTTTTCGACAATTAAAATAAACTGAGGGAACAGAAAACATAATTGACATACAATTTAATGCAACATTTGGTTGAGCCTCAATGCTTGGCTTTTTGTACACGTGTTAAAATATCCATCGAATCTTTATAAATATATCTGATCGTAAACCCAGTAATATATTGTTTCCTATATTTTTTATTTAAAATAGATATTTAGTAATATTTATCTAATTTATAAAATCAAGAGATAGTTTTACACTTAATTTTTAATTTACTTTTATCCTTATAAAATTTTTTCAGTACTTATTATGTTCAAAAGACGATTTAATAAAACTATTTCTATCATTTTTGTTCTCAATCCCTATACCAAGTTAATAGTAGATAAGAGAATATCAATTTGATATTAATATGTCAAAAAGTTTAATTCTAAATTCATGTCTGCTTTCGAATTCTTGAAATTGACTTGTTAGTGTCTTCAAGATTACGATCTGTTGGTAAGTAAAATTGTTGGTAGTTACACTAAAAGTGAAAAGGTAAAGGAAAAAGGAGAGTACGTTAAGTCAAGTCTCAAATAAAGTTAGCGTTGGAATTTTCATGGAAATTTTAAGGCATGATAAATTACGAAACTATTGTTGAAGAGGAAATTGCACAGAAACTTCCTTTGGGTCACTAAAAATTGACATTGCACTGACTATCCTTGTTGGTATGCTACGTACATATGTACCAACCCTACTAAAAACAATGTAGTAAAGTCTAACTTCTCTACAACCATTGGATGGTTTTTAGCTGTTATAATAAAATGTCTTTTATCACTACAAGAAAATAGATCTTTAACGAGAAGAAATTTGGTCGTTAAAAGTATAAATTCGATCGTTATTTGTCAATAACGACCAATAAAATTCCGTCGTCGCCGGTCGTTAGTAGCTCCGTCGTTAAAAGTTAATGACTGGAATAAATTCCGTCGTTAAAAGTTAACGACCGGATTAAATCTGGTCGTTAAAAAAGCTTTAACCCGTGATCTTCTGGTCACATGACAACATTTTTACCAGTTACTCTAAGGCTCCCTTCAGTTCTAGTTATTAAAACCTTAATTATAACTACAAATCAAATCAGAAAAAGTGCAAACTTTGTATGGATTTACACACACAAACATACATATACATGCACATATGAAAACATACAAATTTATTATATTCATATAAAATTTCATAGTTCACTACAAAGAATGATATTGTGTAAAGTTACAAAAATATAGACAAACAAATTTATATAATATTATATTTTTTAACTCTTAGTAAAATAAAGCTAGAATATCTTTAAACAATTTCTGAAATATGAAATGTATTCTTCATGTGCTTCAAAATGTCGCTTATATATACTTCTTTACACTTTTCTGAGGATGAATTTTTCAAACTGCATGATCTATCAAAAACAAGTATAAAAACTTCACGTAAAGTTATTAGTGCTGCTCCTAATAACTATTATCTTCCTTTTTCTTTTTCTCAAAATCAAAGATTAACCACAATGAAATATAAAATTTGTTTCCGTTCTCACAACCATATAAAAAGAAAGTTGGGCTTCTTAGTTCTAGACATAAAATTATTTGTTTTGTATTTTGCACCTTAAGTTATTGACTTTTTGCACATTGCTTCATGGATAAAACCCCCCAATCTCTTTTAGTTTCATTTTTTATACTAATGGTATTCACCTAATATAAATAATTCAATATCATTAAAATTATTATGAGATACAAATCAATTATATCATCTTAAATTTTAAATAATAAAAAAATTATGATTTCTTAATTAATTAGTTGTTGATTATTTTATGTAAAGCTTTTAAATTTTCTGTTTGTAAAATTTCATGTTATACTTTTCTAACTCAAACGAATGATTTTTCTTTGTATACACCTGTTGGTTTCACAACCAATAATGAGAAAAATTTGGCACAATATGTATTTTTTTATTAGATATAGATTCTTAAGTCTATTGATCGAGGTAATTTGCAAGTGGAGAAACATCTTTCCTCTTGAGAAAATTATTTACGACCGAATTTATATAACTTTTCTTTTTCTACCTTAAATCAATCTCATAAGCTCATAATTATATACTTAATATTACTACTTTTATTGTTAATTTTTTGTTTTGACCTACTCCACCTTGCATCTTTAAAAATGTCAAGTAAAAGTGAATAAATTGTCTCTTAAAATAAAAACATATATAGAAACTATATCAAGAAAATATTTAAGCTGAAAAAAATTATGTCAAAAAGATTGTAACTAAATAATTTTATAATATTTCAAAATGTTATATAAATAATAAAAATGATGGATAGAGTTATTAGAAAATAATAAATTAATATTTTTTTCTTTTTATTAAACTTTTTTTAATGAAATAAGCAAAATTATAAAAGATGGAAGATTTTTATCAGAATGATTAACAAAAACACCACTTGTTATACTTATAACATGATTTGATCTGATCTCTTTATTCTTATATTAGTTAAACATATTTTTACACTACCTAATATGTTTTAACGATGGGATGTTATGCTTTTTAACAATCAAATTTGTCCCATCGTTAATGTTAGATTAAAATATATCTTTAATGACCGAAAAAAATTTGGTCGCTATAAGTGTATTTATGACAATCGAAAAAAAAATTGATCACTATAAGTGTATTTTTAACGACCGTAAAATAATTTGGTCGCTATAAGTATATTTATGATGACCGAAAAAAAATTGGTCACTATAAGTATATTTATAACGACCAAAAAAAATTTGATCACTACAAGTGTATTTATAACGACCGGATTCATTTCTCGTTGTTAAGAAATGTTCGTTAAAGGTTTTTTTTTGTAGTGCAACATATAGTATAACATAACATAAAATTAAATTGAATTGTTATAATGAAATGTTGTTATAAAAATATATTTACTCCTAGTTAGATGTTTATTTTTTAAAATCATAAGAACAATGTTTTCCACACTCTTAGGGATGTTGTTATCATCAAAAGAATGTATGGACTCCATGAAAATATCTTTTTGAATTGTTAGATCATGAGCTGGAAATGACAAAAATGACGATGAGCAATTATTTTAGAAAGCCTCAAACATTTTACCGGACAATTGTAAAGCTTCACCAATTGTATTGCTTTTTGGAATGAATATTTTGGCTAACGTAAGTGTAATGATCCTCATGATCATTTTGTGTATTCAACTAGTTTTCTTGTTTGGATCCTTCCCTTACCTTCAATATGGTGTTTGTGGTCCACGAAGATGCGTGGCATGGTTTTGAAAGTGGTTAGATGGGTATTGGAATGTCTGCCGCGGATCTCTAACATCTATTTGCATCTTAAAACGATACAAAATCATATGATGTCAGTACATGAAAGTATGGTATGTAAAATAGCTAAAAGGAAATATACTCAAGAATATTCAATGACAGGATTATTATCTAACTCGACTCAATAAGCATACAAGTTTTAAGAATAAAACAGTTCTTTACAATTACAATTAAATAAATACAACTCAGTAAATAATAATATTCCTTTTTTGAAGAATTTCTCTGATTGACAATCATCACTTATGAGCTAATAATGATACGACGAACTACTACATATTGTTACCACAACCATCCATACTTTGTCAAAGTTAGGGACGCAACGTCACTGGATCCATAATAAAAGTCCTCTTTTGGTACAGGTGAGGAGTCACCTGAATCAACGATATAATCCTATCCTATTGGCTATGTAGTTTATGTGGTTTAAATTTCCTCTACTCTTATTCAAATCGATACTCAATACTACGCTAAAAATTTATTCATTATGCTCATATACATAAAGTGAGTAAAATGCTTAAAAATCATATTGTTTAGTTTGATTGGACTCTATTAGAAAAACTCAAATTCTTCTCAATTCATCATACTATTTTATTAACATAAAATACTTTTTAAAGTCACCACACCTCGTCAAAATTCTATTCTCAAAAACATCATTGATGCTAAACTCTCATACCCTTTTAGATCAGGGAAAATATGTCTAAACTCAAGAAGAATCATACCTTGTTCAATGCATGGAAACCGCTATCATTACTTTAAAATAATGCATATTAAAAATAATGAACATCAACTCAAGCAAAGTTCATGTAATTGCAAATATGAACAACGCAATCGAAAATTCGGAGTGTAAACAATTGATTCACCATATATATATATATATAGGACTTCATAAGGAAAGAATTAATTCATTCAAAACTCAAAGGAATTAGGGCTAAACTCAACTTGAACTCCTTCAATAACAAGAGCAAGTGTTGTGAAATCAATGAGAAAAGTAACTAAGGTATTGTGTTCCCCATGAATTCCTAACTCAGTATAGCCTGATAATCGTGACATTTTCTAGTGTGTAGTATGTAGAACTGATAAGTTATGTTTACTTAACACTTTGATCCAAGCAAGAGGCGAATTTCACTATGTGATTTGATCCATCCCCGCAGTGTTACATTACTAACCCTTACCTTTTATTCCAGTTCAACTAGTTAGGTTGATTAGATGAGAGGGATCACATCGAATCTTGTTAATTATCTCTTATCCCATTCATTACCCCTTTGATCCAGTAAGTAAGAATTTGGTGAGTTCTAATATTGGCCACCGTTAAAAAGCATTCTTAACCAAGAGATAATTAATACATACAGGCATACTTTCCAAGAATTAAAAATTATTTGGTTTTACTTCGTTAGTTCTTCAGGGTTCCCACAACCCTATTTGTGGATTTAGCTATGCATGATCATTGTAGATGAAGGAATCATGTTATGGAATAGCATAATTAAACACCTATAATGATGAATTGAAGAACAACAAATCCAAAATCTCCACAAGAAATCACAATATAATAATCCCAATGTAAAGTAAAAAATAAACACAAGTAACAAAGTATCGATGTTCTAACTCCTATCTGGTTCATCTTCTGCTCTCTTCTCTCTAAAAAACCTAAAATCCTATTTATAATAAGTAAAATCCAAATCCAAAACGAAATAGAAAAACTGAAATCAGCAACTCGAACAGACAAGGTTATAGGCTGTAGATGGAATCACGACCCATATTTGGGCTTCGTAATCTACACTTCACAAAAACTGCCTTCAACCTACGAAACCTTCCTATGAGTTGTCTTCAGACGTACGACCTGTAAGGGGTTTCATCTGCAACTTTCCAGAAAATCTTCAAAATCCTGATCCTCTAGGCATGATCTTATCTACGATCTGTCATTGGACTTACGACTCGTAAGGGACCTCGTCCGATAACAATTCAGCATTCAACATATTTTCTGATCCTTGGCATACAAACTCACATATGAGCCGTGAAACATTCTACGGCTCGTCTGACAACTCGTACTTTTAAATATCTGAAAATTAGCCTTTCTTTGGATCTGGCCCACGACTCATCCTATGGCTCGTGGAATAAACCACGGCCCGTAGAAAGCTCCGTAAATCATCAAAAACTTGAATTCTACAGAACTTTGCCCAAAATCATCCCGATTCCTGAAAAACAAATAAAAAACACATTAAATCTACTAACATCACTTGGAGAACATACTAAATTCCATATTTTAAGTATCAAAGGTCATATATTTTAGCAGCACATCAACACCCTCAACTTAAAATTATTGCTTGTCCTCAAGCGACGGACTTAATCTACATAAGTAGTATAACAACACATAACCTTCAATCTAATGACATGCATCATTTCTAAATCAACCACAGATACCCAATCAAACACATCAGTGCATATCAGACAGTTATCAATCAAACTCTTACAGGTCAATACACGACAATGCAATTATGACAAGCAAAGTAATCATAAATAAGCCACAATCACTGAAATAGACTAGAATTAACAGTGTAACTCAAATGCCCTCACAAAAAGAAGTCCCATATCTCACTCATGATGATATATTCAAATTCAATACTTGGGACTGACAAATTCACTCACACTCATAATAAATATTCAAAAGTTGTGAACAATACCATATGTTTGCTCCTATACACATGATCACGACCTTCGATTACTTGGACTAGGATCATTATATGACTTTCTTGGCTTGTAACATAGGCTTATAGGGCTTTGGTATGATGTTTTTGGAACATATTTACTAATGACCCTCCTTGACACTGTGTTGTTTTGCATTTTTGCCCTACCAACGCTGATGTTTACAACTCATTTTTCCCTTCTCCTAATTCAGACCTTTCTGGGTGCCCTATTCAAAATTTTCAGCTTATTGCCTTTTATTTTTTCACATCATTTTTCTTTTTATCTCACAATTTAGGCATCTATTTGGTTTTCTTGCACCCCTTCAAATTTTCTCCTTTTTTATGCATCACTAGCTTCCATCCACATTTAGTGTGATTTTCCTTATGCTAGCTACCCTCAACGTAGGCTTTTGGCTTGAGTTGAGGTGCACAATATCCCACCTATGAACCAAGGCCACTTTGGGTTGCCACCCTCAACTTAGGCATTTTGCCTGAGTCGAGGTGCACAATATTCAAGAAAGGACCAGGGCCAAATTTCATGATTACACATTTAAGAAGGCTTGGTCACTTAGGTGTCCACAAAGAAAAGGGTATATTTAAAGCTCAAACATTTGGATCAAGGGATATATCAAGCATTTGATGGGTCATTTTTGTAAGGCTAAGTGGACTAATATGAACAACAACCTAAGATCCTTTCCTTACCAACTAACATACAATATTATTCAGAGCAACATGGTAATTTCTGAATTGAGACACAGTTAAGAATCTTGCAATGAAGCTCACACACACTTGGCACCAATTACACTATCAAAGCAGACTCTCATATCATGTTTTTCATCACAATAAAACCTCACTTATCAAAACAAACATTGTCAATCACTGATTTCACATGTTTGTCATCAAAATTAACTAACAACACATTAATCACAAAAAATTTGATGGGTATCATTTTTCAACAAAACTAACATATGCCACAGATTTTAGTACAATATGCTACTAATACTGCTTACACATACTAAAAATGCCGGTTCAATAAAAAGTAAATGCCCTTAGGGAAAGAACACAGGAAAGAAAATCCCACAGACTGAAAAATTGGGATAGTTATAGGCCTTGGTTACTTAGACTTCACCGAGGCCTACAACTATCCATACCCCATCGAAAAAGATTTGTATTGTTCAGAATGCAACAAAATATAGCTAAATCAAAATATAGGGGTAAAAAAGAACATACCTAGGAACCTAAGAGCCAATCTCTAGCTGTGTTTGACCATACCCAACCTGCTTGATGGTCTTCTTACTGTCGACAGCATGTATGGAGGGTCCAACACCCCTCACCCTCTCAAGCTCACATGCCTGCCGGGCCATCTCATCTGCAATGGAGCCACATCTAGCGACCTTGAACTGCTCCATCTCCATCAACTCTGCCTCTCATCTCATAACATCTGGATTGTCATCCCCAAGATGAGGCCTCTTCCCAAGGGTGTGAAGTGGTGTTTCCTCAACAACAAATAGATCAACAACCGCCTTAGTAGTAGTGTCGATCATAGGAAGCAAGAGCGGTGCTGACACTACTGTTCTCATCTCTGTACGGAGCTGCTGGATCTCCATATAAATTGCTGTCAAATCAGTAGGCTGGACTAAATTGAGGCTCTAGTCTACCCGCTTCTGAAAAGCATCAATGCAGCCATGTACTGGTGCAAGTCTCTCCTCAAGGGCAGCCACAAAGTGTGTTTGTATGTGCTTCTTAGCCTCTAAAATGGCCTTGCAAATCCAAGGCCTGATCTACTGTAGCAACTGAGTCAACTGGGACTTAATGTGAACCTGTCACTGCGTCAGAGTCTGAATTGATGTTGCAAACGCACATACTATGCTGGCAGAAGAAGGTTGTGCGGGCACAACCTCTGGTGCAGGAATAGAAGTAGTAGTAGTAGGCCTCATCTCCCTCTCAACATCTGTCTGTGGGGGCCCTTCAGTCTGTGGAACAATAGTAGTAGTAGATGAAGGAGGCTCAGATTATGGTGCCTCAGTAAATATCTTAGGTAGTCGGATTGGAGGATGTGGTGCTCGTCGGAGGTCCACAAGATTCTTATCAGCCTTTATCAGGTTGGAATCTAGTTTCCTCTGAACCTTAATCATGATGTCCATGGTGTGTAGAATCTCCACCCCCACTGCTATACATAAGCGATAAATCAAACACGGGAAGGGAATGACGGTGGACCTCTTCAAGGCTCTCTCATGCATCTCCTCAGCTATCAATCGAGCCTAATTATTATCATAGCCAACAATAATGTTGCCAACTAAGACTGCACAGTTTGGCATCAAAGTATTATCGACCTAAGTTGGTTGGATCCGTGAACGTACTATAGCCGACTAAAACTTGCCAATGAAGCTGAGTGATGCCTTCACGATCACTACCGAGGTAGAAATCTAGTCAGGGTCCTGGCCCTACTTAACTATATGGTTGGTGATCCACCTTATCAGAATGACCTTTTGGGGCGGCATCTCTTATCACACCTTGGTCCCTAGTCTGCTCCAACCGGTAGTCATACTCTGTTGTGGTCATGGGGCCTGATACTCAGGACCAAACAAAAATTGATGGATGATGGTCTTGCATATATCAACTGGAACTCCTCTCACCATCATCTGAGTAATGTGACGCTGTGCAAGGAATCTCTTCCCTTTCAAGGTCGACTCCATGATGTTCGTAGCATATGAAGCATAAAGCTCTCAAACAAGTGTCGGGGAGTACTTCCCCAATGGTGCTGCTAACCACTATAAATGATATCGAGCCATGGTGTCTTGGAGTGCAGAAGCACTACCAAGCCCTGGTGTCACGATCCATGGCTCCTCGAATATAGTTCGAGTTTGTCAACCCCTCTCATCATGCTGGATGTCCTCACAATATATAACCTACATGCGTCAGACACACCATCTACTCGTTAAAATAGTAGGAAAGGCTACTGGTGTTGGGGCGGACTCAGTGGACTCAGATCGGGACTTGTCTCTCAAATCAAATTCATCTCTATCACCTGTCCCTACTTGAGCCCCCTCTTCGGAGTCCATCATCTGTATGATACTACTCCGCTAGGCGTCTCCCTTATCAGACTGGGGAGGCCAAACAACTATAGCCTGAGTCTGGGGTAGCACTGTCTGTCTAGCTACCGACCTGGTATGTCGATGCTCAACGCCCTCGTCTGGCGGATGTCGCGCTCCTCCACTGATGCGCTGGCCCGAGGAACGACCATGGTGTCCGAAGGGTTGTCATGTAATCAAGTTTGCAGGGCCCGAATCTCACCCTTCTTTTGTTTAGGAGCCATCGTACTTGAAATTAACATTATACAACTAGACATGAGTCCTACGAACACAAAAAGAAAAACATAAAGTTTACAAAATGATACACAGAAGGACCTACGAAGGCTCACCTATGGGTCGTAGGGTAAATTACGAGCCGTAGAAGGCCTTCATAGGAAATAGGGTACAATAACATTTGGTTATTGGAAATGTACTTACAAGTCCAGTTACGACTCGTAGAATAGACTGCGGGCCATAGACTGAGAGGTTAGTACACTATCAGACTTTAAATTTTCAAGGTAAGGAATTAGTATGGGCTACGACCCATAAGTAGATTCATCTAATGACATCCAAGAAAACCAAATTTCTAGTTTCAACTTATGAGGGGTAACTACGGGCTGTAAACTAATCTATAGGCCATAGAAGACCCTCATGCTGTTGAAAACCAGCTACTTGAGTAGTCTAAGGTCACCATTTTGGTTCCATTCGTCAATGTACAACCAAGCATCGCAGACAAATCCTAGTCAAGCTAATTGTAATGATTTTCTAAGAATGATGACTAGGTTGCAACAACAAGGTATAATTTAAACAACATCAAAGCAATGGCACTCAAAACCAAGTAAACACATTTACCCTAAATTCAAAACATATGCAATCCCCATCAACCACCAATCCAATTAGATACATGCAAATCATACAACAACTACCATTTGATCATCATATCATTATTTAATTTGCGAAGTCACTTAATCATTCTTGGTGAGATAATTTAATATGTTCCATAGAAGAAGTGATTTCACAAAATCAAATCATCGTATACATACCCACAGATTAGTTTTATGGCCAATTTAATCATTTTATTATCCCGACATGTCATTCATGTATTATTGTATCGATTTTAATAAGGTAACCAATTTTAACTCGTTTGACAAGGCATTGCACTATTTCATACCATGATTCCAACACCCATTAACATGTTCAGGATTTATTAATGCAATTTCACAGCGATAAACATATGCTACACTTCCTTCACAGGCCAATATTAAGTATTAGGGAAAGAAAATATGAACTATCCTCAACAATACCTCAGACCAATGAGACAATTTTTCGGCAAAAACAAAATTTCTAGAAGAGCACATAACGGAGTATTGATCAAAAGGCCAAAAAATAGCAAGAAAAACTCAAACATTTAAAGTCCTAACTTTACCGAAACAGTAAGTGGTTGGTAAAAAAGTGGCTGAAATTTAGTCAAAAAGTATGGTGGTGTAATTGATCCTGGTCGGACTTGGGGAAGAAGAAAGGGGTTCTTGGTTGTTTTGAAAATAATGGGAAAATGAGGGGTAATTCCCTCTTTTAATCATCTAATCGGATCAGATTTAAGTCGGGTTCATACCCAACAATATCTCAATTATGGGTCATAAGAATTTCTACGGCCCATAAGATCTAGTTTTGTTGTTTCAAAATCCTAGTTTTCAGGACTTTTCTTTATAGATCCACCTAGGAGGTGTATATAGACATGTTGGTTCATAAGTGTTGGTCAAAATCTTACCTGTGGTCCACGAGCCCCATTCACAGCCCGTAATTTTATCTACGGACAAAAATTTGGCTCTTAGATTAGAGTGCACAAAGTTTTGCTAACTGGAAGTGATTCCTCAAGTCAGTGTTTGGTTTGTGGTATGAAGTACAACCCATAGAATCGGTCATAGAACCAACTTTTCTCTATTTTCAGCACTGGCTTGCTGTCTAATCCCGTTCCTACATATTCTCCATAAAGAAAACTGTTACCCTATAATTCACCAGTCCTTGAGTCCAAAATTACATCCAAAAACAAGAAAATTAAACTACCTATGAGTCCAAAAATAAAACAAGCATAAAAGAATTACAACAAATATCTTGGGTTGCATCCCAAGTAGCACCCCATTTAGTGTCGTGGTACGACCTAGAAAACATTGTTGCTCAGACTTCACTAAGTGCCCATACTTCCATCATCAGCTTAACAACTCTTTTAATGGACTAAATAGACTGACATGTGTTGAAGTTGACTTCTTCATCATTCAATCTAAACTTGCGTTGGCCTAATTTCATGTCCACTAGTGCTCGTCCAGTGGCTAGGAAGGGCCTTTCCAAGATGATTGGGACTTTAAAGTTAACCTCAAAATCCAGAATCACGAAGTCTGTAGAGGATATGAACTTTTCAACTTTGATGACAATGTTGTACAAAATCCCCGCAGGTTTCTTCACTAGCTTGTCAACCATCAATAACCACATGATTGTTGGTGTAAGGGCGTTCAAACCTAAATTCTTGAACACCGCAAGAGGCATTAAATTAATGTCGGCTCGTAAGTAGCATAACACCTTTGCAAAGTCCACATCTCCAATGGTGAAGGGTATGGTGAATACTTCGAGATCCTCTTTCTTCTGCACCAAGGACTTTGTTGCAATAACACTGCAATGCTGAAGCTCTTGGGAGAGCTCTTGGCTCACACTCCTCTTCTTCATCTCTAGGTCCTTCATGAACTTAGCATACCTGGGCATCTTCTCTAGTGCCTCAATGAGGGGAATGTTGATAGTTAGATGCTTTAAAATGGAGATGAAGTGCTGAAACTTACCTTCCTCCTCCTTCTTCTTGAGTCTTTGAGGGAAAACAGGTGAAAGTCAGGGTATGGGTTTCAATTTCTTTGGTGTTAATACCTCATTATTCACCCCATCCTTGGTGTTGGCATCCCAAGTCTCTGCATCTTTTCTTCCTACCATCTCCTCACAAACCTCATCATTACCAGCATCGGTGGGTCAATAGTCTACTTGCCACCCCGTGTCGTCATTGCCATGCATTGCCCATCATTCTTTGGATTTTGTACTGTGTTTCTTACGAATGTACACTTTGACGCTGATTTAACTAACATCTGATCAAACTATTGCTCCAGCTGCTCGATAGCCACAAAATGAGACTCGATCTTTCAACTAATGCTTGAGATGTTAGATTTCATCCTCTTCAAGGTCTCATCTTGGGAGTCATCCTTATTACCATATATCGAACATCTCCTCAATTCTTAAGCTACCAGCCCCAGAATCACAATTGTGTGGTGGTACATGCAGACCATTCCTGTACCCATCTCTGCGTCTCCAATCACCATCTTTGTCTTGTCCCCTATTTCTATCATAGTAGCCGCCTCAATTGTTATTCTTGCAACCATTATTTCTTTAGAAGTTCCAACCTTTATTCCCTTGACCTTGGCACCAATAGTCCTGATTTGACCTTTGGACATTGGTCCGAAAACCCCCCATTTGACAAGGTACAAAGAAAGTGTGCTCCTCATAGTAAGACTCCTCATACATAGGTGCTTGTGGAGGTTGATGATTCACTGTATTTATGCATTCCTGACTCCGCTTTATTAATAACCCCACATTAGTATTGATTCAAGCCAACTCTTGCATCATCTCTTCATTGATCTTGCCCTGCTCTAAATTCATACTAACTGAGAAATAACTTTTAGCAGTTGACTTGTCTTTCCATCCCCTTGCACAGTTTGTCTTTACAACCTTTTCTAGTCACTCAGCTACAACCATAAATTGACAATCTAAGAATAAGCCACATGTTATTATGTTGGCTGCAACTTTGCAATTTTCATCCTGTGTCCTATAGAAGATGTCCACCAAGGGATTATCAATGATCTTATGGTCCAGAACATTCCTTAAACACTTTGTAGTTCTCTCCCATGTGGTACTGATCGAATCACCAAGAAATTGCTTGATGTTTTTGATCTGATGCTCCAACTTCAGCTTCTTCGACCTAGGAAAGAACCTCTTGGAAAAGGCCTTCTACATTTTAGCCCAAGTGGTGATAGAACTCTGTGGGAGTTCAGATAACCATATTGTCGCTTTGCTGTGAGATACAATGGAAAAACATGGAGCCCAACAACATCCATGGACAGATTTTGGTTTCCCATCATACTCTTGCAAACAGAGACGAAATTATGTAGACGGTTATGCCTATCCTCTAATGGTAAGCCCAAGAACAACCCTCTATTCTGCAACATTCGTAACAACCGACTCAAAACAACAAACTTTATGTCGTCCCGTGAAGGAGGTAACACAATAGCTCCGGTGATATCTACTACCATAGGGTCAAGCCTATTTTGATTCCATGTGTTAGCAGTAACTTGAAGATCCCGTGGTGGTCGGTTATCATTATTCCGATTAATTGTTATATGTGCAACATTATTCACAACATTGTTCATATTGTCTTGGGTTATTCTTCTTAGTGTTCTTTGGATCTCTAGGTAAAACAGAGTCAAGGGATTGCCTCGACTATCAGTACTAGGCATAGACTACACCTGTATGCTGAAACAAAATAAAAACAACAGAAAATGTAAAATTAGAAAGATAAGGACTAATTCAAAAATTATCCAAATTAAACCAGTCTAAAAATCGTATTCCCCGGCAACGATGCCAAAATTATGATGTCACCCAAACTACACCTCTCACTGAAGGTATGCGCAGTTGTTGTCAAAATATAGAACTTAACCATGGTTAGGGTCGATCCCATAGGGAATATGATCTAGACCTGATATAATTATGAGCAATTAGGTTGAATTAATCTACTTATCTCCTGAAAGGGAGGGGTTTGTAAATACAATAAGTAAACCTAAACTAGAAACAAGTTATCAGGAGTAAGTGTTGTAAAATCAATGAGAGAAGTAACTAGGGTATTGTTTCCCCATTCACAACTCAGTATAACTAGATAATCATAACCTTTTATAGAGTGTAGCATACAAAACTGGTAAGTTATGTTTACCTAACCTTTTGAACCAGGTGAGAGGCAAATTTCACTACGTGATTTGATGCATCCCCATAGTGTTGCATTACTAACCCTTACCTTTTCTTCCAATACAATCATCCCTTGATCAGGTTAGGTTGATTAGACGAAAGGGATCACATCGAATCCTGTTAATTATCCCTATTCCATTCATTAGCCCCTTGATCTAGTAAGTAAGATATAGGCGAGTTCTAACGTAGGTCACTATTAGAAAGCATTCTAAACAAAGAGATAATTAATGCATACATGCACACTTTTCAAGAATTATAGATTATTCAGTGTTAGTTTGTTAGTTCTTCAGGGTTCCCACAACCCAAGTCGTGGATTTATGTAACGCCCGATAAATTTACCAAAATGCCCTTAGAGTGAGGGTATGCGCGTAACGCATCTTCCGATGCTCGTATGGCAGATCCGAGATCATATTTGAAATCAACATGAAAAATTGAGTGGGAAAATGGTCTCGGTCGATTTTTAGAGCGACCCGATCGAAAGATAAATTTTTGATGCAAGTCAAAAACAGTGACGGTCCGCGACAGAGGCGTGACGCGCACCTGTCGTGGAGGGACACTTGTCTGTTTTTTCCAAATTTTCGACGGGATGGAGAAAACTCATTCAAAAACACTTTTCCAAAAATACACAATTCGCGATAGGTCCGCATCGCGGACCGTGCATTTTCCGAACTAGAAATTTCTAATTTATTATGAGGGGCATTTCGGTCAATTCCTAAACCCTCCTAAACACTAATACACGGCTAGTTAGATCGTTCCAACATAAAAAGAGCCTAAAACCCCTATTCTAAGTCCTATTTCAAAATCCACACAAGGCTAGGGCCTAAGAAGAGGAGAGACGGGCTTGGGGTGAGACATTCGAGAAGAGATCCTCGATGTTACCCGGTTGAATAGCTGCATCACAGGTATGTAATGCTAAATTAAAACATGGGATTGTTCTCTCATGTGCCCCATAGAGGTCATAGACGAATTGATGATTGGAGAGTCTACATGCATGATTTCTTTGATGGATTTTTCTTGAAAATTATATTTGAAATTACATGTTTCCTATGTTGATGATCATCATACTAATTGTTTTCTTAAATTGGATATTTTCATGAGAATTGCATAACCCTTCATGACTAATTTGCAAAGCATGCACATTGCACTTGAGACTTGAGTCTAGAGACTTGCATTGGGATTGTTGATTGTGATGACGAGTTGATGAAATCTTGATTGTTTTATGAGTCTCTATAAATGAACTCTACCGATGTGTTATTCACTTGTTTCCTAATGACGGTTATATGATTTTGAGTCATTGAGAAGATGTTGATGATAGGGTTAAAATCCCTATGAGATGTTGATGATAGGGTGGAAGTCCCTATGAGATAATTGATGAAAGGACCAAAGTCCTTGTGAAATATCAGTCGTGGAGGGGAAGTAAGTCCCTATGAGACTGGCAGTCGTTGACGGGTAGTGAATCTCTATGAGACTGGTTGAGATTAATTTTATGAGCATTGAGTCTGGAGAAGTATCGAGCACCGAAATGAGCAGGACTGAGTCTCACTCGAACTTATTAATTACGTCGCCAAATTTAGGAGAGGCTTAAACCATCACATATATATGGTTTCCCTCGAGGTTTAACAGTCCCTGAAAGTAATAGAGGATCTGTTCGGTTTGATTCTATATCGGGTACATTGATATGGTATCCAGTGTTCCTTACCTGGCAAGTTTGGGACCACTGTGGCAACATCAGGGTGATTGTTGTACATTCACTGGCTCATAAGTGAGTGTTGTCGGATAAGAGAAACTCCCGGGAAAAATTCTCACTGTACTCCGAGTCTAGATGAGATGAGATGAGATGAGCGGGGGTGGACACCCCTAAGACGATCTATGTGATGAGTTGAGACTATTGATGAGTCTGAGATAATGATGTGTCACTTGTCTACTCTTTATTCTTTTATAGATAGACAATTGACTGTTTTGATGTGATTATGATGTTTATTCTGAGTGATGTTACTTTCCATATTTTTTTGCCGGTTTCTGTTTCATTCAGCTATTTTACATACCAGTACATTCCAAGTACTGATGTCCACTCTGGACTGCATCGTTTTATGATGCAGAGGCAGGTACTAGAGATCATCAACAGGTGCTCCGTTGAAGATCAGATATCCGAAGCTGATTTAGTGGGCCTCCCCTATTCCGGAGGAACCACTACTTTTATTTCATCATGCTTTAGAGTTAAGATTGGACTATTTCCTTATTTTGATTTGGGTAGCCATGGGTCTGTCATTGGCAGCACATGATTAGTGATAGAGGCTTCATAGACAAGGGTCGAGCATTGATGTTGAGATTGTGAGCTAGTTCTTTCTACTAGCCTTCATTATTTTATCTATATTCCTTTGAGACTTTAGATAAGATGTGTCCATTATTTACATATATTTTTCGCTGTTCATTAGAATTATGTGATTGAATAATGTGATGAGTCTAAGTGGTTCGCTTAGGGACTAGCAATAGTCTCTGAGTGCCGGCCACGCCAAGGGTACCCTCCCTGGGCGTGACAAACTTAGTATCAGAGCCCAGAGTTCAAGTGTCCTAGGGAGTCTATGAAGCCGTGTCTAGTAGAGTCTTATTTATGGGTGTGTTGTTGACCACACTTCATAAGCAGGAAGCTATGGGGCATTAGGAATGGTTACACTTCTTTCTTATTCCAATTCGTGCGATAGAGTTGAACTCTATGAAAACTATCTTCTAATTCGTGCGCTACATGTGCAGAATCGATAATATGCCTCCCAGAAGAGTTGTTAGAGGAATGGGACGTCTTGCCAGGCGAACTGTTAATCCATCTGAGCCTCAATTACCCAAGGGGCCCATGGGTCCAGCTGTCCCGATTAAACAACCCCCTCAAGATGAGGTCTCGAATACTGAGCTACGTCAAGCTATTCAAACTTTGTCCTGCTGTGAGGCAAGGTGCAATGGGGACAGACTCTCATGGCACCTCTAAAGTTCGTGAATTTCTAAGGATGAATCCGCCTGAGTTCGCGGGGTCTGCATCTACTGAAGATCCCGAGGAATATGTGGAGGAACTTGAGAAGGTGTTTCAAGTAATGCATTTAGCTGATGTTGATAGGGTAGAATTGGCTGCTTACCAACTGAAGGGAGTGGCGAGACTTTGGTTTGACCAGTGGAAGAAAGGCAGAAAGGATGATGCCCCCTGTTTGACTTGGGAAATGTTTGAAGAGGCCTTCTTGGGACGCTTCTTACCAAGAGAGAAAAGAGAAGCCAAGGTGAGAGAGTTCCTGAATCTAAAGCAGGCTATGGGTTGAAATTCACGCAACTATCCCACTATGCTCCAGACATGGTTGCTGACATGAGGGGAAGGATGGGAATGTGTGTAGACGGGTTGAACAGAGGACCCAAGAGAGATGGAGAGGAGCCACGCTTGTGAGTGACATGGACATCGCGCGACTGATGACATTCGTGTAGCAAGTTGACGAAGAGAGGCAACATGACAAGGAAGATTTCAAGCACCAGAGGGCTAAAACATCTAGCCATGAGGGTGGAAGGAGAGGTAATGGGAATCGATTTCCAGCACCCTCAGCTGCCAGCGCACCTGTGCCTAGAGGCACGTATGATAAAAGATTCTAGAATACGGGAACCCAAGGACCCCAGTCCCAAGCTAGTGTGGCTCAAGTTTCGCAGGGTAGGCCACCGTGTGATAACGGTGGAAAGATGCACTGGGGGAGATGCCACGACAGAAATGATGCGTGTTACAGGTGTGGCAAAGTAGGCCACTATAAGAAGGATTGTCCAAAGCGGGATGGCTAGGCTCAGTCTGCTGCATCGGCCCCACCAGTTAGAGGGAACCAGAGGGCACTACGTCAGGTACAGGCGGGGCCACAAACCGCTTATATGCTATGGCGAGTCGCCAAGATCAGGAAAATTCCCCAGACGTTGTGACGGGTATGATCCGAGTCTTTACTTTTGATTGTTATGTTTTGATGGATCCTGGTGCCACATTGTCGTTTGTAACTCCTTACATGGCTAGTAAATTTGATAAAACCCCCGAGAGTCTTCTTGAACCCTTTGATGTTTCTACTCCGGTGGGTGAGTCTATTCGAGCTGAAAGAGTCTATAGAGCTTATGTAGTGCCCATCCATCATAGGGACACCATTGTTGATTTGATCGAGTTAAAGATGGTTGACTTTGATTTGATCCTCGGCATGGATTGGCTTCACGCCTGCTATGCCTCTGTTGATTGTCGATCCCGAACGGTTAAGTTCCAATTCCCAAATGAACCAGTTTTAGAGTGGAAGGGGGACTCAGTGACACCTAGAGGGAGGTTTATCTCATATCGTAAAGCCCGAAAGTTAATTTCCAAAGGTTGTATTTATCACCTGGTGAGAGTGAAATCTGAGGATATTGAGTCCCCAACTCTTGAGTCAGTTCCGATTGTCAATGAGTTTCCAGAAGTCTTTCCTGACGACTTGCCCGGAGTCCCTTCTAATAGGGATATTGACTTTGGGATTGATGTTCTTCCAGATACCCAACCTATTTCTATCCCACCTTACAGGATGGCCCTCGCTGAGTTGAAAGAATTGGAAGAGCAACTAAAAGATTTGCTAGAAAAGGGCTTCATTAGGCCAAGTGTTTCACCATGGGGTGCCCCTGTTCTATTCGTGCGGAAGAAAGATGGGTCCCTCAGAATGTGTATCGATTATAGGCAACTGAACAAGGTCACGATAAAGAACAAATATCCTCTCCCAAGGATAGATGATTTGTTTGACCAACTTCAAGGCGCCTCTTGCTTCTCTAAGATAGACCTTAGATCTGGCTACCATCAGCTGAAGGTGAGGGAGTATGACGTTCCAAAGACAGCCTTCAGGACTAGATATGGCCATTTTGAGTTCTTGATCATGTCCTTTGGACTGACGAATGCACCTGCCGCCTTCATGGACCGCCTTCATAGACTTGATGAATAGAGTGTTCAAGCCATATCTTGATTTGTTTGTGGTTGTGTTCATCGACGACATCCTAGTGTATTCAAGGAGTGAGGAGGAGCATGCTAACCACCTCAGAGTGGTCCTCCAAACTCTTAAGGACCATGAGTTGTATGCAAAGTTCTCCAAATGTGAATTCTGGCTTAAGTCAGCGACCTTCCTAGGCCACGTTGTTTCCGGTGATGGTTTTTGAGTGGATACCCAAAAGATTGAAGCGGTTAAGAACTGGCCCTGACTGACCACTCCGACTGACATTAGGAGCTTCTTGGGGCTGGCGGGCTACTACCGCAGGTTTGTTGAGGGATTTTCTTCCCTATCCGCGCTATTGACCAAATTGACTCAGAAGAAGGTCAAGTTCCAGTGGTCCGAAAAATGTGAAAAGAGTTTCCAGGAATTGAAAACGAGGTTAACTACCGCATCAGTCCTAACCTTACCCGACGGGACCAAAGACTTTGTAATTTATTGTGATGCCTCAATAGTTGGATTGGGATGTGTACTAATGCAGAGGGGGAAGGTGATAGCTTATGCTTCCAGGAAACTCAAGGTTCATGAAAGGAACTACCCAACCTATGACCTCGAGTTGGCAACAGTAGTGTTTTCACTTAAAATTTGGCATCACTACTTGTACGGAGTGCATGTAGATGTGTTCATTGACCACAAGAGCTTGCAATATGAGCATTCACAACCACCCAGGTAAAGCTAACATTGTTGCTGGCGCTCTTAGCAGGTTATCAATAGGTAGCACAACCCATGTAGAGGAAGGAAAGAGGGAGTTAGCCAAGGACGTGCACCGATTGGCTCGATTAGGAGTCCGAGTTGAGGAGAACAACAAAGGAGGAGTTAATGTTCACGACGGGTCTGCTTCCTCCTTAGTGGTGGAGGTGAAGGAAAAGCAAGACCAAGACCCTGTCATACTCCAATTGAAGGAGGATGTCCACAATCAGAGGGTGATGGTCTTCTCCAAAGGGGGAGATGGAGTGTTAAGATATCAAAGTCGATTGCGTGTTCCAAATGTTGATGGCATACGGGACAGAATAATGGCAGAAGCTCATAACACTAGATATTCCATTCATCCTGGCTCCACCAAAATGTACCACGACTTAAGGGAAGTCTATTGGTGGAATGGGATGAAGAGGGACGTCGCGAAGTTCATTTCAAAATGCCCAAATTGCCAACAAGTGAAGGTTGAGCATCAAATGCCATGTGGATTGGCTCAGAACTTTGAAATTTCGGAATGGAAATGGGTGATGATTAACATGGACTTTATCACTGGCCTGCCGAGATCTCGAAAGCAACATGATTCGATATGGGTCATCGTGGATAGAATGACTAAGTCGGTCCACTTTTTGGCTGTGAAAACAACGAACACTGCGGAGGAGTACGCCAGATTGTACGTCCAGGAGATTGTGAGGTTGCATGGGGTCCCCTTGTCCATCATCTTGGACAGAGGATCTCAATTTACCTCCCAGTTCTGGAGATCATTTCAAAAAAGTTTGGGTACTAAGGTTAACCTGAGTACAACCTTACATCCACAGACGGATGGTCAGGCGGAACGTACTATTCAAACACTGGAGGACATCTTAAGAGCTTGTGTCCTTGACTTCAAAGGGAATTGAGATGA
Source organism: Solanum rostratum (assembly GCA_029948455.1). Classification (NCBI taxonomy): domain Eukaryota; kingdom Viridiplantae; phylum Streptophyta; class Magnoliopsida; order Solanales; family Solanaceae; genus Solanum; species Solanum rostratum. Next base: position 43,365,315 of record CM057054.1, read on the forward strand.
TCATTTACCACTGGCTGAATTTGCATATAACAATAGTTATCATGCAAGCATTCAAATGGCTCCTTATGAAGCCTTATATGGGAGAAGATATAGGTCACCAATTGGGTGGTTTGAGGTTGGAGAAGCAAAACTGATTGGACCTGATCTTGTTCACCAGTCGATGGAGAAGGTCAAGGTCATTAGAGAGAGGTTAAAGACTTCCCAAAGTCGGCAAAAATCTTACACCGATGTGAGGAGAAGAGATTTAGAGTTCGAAGTGAATGATTGGATGTACTTGAAAGTATCACCTATGAAGGGTGTCCTAAGGTTTGGGAAGAAGGGAAAGCTAAGTCCCCGTTATGTTGGACCCTATCAAATTGTAAGGAGAATTACGAAGGTGGCTTACGAGTTAGAGTTGCCTTCCGAGTTAGATGGGGTGCACCCGGTGTTCCATGTGTCAATGCTAAAGAAATGCTTGCAAAATCCTGCCTTGGTGATCCCTGTTGATAGCATTGGGGTGAAGGATAACCTATCTTACGAAGAAGTCCCAGTTCAAATTCTTGATCGTCAGATTCGTAAACTGAGGAACAAAGAAATAGACTCAGTCAAAGTCCTGTGGAGGAATCAATTCATTGAAGAAGCCATATGGAAAGCTGAGGAGGAGATGAAGGCAAAGTATCCGCACCTGTTCGTGCCTACTGATAATGAAAATACTGAAGGTAGAAATCCTTACTCTTCACTAAGCTAAGTGTTCTATTTTAATGTGACTTACTATTATTATGTCAAGGATTGATTAATTGAATTGAGTGTGGAAATGAGTCTTGAGTCTATTCATGCCTTAATCCCCATCTCTACTCTTCATTCGAGGACGAATGATCCCAAGGGGGAGATGTTGTAATGCCCGGTAAATTTACCAAAATGCCCATAGACTGAGAGTATGCGCGTACACATCTTCCGATGCTCGTATGGAAGATCCGAGACCGAATTTGAAATTAGCATGAAAAATTGAGTGGAGAAATGGTCTCGGTCGATTTTTAGAGCGACCCGATTGAAAGATAAATATTCGATCCAAGTCACAAAACAATGACGGTCCGCGACAGAGGTGCGACGCACACCTGTCGCGGAGGGACACTTGTCTGTTTTTCCAAATTTTTGGCGGAATGGAGAAAACTCGTTCAAAAATACTTTTCCAAAAATACACAATTTGCGATTAGTCTGCGTCGTAGATCGTGCATTTTCCGAATTGGAAATTTCTAATTTATTATGAGGGGCATTCCGGTCAATCCCTAAACCATCCTAAACACTAATACACAGCTAGTTAGGTCTTTCCAACATGAAAAGAGCCTAAAACCCCTATTCTAAGTCCTATATCAAAATCCAGACAAGGCTAGGGCTTAAAAAGAGTAGAGAAGGGCTTGGGGTGAGACATTTGAGAAGAGATCCTCGACGTTACCCGGTTGAATAGCTGTATCACAGGTATGTAAGGCTAAACTAAAACATGAGATTGTTCTCTCATGTGCCCCATAGAGGTCATAGACGAATTGATGATTGGAGAGTCTACATGCATGATTTCTTTGATGCATTTTTCTTGAAAATTATATTTGAAATTACATGTTTCCTACGTTGATGATCATCATACTAATTGTTTTCTTAAATTGGATATTTTCATGAGAATTGCATAACCCTTCATGACTAATTTGCAAAGCATGCACATTGCACTTGAGACTTGAGTCTAGAGCCTTGCATTGGGATTGTTGATTGTGATGATGAGTTGATGAAATCTTGATTGTTTTATGAGTCTCTATAAATGAACTCTATGGATATGTTGTTCACTTGTTTCCTAATGACGGTTTTTTATAATCTTGAGTCATTGAGGAGATGTTGATGATAGGGTGGAAGTCCCTATGAGATAATTGATGAAAGGACCAAAGTCCATGTGAAATATCAGTCGTGGACGGGGAGTGAGTCCCTGTGAGACTGGTAGTCGTTCACGTGGAGTGAATCCCTATGAGACTGGTTGAGGTTGATTGTATGAGCATTGAGTCGGGAGGAGTATCGAGCATCGAAATGAGTAGGAGTGAGTCCCACTCGAACTCATTAACTACATCACCAAACGTAGGAGAGGCTTAAACCATCACATATATATGGTTTCCCTCGAGGTTTAACAGTCCCTGAAAGCAATTGAGGATCTGTTCGGTTTGATTCCATATCGGGTACATTGATATGGTATCCAGTGTTCCTTACCTGGTAAGTTTGGGACCACTGTGGCAACATCAGGGTGATTGTTGTACATTCACTGGCTCATAAGTGAGAGTGTTGTCGGATAAGAGAAACTCTTGGGAAAAATTCTCACCATACTCCGAGTCTAGATGAGATGAGATGAGATGAGTAGGGGTGGACACCCCTGAGACGATCTATGTGATGAGTTGAGACTATTGATGAGTCTGAGATAATGATGTGTCACTTGTCTACTCTTTATTCTTTCATAGATAGACAATTGACTGTTTTGATGTGATTATGATGTTTATTCTAAGTGATGTTATTTGTCGTATTTTTCTGCCGGTTTCTGTTTCATTCAGCTATTTTACATACCAGTACATTTCAAATACTAATGTCCACTCTGGACTGTATCATTTTATGGTGCAGAGGCAGGTACTAGAGATCATCAACAGGCGCTCCGTTGAAGATCAGAGATCCGAAGCTGATTTTGTGAGCCTCCCTTATTCCAGAGGAACCACTATTCTTATTTCATCATGCTTTAGAGTTAGGATTGGACTATTTCTTATTTTGATTTGGGTAGCTATGGGTCTGTCATTGGCACCACGTGATTAGTGATAGAGGCTTCATAGACAAGGGTCGAGCATTAATGTTGAGATTGTGAGCTAGTTCTTTCTACTAGCCTTCATTATTTTATCTATATTCCTTTGAGACTTTAGATAAGATGTGTCCATTATTTGCATATATTTTCTGCTATTCATTAGAATTATGTGATTGAATGATGAGATGAGTCTAAGTGGTTCGCTTGGGGACTAGCAATAGTCTCTGAGTGCCGGCCACGCCAAGGGTACCCTCCCGGGGCGTGACAATTTATCTAAGCATGATCATTGTAGATGAAAGAATCATATTATGGAATAACATAATTAAATACTTACAATGATCAATTGAAGAAAGAGAAATCCAAAATCTGCACAGGAAATCACAATGTAAAAATTCCAATGTAAAGTAAAAAATAATCACAAGTAACAAAGTATCAATGTTTTTACTCCTATCTGGTTCTTCCTCTACTCTCTTCTCTCTAAAAAACCAAAAAACTCCTATTTATATTAAGTAAAATCAAATCCAAAATGAAATAGAAAAATTGGAATCGTCAATTCAGATGGATATGGTTACGAGCCGTAGATGGAATCACGGCTCATACCTGGGCTTCGTAATATGCACTTCACAAAAAATGTCTTCAACCTATGAAACCTTCCTATTGGCCTTCTTCTGATTTACGGCCTGTAAGGGTTTTCATCATTAACTTTCCAAAAAATCTTCAAAATCCTGATCCTTCTGGCGTGATCGTATCCACGACCTATCATCGAACTTACTACTCGTAAGTGACCTCATCTAATAACAGTTCAGCATTCAACATACTTTCTGATCCTTGGTATATGAACTAACATACGAGCCGTGAAGCATTCTATGGTTCGTCTGACAACTCGTATTTGTCAACATTTGAAAATCGGCCTTTCCCTGGATTTGACCCGTGACTCATCCTACAGCTCGTGGAATAAACCAAGGCCCACAGAAAGCTTTGCAAATCATCAAAAACTTTAATTTTGCAAAACTTCGCGCAAATCATCCTGATTCTTGAAATCCTAAAGAACAAACACAAAAACACATAAAATCTACTAACATTGCTTTGAGAACACACAAAATTCTAAGTTTTATGCATCAAAAGTGCTATATTTTAATAGAACATCATTCGCAGGCTTACTATCAGAGGATCCGCATAACCATCTACACAATGTTATTTTTGTCTGCAAGAGTATGATAGAAAACCAAAATCTGTCCATGAATGTCATTAGGCTCCGTAGATTCCTGTTATCTCTTACAGGCAAAGCAAAAGTATGGTTAGCAGAGCTTCCACAGAGTTCAATCACCACGTGGGCTGAAACGTTGAAAGCCTTCTTGAAGAGGTAATTCTTGAGGTTAAAGAAGCTGAAGTTGAAAGAGAAGTTCAATAACTTCGAGCAATTTCCAGGTGATTCTATTAGTACCACATGGGAGCATTTCACAAAGTGCTTGAGAACTGTTCCAGACCACAAGATTATTGACAATTCTGTTATGGAGATCTTCTATCAGCCCTCAGATGACAATTGCAAAGTTGTGGCTAATACCATAACTGAGACTCATTCTTAGATTGCCCATTTCATGTTGTAGATGAACGACTAGAGAGGTGGTAAAGACAAACCGTGCATAGGGCACAACAGACAAATCTACGAGAAAGAGTTCCTTTTCAGTTAGTATAAATTTGGAAAAGGTTAAGATTAATAAAGGTGTGATGCAAGAGCTAGCGTGGATTAGTAATAATATGGGGTTGCAGATGATACAGAGTCAGGAACGAGTAAATATATTAAATCATCAGCCCCCACGAGCACCCATATATGAGGAGCCATATTATAAGGAGGATTCTTACTTTGTGACTGATCAGATGGGGATTTCTGGACCAACACCTGAGGGTCTAATTAGGACTATTGGCGCCAAGGTAAAGGGAATGAAGGTCAGAACTTCAATAGAGGCAATGCTTACAGGGACAACAATCGGGGTGGATACTACGATAGAAATTAGGCAAGATAGAGATAGTAATTGGGTCATAGAGATTTGTACAGGAATGGTCCATATGTGGCACCACATTATCATGATTTTGGGGTTTGTAGTTCGAGGATTGAGGAGATGGTTGGTAAGTTGTTGAAGAAGGTTGCTGCCCATGATGAGGCTTTAAAGGGAATGAAAGCTGAGATCTTCAATATTAATCAGAAGATGAGTCTCATTCTGTGGATATTAAGCAGTTGGAGCAACAATTTGGTCAAATGTCTACACAATTGAACCAGTGTCAGAAGGGTACATTGCCAAGCAACACAGTGCAAAATTCGAAGAATGATGGGCGGTGTATGGCCGTGACGACATGAGATGGTAAGCAAATTATCGACCCACTGATGCTAATAGATGATGATGAGGTTTGCGAGGAGATTATAGAGAGGAAAAATTTATAGAACGGGGATGAAAAAGCCAAAAATGGGGTGAGTGACGAAGTGACGACACCAAGGAAATTGAAAACCCATACCTAGGCGTCCACCCCCTTTCCCTCAAAGACTCAAGAAGAAGAAGGAGGAAGGTAAGTTTCAGAACTTCATCTCCATATTGAAGCAACTATATATCAATGTTCCCCTCATTGAGGCATTGGAGAGAATTCCCAGGTATGCCAAGTTCATGTAGGACCTAGTGACGAAGAAGAGGACGATGAGCCAAAAGCTCTTTCAAAAGCTTAGCATTACGGTTTTATTGCAAAAAAGGTCCTTAGTGCAGAAGAAAGAGGACCCCAGAGCGCTCACCATACCCTGCACCATTGGAGATATCAACTTTGCAAAGGCATTATGTGACTTAGGAGCCAGCATTAACTTAATGCCTTTTGCGGTGTTCAAGCTGTTGGGCTTAGGAACCCCTACACCAATAAGCATGACATTTTTGATGGCTGATAAGATAGTGAAAAAGCCTGCGGGGATATTATACGACGTTCTAGTCAAAGCGGAAAAGTTCATATTCCTCACAGACTTCGTGATTCTAGATTATGAGGTCAACTTTGAAGTCCTAATCATCTGTGGAATACCTTTCCTAGCCATTGGACAAGCAATAGTGGACATGGAGTGAGGCCAACTCAAGTTTAGATTGAACGCTGAAGAAGTTATCTTCAACATCTGTCAGTCCATGCAACCTAATAATCTGAAGATGGAAGTATGGGTACTTGGTGAAGTCTAAGTAACCAAATTGTCTATGTTGTGCCGCGACACTAAATCAGGCACTACTTGGGAGGCAACCCAAAATATTAGTTAGAATTCTTATGTATTTTTGTTAGTTTTTCTTTTTGGATGCACAGACAAAGACTGGCGCTTAGGTGCCCAGGTATGTTCCTTTTTGACGCCAATATGATATTTTTGTTTATTTTGTTGCATTGAGGACAATGCAAATGCTTCTCCGTGGTATGTGTGTAGCTATGGTCCTCCGTGAAGCCTGAATAACCTAGGCCTATATCTACCCTAATTTTTGAGTCTGCAGGGTTTTCTTGCCTATATTTTTTCCCTATGGATATTTATTTCTGTTGAACCCACATGTTTAGGATGTGTGAGTATTACTAGTAGCATATTGTACCAAAATTTATGGCATGTGCTGAAAAATGATACCCACCTATTCTTTTTGTGATTAATGATGTGCTATTAGGTAGTTTTGATTACAACCATATGAAATTCGTGATTGACAATGTTTGTTCTAACATCTTCGGACTTAGTTGTGATAAAAATCATGATCTAAGAGTCTATGTTGACAGTGTATGCCAAGTGCGTGTGAGTTTTATTGCATGATTCTTATACTATGTTGTAATTTAGAACTTTGCCCTGTTACTTTGACTGAGACTATAGATTAGTTGGTTAGGAAAGGATCATAGGCTGTCGTTCATATTAGTCCACTTAGCCTAAAAATAATCAACCAAATTCTTTATATATCCCTTGATCATAATGTTTGAGCCTTACATATAACCATTTTCTTTGTAGGCACCTGACTAACCAAGGTTTTTTGTCTGTACAATCCTGAAATTGGTTCTGGTCCCTCCTTGAATATTGTGCACCTCGACTTAGGCTAAAAGCCTAAGTTGAGGGTGGCTATCAAAAGTTGCCTGGTTCATACGTTGAATATTGTGCACCTCAACTCAGGCCAAAAGCCTAAGTTGAGGGTGGTTGTTGCAAGGAAACCACACCAAATGGGGAAAGAAGCACAGTGATGCAATAAAAAAAGGGGAAATCTGAAGTAGGTGCGAGAAAAACAAATAGATGCCTAAATTGTGAGCTAAAAAGTTAAAGAATTGAGAAAGATAAGAGGCAATGAGCTGAAAATATTGAAAATGCACTCAAAAAGGTTCGGAATAAGAAAATGGACCTATAAGTTGAAAATATCAGTGTTGTATGGTAAAAGTGCAAAATAGCGCAAAGTCAAGGAGGGCGATAGTCACTATGTTCCAAACATATCACACCAAAGTCCTCCGAGCCTACGTTACAATATAAGAAAGCCCTATAACGATCCTAATCAACTAGTTGAATGTCATGGTCATGGGTTTAGGGGCAAGCCTAAGGTAATGTACACAGTGTTTGAATATCTGTTATGAGCACGAGTGTTTTTGTCAGTATCGAGCATTAAATTTGAACATAGCATTCTGAGTGAAATATGGGACTTCTTTCTGTGAGGGAACTTGAATTACATTGTTGGTTTTAAGCTATTTCGATGAATGTTGCTTATCTGTGATTGCCTTTTTTGTCATAGTTACATTGTCATGTATTGATTCGCATGAGTCTATTTTATAACTGTCTTGCATATGCACATGAGTTTGGCTGGGTATTTGTGAGTTATTGAGATATGTTGTATTCCATGAGGTTGAGGACTGTGTGCCGCTATGTTGCTTATATAGATTGAGTCCATCGCTTGAGGACACGCAATAATTTTAAGTTGAGGGTGTTGATGTGCCGCCAAAATACGCCACTTTTGATACTTTAAAATTAGAATTGTGTGTGTTCTCAAAGCGATGTTAGTATGTTTGATGTGTTTTGGTGGTAATTTTTTAGAATTTCAGGAATCGAGGTAATTTTGGGACAAGTTATGTAGGTTGCACATTGTTTAGGATTTATGAGTCGTGGTTCATTCCACAGGTCGTAGGTTGGTTTTGTTTGTCAGATCCAGTGAAAAGCTGATTTTCAAATGTTGAAGTGACGTGTTATAAGACGAGCCATACACTATTTGACGGCCCGTACATTTGTTCGTATGCTGAAGATCAGAGAATATGCTTAAGTACTGAACTATTATCAGAAAAAGGCTCCTACGTGTCATACATTAGGTTACAGGTCATATACCTATTCGTGCCTTGAGGTTCAGAGTTGTGAAGATTTTTTGAAGAGTTAACAGATGAAACCCCTTACGGGCTGTGAGTTAAAAGACGGTCCATAGGAGGAGTTCGTAGGTTGTAGACAACTTTTGTGCAGAGCAGACTACGAAGGCCAGTCACGGGGTCGTGATTTCGTCTACGGCCCATAACCTTGTTTGTCTGATTTTTCGATTCCAGTTTTCCTATTTCATTCAGGAATTGGTTTTCATTTATTATAACTAGGTTTTTAACTTTTTTTTTAGTGGAGAGCAGTCAGAACGTCAGGAACTCATTACTTGTGATTATTACTTTGTTCTTGAAGATTACTTTTTATTTTACATTCAAGTTATAACTTCGTGATTTCTTATGATGATTTTTGATTTTGTGTTCTTCAATTTATCATTGTAAGTGTTTAATTATACTATTCCATAACATGATTTCTTCATCTGCAACGAACATGAGTGGCTAAATCCACAACTAGGGTTATGGGAACCATGAAGAAATAACAAAGTAAAAAATGAATAATTCGTAATTCTTGGAAAGTGTGCATGTGTGTATTGATTATCTCTTTGATATGAATACTTTATTACAGTGGCGAATGTTAGAACTCTCCTAATTCTTACTTACTATATCAATTGGGTAATGAATGGGATAAGAGATAATTAACAGGATTCGATGTGATTACTCACATCTAATTAAGTTGGACAGATCAAGGGATGGTTGTACTGGGACAAAGGTAAGGGTTAGTAATACAACACCACGGGGATAGATCAAATCACGTGGTGAACTTAACTTACCAGTTTTTATTCTACACACTAGAAAAGGTTACTACTATCTATCTATACTGAGTTAGGAATTCATGGGGAACACAATATCCTAGTTACTTCTCTCACTGATTTCACAACATTGGCACTTAACGGTTTGATTCTAATTTAGGTTTAATTAGTGCACTTTACAACCCTCCCCCCTTTGGGAAATAATTCAATTAATTCAATGTAATTTCTTGTAATTACTCCAAGTATACACCTTATTCCTTATGGGATCGACCCTAACCATTGTTAGGTTCTATATTTTGACAATGGCCGCTTATACCTTGATTTGGAGGAATAGTTTGGTGCGATCAATGACCTTGTTCAAGTAGAGATAGACAATACACATCCTGAGGGAATCATCCTTCTTTCACACAAATAAGACAGAATCATCCTAAGGTAAGACAATCATCCTAATAAATCCCTTATCTAGATGATCTTTCAGCTACTCTTTTAACTCAATTCGAGCCATTTTATATAGGAGGATAGAAATAGGTAGTGTATAAGGAACACATCTATCCCAAAGTCAATCTCTTTTTCCTCCAGGAAAATCATCAAGGAAGACCTCAGGAAACTCATTAATGACCGCATTGGCTGAAGGGATGGTGTCCCCACAGTAGCATTTCTAACCCGAACTATGTGATAGATACACCTGGTGAAAATTAACTTTCTCATCCTAAAATAGGAAACAAATTGAACCTTATGCACTGTTGGACCACCCTTCCACTTTATGATAGGCTTATTAGCAAATTAAAACTTGACAACTCGAGTTCTACAATATAGTGTGGCATAACAAGCTTAAAGGCAATCCATTTCTAAAATAACATCAAAGTCAACCATGTATAATTCAATTAAATTAACCATGATATTTTGTGATAAATAGAAATTGTGCAATGTGCAATCTCTATAGACTCTCTTCACAAAATAGACTCACTAATAGGGGTAGAAATACTGAAAGGCTCAAGAAGGTATTTGAGGTGGATCCCAAACTCCATCTCTACATAAAGAGTTGGAAAGAAAAAACTAGCTCCTGAATTAAGTAAGGCATACACGTCAGAAGAAAAGACTCAAAGCACACCAGTGACAACATCTGGAAATTCCTCATGATCTTGGAAACTAGGCATAGAATATAAACAGTTTAAACCTCCGTCTTTCCCTAAAATAGCACCTCTCTTGACCGCTCTAACTAGTAGTGCTACAGAAGATAATTAGGCCTTGTACCTCTATCACCATGTCTTCTCATCGGGCATTCTCTATGAAAATGACCACTTGACCATACTTGTAAGAACCATTGCTTCCTTTATAACACTCTCCCATATGGATCTTACCATACTTACCACGAGGTGATTTTCTTTTAGAACTGTAGGCCACACTTTCTTGGCAATGAGAAACATGGGCTCAGTAACTTTGATTACTATGACCTTTGCTCATAATTTTATTATGCGCAAGTACACTTACTGATGATTGTTCATAGCTAGAAGACTTCTTTTGAATGTAATACCTGTTACCATTACCTTGCATATGATGACTAGGATCATGCCTTGTTGACTTGGCTTACTATGGTGCTTCTATTTATCCTTACTTTTATCCTCCTCTACACACTAAGCATAAATCATAAATTTGGAGATATATATGTTTGAGATTAACAAAGTGGACTTCCAATCCTTCTTTACATGCTTGCCCAAAGCAAACATGAACTTCCTCATCTTGGACATCATATTTGGGACCATATCTCGAGCATATCTAGATAGTTGAATAAACTTAAGACTATACTCTTTCACCTTCATCCCCTCTTACTTTAGATTCATGAGATCCTCAACTTTGACTTCCCTCATCTCTTCCGGAAAGAAGTGGTCAAGAAATTCACTCTCGACCTCATCCCAAACAGAAACTCACCCTTTGAAAAATGATTTAGCTACACTAAACTAGACTAACCTAAAAGACATTCACCCTTGAAATACACTCTTCGAAGAGTTTTTTTATTTTACTTTGAAAAATCAATCTAAGGAAGAGCTAAGACATCTATTTGGAGTATATATCTTGCAAAAGTAGCCTTTTACACAAATAGGCAAAAAATGACTTATTCAAATAGTTTAAAATGTAGCCACAAATTGCTAGTACTTTCCACCATCTCTTCATCTTGAATCACTCTACTTTGGCTTGTCAAGCTCCAAGCTGTCATCCATGTGAGGAAGACCTCCCATTGATGGCTAATAAGATCTTTCTGATCTTCTCTTTGTATCATCATAGTTTTTGTAGCATGGAGTATAGGTCTAGCATAAATTGTGTTAACCAAGCTTGTATCAAGTTTAAGGGATAAGAGGCTCCGATTCAGTGATGTATAGCTGATACGTCAAAATTATACCACCCTTAAGAAGTATAAAATGATTGTTATTAAATATAGAACCTAATGAAGGTTTGGGTCGAACTCATGAGAAATATGATTTAGACTTAGCTTTAATATGCATATTCGAATGGTTAGTCGGCTTACTTAAAAAAAGGGTTTAATCATTACAGAAATGCTTGTTAACTAATTATTGTAAATCGACAACTAATTTATTGTAAGTATTTGATAATCAATGGAAGACAAAATTAGGGTCTCGTGTTGCCCAAGAATTCATAATGAAGTTTAACCTTATAGTAGTAACCTTTAATTTTCTAGTATGTAGCATGTAAAACTAGTAAGTTATGCTCACCTTAGTAGTTAGTCCCCTAAATGGATGATTATCATGGTGCAACTTGGTCTGTCTACTGTGTATACTTTACCACCCTTACTCTGGTCCTAGATTTAGCTATTCCTTGGTCCATTCAAGATAATTATATGAGTGTAAAAACATCAAATCTCTATTTTTTTTATCTCTTTTCCCATTCATTACCACTTTGATCCGACAAATAAGAATAACACAAGTTTCAACATGGGCTCTCATGAAAAAGCAATCAAAATGACAAGATAAATAATGCACGTATGCACACTACCTAAGTATTACTAGTTATTAGGTATACTTTATTAATTTTTCATACTTCCCACAACCCTAGTTGTAGATTTAGCTACTCATGCTTGTAAGATGATTATCAATAATGATAATTTCAGCATAGTCAAGTACTTACAAGTTGAATAAATAATATTCAAAAACATCAATTAAACTTTAAGAGCTAAATGGTCAAGAACAAAATTATAGATCACCTAAAACTAAGAACAATCACCAAAATGATAAAATACATATCTGTCCTAGGTTTATCAGCAAAAATGAAGCATAAAAATAAAACAAAAAAATCTAAAAGATATATTTATAAATATTAAAAGTACAATTCAAGATGAATTAGGAAAACTGAATTCGGCATCATCTCTGAGACCATCTATAAGTCGCAGATAATTCCATGGCTAGTGGTCTTCCTTCGTAATTTCCAACTGTACTGACTCATGGCATTTTCCATGGACCAATTCTATGCTTCATGGAATCTTTTATAAACCATAATTTGTCTTTATAGAAATCAGGGCTGATTTACATGGCATCTGAATCTAATCCACGAACCTCGTTCTATGACTCATACTGTCTTCTACGACTCATGGAACTGTCTAATAGAAATGAGGCTTCAAAACGTAGTTGTAGAACGTTTTCTACGATGAGGCTTCTATGACTCGTAGATGGATAAATGACTCATAGTCTTGGCTCATAGAAGCTAGACATTTCACCTATGTCCCTGATTCTCATCTACAACTTCCAATTATGATTTTTGGATCAAACCATGGATCATAGATGAACTTATATATCATGAGATCTGCCTATACTTGTGCATTTTCATCACTCGGTGTCTAAATTATATTTTTCTTTACATTAAATAAAATATACATCAAATCCACTAAAATGCACCAAAGAATATATAAAAATCTTAATTTTTAAGCATAAAAAAATCATAAATTGATGGTACATCACCACCCTCAACTTAAAATCGTTATTGTCCCTAAGCGACAGACTCAACTATAACGTACAACACAAGTAGCAAACTAAAACCTAGATTTACCTCAGTCACACAATGTTTATAGTTCGTATCCAATACTCAACATCCTCTTTAAAATAAAAACCAATACAATATGGATATATATCAAGCAAACACGTGTGGATCAATGAATGACACAATCATTTTAACAGATAACGATACATTCACCAATCAACAATCATTGCAATGAACTACGACCAACAATGCAATTCATATGCCCTCACAAATAAGGAGGTGTCATTCAGACACATAATATGAAACGTTTCAAGAATAAGGACTAACTAAAAACTCTCACAAAAGAGATTTGAATGTTGCATATGCAATACTATAGGCTTGTCCTTATTTTCTATTCTGAGACGTTTGAATAGTTGAATTAGGGTCACTATAGGACTTTCTCGGATTGCAAAGTAGATCAGGGTACATGAGTGGTATATTTAGACATAGTGAATATTTTACCCTCCCTGACATCAGATACATATGTAATAACTAAGAACCTTTTCATCTGCAGCGAAGAGGTTAGTACATAATATATATATATATATATATATATATATATATATATATATATATATATATATATATATACAAGGACTGATAAAAGTAAACAGATTAAATAATAATGCAATGCACATGGAATGAATGCAATGTGTGGGGTGGAATCAAGACTATCGCACAGCCTGTCGTACACATATACCGAGCTAAGAATACTAGGTATAACCCATCGGGGTCTTGTCAAACCGTATACAGAATCTCAACCTTGTCACCTGCCCATGGTCAAGGGCATCATAGTATCTTGACCTTGCCACCTGCCCCAGGTCAAGAGGTGTCACAATATCTCAACCTTATCTCTGCCCGTGGTCAAGGGGTGTCACAATATCTCAACCTTGCCACCTTCCCGTGGTCAAGGGGTTTTAAAAAGGTGTCTCATTTTCTACTTGAAAAATCCAATATCCAGTGATACCAATGCAACATGGAGATGAATGCATGCAAATGCCACAACTCAATGTAATAACAACAATATGATGAAATAACCAAGAATATATGTCAAAGAATCAGAATGAAATGCCAAGTGTCATAACTAGAACCACAAGTCATCAACATGCCTCAAAATACCATACTCTCACCAATAATTGATTATACCAATAATACCGGACCTTGCAAGTCCCAATATATGCAAGTAAGTCCTAGAAAGTACCTCGAGTATCAACCATTATCATGATGTCTTTCAAAGGATATCACAATTCTCATATTATCACAATAACATCTAAAAGTATCTTGAGAATCAAGGATTCATCTCAATTTTATTAAGATTACATAGTTTAATCCTAAGTTCCAATACAATATATACCACATTTCCGCCAACATACCACTACACCAATCCAATTATCGTAAAATGATTTAATTTTACAATTACTATATAAACAAATCCAATAACTCAAATCTAGTTCCAAAAAGGTTAGCCAAACCTACCTTGATACAGAAACCACACTTGAACCAAGCCTTTAGACATTCGAATCCTCAAAATGAGATCGTATCAACCAAGAATAGATAATACATATTAAAAGATGAATTTTGATACCCACATTGGCATGAATAGGGTCTAAGGTAAAATGGTCAAAATTGTGTCACGCCTCGGGAGGATACAATTGGCGTGGCTGGCACTCAGAGACTATTGCTAGTCCCCAAGCGAACCACTTGGCCTCATCACATTCACCCAATCAACATTTAATGAATAAGCGGAAGACTAAAGATGATAAAAGGTGGACAATCTCGATATATAAATGGTCAAGTCAAATCAATGAGACTAGCACAAAAGAGACTAGCCCAAGATAAATATCCAAATCAAAATCAATCACACTCTAATCTATGAAGCCTGTATTAACTATATTATAGTGCCAATGATAGGTCCATGGCTACCTTAGTTCAAAGTGAGAGTAAGTCTAAAGTCTAACTTTAAAAGCCGGATGACATAAATAATGTGTTTCCTCCGAGATCAGGGAGGACTCACCAATCAGTAGAGAAGAGGGAAAGATTCTCAATGAAGCACCTGTTGATGATCTCTAGTGCCTATCTCTGCATAATAAAATAATGTAGTCCAAATGGACGTCAGTACATGAAATGTACGAGTATGTAAAATTGCTGAATGAAACAAATAAGGTAGAACAATAATCTATACAGAAATACTCAATCTGAATGTCACAAGTCTAAAGTAAGAATAAAGACTAGACAATGACCAATCATAGACAATCCAATCATTCCAATCAACCCAATCCAATCAGAGTACTATCAGTATGAAACCTACGTGAGAGTTTCTCTTATTCGATAACAATCACTTATGAACTAGTGACCGTACAAAAATCTTGTTGACGTTGCCACAACCACTCAGTATTTGCCAGGGTAAAGAATGAATCAATCCATAATGGATCGGATCAAATCAAAAGAGTCCTCTATTCTTTCAGGGACCTACCAAGAGGAAACTTCCAACTTAACGGTTTCAATCCTTTCCTACATTTGGCGACGTAGTTATTTGGTTTGAGTTGGGCTTACTATTACCCAATTTGGAGCTCGTTGCTCCTCCAAGACTCAATACTCATAAAGCACTCACTTCCAATCAATAATCAGTGAGTCCCTTAATTGGCTCTTTCTGCTTATTGGTTCTATCAAATCAATCTTTCAAAAGTTTAATCCTATCAACCTTTCAAGAGTGAATTGGATAGTCTCAAAGGAGGACTTTCAATTTAGACAATCTTCAAAGTTCAAATTTGAAGACTCATATAACCATCTGGTTCTATCAATCTATAGTAATGCTCATATCACAATCACGGTCAACATTCTCAGATTAAGGCTCTAGACTCAATCTCTAGGTTCATTCATGCGGTCTTGTATGATGTAATATGTAGGTTTTGTAGAATAACTTATGTAACAGTATTCATTCAGTAAATCAAGTTTATGATGATCATCAACATATGAATATACATAGAATGTACATAATTTACAGGAAATCATTCAGGAACATGCATGCAGACTCAAAACTTTCACCCTTCAACCTATCTCAATCGAAAGGGGAAAATGGATGAACAATTTCTTGCTTTAGTTTAGCTTTACATACCTGAAAATTTCGAAGGAAGATTAGTTCTCAAATAATCTCTATTCACGTGCTTCGAACCCTAGCTCTCTCTCCTTCTTCGATTCTCTCAAGAATTTCTAAGTGTTTAATGAGGAGTAGTATCCTCAAGGTACTGATAAAGGGTATAAAACAAGTTCAAAACGTCATGGGTCTTATTTTAAAACAGGTGGGAAAAGACAAATTATCCCTTTTTGAAACTTTTGAATGGAACCATGAGACCCATTTACAGGTTGTAGGTCCACTTACGGGCCGTAAGTTACCTTTTGTAGGTGGAAGTGTCCAAAAAAAGGCTTACTAGAAATTGGGCTAGACTTATGAACCACTACTTACGGCTCGTAAGTTGTGTTACGGGTCGTCTGATAACTCGTGGTTTCAAGATTAAAAAATCTTGGCTTTCTGGGACTTCAATCGACGAACGAATCATACAGATCGTAACTGCGATGACTGGCCGTCTGATAACTCGTCCTTTGATATCCAAAAAAGTTGATATTTGAGTGATTAATCTACGAGCCATGATCTCACGCTATAGAATGAGGTATGGTCTGTACAACATCTCATACATGGGCCTTAGATTTAGGAGATTTTCAATAAGTCACAAGGACACCTACAAGGCCTTATCTACGGGCCGTAGATCACTCTACGGGTCGTAGGTTGCCTCCGTAGTTTCCTCCAGTGACTTTTCTGAATCATTTTTCTTAGTTTTTCTCAGGGCATATACTCAGAATAAGGAGGATGTATTAGGGGCTTTTACAAATTAGGGCTAAATTTTGAAGTTCATGAATCTATAAATAAATTAAAAATTATGATTCTACTCGAGAAACGAGACTTGTGGGTGAAAATCTCATTTGAAAGAGAAATCATCATTTTATGTTTCCAAACATAGACCATGAGAAACCAATTTTCGGATGTTCAAAACCATAAAATTCAAGAAAACATTAAGACAAAAGTAATGAGAAATGCTAAATTTGAGGATAGAAATACTTACCCAAAAATTTCCCACAAAACACTCTCTCGAAGAATTGCTAAGGAAAGCTCAAGGATTTCAAAAATGGACAAAAATAGAGTATTCCCGACTTTAAATTGTTTTAGGCACAACTGTACTCCGAAACTCAAATGTACTCCGCGAATGCGGAGCCTATCACTAACCATATCTCTGCGAACACGGAGGTCAAGCTCTCAGATGTGAAGCTCATCGCCAACATTAATCTGCAAGCCTGAGGTCACCAATAATAAACCTCCGCGGATGCAGAGGGTAAATGGGTTGCACCAGATAACAACAACTGTACATAACATAGAATTTCCAGAATAGGCCCTTGGGATTCGTTCAGAACCTGATACACACAAACTAGACATGCAACCCTACCAGAACGACATTCTGGACTCAATGGAATCATAATAATTCAATTTTGATGAAGCTAGTTAGAAACTCAAATACCCAAAATGACCTTAAAAACTCCAAAGATTACAATGCGACCATTTCTAGTATTAGTTATCATTCAGAACCACTGGAAATGTCGGAATTTCAATTTGAGCCTCTGAACTCAAAACATTGACCAAATTCAAACTTAGTCCATTTTTAACTCATTTATGCAAATTTGACCTGCAATCCACATACGAACTCCAAGTCCGATTCTGTCACTTCTTCTGGATTAAGTTTGATGTTATGGAACTAATATAATCAATGGATTTTTGTTTCGACACCCGAAACTCCAAATGGTACAAAAAATCACTTTTGCAATAACTTGGGCTTTCAAAAATGCAAGAACTCACATTTTCACTTTTTAAACACAAGTTCCCAATTCGAATAACACAAATAGTTCAAAATAGGTCCAAAGCAATTATGAAAAGGCAAAATAGTAATTTTCACAGATAAGCTAAAAATGTCCGGCAAAGTCATTACATTACCCCCACCTCATCAGAAAAGATGGTTTATTGTCCTCAATGCATGACAAATACAAAATTAGGGTAACTAATTAGAGAATATACATATGGTACCTAAGCATCAATATTTGGTGGTATATTAATGGTAGCCTCCTCAGTCGCCATGGCCGAGATCGAATCCCCAACATCTCACTTGCACTCTCTCTCCTTCCATGCATGCTCATAGACTATGTAACATTGAGTGGCGATCCTAATCTCTCGTTGGTCTCTCTTCTCTAGCCTCTCATCTCTGTAGTTAGGATCATCTTTGAAAAGAATGTGTTTTCCATGCTCGAGCAATGGGTATTCCTTAATGAAATGTCCATTAGGATTAGAAGAGGCTAAGGTAACAAATTAAGGAAATATCCACAAAGATGTACCATTTGCTCTGCGCTGAGCTATCTCAGCCTATAATACCCTCAAAGTTGGGCTTTGGACATCTCGAAGGTGCGCAATCATCTAGCCTTCAAAAACATCTACTTGTTGATGCTTTTTAAGGATGAAACATTAATGCCAGCCTGGATATTTTGTCATCTCGCTTCTCAGCATATACAATTATTGTACTGAGGCAAGGCTTTAATTGTTGTAATAATTTAGCCAACTGGTCTTCGTCTGTTTCTATCGTTAGACTAAATTATGTAGATACTCAATTGATATAGTCACTATGCCCACAGACTAAGGACGTGAAGGGATGTCAGACGACGGTGTGATGAACGCAGTGGTAACCTCTATAAACTCCTTAGTGTTAGTTGCAGGCTTTATTCTGATACCCTCTACAGTAGTCTTTGAGGCTAAAATATGGAATAACTTTAATACTAGTACCTCAAACTGAACTCCTCATCGTAAGGCCACCACATTGATGTTATCATTTATAAGTCCAACATCCTGTGTCTAGAGTACCTCAATGGGAATATCTATACCTTGCAGCATCTGGACGTTGGAGTCTCAAGAAAGTTTATCAATCAAGCATGGAAAAAGATATTAGTGCTATCTCTGAAAACCCTTTCATTGATCTCCGTTGTAATGTATCAAGGGATATTTATGTCATATCCCACCGTGATACTCGCTATGAGTACTTCCTAGTATGGTGTCAAAGTATTCTCAACCAAAGTTAGATGAAGACACGAATGAATGACCAAAATTTACCCGTAAAATTAAGGAACGGTTTTTCGATGATGGATGTACTTGTAACCCACTCATCTTGCTCGAGTATGTGTCGCACAACCCATCTAAGTAGCTTGGATTTCTGGTCTGGGTCTCGCATCTTATTATTGCCTTTCACCATTTTCATATGGTAATTAAACTTGGTTGTTCTAGTTGGTATCTCAATATTAAGCCTATATGGGAATTGCTAAATGATCTGTTGTAAACAATAAACAAGTACCTATCAGACCAAGGTGTTGAACCCGAAGAGGGGGGGGGGGTGCAGGTCTATGTTTCAAGTTCACTTTGGAGTGAGTTAAGCAACTGTTACTGCATAGAAGGTGTATAACTCACGAACAAAAACTGGACTATAACTAATTGGTAGTGTAGCCATCCAGTCAGACTAGTTGCTCAAAAATGTACCCTAAATATCAAGGATGGCTGCTAGACTCTCAGTCCAGATCTTGGCTCCTCAAAGATACTGAGTTCGGTCATTGTCTTTTCAGATTTCGCACAATCCTGAATATAAATATCGTGCATCCTAGGGATGAACCACTGAGACCTTACTTTCTTCCCAGATGTAGTATCTCTCTATGCCTCCAATCTAACTGTTTTAGACTTCACATTCAGGTCCCAAACCATGACTCAGAGAACTGTAAAGTATCTCTGCTCCTCTTGTCCGTGGGCTCTCTCCCTTTTTAGACTGGTAGATGTGTGAGAAAATGTAGATGTTAAAGGGGAATTTTGATTTTCGTTGATTTTAAACAAAAGTATGTTAGGTCGGGCGGGTCCTTAAGAAGTGCCAACCACAAAATTCCATCTACGATCTGTGGTAACTTCTACATGTCATGAACATCATTCATTGTTAATCACTTAGAAATTCCAGGAACCATACATGGGTTTAACAAACAAAGTTTATAGGTCATAGTCTGATGTGCAAGCTGTAAAGTTAGTTCATGAGCACTATTTACGAGCGGTATTATGGACTAAGATTCATATACACCACTTGTAGAAATCAAATCTACAATTTAAAATTTTCGTTGGAATTCTACTAGATGCTTCCACAGACTGTAGAATGAACCATGACCAATAAACCTAGCTCACAAAAGCCTATTTGACTTGTAATTTTTCAAATTTTTCTGTTATTTCCTGCACATACCACAAACATAAATGATTACCCTAAATTTTTCCCGGACCCTAAAGGAACCTAGATTAACTAATCTAAAATAAACTAGCTAAGGGTATGATTCAAAAGAAAGAAAAAAATACAAGAAGAAAAATCTTGGGTTGCCTCCCAAGACCATCAAATTTAATGTTGCAACACGATGCAAACTTCTTGGTTTCTCAGACTTTATCAAGAGCCCAAACTTCTATTGTCGTGGTCTCTTTATCTATCCATGTCCAAGTAATATTTAATCTTTGTCCATTTACCTTAAACTTTGTACCATCTTTGTTCTAAAATTCGACCATACCATGTGGGAATACTTGAGGTAGTCAGAACAGTCCTACCTATTTAGAATTTAACTTTCAAGTAAATAAGTGTATCCTTGAGTTGAATAAAAGGGACCAAATCACGTAGTTCAGACTCTCTCTTCTCAATTCTTTGATCGCGATATACCTTCATCCTTTCTTTGTATAAAGTTGAGCTTTCATTCGCCTTAAGTAATAATTCCTCAATCACATTCATTTGATGATGTCTTGCATCTGATGCATCTTCCCAATTCAAATTCAACTTCTTGAGTGCCCACATCACTTTGCACTCAAGTTCCACCAGAAAGTGACATGACTTTCTGAAGATAAGTTGATAGGAAAACATATCTATGGGGTATTGAATGTAGTCTAGTAAGCCCACAAGCCATCATCAAGCATTCTCGACTAATTTGTCCAATTTGCATTCACTATCTTTGCTAGGATTCGCTTGGTCTCATGATTGGGCACTTTCACTTGTCACTAGCTAAAGATGGTATAGAGTTGTGATGTTGTGTCTAATCCCATATTTCTCAAGGAGCGCTCGAAACAACCTATTGCAGAAGTGAGAACCTTTGTCGCTTATAATGGCCCGAGGTGTACCAAAGCAAGAAAAGATGTCCCTCTTTAGGAATGTTGTGACACTTTTGCCTTCTTTGTTGAAAAGTGCAATTGCTTCCACCCACTAAAAAACATAATCAACAATAACCAATATATATTTGTTTCCGTTTGAGCTCACAAATGGACGTATAAAATTGATACACCATACCCCAAATAGTTTAATCACTAGAATAGGAGTAAGTGTGAGCTCATGTTTCCTCAAATTAGAACCTTCTCTTTGGCACTTATCATATGATTTGTCATAGTCATGGGCATCTTGGTAGATTGTAGGTCAATAATAACAATGTGTCAAGATCTTATGGGTTGTCTAAATAACACTATGGTTCCTTTAACTAATGAAGAATGACATCTTTTGAGTATGCTCATAATCTCTTCCTTGAGTATACAATGACAGATAATCACATCAGTATAGACACGAAACAAGGCTCATCCCAAAAAACCTTTCACATATCGAACATACACGTACAATATTGGTGGGAATTTATATTAGGAAGTACTATATCACCAACTAGATAACTAGCCAAATCGGCAAACTAAGAATTCAAGTCACATGACGCAATACTCGCTTGTTTGGAAATGTGTCATCAATCTCTACACTATCTTCAAGGTTCATCATTGTTTCACCTACTAATCTGGATAATTGGTCTGCAACCTAATTTTTCTTCCTTTGCAATTTGTCACTTCAAAGTCAAAATGTTGATATAGAAATACCTATTGGATCAGACTTTGTTTAGCATCGGTTTTTGCCATTAGACGTCGTAGTGTTGCACAATTAGTATGGACAATAACTTTGGTACCTAGTAAAACAAATCTGAATATTTTGAAAGAAAAAAAATACTATGAGTAATTCCTATTCACCCATTGTGAAGATATTTTGGGACGTATTTAGAGCTCTATTGGCTTAGTAGATAGGGTGCAGAATCTTCTAATATCGCTGACCTAATACCACACCAAGTGCAACTCCACTTGAACCACACATGATCTTAAAAGGCTAACTTCAGTCAGGTGCAACAATGATGGGTGGCAAGATCAACTTCTATTTTAACTCTTCAAATGCTTTCATACATGATTCATTAAACACAAACTTTACCTTTTTCTCTAGAAATTTACATAATGGATGAGCAATTTTCAAGAAGTCTTTAATGTTTTTTTAGAAAAAGCTAACATACCTTAAGAAACTCTTCACCCCTTTGATAGAAATGGCTGGGATATTTTCTCAATCATCTCGACCATAGCTTCATAAATTCAATAACTTTGATGAGGACCTGGTAACCCAAACTTCTCCTAGTTTAGCAAAAGGTTGCATTCTTTGAATCTTTTCAGCCAAATAGTTAAGTGATGCACGCAATCTTCAAATGAATAACCTATCATAGAGAAATCAATCGTTATTGTGTCTTCCACCATGTCTGAGAATATGAACATCATACAACTCTAAAAGGTTGATAGAGCAATGCATAACCTAAAGGTATCCTCTTAAACATGAATGTCCCATATGGACAAGTGATGGTGATTTTCTCCTGGTCTTGTAGAGCAATAGATATCCAATTATAATATTAGTAGCCATGAAAAAAAGCAATTCTAACCTTTGCCCATAAAATGGTATAACATGTGGTCCATTAATGGCATTAAAAAGTGATCTTTTCAGTTCATACATTAAGCTTCCTATAATCCATGAACTCTCCAACCTGTGATCGACCGCATCGAGATGAGCTCATTGTTTGCATTAAAGACCACAGTGATTTCTCCCTTCTTTGCTATACATTGGACCAGACTCATCCATTCACTATCTACAATTGGATAGACTACACTTGAATTTAACCATTTGATGATTTCTTTTCAACCACATTACATAGGTGAGTTTAGACAACACTGATCCTCAATGTTCGACTTGCAGTCTAGTATGAGTTGAATCTTGTGAGTAAAATTTCATCGAAGGATGTCAAGTATGTATGCAATAGTCCATTCAATAGCCCTTTTGAAGCACTTTAATATGGATTTCAATGCTTCTAATTGTCTATCATTAAGATCAGCCACTATGATTGTTGATAGAGTATTGTTCAGCCCTAAAAATACATATCACAGATGGGACGGAAGAGCTTTAAATTTCACGACTGGAGGTTTCTTAATAGATCGACTAGTAGGTGATGACGAGGTCCTTCATAAATTTTTCATACTCAGACATTTTTCCAATGCTTCAATAAGAGGGAGATTTATAAAAAAATGGTTTAACATAGAGATAAAATTTTGGTATTTCATCCTTTTTCTTCAATCTCCAAGGGAAAGATAGAGGAGGTCTTTTCATGGGAGTTGGGACTTTTGTTAGAATCGTCTTCCCTTTTAGTCTGATTTATTGACCTTGTATCATCATCACTCACTTTAAGCTCATCCTCAACCTAAATTGACATTGGTAGATCACTAATGTATTTATCACTTTGGGTTGCCACTGCCATGCAATGTCCATCACTTCTTGTATCCAGAATAGTATTGCTTGCAAGTGTCCTTTTCAGACATTGATTCAAAGTTGTAAACATCTGACCGTATTATTTCTCTAGTTGCCTAATGGTGACAACATGCAACTCTAAGTTTGGGCTAATTCCTGTGATATTAGTCTTGATATCCTTATGAGTCTCCTCAGTGGCATCATAATTCATCATCATTTTGACCATCATGTGCTCAATACTTAAAATGTTCAATACTCTATCTTGATTTACTGGTGGAATGTATGTCCCACTCCTCTAATTCTTTTATTACCCTTCCTTATGTATCCACCATCTCTATTCTGGGGCTTGTTGCAATCATTATATCCATACCTATTATAGTTATTGTCCCTATTGTAGTTGTTGTCCCTATTAAAGTTTCGACCTTGATTTCCTTGGCCTTGGAACCAATTATCCTTGTTAGATCCTTCGGCATTGGTTTGAAAATCTCTCATTTGCTCATTCACATAATATGCATCCTCCTCATATCCATATTCATCCTATAGAGGTGTTCTACCTTGGTAGCATATTGCATTGGCTTTTTTGGACTATTATGTATAATAAATAGGTTAAAGTATGTTTTCATATTTGTAATTGTTTGAAGTAATTCTTCTTGATACTGTATCAAATCTCAGTCAGATCCAACTTCAAAGGTTCCTTCGTAGTCTTTGCATCCCTAGTACCTCATGCTCTATTTGTCGTAGCAATCTGATCAAGTCTCTCAATGGCCTCATCAAAGTAATTTTCATGAATGCTCCTCCACTGATGGTGTATGCTTTTCCGTTTTTATCAATGCTCTATAAAATATCTGGCGTGCCCCTTTTTTTCTCGCGAAAAGATGGGAACCTGGACGACGTCGTGGCAACGACTCTTTTGGAATTTTTAAAATTTAAAGAGTCGCCACCTGATGATTTGAGATGCATTAAGACACTATTCTAATCCTAGAAAAATTTAAGTCACCAGAGAACGGGTAAGGCTTCAAGTTACCTCGAAGGGAAGGTGTAAAGTACCCTTCGAGGTCCGCAAATGTGGGTCCCGACCGTATCTTGCATTTATGTGGGGATTTTAACAAATAAGGTCTCTATTTTAGCTAATCTAGTAAAAATGCTTAAGTGATAAAAATATAACGAGATAATTAAATAAATAAAAGAATGAAATAATTAATTAATCTACCCCAAAGAAAGTAAATAAAAGAGGGAAAATTAAACTAAATAAAATTATTTTACTCGGATCAGTTACTTGGCTTTTATTTCCGAATTCAGCTTCACTTGGCTTATTTAAGCCTAAGGACAACTCCAGGTTTGTCCTATTAAGCGCGAGTTTTTTCATCATATCTGAGGGTCCTATTTATCTCTACCCCTCCTAAGTTGACTTTATTAATTAACTTAAAAGCGGACTAAAATAAATATAAAATTCTAACGAGTCCTAGAGTGCCTACCATCCCTTCCTATGGTCCATGAGGCGTTGGGCTTTTAATTTTGGGTGAGTTCTAGACTAAAGAAAAATCTAGGTTTCTTATTAGACTCGCGTCACACAAAACATTAAAAAAAACAAAAATTAGCATGGAAAATCTCAAATAGCCTCCAAATAATTTACTAGCATACTTGAAAACAAATGGTGTAGAGTGACATGCTAAGTGTAAGTGTCACAAATCAACAATAGGCGAAAACATTTCAAAGCTTAGTTAATTAAGATCTGATTCTTTTGAAAAACATTAACATTTTAAAAGCAAGATCATGTGTTTAAACAAAATTTCTAAAAATCATTAAAAAGATTTATTAAAGACAAATATGTTATATGATATGTTAAAATTAAATTAAATCCTATAGGCATAATTTCTTACATATAAAAATATTAAAACCTAAAACATGATTTGTATGTTAATT
Source organism: Solanum rostratum (assembly GCA_029948455.1). Classification (NCBI taxonomy): domain Eukaryota; kingdom Viridiplantae; phylum Streptophyta; class Magnoliopsida; order Solanales; family Solanaceae; genus Solanum; species Solanum rostratum. The sequence continues at coordinate 43,390,910 of CM057054.1, forward strand.
ACTAACGGACATGACTTCTAAAATATTGTATCCTAAAACATAATTTTTAAAAGTAAAACACCCCTTTTTTAGAATAATTAGGAAATATGACTTGACTTTTGAGAGAAAACAAAATATTAGTAAAAAGATCCAACAATCTCATGGGCATAATGTTTATTGTTTTAAATTCCTATGGACATGGTTTTAATGATATTAAAATATAAAGACCTATTTAAAACCTCTTGTTAAATCCTAGATACATGACTTCTATATTGTTCAAATGAATAAAAATAAGATTTTGTTAAAATTCCTGTAGGCATGACATCTAGAATATAAAATTTAAGAATTTTTTTTATTAGAATCCTATGGGCATGATATGTACAATGTTATTAAAAAAAATAAAGAAAATGATTTTTTTTTTTTAACATGTGATTCACATAACTTAATCTCTTTTTTTTAATGTATTAAACTCTATATTAAGATTGCCTATATGAAAGCATTATCACCCAAATTATTTCGGCACATAAGTAAAAAAAAACAGTTAGCACGTAATTTTTCCTCCACTTTTTAACTAGTTCCCCATTTCCACTATGTTTATTACATCTTTTGTGAAAGATAAAGATACAATATCATATACAAAAATCTTCAAAGACTCCTCTACCCGACTCCAAGGCAACTTTTCACATCTCGGCTTTGCAAGAAACTTGGAAACGAACCTGCAACGCTATGAAAACAAGACTAGCAGTATCAAAAAAGGGTGGCAAAAGAACTAATAATAAACTAACAGGTTAGAACATATTTAAAATACATATATATGTGAAAAGAGGATAATAACTTTTAACCTGGTGAGCAAGTAATGAATCCGATTTGAGCAAACAAGAAGTTTTCTTCTTGCAAGCACCACAACTTTTTGCTTTTGATACTTTATGAGGAAAAAAAGGGATATTGAGCAAAAAAATGTTATTGCAATTTGAGAAGATCCGTAAGAGGTTCGGTGTTTTGTATGAAAAATATCTTTCCTGTGAAGTATGAAGTGTTTGTGAATATTTTTTAGAGGAGAGATTAGAGGTTCTATTTTATAGTAGGAGAAACAATCAAAGAGAATGAAATAAAAGGCAAGAAAATTATTCGCACAATCTAAGTTTTTTATAAATAAAAGAAGATAATAATAAACCAACCAAACAAGATTTAATCGATATTTACCAAAGTATTGTAAGTAAATATTGCGATAGTCAAATAAGAGAACTAATTAAGGGAGGTAAATATTATTAGAATAACACTTACCGAAAAAAAGAAAATCAATGTTCCCATATTCAGTAATCAATTCCTAACAAAGTTACCATTTGCTTTTCCCCAAATCAAGCATTCGGGTCGTACAAAATCAATTATAACATTTTATTATTATTTTTACTTAAAAAAGCCAGTTTACTGCTATATGAAGAATAAAAATTGTTTGAGGGAACAAATTAAGCATGAAATCCCGCAATCAATATTTAGGAAGATGCTGGACTTCCCCCATAATAGAAAACAATAATTTGTCACATAATATCAATCACAGAAATTGAAAAATTACAATTATTCACACACTTCTCAATATGCTCAGAATCAACAGCTTGGAGAGTGCTAATGGTATCGAGAAAAAAAAAGAAAGAAGAAGAAGAGAAAAAACAAACAAACTAAAGATACAGTAAAAGTATTATGAATGCGAAAAGGATACGGCCGAGCGGATCCTTGAAGCTAAAACTTGAAAAAGATCAAATAATAGATAGGGAAAACTTGAAACTCTCTTTTTCTTTTCTTTTTTCTTTTTTGACTGAAACCCATTTACCTGAGCTTTTTGATGTTTGCCGGAGATAGAGAGAGGCGAAGGACAGGTGCCACGGTTCTGGTGGAGGATCGTTGGTGTCGTTTCTGGCGAGATTTCGCCGGAACTTGGAGAGGAGGCGGCTACATGGGATTTTTGGCAGGGAGCGGAGAGGAAAGGGGTGATGGGAAAGAGGAGGAAAGGGAGCAGAAGAGGGGGAGAAAATGGTGGAGAGGAGAGGAGAGGGGAGAAAGGGGCGACAGGAAGAGGGAGAAAGAGAGGGGGGTGAAAATGGTGGAGAGGGAGAAAAGGGGGAGGTGAAAAGGGTGGGGGGATGGAGAGTGATTTTAGGGTTTTGGGATCTGTAGGGGTGTGGTAAAATTAAAAAAAAAGAATTAATCTTGACCATTAAATTAAAAGGATGAACGGACAAGATTAAATCTTAGAAATATGGGGCGGACCCGAGTTTAAAAAAATGAGTCACCCGGATTCAATTAAAATGAAATTGGGTCAATAATTTAAAATTGAGCAAAAAATTGACAATATTTAGGCTAAAATTAAAAGAAAATGGCTAGAAGTGAAATAAATTGTAAAGAAATTGATTAAAATTGAAATGACTTTGGTAGAAAAGGCTATGAATTGAACAAACTAGGATAAAATTAAATATATAGTCATCTAATTATTAATTATAATACACACAAATAAAATGTATAATATTTTGAATATTTTTTATTTAACGAAAATATTTAATATATGCTAAAATTATCATGTAAAAATATTTGAACGTATTAAGCTTGTTAAGAAAAAAATTGATAAAGTAAAATATTATGTATTTCAAGATATAAAAATAATTAGTATAGTAGATAATGAAATTAAACAATAATATAATAATGTTAAAATAACAAATATTACTACTACGGTTTAACATTCTTACTGAATAAAATAAATAATAATAATAATAATAATAATAATAATAATAATAATAATAATAATAATAATAATAATAATAATAATAATAATAATAATAATAATAATAATAGTAATAAGAACGATAATAATAACGGTAATTTTAGAATTGATAAAATAATTAGCAAATATACATTAATATTTTTGTAAACTCAAGAATTTTATAAAAATGTGCAATCACTTCGGTAAAATTGAAAATAAACTCATTTATTTTAACAGTTGTAAAAATACCTGTTTTAACCAAATGACGATCTAACATGCATTATTAGTCGGTCAAAATTGGGTGTCAACAACTGCCCCTTCTTTGCTCGATAATGAAGTATGAATTTCGAGCAAAGAAAGTTGACGGAGTAGCCGATTTTGTCCGACCGACAAAATATTATCGGAGGGACCAAATAGAACAAAGGGGTTGCGAGAATATTACGGTCGAAACTTCAATTTTCAAGTGCCTACATATCTCGAGTTATAAGAGAATCAGGTCGTGTGTAGTTCTGGATTTAGGAACGACTGAAATTCCTAAAAATGTAAATACCAATATGAATCTTGAAAGATTGAATTGGAATGGTCGTGGTATAGAAAATGATTCGGGTGTCGAAAGAAAATAGGAGGTTTAATGCACTCGATAGCAAACCAGCAGCATAATTTGAAGCGGAAGACGGAATGTTCAGATATTTGCAGGTTCTTCAATTGTAACTAAAAGAAACACTACATAAAAAATGGTTAGAGCACATATATTAAACGGTGAAATAATCATAAACATGATGCAAGTTCCCTTTTAGACCATGAACTTTTGCCACAAGACGATAAGGATGACGTCTTAGGCTATGGCGTCTAGGGCTATGCTAATTGTGAATTATATCCTCAGGTCATGAAATGATGTCTGCAGGCCATGGAAAATGATGCCTTTGGACGATGACACCTTCGGATCATGATGAACATAAATTAAACCCCTAGGCCATGAAATGATGTCCTTAGGCCATGAAAATGATGCCTTTGGACTATGACGCCTTAAAGGTATGATATTTTCATGCGACTTTTAGGCCAATGCAAAATTTTTGAAAGAACACAATGCATTTCAGCAGGCAAAATGTAATTTCGGAAGGCCATGTGATTTCTTTAATGCAATGCAATTTCAGTAGGCCATGAAAAGCTTTGAAAGAAGGCAATGTAATTTGAGTAGGCCATGAAAAGCTTTCAAAGAAGGCAATGTAATTTCAATAGTCTAAAATGCAATTTTAGTAGGCCATGGAAAATGTTATTTCACGTAATTTTAGTAGGCCAATGTAAAAAAACTGTATTTTTTCGTAGGCCAATGAAAAAATGCAATCTCAATAAGCCAATGTAAAAATGTAATCTCGTGTAATTTTAGTAGGCCAATGCGAAAATGTAATTTTCAGTAGGCCAATGTAATTTAAGTAGGCCAATGCAAAAATATAATGTTCAATTTTATGCAGATTTTGGCAGGCCGAATGCAAATTCAATTTCACGCGAATTTTGTGCAATTTTTAGTAGGCCGATGCAATAAAAATGCAATTTCAGTAGGTTAATGCAAAAATAAAATTTCATGCATTTTTTATGCAATTTTTGTAGGCCAAGTGCAACTTTAGTAAGTAATGAAAAGTAGGCCGATTTAAAGGGAATAAGATATTTAACCTTTGTCCATTGTAAGAAAAGTTTTGATTCTTGCATGACACGAAGAGGCCACACCGAGCATGTACACCTGTCTACATTCAAAGAAAAATCATTAGTTTGAAAAAGTGGAGATTGATCTGTAGCTCTGCCTCAACCCGCACGTCTTTTTGTGTATATCTATCCTTTCATCTTGATGTCCTCTTAGCGATCGGTCTTCAATTCTGAATTCAAAATTTTTGAGAGCTATTTAAAAATTTCTGCCCCAGTTTGTAGAAAATGATCTAAAGGAATTTTTGAGATCCTCTAAAAAATTCTGCCCCAATTATCTTGTCTGTTGAAGGCTATGCTCTTTCCAAAGGATTTTTTGAGATCCTCTCAAAAATTCTGCCCCGGTCCATGGTCAGAAGGGGAAATAAGATTTTTATTGTGGTAAGATCGAACTCCATAGGAGCGCCTACATATCTCTCTTAAACGGGAATCTGACGTAGTTCCAAATGCAGGATGAAAGAGCATTAAGTAAACATTATTCGAAAAAGAGAACTCAGACCAGACTTCTTCATTTATCCTGCTAGTGTAGATACTTTTTTCATAGAACTCATGCAAGATAACCTTTTCCTTAAATGGCGCAATTTAAGGTAGAACTTCAACATGCTCATTGATGATTCTGTGGTGGATTGTTGGATGTATTTGGCATAGGGTTCTTCAAATATATGACCTTAGTATCGATCAGGTTTTGAACCTTATCCTTCAAAGTGCGACATACATCAGTTGTGTATCTCTTCATTCCTAAGTGATATCCGCAAACTTTATTTGGATCATACCATTTGGATTGAGTATCTGGAATCAAAGCAGGAATAGGATTGATATAGCCAGCCTCTTTCAATCTCTCGTAGAGTTGAGCTATGGGTTCAGTTAGAGGAGTATAGCTTTTGGTTGGTTTTCTTTCAAAGTTGGGACAGTTTCTATAATTCGGTCGTTGAGGAGGTGGAGGTGTTTAAAAATATCCTGGTTGGGTATGATAAACGGGGTATGTAGTTTGTTGATATGGAGTAGGAGGATTTTGATAAGGGCTAAGTGGTGGATAAAAGGGAAAAGGTGCAGGGTATGGTGATGTAGGATAGTGGGGGAGTGGCGGAGTCCAGATTTGATGTCTTCTGGGAGCTTTATGTGCCATCATTACCGAACCCACTTCTTTCTTCTTTCGAATTTTAGGCCTACCTTCGGACTGCAAGGCTTTGTTAGTAGCTTGTAAGGCCTCTAGGTCGATAATTATGCCATTTTTTATGCCCTCTTCAATTTTTTCACCCAACTTGATGATACCTGCGAAGCTTTTTTCTGCCACAAGCATCATCCTATCATAATATTGAGGCTCTTGGGCATGAATGAAATAGTCTTTCATTTGAGATTCCTCCATGGGAGGTTTAGCTCTAGCAGCTGCAGACCTCCATCTTATAGCGTAATCTCGAAACTTGGCTTCTTCTTTAGGTTTTGAATATAGAACCAGTCTGGTGCATTCTCAATGTTGAACCCAAATCTATCCATGAAATCAGAAGCCAGATCCTCCCATCTTGTCCACTTTTGTGAGTCTTGTTCTATATACCATATCAAAGCTTCCCCTGTGAGGCTTCTTACGAACAACTTCATTCTAATCTTTTCATTCTTTCCCACTCCTATCAATTTATCACAATACATGCGCAGATGAGCCTTGGGATCTCCGATACCATTATACAATTCAAATTTTGGAGGTTTGTATCCTTTAGGTAACTCGATATTTGGGTGCATACACAGATCTTTATAGCTCAAGCCAATTACCCCTTTACTTTCTTCTACATGTCGCATTCGATTGCCCAGACTATCCAATCTCTCAATCAAGGATTTAATCAGCATATCCTTTTAAGAGGATTCTGATTCATGATGGTTGTGGATAAAAGAAGATGTCTTGACATTTATAGGATTATAGGTGTGAGTTCCAGAGACATGAGCTTTTAAGATATTAGCAGCGGACTTGGGAGGCATATCTTGAATATGGGTAGGATTTTGTGGGTACAATGTTGGTTCATAAGTGCTTAGTTGATATGGGTTTTGATGACTGTAATTTGAAAATTGAGTGCTTAAAAGTGGTATATAAGTGGGGTTGTACTGGATTTGTGAGGTTGGATGAATTGGTGGAAGATGATTTGAGAGGGTGACTTGAGTTGTAGTAATTGGGACATCCATATGTTCTCCAAAAGGGGTGCTGAGAGAAATGGACAGTCTTGCCAAGTTGCCTATGTTGGCCATTTCATCCTCCAGTTCTTGAAATTTGCTTTCTAACCTTAGAGTCAGGTCATCAGATTGGAATCCCCTTTCAGAAGTCTCAAATCTTTCAATAACATTATTGTCAGTCATTTTATCCCTTCTTTGACTACTCAAACTTGGGGGAGTAGGCGAAGGAACTTTCGATTGTGTATGGTAGGCCAGAATGCGTACACAGATCAACCTTTGGGAAAGGGAAGACATGAAAAAAATAAAAAATAAAGGATAAGAAGAAAGGGATAAAATCAAGTTAGTGATGTGATAAATAATATACAAAACATATATTAATTAAAAATAAATAAATAAACGCCCTAAAATGCAAGGAGCCTCATTAAGCTAGAGGTAGGCCTAATACGACAAACAGGTGATTCTTGATAATTAATCCAAGACTTAAATTGTTGATTGGAGTTTAGAGTTAAAGGAAAAGTTCTAAGCTCCATTTTTACAATATTTAGGCTAGGATTAAACTATCATAATCACATAGACACATAATATGCAGTATTTCGTCTTGGAGGGTGATTAGACACATAATATGCAATATTCCGTCTTGGAGGGTGATTGGACCCTCTAGACTTAACAAGGTGGCTACTATTATGTAGATTAAACCCCTTGGGGTCAAACTACCTGGGATTTATGCATGCATGATCTTAACTTTGGGGTGGATGACTCTATCCTAAGTTTCTAAAGAGTGGGTTTAAACACGGACTGAGTATTCTTATGCGAGAAGCACGTGGTCCAACGGTAGCAAGACTATTCGCCATTCACCACGCACGCGCTTACTTTCCAACATTTGGGTTTGAAAAGAAGGTGGGAGAAGTGCAAAGGCATGGCATCACCTTAAAAGAAAAAGAAGAGAGGGTCCCAAGTGGGGGAATACATGAACGAAATGCCAGTTATTTTTAAGCGGTAACACTTAGCAATTAAGGCAATGTTAACAGATAATTTAAAGTAGTAAATAAATAAAGAGGGAAGGGAAGGGAGTTAGAGGGCAAAGGGAAGGGAGTTACAGGGATAAGGGAGGAAAAAGAAAAGAAATTAGTAGGGAATAACAATAAGAAAAGTAAAGTAGTTTAAGGAAACAAGTAAAGGGACAAACGGAAAGGATTAACAAAAATAGAACCCACATAAAATAAGACACGTATTGGTTAGAACCTAAAGTCTCCAGCAGAGTCGCCATTCTGTCGCGCCCCGTTTTTTCTCGCGAAAAGACGAGAACCTAGACGACGTCGTGACAACGACTCTTTCGGAATTTTTAAAATTTGAAAAGTCGCCACCTAATGATTTGAGATGCATTAGGACACCATTCTAATCCTAGAAAAATTTAAGTCACCAGAGAACACGTAAGGATTCAAGTTACCTTGAAGGGAAGGTGTTAAGAGCCCTTCAAGGTCCGCAAATGCTGGTCCCGACCGTATCTCGCATTTGTGTGGGGGTTTTTAACAAATAAGGTCTCTATTTAGTTAATCTAGTAAAAATGCTTAAGTGATAAAAATATAACGAGATAATTAAATAAATAAAAGAATGAAACAATTACTTAATCTACCCCAAACAAAATAAATAAAAGAGAGGAAATTAAACTAAATAAAAATATTTTACTCGAATCAGTTACTCGGCTTTTATTTTCGGATTTAGCTTCGCTTAGCTTATTTAAGCCTAAGGACAAAACCAAGATTTGTCCTATTAAGCGCGAGTTTTGTTCATCATATCCGAGGGTCCTATTTACCCCTACCCCTACTAAATTGACTTTATTAATTAACTTAAAAGCGGACTAAAATAAATGTAAAATTCTTACGAGTCCTAGAGTGCCTACCTTCCCTTCCTATGGTCCATGAGACATTGGACGTTTAATTTTGGGTGAGTTCTAGACTAAAGAAAAATTTAGGTTTCTTATTAGACTCGCGTCACACAAAACATTAAAAAAAACAACAATTAGCACGGAAAATCTCAAATAGCCTCCAATAACTAACTAGCATACTTGAAAACAAATGGTGTAGAGTGACATGCTAAGTGTAAGTGTCACAAATCAACAATAGGTGAAAACATTTCGAAGCTTAGTTAATTAAGATCTGATTCTTTTGAAAAACATTAACATTTTAAAAGCAAGTTCATGTGTTTAAACAAAATTTCTAAAAATCATTAAAAGGATTTATTAAAGACAAATATATTATATGATATGTTAAAATTAAATTAAATCCTATAGGCATAATTTCTTACATATAAAAATATTAAAACCTAAAACATGATTTCTATGTTAATTCCTAAAGGACATGATTTCTTAAATATTGTATCCTGAAACATAAATTCTGAAAGTAAAAAATCTTTTTTAGAATAATTAGAAAATATGACTCGACTTTTAAGAGAAAACAATATTAGTAAAAAGATCAAACAATCTCATGGGCATAATGTTTATTATTTTAAATTCCTATAGACATGGTTCTAATGATATTAAAATATAGAGACCTATTTAAAACCTCTTGTTAAATCCTAGATACATGACTTCGGTAGTGTTCAAACGAATAAAAATAAGATTTTGTTAAAATTCTTATAGGCATGACATCTAGAATATACGATTTAGGACAAAAAATAAAATTTATTAGAATCCTATGGGCATGATATGTACAATATTATTAAGAAAAACAAAGAAAAGGATTTTTCTTTTTTAACATGCGATTCACATAACCTAATCTCTTTTTTTTAATCTAGGCGGAATGACCCAATAGACCCTTATACTTGGTTCCGTTTATACTCAGGACTTTGCCAACTAAACACTTATAAACTCAACCTTTTAAACCCCTCTGACCGTTGACTAAGCTTGTGTGGCAACTTAATTGGTGAGTTGGACAAAGTGCGTGAGTTTCACACGCATAAGGAGAGTGAAGAGATAAATTTTGATTTTTAAGGTCGAAAATTAAAAACAAAACTACAAGAAAAAAAGGTTTAAGCTTTTTCCTATTTTTCTTCTCCTCCTCTTGATTTCAAGTTCAATTTCTCCTTTTTTTTTTAATGAAAACGACTTGATTTCATGTTCAATTTCTCCACTTTTTTTTTCCTGTGTTCTTAACATTTTTAGGACAAGATAAATTTGTTTTTTTATCCCCAAGCACTATTTTTTATGACAATAAAATGCCTTTTTTTTAAAAAAAAACTATAAATGTCAAGGTCCTCAACCTTGAACAAGCTTGGCCAAACCAAAAACAGTAGCAGATGCAATTACTAAGTGCTGTTACAAAAGCACTCCTAAATGACCTGTTTCCAGAGAAGTAACCTTTGGCAAAGCCGAAGATCAGTAAGGCCAGTATAGTTACCACAACAGAGGCAATGACGGCCTTCCTTACAATAGGAATGAACATGTACGGAACCAGAGAAACAATTCCTCCCAAGATCTCCTTTTCTCTCTTAAACAGTCTTTTTTTTTCTTGATTTGGGTTTGATCTGACCTAGAAAAGACAAGTCTTTTGGTAATTTGGAGTTGAATTTTTTGTGGGTTTTGTTTCTTGAACTAAATTGGAGGTGAATTTTTTTGAAAAATTTGATGTTTTCTTGATTTGGTTTTGATGATCTGACAATAAATTTAAGTTTTTTGTTGTAGATTGGTGCTGAATTTTTTTGTGGGTTTTGTTTCTTGATGTGGGTTTTGGTGGGGTTTGTTTATTGATTTCTGTTGATATGGGATTGACAATTTAGGGTGGTGTACTTGTGTTTGAAGGGAAAAAAATTGATAAAGAAAATTGTTGTAAAAAATAAAAAACGATGTGGCAAAATTGATCTGACATGGAGTATGAGATCAGCGCAATTGAGTGACACGATAAGTCGGGGGGGGGGGGGTTTAAAAGGTTGAGTTTGTCGAGTTTAAGGGGTTTAAAAGGTTGAGTTTGTCGAGTATAAGTATTTAGTTGGCAAAGTCCAGAGTATAAGGGCGTAGGTGACAAATTGAACCAAATATAAGGACCTATTAGGTCATTCCGCCTTTAATGTATTAAACCCTATATTAAGATTGCCTATATGAAAGCATTATCACATAAATTATTTCGGCACATAAGTAAAAGAAAAAAAAAACAGTTAGCATGTAATTTTCCCTCCCATTTTTAACTAGTTCCCCAATTTCCACTATGTTTATTACATCTTTTGCGAAAGAAAAAGATACAATATCATATAAAAAAATCTTCAAGGCCTCCTCCAACTGATTCCAAGGCAACTTTTCACATCACGGCTTTGCAATAAACTTAGGAACGAACCTGCAACGCTATGAAAACAAGACTAGCAGTACCAAAAAAGGGTGGTAAAAGAACTAATAATAAACTAACAGGTTAGAACATACTTAAAATACATATACATATATATGTGTGTGTGTGTGTGTGTGAAAAGAGGATAATAACTTTTAACCTAGTGATAAAATAATCAATCCGATTTGAACAAACAAGAAGTTTTCTTCTTACAAGCACCCCAACTTTCTGCTTTTGATACTTTATGAGGAAAAAAAAGGGATATTGAGCAAAAAAATGTTATTGCAATTTGAGAGGATCCGTAAGAGGTTCGGTGTTTTGTATGAAAAGTATCTTCCCTGTGAAGTATGGTAGAGAGGGAGGAAGGGGGCGACGGGGAGAGGGAAAAAGGGGGAGGTGAAAGGGGGGGGGGTGTGGAGAGTGATTTTAGGGATTTGGTGATTTTAGGGGTGTGGTAAAATTAAAAAATAAAAGAATTAATCCTAACCATTAGATTAAAAGGATGAACGGACAAGATTAAATCTTAGAAATATGGGGCGGATCTGAGTTTTAAAAAATGGGTCACCCGGATTCAAGTAAAATGAAATTGGGTCGATAATTTAAAATTGAGCAAAAAATTGACAATATTTAAGCTTAAATTAAAAGAAAATGGCTAGAAGTGAAATAAATTGTAAAGAAATTGATTAAAATTGAAATGAATTTGTAGAAAAGGCTATGAATTGAATATAGCATCTAATTAATAATTATAATACACACAAATAAAATGTATAATATTTTGAAATAAAATTTTTTATTTAACGAAAATACTTAATATATGCTAAAATTATCATGTAAAAATATTTGAACGTATTAAGCTTGTTAAGAAAAAAATTGATAAAGTGAAATAATATGCATTTCAAGATATAAAAATAATTAGTATAGTAGATAATGAAATTAAACAATAATATAATAATGTTAAAATAACAAATATTACTACTACGGTTTAACATTCTTACTAAATAAAATAATAATAATAATAATAATAATAATAATAATAATAATAATAATAATAATAATAATAATAATAATAATAATAATAATAATAATAATAATAATAATAATAATAATAATAATAACGGTAATTTTAGAATTGATAAAATAATTAACAAATATATATTGATATTTTTGAAAACTCAAGAATTTTATAAAAATGTGCCGTCACTTCGATAAAATTGAAAAAAAACTCATTTATTTTAACAGTTGTAAAAATACCTATTTTAACCAAATGACGATCTAACATGCATTACCAGTCGGTCAAAATTGGGTGTCAACAATATCTCAAAAAATGAACTATTGGTGATTTTATGTTCGGGTACACTCCTTACATATTTTGTGAATCTTTCCCGGGTAGCACTAATCAACACTTTCGCTTATTGAAAATTGTTGATCTATCCTTTGGATTTAATTTCTTTGATAGTGGGAAGTATTTATCAACTTATGTGATTGCCTCCAAATATTGATTGATTATATGTAAGCTTAGAAAGCTATACATTTGTTTTTAGCGATAACAAGAACACGCATAATCTAATGATGTCCGAATCCAAGTTTAGGTCACCTATATGGCTCTAGCAGACAAATATGACATTGTTCAGGTGGGAATATAGATCTTTAAATAAAAAGCCTAATAATAGTCCTCTATTATGCAACATTTGAATAAAACCACTCGAGATAGTGAACGTTGCTCGAGGTAGCAAAGGAGGTCACACGATGGCACCTGTGATCCCTATGGCATTAGGATTAGCCTCATAGTTGTTCCATGCACCTAACCCAGCTCTCTACCTAGGTGGATGGTAATTCACCATCAGTTGGTTATTATGAGCATTCTGTGGTGGATTCCAGCTTACATTATCTTTTTTAATTCTGAGATATTCTGCAACTCCTTTTGCTTCAAACCCAACATTATGGGTCATTCTTCTCAAAGTTCTTTATAACTTTGGATCATATGGATTCAAAGGACTTCCTCGACTTTATATACTGGACATACACTATACTCAACCTTTGAAAAGAACAAAAACAACATAGAACTTAAATGAGAAAATAATGACTAATAGTCAAATGACACAATTAATTTGATCTAAAAGTCGTACTCTCTGACGACGGCGTCAAAATTTGATATGACTAATTACAGCTCCTAAAAAAGTATAAAGCACTTGTCAATATAGAACCTCAAGATTAGTTAGTGTAAAACTCGTAAGGATTGTGATTCATACTTAGCTTATTTATGCGTATTCAAATTGTTAGTCGGCTTATTTCCAAAAGAAGAGGGTTTGCAATTAAAAAAATTACTTATTTACTAATTATTTGTTACTAAGAACTTATTTATTACAAGTGTTTCGAAAATAAAAAAAAATGAAACTATATTCTTGTGTTTTCTATGAATTCATAATGTAGTACGACCTTATAGTAGTAACATTTTCTAGTGTGTAACATGTAGAACTAATAATCTATGTTCACCTAAGTGATTGATCCCTTAAATAGATTATTATCATCATGCAACTTGGTATGTCTATGAGTGTATGATTTACTAACCCTTACTCTAGTCCCAGATTTGGCTATTGCTTGGTCAGTTCAAGCTAACTAGGTGAGCGTAAAAACGTCAAATCTATGTTCTTTAATTAATTTTTCCATTCGTCACCTCCTTTTTTTGGTAAGTAAGAATAAGACGAGTTCTAACTAGGCTCTTGTTAAAAAGAAATCAATGAGGAGACAAACAATATATGCCTACACAGTACCTAAGGATTAACAGTTATTAGGTCTACCTTATTAATTCTTCATGGTTTTCACAATTTTACTTGTGGATTTAGCTACTCAAACCTGTAAGATGACGTAATGACCCAAACATTGTACGACCTCAATGGAGCATGAAAATTTGCTTCCGAAAAAGTTTTGGACCAAGGTGACTCTTCATGGGAGCCTCACGGTCTGTGTGAGGTCACACGGCCCATGTGGAGACTCCATGGAGTGGCTCTTGGCCTTTGGAGGATGTTTGGCCTTTAAACGTGATTTTTTAAACTAAGGCACACCACACTTGGACCCCTCACGGTCCGTGAGACACTTCATGGACCATGTAATGGGCCGTGTGGTGGCCTTGGCTTGAAATCCCACAATTTTGGGACCAAGTACAGTCATACAGCCAAGTTACAACTCATGTTGGGTGTCACGGCCCATGTGGCCACCCATAAGGATTTCAGAGTGAAACTATTCTAAGTATGGAATCACCGTGTTGTAACTTGATCTTCGAATTTTTCTAAGGAGAGGGGTACGGGGCAGTGTCGCGGCCTGTATGATACTACACGACCCGTGTGGCCTCCCGTGAAGGTGAATTCATTGAAAACTTCTAAGTATGGTATATCCAAACACAACCTAAGTTCACTTTCAAGCCTTCAATTCGAGCGAATTTTGTTGTTTAAGGCCATCATGGGTCTCCCACATCAAGCCAAGTTCGAAGGAATTCGATTGGCTATGTTTTCACAAATACCAATAAAGGGGTTAGCTTTAAATAGTCATATGTCTATCACAAACAAAACTAGGTGTATCACGACCTACCAAATGGAAGCTCTTTGAATTATCTTTCTAAGGCATCTGGTTTCACCTTATTCCGAGTTTAGAGAAAGATGTTATGCCCTTTTTCGTAGAATCTGTCTGGACTAGACGGAGAGCCTTCACGGACTGTGAAGATCTTCACGACCCAAGAAGCCAACCGAGTCACGTTTTAAAAGGGTCATTTTATTGAGGTGTTTTTGATATTCTAATTCAACCCCCCCCCCCCCTTTACATTCCTAAACTTCTCCTACACTAATTCTAAACCCTCATTCAAGACTGACACTTAGTTTCTAGAACTAGACTCTCAAAATTCTCTCCAAGTCTCACCTTTAAGATTCAAGCTAGGATTCAACTGTGGTTTAAACTTCAAGCTAAATTCTTCTCAAATTCCTCTTCCTAAGCAAGGTATGTGGGATTGACTCTTGGTCCCTTTCAACCAATAAGATCCAAACTCTTTTCAATTGATTTTCAAGGAATTTTGATACTTTAAATATAGGTTTTGAATATTATTGTTTATTAAATTCAATTGATGAATGGGATGTACTTTATGTATGATTTTAAGTCACTTTAAGCCGTAATAAGATGGTTTGCATTGAGATTCTAAAGTTATGGAAGTGCATGTTCCCTTTAAAGCTTGATTTATGCATGGGTAAGCTATATTATGATTTTTAATGTGAATCTTACTTATTTTTCACTTGGATTCCATAATGTATTGTTGATTTTATATTGAATCTCAATTTCTCATGCTATTCTCATTTCATTCATAGCATTTGCATCATGAGCATTGGATTTATGAAATTGTCAGTGGGTTAAGCTCTCATATATATTTTTTTGAAAAATGTTTTCAGTGAGTTAATCTCATATATAGGTTATGATGTGAATGTGATCACACAAATATCTATTGTTAATGGAGCTTTGAGAATTTTGGGTGCTTGCACCATATCGGCATGAGCATGAGATATTCCTATGTGTAAATATCATGATTATGAATTATGTTTGGCTTTTGAGCCTTAAGGTGCATTGAACGGATTCAAAATGACTATTGTATATCTTGAAAGCATATATACGTATAAGTATTCTCGCGGGATGTTTTGACTTAGCACCAATGGATTGGAGGCGTTAGGGCTATCCCCAAGAGTCGTCTCCCTTTCCTCGAACTATGTGATAACATAGGCATGGAAGTCATTACTGAAAAGATTGGGTCATAAGGAATGGTTATTCATCTATTGATATGATATGAAATGATAGTGAAAAATCTTTTTGAAAAGGCGTGGTCGTAAGAAAGGTAACTATCCACCAAAAAGATGAGGTCGTAAGCTGTGAGATAGATTACCTTTGGCAAGTAATCTTCTCCCACCGATGAGGGGTCTTTATCGGGCTAATTCATGTAATAGCTCACATGAGTTTGATTTGTCTGTTATGGTCCATCCCCACTATATATGAGCATTATGGCATTTTATGCATCATGGACTTCATGGCCTAATGTATACTACTCTTCTTTGGATATATGACTCTTTCTATGTTATGTACCTTGTAAACTAACATTGAACACAAGTTTGGTAAGTCATACGCATTGCATGCACGCATACTTAGTACATTCAAATGTACAAACGCATACTTTTTCCTATATGATCTCACCATATAAGAACCGAGGAGTACATCTATCCACTGCACGACATTTAGCTCGGACCTCAAGTTTTGCTTGTTACAGTGAGTCCTATCTTCCAAGGATAAGCCACCTATCCTCTACCTATGGTTTTTTCGTTACGTTATTTATAATTGAGGCGGAGCCCAAGGTATGCCTTGGCCCCCGTCTTATCTTATGACTAGAGGCATTGTTGGACATCTTTTAAACTCCTTTACATTTATATGCTAAGTGTTATTTTGGAGGTTATGTTATGGCTTGGTAACCCATTGAATATTGTTATGTGTTTTGGTTATGAGTCTTATGACTTGATGGTATAATATGATGCGAAAGATCCCTTTTCCCTATGATATCCCCATAGCTTAATTCCTCATTTGCCACCCCTTAGAATTATGTGTTTATCATTTGAGTACGCTTCCGAACCGATGATGTGAGTTGGGTTACTTTGAGGGTTGTTTGGGGACTATTGGGTCCTCAATCACCATGTCACTCATACAACCTAGGTCTGGGTCGTTATAGAGATGGTATCAGTAAATGATCCTCGAAGTCCAACATGTTGCATCAAGTAGAGTCCTACTCATGGGTGTGAAGTGCACCATGCCTATCAGTGGGAGGCTACAAAGGCGTTCAACGAATTGTCTCACTTCTTCGGGCCTTATTTTCTGCTATGGTCCGTATATTTGGTTTTCTTATCTTGACGATGTCATTTCTCCATTTTAGAAGATGCCTCGAGGAAGAGCCCACCTACCAAGACCGGCCTTGGCTAATGAGGGTCAAGCACCTTAAGGGCCTATGGATGAGCCTATCTCTAATGATGAATTCCATACGGCCTTTGTTAGCTTGCCCAGGTGGTGATATCTCAGACTAGGCAAGCTAATCTTCCATGGGATCCCACTCCGGCTTCTAGGGTGAGGGATTCACCCGAATGAATCCTTCTGAGTTTTATGGGCCAAAGGCCGATGAAGATGCTCAGGAGTTCATTGATGAGCTCACCAAGGTGTTGAATGTTATGAGTGTCACTTTTTGAGGAGAAGGTTGAATGGGCTACTACCAATTGAGAGGGTTTGGGGTAATGCTGTCACTTGGGAGGAGTTCAAGCCTGCCTTCCTGGATCGTTTCTTTCCACTCAAGCTTAGAGAGGCCAAGATGACAGAATTTATCAACCTCAAGCAAGGGGTTATGAGTGTGAGGGACAATGCCCTCAAGTTTAGTAAGCTCTCCAAGTATGCACCGACACTTGTGGATGATCCTCGTGCAAGGATGCACAAGCTCATTTCGGGTATCTCTTACTCACTTGTGAAAGAATGTCATACTGCCATGCTCATACGGGATATGGATATTTCTAGACTCATGGTATATGTTGAGCAGATCGAAGGGGAGAAACTCAAGGAGAGATTGATCCTAAGAGGGCCCATTTTGATGGTGGATTGTCCGGTTCTAAGGGTGATGGTTTTGGTCACTTCCAATAGGGCCAAGGTTCTGGTGCTAGGGTTGCTAATGCTAGAGTTCCTCCTCCTAGGGCACCGATTAATGGTGGTCAGGGGTATCCTCGGTGTGACAAGTGTGGGAGGAACCACACTGGTACTTGTTGGAAAGATTTGGGCACATGCTTTGGTTGTGGTGATAAGAACCATAAGGTTGCTGACTGTCCCAAGAATGATCAGAGAGGTCTAGGTCAGGTGGCTCAAGGCGGGCAAGGCCAGAAAAGAGTTCCACAAGGCGCTGACCCGAGAAACAATATGTTTTATGCTCTTCACGCACGCCAAGAGGTTGAGGAGGCCCCAGATGTTGTGACTGGTATGTTAAAAGTCTTTTATTTTGATGCTTATGTCTTGCTTGACCCGGGTGCAAACTTGCCTTTTGTGACTCCTTTGTTGGCTGTTAAGTTTGGATTGAGTCACAAAATTTTGAAGGATCCTTTCTCAGTTTATACTCCCGTAGGTGAATCTGTTGTTGTACATAGGGTTTATCGTGGTTGTCCTATTTCTGTATTGCATAAAGTTTTCCCATGTGATCTTGTGGAACTTGAGATGTTTGATTTTGACATGATTCTTGGGATGGATTGGTTCCATACATCGTATTCCTCTATAGATTGTAGATCCTGGAGGGTCAAGTTCCAACCTCCTAGTGAGCCAATGCTGAAATAGAAGGGTAGTGACTCCACTATTAAGGGTTGGTTTATTTCTTACCTCAAGGCCCAAAAGATCATCTCCAAGGGTGCATTTATCATATTGTGAGGGTCAATGATATGTAGTTCGAATCACCTACTTTTCAGTGGGTTCCAGTGGTAAAAGAGTTTTTTGACGTGTTTCCTGAAGACTTGCCCGGTATCCCTCTCGAAAGGGAAGTAGAATTTGGCATAGATCTTCTCCTGAATACTCAACCTATCTCTATTCCTCTCTATTGTATGGCATCGACTGAATTGAAAGAGTTGAAGGATCATTTGAATGACTTGTTGAAGAAGGGCTTTATTAGGCCAAGTATATCCCCATGGGATGCTCCGGTGTTATTTGTAAGGAAGAAATATGGATCTCTTCGGATGTGTAACGATTATAGGCAATTGAATAAGGTGGCCCTTAAAAATATGTTTCTGTTGCCTCGGATAGATAACTTGTTCGACCAACTTCAAGGGGCTACCCACTTCTCAAAGATTGACCTCCGTTCTGGGAATCATCAGTTGAAGGTTAGAGAGTATGATATTCCCAAGACGGCTTTTAAGTCAAGGTATGGGCACTTTGAGTTTGTGGTTATGTCATTCGACTTAACTAATTCTCTGACCGTGTTCATGGAACTTATGAATCGGGTGTTCAAGCCATTCCTTGATAGTTTTGTGGTTGTCTTCATTGATGACATTCTCATTTATTTCAGAAGAGAGCAGGAACACGAGGATCATTTGAGGTTGGTTCTACAAACCTTGAGGGAGAAGAAGTTGTATGCCAAGTTTAGCAAATGTGAATTTTGGTTGGGTGAAGTAGCCTTTCTTAGTCATGTGGTGTCCGGTGATGGTATTAAGGTTGATTCGAAGATGATCGAGGCTGTGAAGAATTGGCCTAGACCGTTGACTCCTTTGGATATTCAAAGTTTTCTGGGGTAGGCCGGCTATTATAGGAGGTTCGTTGAAGGGTTCTCATCTATTGCATCTCCATTGAGTAAATTGACCCAAAAGAAGGTTAAGTTTGTTTGGTCAGATAAATGCAAAAAGAGTTTTCAAATGTCTTGACTTTACCTAATATCTTGGAGGGATTTATGGTGTATTGTGATGCCTCACAGATCAGGGTTGCATACTTATGCAACATGGTAAGATAATAACATATGCATCAAGGCAATTAAAGGTGCATGAGCATAACTACCCGACGCATGATCTTGTGTTAGCGGTGATGGTTTTTTCCTTGAAGATTTAGAGGCACTATTTGTATGGATTACATGTGGATGTTTTCACCGATCACAAGAGTTTGCAATATGTATTCACTTAAAGGGATCTCTATTTAAGGCAAAGAAGATGGTTTGAACTCCTAAAGGACTACGACATGAGTGTTTAATATCACCCTGATAAGGCCAAATTATAGCTGATGCTCTTAGTAGGCTATCTATAGGGAGTGTGGCTCATGTTGGGGAGAAGAAGAGGGAGTTGGAAAAGGATGTTCACCGGTTGGCTAGGTTGTATGTTAGGTTGGCCGACTCTAAAGATAGTGGTATTCATGTTCAAAATGGGGCCAAACCTTCAGTGGTTGTTGATGTGAATGCTAAGAAGATTTAGGTCCATCATTGGTTGAATTGAAGAAATTGGTTGCCAAAAGGGAGATTGAGGTGTTCTCCCAAGGGGAAGATGGTGTACTTCATGTTCAAAATGGGGCCAAATCTTCAGTGGTTGTTGATGTGAAAGCTAAGAAGATTTAGATCCATCATTGGTTGAATTGAAGAAATTGGTTGCAAAAAAGGAGATTTAGGTGTTCTCTCAAGGGGAAGATGGTGAACTTCAGTACTAAGACCGATTATGTGTTTTGGATGTAGATGGTCTCAGAAAGGTGAGCATGCCTGAAGCTCACAACTCTCATTACTCTATTTATCCAGGATCTACTAAGATGTATCGGGATTTGAAAAAGGTGTATTGGTGATATGGTATGAAGAAGGACATAGCCAAGTTTATATCTGAATGTCCAAGTTATCAACAGGTGAGGGTAGAGCACCAAAGGCTCGGTGGTTTGGCTCAAGACATTGAGATTCCCACTTGGAAGTGGGAAGATGTGAACATGGATTTTGTGGTTGGTTTACCTCGGACCCGAAGACAATATGACTCCATTTGGATTATCGTTGATTGGATGACAAAGTCGGCTCACATTCTACTGGTCTAGATAACTTTTGGTGTTGAAGATTATGCAAGGTTATACATCCAAAAGTTGGTGAGGTTACATGGTGTGCCTAGGTCCATCATATCGGATCATGGTACCCAATTCACTTCTCACTTTTAGAAGTCATTTCAAAAGGGACTAGGTACTAAGATAAAGTTTAGCATCGATTTTCATCCTTAAACCGATGGGCAAGCTGAGAGGATAATTCAATCCTTGGAGGATATGTTAAGCGCTTGTGTGTTGGAGTTCAAGGGTAATTGGGATGACCACCTCTCACTCATTGAGTTTGCCTATAATAATAGCTTCCATGCTAGCATTAGTATGGCACTATTTGAGGCCTTGTATGGGATGAGGTGTAGGTCATCGGTGGGGTGGTTTGAGTTAGGGGAAATGGCATTGCTTAGCCCGAATTAATTTTAGAGGCTATGGAGAAGGTGAAGTTGATTAGGGAGATGTTGAAGACGGCCCAAAGTCGCCAAAAGTCCTATTCGAATGTTAGGAGGAGGGACCTTGAATTTCATGTTAGTGATTGGGTGTATGTGAAGGTTTCACCTATGAAGGGTGTGATGTGTTTTTGTAAAAAGTGCAAGCTAAGTCCCCTGTGTGTTGGCCCTTATGAGATTGTTGAGTAGATTGGGACGTGGCTTATAGGTTGGAGTTGCCTCTGGATTTGAGTCCCATTCATCTGGTTTTCCATATGTCTATGTTAAGGAAGTTAGTTGGTGATCCTAGCACTATTGTTCCTTTGAAAGGTGTTGAGGTTCGGGAGAAAGTCCCGGTGGAGATTTTGGATAGACAAGTGAAGCGGCTCCGTAACAAGGATGTAGCTTTGGTGAAGGTACTTCGGAGAATTCAACACGTGGAAAGTGCTACATGGGAGGTGGAATTGGACATGATGAAGCGATATCACCACCTTTTCCAATCTACTCAAGCCTAAGGTATTAGGTACTTCCTCTTCTAAAGTGGTACAAACCCTTTCATTCGTGAGTCTCATGATATGACATAAATACATGCACATTAAAAAGATTTTGATGATGTTTTGAATGATTTTAATATGCTTCGGCAAGAGTTTTAATGACTTTATGATTTTCAAGTGGTGAGTTATGTGCTGCATATTATGTTTGAAAGTTTCATATTCTAAGTCAAGCTTTGTTCTTGCAAATTCGAGGATGAATGTTCCCAAAGGGGAGATGATGTAATGACCTGGATATTTTACATCATCAATGGAGCATGGAAATTTGGTTCCAGAAATGTTTTGGACCAAGGTGACGCTTCATGGGAGACCTAATGGTCCGTGTGAGGTCACATGGCCCGTATGGAGCCTCCATGGAGTGTCCCTTGGCCTTTGGAGGATGTTTGGCCCTTAAACATGATGTTTTAAACTAATGCACACCACATTTGGACCCCTCAGGGTCCGTGAGACACTTCATGGACCGTGTGGTGGTCCATGTGGTGGTATTGGCTTGAAATACCACAATTTTGGGACCATGAATGGTCACATAGCGAAGTTCACAACTCGTGTGGGGTGTCACGGCTCGTGTGTCCACCGGTAAGTCTTTTGGAGTGGAATTTTTCAAAGTTTGGAATCACCATCTCATAACTTGATCTTGGAATTTTTCTAAGGAGAGGGGTATGGGCAGTGTCACGGCCCCTGTGGCCTCTCGTGAAGGTGACTTCAGTGAAAAACTCTAAGTATAGGGTCTTCAAGCTCAAGCTAAGTTCACTTTCAAGCATTCAATTCAAACTTATTTAAGTTGTTTAAGGCCATCACGTCAAGTTCAAAGGAATTACATTGGCTAAGTTTTTCACAAGTACCGATAGAAGGGTCAACTTTAAATGGTCATATCTCTTAGAACGAAATGAACTAGGTGGTGCACGACCTATCATATTGAAGCTCTTTGAATTGGTTTTCCAACTCATCTAGTTTCACCTCATTCCAAGTTCGGATAAAGAAGTTATGCCTTTTTTTTGTAGAATATTTGTAGACTCGACGGGGAGCCTTCACGGACCGTGAAGAGCTTCATGACCCGTGAAGCCAACCGTGTCATGTTCCGTTTAAAATTTAAAGGGTCGTTTTATTGAAGTATTTGTTATATTCTAATTCATCCCCAAGGCTTTTAAGACCTTTTAAACCCCCCTTTACATTCCTAAACTTCTCCTAAACTAATTCTAAACCCTCATTCAAGACTAACACTTAGTTTCTAGAATTAGACTCTTAAAATTCTCTCCAAGTCTCACCTTCAAGATTCAAGCTAGGATTCAATTGGAGTTTCAACTTCAAGCTAAATTCTTCTCAAATTCCTCTTCCTAAGTAAGGCATGTGAGATTAATTCTTAGTCCCTTTCAACCAATAAGACCCAAACTCTTTTCAATTGATTTGCAAGGAATTTTGCTACTTTAAATATGGGTTTTGAATATTATTGTTTATTAAATTCAATTGATGAATGGACAGTACTTTATTTATGATTTTAAGTCACTTTAATCCCTAATAAGACGGTTTGCATTGAGATTATGAAGTAATGGAAGTTCATGTCCCCTTTAAAGCTTGATTTGTGCATGGGTAAGCTATATCATGATTTTTAAAGTGAATTTTACTTAGTTTTCACTTGGATTCTATAATATATTGTTGATTTTAGATTTAATCTCAATTAACCATATTATTCTCATTACAATCATAGCGTTTGCATCATGAGCATTGGATTTATAAAATTGTCAGTGTGTTAAGCTCACATATGTTTTTTCTTTGAATTTTTTTTTCGTTGAGTTAAGCTCAGATATTGGTTATGACAAGAATGTGATCACACAAATGTCTATTCTTAATGGCTCTTTGGGAATTTTGGGTTCTTGTATCATATCAGCATGAGCATGAGCTATTCCTATGCATAAGTATCATGATTATGAATTATGTTTGGCTTTTGAGACTAAAACTGGATTAAACGGATTTGAAATGACTATTTTATCTCTTGAAAGCATGTATATTTATAAGTATACTCGTGGGATGCTTTGACTTAGCACCGATGGATTGGGGCTGTCACGGCTATCTCTATGGATCCTCTCCCTTTTCTTGAATTATGTGCCAACATAGGAATGGAAGTCATTATCGAAGAGATCGGATCATATGGAATGGTTATTCATCTACTGATATGATATGAAATAATAATGACAAATCCTTCTGAAAAGGCAGGGTCGTTAGGAAGGTGACCGTCCACCGAAAAGACGAGGTCGTAAGGTGTGATGTAGATTACCATTGGCAAGTAATCTTCTCCTACTGATGGGGATCTTTATCGGACTAATTCGTGTAATAGCTCGCATTATTACATTTTATACATCATGGACTTCATGGCATATTGTATACTACTCTTCTTTGGATATATGACTCTTTCTATGCTATGTGCCCTTGTCATCTAGCATTGAACGCAAGTTTGGTAAGTCATACACATTGCATGCCCGCATACTTAGTACATTCAAACATACTAATGCATAGTTTTGCCTACATGATCTCACTATATAGGGACCAAGGAACACATTTACCCACCACATGACGTTTAGCTCGGATCTCAAGTTTTGCTTGTTGTGGTGAGACCTATCTTCTAGGGATAAGTCACCTATCCTCTACCTATGGTTTTTTTTTAGGTTATTTATAATTGAGGCGAAGCCCGGGGTATGTCTTGGCCTCTGTCTTATCTTATGACTAGAGGCATTGTTGGACATCTTGTAAACTCCTGTACATTTATATGCTAAGTGCTACGTTGAAGGTTATGTTATGGCCTGGTTACACATTGAATATTGTTATGTGTTTTGGTTATGAGTCTTATGACTGGATGATATGATATGTTGCGAAAGATCCCCTTTCCTTATGATACCCCCATAGCATGAGTCCTACTTTCCTGTCTCTTAGAATTATGTGTTTATCATATGAGTACGCTTCCAAACCAATTATGTGAATTGGGATATTTAAGGCCTGCTTGGGGAATCTCGGGTCCTCATTTGTCATATCACTCCTAGATCCTGAGTCTGGGTCGTGACAAATGATTATTAATAATTATTAGCTTAAGTTTAATAAAGTACTTGTATAGTGAATAATTAAAATTTAAAAACCTCAATTAAGATTCAAGAATTAAATCATCAAGAACAAAGTATATTCGATCCCCAAAAACTAAGAACAATAACTAAAATAATAAAATACATATTTTTCATGAGTCTGTCATCAAAAACAATAAAAAGTTTAAAAGACATATTTGTTATATTAAAAGTACAATCCTAGACGAATTAGGAAAACTAAATTCAACACAATCACCATGACCATTTATGGGTCGTAGATGATTTTTTTGCTTATGGTCTTTCTTTGTGATTTCCAATTGTATTGACTCTGGACATAAACTCAGACATACAATAATTATATACACAACTTGACAAAACTGTGGACATAATAGCAATTTCAGAATCCTATCCTTCCTTTTATAATGCTCACAACTTGCAAGTATCTCAAAGACATAATTTTATTATTCAACTATATTGGAAATACAAAACCTTTAAATACTTCTTAAACTCAACTCAAAACTGTGGACATAATAGTTTTCATGAAATATCTAGGGTTCTTACAATTGAAACCTTAACCATGAAACCTTAACGTAATAACTTAGTTTAATAGAGAAATCAACAAGGGTCATGATTTTTATCAAGAAAAATACATGAACTAGTTTTTCAATAAAATTTAACTAACAATGACGAAAACTTGATATCAACTCATGAACTTGATCTTGGGTAGGGACTGGTAGTTAAAGATATTAAAATAAACATAGGATATCTTTTAGAGGGCCTTACATACCTGGGGAATTAGTATCTTGAAGAAATTGAAGAAGATTCTTGAAAGCCCTAGCTTTTGCCCCTTTGAAACTATGTTCTAAGTCTTGAGAGTGTTTGAACATTAATGATATGAAGAATCATATTTTAGGTGTTTAATTAGGTGAAAACTGACAAGTTTAGGCATACAATGTGTGAAAGTACAAAAATAATCCTCTTTAAAATCTTTTATCAGGTCATCCAAGAGTCCATCTACGGCCGTAGAAGTTTCTACGGCCCGTAGGGACCCATCCGTAAACTTTTGTGTTAATTTTGAGGTCTTTGATTTTACGGCCCATAGAAATGTCTACATCCTGTGGATTGGTCTGTAAAGTCTCGGTCAAAAATTAGAGTTTCAGGACTTTTTTCCATGAGCTAGCAGACGGGTCGTACTTTAATCTACGGCTCGTAAAAGGGTTTCATTGAAACAACTCTACTCAGGCAGTCTTTAATAAAACAGCCATAATTTCTTACTCCAAACTCCAAATGAGATGAAATCATTTGCTTTAGAAAGTTAATTCAAAAGGCTTTCATTTGGTAGGTCATGGAAATCTAATTCTTTATGTTATAAGAGTTATAGTCACTTAAATTTGACCCTTTCATAATCCAAAGTTAAAAACTTAACCAGTAGGGAGGTTTTGAATTTGACTAAGTATTAGAGGTCTCTTATGAACCTAATACACTTCACACATATAGGAATGAGACTTATAATATAGGGGCAAGTAAGGCATCATTAGGTTCAAGCTTATATACTTACAATGAAAACTTTTGGATCCTATGAATAGAGTTATGGGGTATTACAATATCTCCCCCTTGGTATCATTCGTCCTGGAATGAAGGTGAGAATAAACTAGAAGAGAATGGATTTACCCTTACTATTTTTTGCCTTAGGAACTTCTCTACCAAGAAAGATAGGACGGATTCATATTAAGAGTTTGAAAACTGTCCATGGCACATAAGATAAGTATGATACGAGGTTTAACATAAGTCACTCTCTATCCTAAAGCTATTCAACACAGAATAGGGTGCCTTGGGAATGAAACAGGGTTAGAAGTATGGTACATTGAATGGTATGATCGGTAGCTTTTAATCTTAGCAACACTTACTGACTACACTCTTCTTCATACATAGAGCAGTTAATTAGTTGCAACTCATATATAGCTCCCATAAGGATACATATGGCTACTTTATCAAGGTTAAAGTCTAACTGCACACTCTTACATTATTCAAGCGTAACTCTAAGTCACAGGGTATTACACATAAGATGGTCATACAAATCCTAACAATAGGGTTTATACTCTATACCCTTATAAGAAATTTTATCCCAAAAGTACTACTCCCTTCTTCCACATTCAACAAGCCATGAGTCCTACTCTATATGCATCTAATGCATCCTACATTACTTCATGTGCCATAAGCACCATATTCAAGCCTAGTACTAGAATCACTCCATGGGCTCTAAGTATCTACTCTTCTTAGAATCTCCTGCCTTCTTATGTTTTTAGCCGCCAATGTATCATGCCTAATACAAGGAGACAATTGAATGCTCTCATCTAACTGTAAGTAACAACACCTCATCTTGCTCCTACTTCCCACTTACAGCATCATCTTAGATGGAATGACAGATCACTACCATTACAACAAGAAACATCAACTTTCTCCTAGCTATCACTACCCGATTACTACTATTAGTATCACCATCAAAACTAAACAAAATCATCGGAGGGATTAGAACGAGAGATCTAGAGCATGATTCTTTGAGAAACAATTTCTATAGGAATGTGCATGGCATATTAGTACTTCATAAGCCACTGAGGGTAAGTCACAAGTTCGTGAGACTGAGCATACTATGGAACTTGAGTGCTTATATGAATAAACCCATATCACGAAGCTAAGGTCTAAAACTTTATGAAGTAAGATTGAGATCAATAGACTAGAATCATCTCTTATTATAGGGACTAAGAATAGCTGTGAATCTATCTGAAATGTATGAGCATAGATCATTGACATAATGCTAATGCGCAAGATGTCAATAAAGTATTATAACGTTTGAGATTTGAGAAGATGCTAGAGAAGGAGTGGAATGATATACCACTAAAACTTCTTATGAACGCACTACTTTTTTATTATCATCACTTGACTTGGCTTCTTATATTATCGTCTCCCCCTTAGGTCAAAGGCTAACACTCTAAGACTATAAACCTATTTCACCTTCCTTAAACTGATCCATATTTATCTCACTCTAATACTTAGAGAATTGCTAATCTCGTGTCTACCGAACTCTCCCACTGCATGTACTAGGACTCCTTGTAGACTTCTTTCGAAGGTGCTTCTCTTAACCTGATCTTTATGCTATAAAAATCTTTCTATAGTTGCTACTTGCATTGGCTTCTAAGGCCACTCTATTTAACTCTTACTAACTTGTCTTCTCCTTCCTTGTATACTAACACTGATTCCTTAAGTTTTTCTATCTACCTAACTGGAAGGTACTTGACCTATATGTAGGAGATTCATCATTGTCTATATATGATACCTTCATTCAAACTCTTACGGACAACAAAGAATGCTTACATTAGCTTACTCCATATTGGCAGCTCAATATACTTTCGATGCTCACATAGCAAATCATAAGCTTAATTAAAACCTCATACTAACCATATAATCTCTTTGATTCCCCTATTAAACCTCTTCTTACCTAACAACTTAGCCATAATTCATTTTCTCATCTAAGGATACAATATCACATTGGTACAACCTCATTTATTGCAAGATAATATCTTAATTCCTCACTTACTCTATGTCATACCTATTCGATTAAATATCAACCTATCATCATGACCTTCATGTTTCCATCCCTCTTATCATGACACTTAACTGAAGTTCAAGCTTAGTGTCGTGTACTAAATACGTATTGAAAATATAATTTCCCACATAATATACTAACTTATGACTGCTGTATGAAACTAAGCAATATTCATCCACTAAGACCTTATAACAAGTAGTCAATCTGTATTTATTAGTCTACCTGGTTATAGTTACTTGTCGTATCCTCTTTCAAAACCTGAGTGCTACTTACGCATTCACTATACGTCATTTCCTAGTTAAGCCCATAACTCTATGAATATCATAGGGATTATAGGGATTTTCCCTTCAAAATCATAAGCCTAACTTAGATGTATCAACTCATGGCTACTCTATCCTTCTATTCAATACCTATACTTGGTCTTTACTAAATAATGACAAATCCTCATAACTCTTTACTAATTCGAGTGTGCTCTATATCATATGAACTAACTACTCTTCCTCTACCTCCTAACATGAAAGATAAAGGATACCTACTACTCTTGGAACAAAACTAAACGAACTTGACTTATTACCCCATTACTTATATTATAGTTACATAAGTCTTAGCTATATGCCTTAATCAACCATGATTGCTTTTGAATTTCTACATCTTTCTAGCTCTGGGATCATTCTGCAACTTATGATTTAGAGAAGAGAGTCGAGTAAGTCTTACTTTAACTCGAGCATATGACTAATATGATGAAGGAGGCATTCTTTCAAATCAATAGACTTAGGAACACTAATTATTAGCTTCTCTAGAGCTTGGTGCAGTCTCTTTACTTTATGAAGTCTTTATTTGAAGTAACTTATCAACAAGAACATGGACATGACTATTTCAACCACTAGGATTATGAGGGGTAGTTGAATGGATCTGAGAAGCACGTGAATCAAAATAATTTTTCTTATGGAACAACTCTACTGCACAATCTAGAGTATGAAAGAATGAGAGACATCTCCTAAATGGCCTGTAGGCTCCTGATTATAAGTGTAGTGCACAACACATCCATAAACTAAACTTTACTAGACACAGTTTCATAGACACCCTAGGACACTTAAAGTTTGTGCTCTGATACTAAGTTTGTCACGCCCCGAGCCTACACCCTGGATGTGGCCGGCACTCAAAAATCATTTCTGGTCCCAAGCCAACCACTTGTCCTAGCTAACTTACTCAGTGGAAGACATTAACATCATAATGAATTAGAATGGGCTCAATATTCATAAACTCAGACATACAATAATAATATACACAACTTCACTCAAAACTTTCAAACAACTGCAAGGAAATAACATGATCAATATCTTTCTAGTCTATGGAGTCCCTAAAGTACTAACTCTGAACTAGGCACTAGAGTAGGCTCACGACAACCTAAACCAAAAAACATAGAAGGAAATAAAGAACCTCGAGCTCCTCTAGATGCAAAGAGGCCTCACCAACTGCTGATGGGGACTGTCTTACTGAATATCTGCTAACATTGGTACCTGAATATGCATCATGAAATGATGCAGTGCCAAAGGCGTCAATATGTGAAATGTACGGTACATAAGGTAGCCAAAAAGTGCTAAGAACAGGATACTCAACTTTACTTTGATATAATCAATTGAGAAAAATATGTCATACAAGTAAAACATATGTTTAAAAGACACTTGAAAGTACAACTCAATATGAAAGAAATTTAATGCATTAGAAAGCACGACTAAATATATAAAAATAGAATACTCAAATGCTTAGCTTTGCAATTAGCTCAACTCAATTAAATATGCAACATAATAAAAGGAAGTACTTTAATAAAGAAATAATCAATCCCAATGTGTAAAATAATAAACTTTACTTCTTGGGGAGTTTCTTTGATCGAAAACCATCACTATGAGCTTCCTGATAATACAACATCGTGCCTATGCTGTCAGAGTCATCCCATACTTTGCCAAGGTAAGGGACGAAAACTAGGGGAGTGGATCCATCCCAAAATTGGGCCATCTCAGTGGTAAGTAAGGAGTTATACCCTTAATAAAAATCCTACCCTACGCAGGCTACGTAGTTTTTGAGTTCAAGTTATTATCACTCTTACTCATATCAGTGCTCAATACTACTCCCAAAATAATTTTTATAATTCTAATAGCTTTAAGAGCAAGGATTCTAAAAAATGCCTCTTTAATTTTTTAGGACCTAGCCCAACTTTAGCTTTTCTTAAACTTTTCTCAACTTGCCTCTTATCTTTAACTAAACATTATGTCAATGCAAGTATCTCAAAAACATAATTTTATTACTCAGCTACCTTGTAAATACAGAAGCTTTAAGTACTTCTTAAACTCAACTCAAAATTGTGAACATAATAGTTTTCATGAAATATCTAGGGTTCTTACAATTGAAACGTTAACCATGAAACATTAACTTAATAACTTAGTTTAATAGAGAAATCAGCAAGGATCATGATTTTTATCAAGAAAAATACATCGACAAGTTTTTCAATAAAATTTAACTAGTAATGAAGAAAACTTGATATCAACTCATGAACTTGATCTTGGGTAGGGACTGGTAGTTAAAGATGTTAAAATAAACATAGGATGTCTTTTAGAGGGCCTTACATACCTGGGGAATTAGTTTTTTGAAGAAATTCAAGAAGGTTCTTGAAAGCCCTAGCTTTTACCCCTTTGAAACTATGTTCTGAGTTTTGAGAATGTTTGAACATTAATGATATGAAGAATCACATTTTAGGGGTTTAATTAGGTGAAAACTGATAAGTTTAGGCTTGAAAGGTGAGAAAGGATGAAAATACCCCTCTTTAAAATCATTGATCGGGTCATTGATGAGTCCATTTACGGTCCGTAAGGACCCTTCCATAAATTTTTGTGCAAATTTTGTGGTCTCTTGATCACTTTCACGAGCCCATTCTATGGCCCATAGAAGCTTCTACGACTCGTAGATTGGTCCGTAAAGTCTGGGGCCAAAAATTAGAGTTTCTGGACTTTTTTCAACGAGTTAGCAGATGGTTCATACTTTAATCTACGACCCGTAAATGGGTTTCGTAGAGACAACTTTGCTCAGACAATCTTCAGTAAAACGGTCATAACTTTTGAAAATGAACTCCAAAAGAGATGAAATCAGTTGTGTTGGAAAGCTAATTCGAAGGGCTATAATGTGGTAGGTCATAGTATATCTAATTCTTTGTGTGCTAAGAGATATGGTCATTTAAAGTTGATCCTTGCATAATCCAAAGTGAAAACGTTAACCGGTGGGGAGGTTTTGAACTTGACTAAGTATTAGAGGTCTCTTATGAACCCAATAAACTTCACACATATAGGAATGAGCCTTAAAATATAGAGACAAGTAAGGCATCATTAAGTTCAAGCTTATTGTTACACCTCGGGAGGGTACCCCAGACAAGGACGGCAGCTAAAGACTATTGCTAGTCCCCAAGCGAACCACTTAGCTTCATCACATTCATTCAATCAAATAACTCAAGATAATCAGCAGAAGACTAAGGAAAGTAAATGGGCATATCTCGTCTAGTTCTCAAAATAATATCTATAATTGAAGAAGGCTAGTAGATAGAACTAGTTCACAATCTTAACAATCAACATCCAATTCTAGTCTATGAAGCCTCTATCACTAATCAGGTGGTGCTAATGACAGACCCACGGCTATCAAAATCGAAATAAAATACTAGTCGAGTCTAACTCAAAAGCATGATGAAATAAAGGTAGTAAACCCTCCGGAGTAGGGGAGGCTCACCAATCAGCTGAATCTATCAGATCCTCAACGGTGCGCCTGTTGATGGTCTCTAATCCCTATATCTACATCATAAAATGATACAGCACCGAGTAGTATTAATACATGGAATGTACTATATGTAAAATAGCTGAATGAAATAGAAACAAGTAGAGTAATATGGGACAATCATCGACTCAGAACAATCATCAAATCAAAACGTAACTTTTCTATCTAAATCAAGGATAAGGAGTAGAAAATAAGTCATCAACATCAATCAGGACTCATACCATCAACTCAACATCAGACTACTATTAAGGTGGAACCTATCTGGGATTTTCTCTGACCTACAACCATTACCTATGAGCCGGTGATGACACAACGAAAAAATGTCATTGCCGCATTCATCTAGTACCTTGCCAGGGTAAAGGACATAGCATCAGTAGATCCTAAACAAATAAAATCAAGTCCTCTTTTGGGACAAAAAAACAATCGGTTTTATGGTTTGATCCTCTCCTATGCTAGCCACGTAGTTATTGAGTTTGAGTTGGACTAACTCTCTCTCTTTTATTGATCGATACTCCTCCCAAGACTCAATGCTCATAAGACCTCCATTTCAACCAATCTCATAGGGACTTTAACCCCTTCATCGATCAGTATCTCATAGAGACTCTAACCTTATCATCAATTAAACTCATAGGGACTTTAACCCTATCATCAGTCAATCTCAATCAATAGCTCAAGGTTTGGAACAATTGCTTGGGAAAATCGAATAGACCATCATTAGAGTTCATTTATGGAGACTCATAGGACTATCAAACTCTATTAACTCATCATCATTCTCTCACCATAATCACAACCGTAATCAATAATCTCACATTATGGCTCTAGACTCAACCCCGAGATTCATTCATGCATGCTTTTAAAAGTTGATATGTAAGGTTATGCAATTTCTTGTGAACATATCCAATTCAGGAAAATAAGTTTAATGATGATCATCATATATGGAGATACATGTAATTAGATTTAATTAGATATAATTTGTGAGATAACATTCAAGAATCGATTTAAGAAGCATGTATGGGGACTCATAGATACTCAACTCCTCTATGACCATCTATGGGGCACATGAGAGGACAATCTCACGCTTTTAGTTTAGCCTTACATGCCTAGGATGAAGCTCTCAACAGCCACTTCAAGGATTTCCTCTTGAATTCCTCAGTCTCAATCTCTTCTCCTCCTTTTTCAAGCCCTATTCTTGTTAGATTGTTAGAAAAGGACTTAAAATGGGGTTTTAGACCCTTTTAATGTCAAAACAACCTAATTAGATCATTTATTGACTTATAGGAGGTTTTGGGAATTGATTGGAATTCCCCTCACAAAATTGAAAAAAAATCAGCTTCGAAATAACCTAGTCAGCGACGCGAACTGGTCACGTACAGTGTATTTTTCTCCAAAAAGTTTATGAACAAGTTTTCCCAATCCCATCTAAAAATTTTAAAAAAATATAAGTGTAAGTACGCAACAGAGGCGCGACGTGCCTCCATCACGCACTGACACTATTTTGGTTTTCGGATAAAAAAATTATCGTTTGATCCGGTCACTCTAAAAATCGGCCGAGACCATTATCCCATTCAATTTTTCGTGCTGATCACAAATTCGGTCTCGGATTTTTCATATGAGCATTGGAAGATGTGTTATGCGCACATCTCCCCTCTAGGAATATTTCAGTAATTTCACCTTTCACCGGGCGTTACAGCATCTCCCCATTGGGATCATTCGTCCTCGAATGATGAGTAAAGGTGGGTATCAAAGCACGAATAGACTCAAGACTCATCTCAACTTTCACCTCAACCAATCAAACTCTCGACTCCTCCTCAACCTCAATCAACTCTACTCGGACTCAAGAATTGACAATCAACTCAAGAATAGATCAATCAATTTAAGGGTAAGAACTTTACCTTCGAAGTTCTCATCATTTGGCATAATAGGTGTGGATATTTGACCTTCATCTCTTCCTCAACTTCCCATGTGGCTTCCTCAATGAATTGATTTCTCCACAGGACTTTGACTGAGGTTATCTCTTTGGTTCTCAACTTACGAATCTGATGATCAAGGATTTGGACCAGAACCTCTTCGTAGGACAAGATATCCTTCAATCCAATGTATCAACAGGGATCACCAAGGTAGGATCTCCCATGAACTTCTCCAACATCGACACATGGAAT
The DNA here is from genome assembly GCA_029948455.1 of Solanum rostratum. Lineage (NCBI taxonomy): Eukaryota > Viridiplantae > Streptophyta > Magnoliopsida > Solanales > Solanaceae > Solanum > Solanum rostratum. The sequence continues at coordinate 43,425,005 of CM057054.1, forward strand.
ACCGGATGAATTCCATCTAACTTAGAAGGTAACTCGTACTCAGAAGCAACCTTCCCAATCCTCTTCACAATCTGATATGGTCCCACATAGTGTGGATTCAACTTCCCTTCTTCCAAACTCTCATGAAACCCTTCATAGGTGACACTTTCAAGTACACCCAATCATTTACCTCAAACTCTAAGTCTCTTCTCCTCACGTCGGTATAAGAATTCTGGTGACTCCGGGTAGTCTTTAATCTCTCTATAATGACCTTAACCTTCTCCATCGATCGGTGGACAAGATCAGGCCCAATCAATTCCGTTTCTCCAACCTCAAACCACCCAATTGGTGATCTACATATCCTTCCATACAAGGCTTCATAAGGATTCATTTGAATGCTTGCATGATAACTTAACTATTGTTATACGCAAATTCAATCAATGATAGTTGATCATCCCAATTTCCCTTGAAATCAAGCATACAAGCTCTCAACATATCCTTCAATGTCTGAATTGTGCGCTCTACTTGACCATCTGTCTATGGATGAACGGTTGTACTCAGGTTCACTTTAATACCCAATCCTTTCTGGAACGATCTCCAAAATTGGGAGGTGAATTGAGCTCCTTTGTCCGAGATGATGGACAAGGGAACTCCATGCAACCTTACAATCTCCTGGATGTATAACTTGGCGTAATCCTCCATAATGTTGGTTGTCTTGACTGCTAAAGAGTGAGCCAATTTAGTCATCCTGTTACAATCACCTATATCAAATCATTTTGCTTTTGAGACCTTGGTAGACTAGTAATAAAGTCCATATTTATCATCTCCTACTTCCATTCAGGTATCCCAAAGTTTTGAGTCAATCCACATGGCCTTTGATGCTTAACTTTCACTTGTTGGCAATTCGGGCACTTTGAAACGAACTCAGGAATATCCCTCTTCATTCCACTCCACTAATAGACCTCTCTCAAGTCGTGGTACATCTTGGTGGAGCCTGGATGGATGGAATATCTAGTGCTATGGGTTTCAGCCACGATTCTATCTCAAATGCCATCCACATCCAGAACACACAGTCTACTTTGGTATCTGAACCCTCCATCTCCTCCTTCTGAGAAAACCATCACTTTCTATTTGTGGATAGCCTCTTTCTGTTGGAGTATGACAAGATCTTGGTCTTTCTTTTCTTTCACCTCTGCCACTCACGATGAAACAGACCCATTCTGAATATTAACTCCTCTGTCATCCTTCTTCTCAAGTTGAACTCCCAATCAAGCTAATTGATGCACTTCATTGGCCAACTCCTTTTTTTCCTTCCTCAACATGGGTTGCGCTACCCATTGATAACCTGCTAAGAGCATCCGCAACAATGTTAGCTTAGCTTGGGTGGTAGAGGATGCTCATGTCATAATCCTTAAGTAACTCCAACCATCTCCTCTACCGCAGGTTGAGCTCTTTTTGACTGCAGACATACAGCAAGCTCTTGTGGTCAGTGAATACATCCACATGCACTCCATACAAGTAGTGTCGCTAGATTTTAAGTGCAAACACCGCCACCGCCAACTCAAGATCATGTATTGGGTAGTTCCTCTCATGAACCTTAAGTTGCCTAGAAGCATAGGCTATCACCTTCCCCCTCTGCATCAACACACAACCCAACCCAACCCAACTTTTGACGCATCACAATATATTACAAATCCTTCGTCCCATCGAGCAAGGTCGAAACAAGTGCAGTAGTCAATCTAGTCTTCAACTCTTTAAAGCTCCTCTCACATTCCTCGGACCACTGAAACTTGACCTTTTTCGGAGTCAATTTGGTTAATGGTGCGGATAGGGAAGAAAATCCATCAACGAATCTGCGGTAGTAGCCTGCCAACCCCAAGAAACTTCTTATGTCAGTTGGAGAGGTCAGTCTTGGCCAGTTCTTAAACATTTTGATCTTCTGGGCATCTACTCGAATACCATCATCCGAAACCGCATGGCCTAGAAAGGCCACTGACTTTACCCAAAACTCACTTTTGAGAACTTTGCATACAACTCATGGTCCTTAAGAGTCTAAAGGACAAACATATCAAGGTAGGGTCTGAACACTCTACCCATCAGGTCCATGAAGGCTGTAAGTGCATTCGTCAACCCAATGGACATGACCAAGAACTCAAAGTGGCTCTATCTAGTCCAAAAAGGTTGTCTTTGGAATGTCACACTCCCTCACTTTCAATTGATGGTAGCCAGATCTGAGGTCTATCTTTGAAAAGTATGAGGCACCCTAAAGTTGGTTAAACAGATCATCTATCCTGGGGAGAGGATATTTACTCTTGATTGTGACCTAGTTCAGTTGCTTATAATCTATGCACATTCTGAGAGACCTATCTTTCTTTTACACGAACAGGACGGGAGCACCCCAAGGAGAAACACTTAGCCTAAGAAAGTTTTTCTCTAACAAATCCCTCAATTGGTTTTTCAACTCAATGGGGGCATCCTATAGGGTGGAATTGAGATAGGCTGGTAATCGGGAAGAACATCAATCCTGAAGTCGATCTCCCTATTAGGAGGGACTCCAAGTAGATCCTCAGGAAACACTTCTGAAAACTCACTCATAATGGGGACTGACTCAAGAGTAGGAGGCTCAACATCATCAGTCTCAACTCGTACGAGATGGTAGATACAACAGTTAGAGATTAGCTTTCTAGCTCCAGGTAGGAGATAAACTTACCCTTAGGTGCAACAGAACTCCCCTTCCACTCTAGGACCAGTTCATTCAGAAATTGGAACTTAACAATTCAGGTCCTACAATCTATTGAGGCATAACAGGCATGAAGTCAATCCATACCAAGGATTACGTCAATGTCAACTATCTCCAACTCTACTAAGTCAGCCAAGGTACCCCTATGATGGACGGATACTACACAATCCCTATAGATCCTCTCAGCTAGGATAGACTTACTAGTAGGAATGGAAACAGTATAGAGTTCAAGCAAATACTCCAGAAGAATCTCAAATCTGTTGGCCACATAATGAGTTACAAAAGATAAAGTGGCACCCAGGTCAATCAATGCATAACAATCATAAGACTCGAAGCATACCCGTAACAACATCTGGCGTAACCTTCTGATCCTGTAGATTACCCATTGCATACAGATGGTTTTTCCCACCCATTGCACCTGTAGTATTACCCCTCAGATGACTGCCAACTAGGGGTGAGGACTGTGTTTTATTACTTCCATCACCCTGTCTTCTTGTAGGACATTCATCTTTGAAGTGACATGTTTGTCCATATATGTTACAAGCGTTTGTGCCATCACGGAACACGCCTAGGTGAAGTTTTCCACACTTGCAATAGAGTGGATTTCCCCTCAAACCTTGGGTCACGCTAGCTTGGGACTGAGAGCATTGAGCCCTAAAATTCTGGTGACCATAAGATTTCTGATCGTACCTCGAACCTTGGGTCATTCTCTCATGCTTTAGGTTTATGAACTCCTCAACCTTTGCTTCCCTTATCTCTTGGGGAAAGCAGTGATCAAGGAAAGCACTCTCAAACTCATCCCACTCAGCAAGCTCAACATCCTCACCTCGACTATCTTCCCATTGGTTATACCAAACGTTCGCAACATCCTTAAGTTCATAGGAGGAAAGTTCAACTCCCTCAACCTCATTCGCATGCATAGCCCTCAGGACCTTGCACATCTCATTAATAAAATTTTGTGGGTCCTCTTTGACCTTTGACCCTGTATAGACTAGTGGGTTTATCCTTAAGAAATCTCTGAGCCTGGTTGCAGCCATGGGCTCTTGGGAGCTGGAGCTAGGAGCCTTAGGACCTCAGCTATTACTCTTGGAGGCCACTAGCTGGGTGAGCATAGTAATGACTCCCCTGAAGTCTGCCTCTGAGGTGGAGGCTGACTGAGCAGGAGGTGCCTCTGGAATCTCAACAGCTCTAGTAGGTCGACCCCGTAGCCTTGTCCCAGTCTAAGTAGGGACCTCTGGTGGGGGATTCTCAGTGTTTGGGGTTGAGGCATCTCTTTGGACAGTAGTACATTTAGGAGGCATGATCTACGATGCATAACGCGCGAATTAGAAAGGAGTTTTATATAATTAAACTCTATCGCACAAACTCAAAATACAGGAGAAGTGTAACAATTCCTAATATCCTATAGCCTCTTGTTTATGAAGTCTGGCGCACAACAAACACATAAACAAGACTCTACTAGACACGGCTTCATAGACTCCTTAGGACTCTTGAAATCTGTGCTCTGATACCAAGTTTGTCACGCCCCGGGAAAGTACCCAAGACGTGGCTGGCACCTAGAGAGTATTACTAGTCCCCAAGTGAACCACTTAGCCTCATCGCATTCATTCAATCAAGTAACTCAAGACAATCAGTGAAAGACTAAGGAAAGTAAATGGGCAAATCTCATCTAGTTCTCAAAATAATATTTATAATAGAAGAAGGCTAGTAGATAGAACTAGCTCACAATCTTAACAATCAGTATCCAACTCTAGTCTATGAAGCCTCTATCACTAATCAGGTGGTGCCAATAACAGACTCATGGCTACCGAAATCAAAATATGACACTAGTCCAGTCTAACTCAAAAGCATGATGAAATAAAGGTAGTGAATCCTCCGGAGTAGGGGAGACTCACCAATCAGCTGAATGTCTTGGATCCTCAACGGTGCGCCTGTTGACGGTCTCTAATCCCTGCATCTGCATCATAAAATGATGCAGCACTGAGTGGCGTAAGTACGTGGAATGTACGGTATGTAAAATAGTTGAATGAAACATAAACAGGTAGAGTAATATGGGATAATCATCGGCTCAGAACAATCATCAAAATCAAAGTGTCAATTGTCTATCTAATGCAAGGATAAAGAGTAGACAATAACTCATCAACTTCAATCAGGAGTCATATCATCAACTCAACATCAGAGTACTATCAGGGTAGAACCTATCTGGGAGTTTCTCTAACCTACAACCATCACCTATGAGACGATGATGATACAACGAAGCGAGATGTCGTTGTCGCATCCATCCAGTACCTTGCCATGGTAAAGGACATGGCATCAATGGATCCAAAATAAGTAATATCAAGCCCTCTTTTGGGACAAAAGAAACATCTGGTTTTACGGTTCAATCCTCTCCTACGCTAGTCATGTAGTTATTGAGTTCGAGTTGGACTAACTCTCACTCTTTCGGTGCTCGATACTCCTCCCAGGACTCAATGCTCAATAGACCTCCATCTCAACAAATCTCATAGGGATTTTAACCCCATCATCGATCAGTATCTCATAGAGACTCTAACCCTTTCATCAATCAAACTCATAGGGACTTTAACCCTGTCATCAATCAATCTCAATCAATAACTCAAGGCTTAGAACCATCGTTAGGGAACAATTGGATAGACCATTATCAGAGTTCATTTATGGAGACTCATAGGACTATCAAACTCTATCAACTCATCATCATGCTCTCACCATAATCATAATCGCAATCAATAATCTCACGTCAAGGATTTAGACTCAACCCCTATATTCATTCATGTGCTTTCAAAAGTTAACATGTATGGTTATGCAATTTTTCATGAAAATATCCAATTCGGGAAAATAAGTTTATGATGATCATCACATACAAAATACATGTAATTAGATTTAATTAGATATAATTTTTGAGAAAACATTCAAGAATCAATTTAAGAAACATGTATGGGAACTCATAGACACTCAACTCCTCTACGAGCATCTATAGGGCACATGAGAGGATAATCTCACACTTTTAGTTTAGCTTTACATACCTGGGATGAAGCTCTTAACAGTCACTTCAAGAATTTCCTCATGAATTCCTCAGTCTCAAGCTCTTCTCCTCCTTCCTCAAGCCCTAGTCTTGTTAGATTATTAAAAGGGGACTTAGAATGGGGTTTTAGACCCTTTTTACATCAAAACGACCTAATTAGATCGTGTATTGAGTTTTAGGATGTGTTGGGAATTGACCGGAATGCCCCTCACAAAATTTAGAAATTTTTCAGCTTCGAAATAACCCAGTCCGCGATGCAGACTAGTCGCGTACAATGTATTTTTCTCTGAAAATTTTCTAAACGATTTTTTCCAATCCCGTCGAAAATTTTTGAAAAAATATAAGTGTAAGTCTGCTAGAGAGGCGCGACGCGCCTCCATCGTGCACCGACACTGTTTCGGTTTTCGGGTCGAAAAATTATCTTTTGATCCGATCACTCTAAAAATCGACCGAGACAATTATCCCACTCATTTTTTTGTGTTGATCACAAATCTAGTCTCGGATTTTCTATGCGAGCATTGGAAAATGTGTTATGCACACATCTCCCTTCTAGGGGTATTTTGGTAATTTCGCCGGGCGTTACACTTATATACTTACAATGAAAAATTTCGAATCCTTTAAATAGAGTTGTGGGGTGTTACATAATCGTAAATCCTAAAATACGTCTTGTACTTGTGCATTTTCCATCACTCGGTGTTCAAATCCTATTTTCCTACAAATTAAGCAAAACACACATTAAATTTACTAATATGCACCAGAAAATATACAAAAATCTAAGTTTTAAATATCAAAAATGGTGGAAATTGGTGGCACATCACTAACATTATAAGATATAATGTTAAAAAGTATATAAAAATAGGCAAGCAATTGAAAAGCAAAGTTTGAAGTAGCCAAAGACTATAGGAGATGGATTTCAATCGATAAAGGATGGCCAAGAAAAATTATTGGAATAATAGATAATTTGATAATGCATAGCTAATAGTAAAAGAAAAGATTCAATCTCATGAAATTTTATCAAGGGTAGCTCTTTTAGGAAATTTCAACACTTATGCTCTACTAACATCTTGTAGCAATTGCCCTTCATAAACATATCAACTTGAAGTTGAGCTTGTACATCATGCAATTACTTGATCTTTCATATCTTCAATTGTTCTTCCTAGATTATTAGATTGTTTATTCAGTGTAGTGTCTTGAAGTTCAATTGTCTTGAGTTTCCTCTAAATGATATACATTTTGTGCCCATTCATATTTTGTCTCCAAGTACTATTCACTGATTCTGAAAAAGATAAACACTTCATTGTATAGTCATAAAGATCAATGGAGTATTTGTCTCCTAACTCTAGTATTGATCATAATAAAAATTAATTAAAAAAACATAAAGAGAGGGAGATAATGTGCTTTCAAACTAGTTACATGAACCAAGTAGAATTATCAAAAGTATAGTTTATAAGGCTATATATATATAATATGTTAGTGACATCTATCTTATTACTCTAGGAGTATTACTAGAGCATTGAAACTATATACCATTGTCATATTGCAGCTAAACCTAGCACCAATCTCATCAACTTTATGATGCATTACTTGGGAGTCAAAGTAGAACACGTTTACCGTAACATATTGATGTCTCCAATAAATTCGGAATTTATCATTAGGCACTGTTGGTTAGTCCATAAAAATCTCCTAATCCATTCTCATTTTTTAAATATTATGTGTATATGAGCTTTCATCTTAGTTTTTCAAACACCCAACTAAGTCTACTTTATTATTTATCAAAAAGTTCTTCATTAGACCTTTTTGCTTAACAATGTTCAAAGCAGTGAAGATAATAAGAGGTATTTCTTTACATTCTTCTATTATCTAGCTTGCTCATTTTATTCTAGCTTGGCAATATGTATACATCTCCACATGTACATGTATGAATAAGCATATGTTGCTTCATTTTTTATTTTACTTCCGTAATTGATTGAATTACATGATTAGAAGCATAAAATGTTGTACTTGTTTCGATTTTTACTTGGATATCCACTCATGTTTTCACGTTTTCCAATTCGATCTTAATACATGTTTGTGTGCAGTCTTACGATCCGTCAGCTTGTTGATCAATTTCCAAACACAGTTACCAATAGTTGATTTTTTATGTATAATCAAAATAGTTCTGAGTCTCAAAAATATAATTACAGCGTTTGGCAAAGATTAAGCCTCTAGCATAGGAGACTTGTTTATCCTGATAATTAGTTTATCTATATATACCCAATATTCGATAGGACGACTTGAAAATACTATTCAAATTGATAGAAATCAAGAAGCAATTTGAAGTTCTTCTTCTCACTATTTCAATGTAATAGACCAATTATATTGTTCAATGTATAAGGACCATTATCCAAAGGTGATATTTAGTGTCAAAATAAAATATGAAGTACTCACAAAATTTCATACACCACAAACAACGTAAGGTCTCTCTTTGAAAGTGAGATTTTATATAATTACAAACCCAACAAAAAATATGCAACTTGTACGATTTTGTGTCAATTTCTCAGGGTTTAAGTTCACTACTTTAACCAAATCTTTCAGAGAAGGTGTATAATATTCTTGGTGAAGCAACTATTATACCTTTGACATGTGCATAATGTTATTACAAGCTAAACTCTATCAGTCCTATTGTAGTGATTTTCACTACTAAGGTCTTATGTTTCTCATCTTATACTACACCCAATTGCCTATTTTTTTTGGATATCATTAAAAATATAAGACCATGCAAAAAAACTGATAACACAAGATATGTGATTTTAGTTATTTAAGAAACAAATAAAAGATTGTATGGAACAACCAAAACATATCGTTTAAAGATGTATCTGAAGTATTAAAGAGAGATAAAGACGTTTCTCTAACAATTGACCACTCCTTATTATTGCCAGTAGAAATATTTCTCCATGATGAGGGTCTAACATTTGTGATCTCAAATTTCTTTTTATGTGCCTTGGTGAATCTAAAGGTGATTGTATTGTAATATTAAGCTCAAAACTCATCACAAAGCAAATGAAATTTGAATAATCCATTAATAACTTTTGAATTAAATCATGACTTCAAGTTTGAAATGTGAGAAAAAAATGAACTTGAAACCAATTTGTAAAATTGAATTTTCAATTTTGTCTAACAATAGAAGAAATTTCTGACAAAAGTTGAAGAAAATAAATCACTCGTGGAGCTAGAGCACAGGGGTTCGATTTCAATTTTTAGTTTCATCACGACTCAGATTAGATACACGGCGAATTTCAAAGAACCCTAAACAAGCCTCTTAGCATAAGCATGACATAAGATAACATAAGACGCTTACAAGAAATAAAATGCGCGAAGGTAAATCTCAAAGTAATTATCATTATAACAATCCAATAAAAGGAGAAATTTTAAATAATACGAAAAGCAAGCTGAGCATATACTATGTCCAATGAAAGCCTTTACTAACATAGATGGGTATAGGACAAACCTGTATCCTGTTTTTCGGGAGATCGGCAACAAAATCTCCAAAGAGCGCTAGCTAACCACAATAAGTCTAAAAGTGAAACTAAACGAAAGAAAGTAATAATCTCATAATAATTGTGCCCTCGAAGCATGAAAACTCATCAAAGCCTATAAGCTAACTGGAATCTATACTAACCACATATTGGAGAAGGAGCATCCTGACCTATATCATAAAATAATATAGACAAAAGTATGTAGTCAGTACTACTCAATGTACCGAGTATGGAAAACAGGCAATGTATTTCATAAACATAATAATTTGATGAATTTGAAACTGATGATACAATGACCAAATAAAACCATACACTGAATTTGAAATATCTGAAAAACTGTGATAGTTGAATAACTAAAATAATTGAATCGTTGATACCAGGTCAATGCAATTGTCTAAATATTATATTATAATTGAGTTATCAAAATCACAAAACTGCATAATGAGAGGTACCACTAATTTACATATAACCATGTGATCTATACCATGAAGTGTGGTGTATTGCCCTCACAAAATGGATCCAATATGCTTACCAAGTCATAAAGACATGTACTAAATGGATGCACTAGCGAAATTAAGTCAAGCCTCTACTTATTAGTGACTTAGATATACAAGTCATACATAAACTTACGAGTAACGTAATGAAGAGTCATGCCTCAACTTATAGGTAATCCTTTTGAACATATGGTGGCATGTAGTTTCAGACAAAAGAATTACTAGTAAAGGACTCAATCCTCTATTACGGGTGAGCTTTCATCCTTAGGTCCACTTGGTGCTAGATAAACTCTCAACAAAAATAATTATGCTTAAATTATAATCATTTTCTATGAAATGAAAAGAATTCTAGTAATAACAAATCATACAATAAACTCATAATCATATAATAGCTCCTAAAATCATGTTGTTATAATTTTTTCATGAAGATACTTATCTAAAGCGCCAAAATCATAAAGAACTTTCATAATGTGAATGCTTCAATTGGAAGCAAATTAAAATTTCATGGAAATATCTGGTAACAATATCATTATCTCATAGACTTCTTTGAATCATTGTTCATGCATGCCATGCTAGTTGAATTCGTAATCATATATAACCTGCTTGTATGACATGGGTTCATGAATTTAATTCTTAAAATCAATGCATTACACTCATCAAATAATGCATGAGAAGATTAATTTTGAAGAATTAAAATCAATTGAATTGAACCCATAAGAAATCATTAATATTCTAGCCTGAAATTTAAGAAATCTTGTGAAAATAAATTTGAATGGGGACTCCATGAATGAAAGGAGAATTATGGATGAAGTTTGCACACACTTGAGGTAAAATTCGTGCTAAAAACCAAGATCTTTAGAGCTTAACTTGAAGGATCCTAAAATTCACCTTGATTTTTGTCTTGGGAAAAGTTTTTACGGAGAGAATTTTTTAGTAGGAGGGACTAGAGTGAATGAGGAAAATTTTAGGGGTTTGTATAGTTAAAGACTCTAGAAATGGTATAAAAATGACATGGTTTTATCATAAAAAGTAATGGAAAAAGAATAAATTGTCCCTGAAAAAATAACTATGTGATTACTTTCACGAAGGCCCTTCACGGACCTTTTTACACTTTCTTTCTTATTACAGGTTTTCTACAAATGATCTACAACTTCTCAAAGAGATTATATCAAAATATTTGGATAATTTGGTGAATCTTTTGAGTCAATTTGACAAGATTTTCAACTTCAGGTCGAAGGAGAAAGAAGAACATACTGCAATCTCTAAATGTTCCCAAAATGGCCCAAATTCATTCACTTTGAATTTAGCAACCAAATCAACTACCAAAATATAACCTTTTTAGTGTTACTTTTCTTTTTTCTCTGTTGGTTCTAGCTAATTTACTTAAGTCAGTTTTTTTTTAATTTTCTGTCCTGAAGTTGAAAGAACTTGACAACTACATCTTGAATGAGCTTGACATCAATTTTAGATATTCATTCAAGAGTGGGAAAAGTCTTTGATGGTGAGATTATTTGAGTGCACATAAAAGCTAAAGTGCACAAGAATGATATACAAGTCCTAAAATTTGAGGGAAAACTTTGAGGAAACACTCAAGGAGGAAATTGGTGAGGTCATTTTTATTTCTAACTTGTTTCTTTGTTTATAAGTGTTGCACCCTTATTTTCATTAAGGGATAGAAAAAGGCACAACTTTGAAACTCTAGAAAAGGATTATTAGAACTCAAAGTCGTCAACTAAATTTTAAGAAAAATCAATAGATATGTATTATAACTCAAATTTTAATTTATGAAAGCTAGCTTAAATTTCAAGTAATAGTTTAAGTTATTTTGACGGAAAGATGTTATTAGACGTTTTTCATAATAACAAGATGTGATTCTCAACTGGACTCAATTTTTGAAGGAGTAGGTAACATCATTAAGAATAAATAATAAGTACAGTGGGATGAAAATATATGCAAAAAACAGGGTAAAAATATATGTATAAAAGAATGCATAAAAGATGTGTATCAAATGTGTATATGAGTGTATAATAAGAAGTACAAAAGAGAAATGTATATTTTTATGTAACAAATAATTTAGAAAACGCTAAGAACTTTAAGAGGGTATAAATTATTTCAAATCAATGGAGGTACAATTCTGAGTATGGTATCAGGTTTGGGTCCTGAGTATTGTTAGAGTGAGGTTTCATGTTGGGTGTCAGAGTCGGTTTTCAGATCGAGAGTTGAGATCGGGTCCATGTCAAGTATCGAAGCGGGTCTTTAATTGATCGTCGGGATCAAGTACCAAGATCGGATTCCTGTTCAAGAGTCATATTTTGTGGTTGGATCTTAGGTCAAAATTTAGGATCGCATTCTAAATCGGAAGTTGTGAGTCAAGTTTGTGTGTCGGGGTCAAATCCCTATTCACAAGTCATGTCTAGGGTTTGATTTTGGAGTTAGATCTTGAGTCAGAAGTCGGGGTTGGGTCTTGTTTAGGTGTCGAAATCGAGTGGGCTCTGATTTTGATTTGAAAGTGAGGTGCAGGGTCAAGTCTCAGGTCAAAAGTCGAATCTCGATCCAGAATTCAGATCGAGTCCTAAGTCGGGAGTTGGTGTTGGAAGTTGGGTCTCGAATCAGCATCGAGTGTTAGGTGTCGAATGTTGAAGTCGAGTTTTGAGTCGAGTCCAGGGTCAAATATTGGGATTAGATTTCAAGTCAAAAGTCGAATCTTAGGTCGAGTCATGGGACAAGTGTTAGTTGGATCAAATCCTGGATCGGGAGTCGGGATCGAGTCTTGGTTCAGAAGTGGAGTCCGGATTCTGGTGTCAGATGTCGTGATTGGATGTTGGGGTTGAGTCCAAAGTCCAGTATCAGGATGGAACTCCAGATTAGTCATCGAGATTTTTTTAATGATAATGGATAGGGAGTAACATGTAAAGCATGTTCATAGACGCTAATTTATACTATATTAAAAACACTAAGACCTTTACAAATATTGTTTGAACTTTTTGTTCTTTATTAAAAGTCTCTTCTTTAGACAAAATTATTTTTTCATCTTTTCTCTTAAATTATTAATTAATTAATTAATTAAGGAATCCTAGCATATAAGGTAAGAGGTATTAGAAGAATTAAACAGTAAAGGGTCATGATAAGAGGAAAATATTTTTTACAAATTATGGAGCCCAAAAATATTTAGTAAGAGAAAACTTTTTCGAGAAAAAATAATTCTACTCAAGATATACCTTTCGTTAAACAAGCACCATTGAGCTATTGACAAAGATGATTCTGTTGATATTTTCATTGTTACTCATCTAATTCAAACTTCCTTTTCTTATGAATGTTTGAAGCAAGTAGCAACCAATAGGGAAAACATTTCCACCAAGATATACCTTTTGTTAAACAAGCATAATTGTTTCCTAGCTATTCACAAAAATACCATAATTCATTTCGTTAATCTTAATTTATTACAAGCACTTTTGTTATATTATTATGCCCCTAGTTTTTTTTTTCTTCTTTACATCATTGTTGTTTGGAGTGTATTTTTGTGTATTAATACCAATATAATTTGATAACAAGGGTAAAATTTTATTCACTACATCTAATTTTACTCCGTAATTATTAGTATGATGATAAGTGTTCTTATTCTTCTTAAAGTAAACTTTTCATTTTAAAAACTTACGTTATTTTGTTTTAAATTTTGTACTTAATAATATGAAGTATACATTCTAATTTATTTTTTATACAAAATTTATTATTAATCAATGTGATGTATACGTGCAAAGATTTCACTTTAGACAAAATCGTCTTTTTTTATTTTTTTCTTCAATTGTTATTTAATTTAATTATTAAAAAATTAATTTCTTTCCATGTTAAGGTAATTAAACTTTATATTTTAATGCAAATCCTTGTAGAATTTGTGTCAAATTTATAGATGTGGATCGGTGTCCTACTGAACTTTGGGCTTCGGCCTAAAATCTTAAAGAAAATAACATACCTTTTCTTCAATGGTATATTAACTTTAAATTTTACTCAATATTTCAAATTATGGGGCTATTGATTTTTGAAAACATATTGCCCATCTTTCTTAAATTATGTCTTCCACATATTTCATGTTTTATTGAGGATACTCGAAGATAGCATTATGGTAAAAAAGAAAATCTTAATGTTAAATTGTGTTATTTTTACATTTTTTTAATTTTTTATTCTTGATGTATGTATTTTGAATAAATTTCTGTCTTTGACTGTGTTGTGTGATTTATATATTAGTTTGTACATCACATTCAATCAACAATTGTAAAGACTGATTAAATAAATGCGATTAGAGTTTCAATTCGAGAATCATAAGATCGAAGAATGGAGTCATATGTATGCAATCTTGGTACTATATATACTTTGTGGATGTTTGAAATGGCTATTTTTGCTTACAATTGAAATAACTTTAAGTATATCTTATGAAGTTATTTATAAAATAACATATGATTTGAGTTTTTTAACCTCAATATTTTATTCTTAACAGTGTAAATGTTTTCTTGGACTTTATTTTAATATTTTGTAGCATCATATTATATATTTTCTGATTTAAATTTTTTTGATAAATTCTACATTTTTTTTAAAATAGTTCAATTAATATGTAAAATTACTATATGTTCTAAGTTTTAGGTATTCTATTTGGATAATTTCATATTCAATAAAATGTTAACCGTTAGAATAATCTCTAACAAGAAACGTCTCTAGCCTTTTTATCTTTTGAAAATAAATTTCAAACCATCATTTAATTATTTATCTAATATTTAATATTTTAAAATCAACCTAAACTTTATCTGTTCTTAATATTTAAAAGTATAATTTTATTAGACATAACGCACACACAAAGCACATACACTAAACTAATTTAATTAATAAGCCTCTAGTCATCATGTATCTCATCGCTTCAAGATTCAAAAGTTAGTCAAATCCTGCCCAATTGTCAATCTTTCTTCATCATTTGGTGAAAATCAAGTTTAATCTCTTCATTTAATACTCCTAAGATTTCAACATCGTTAGAAATCATAATTGCAACTATACTTGGTTCAAAAAGTTAAATGATGTGATAACATGAATTACATTAATCCATCAAAAAATCATAAAACCAAGTAATTTTATGTACTAACAAAATAGGAAAGTTTATCAAATTATGTACTATCTTGAAATATGCTTCATATTTGACCTCTTCAAAAACCTTATAAAATTTAAAATGTTTTTACAAGTAATCTCTCTATTGATACTCCCTCCGTTCCATTTTAGATGATCATTTTACTAGTAATATTTGTCTCATATTAGTTGATCACATACTGACTAAATTGGGATAGAATTATTTAATTCTTTTTCATTTTAACCTTGTAATTAATATGATCTTTGAAAGTAGAGGCTAATTAATATGAACAAATCAAATTAATAAAATTGATCAACATGTTTGACAAAGCATGAATAGAAAATATTGATGAAGAGCTTTAATCTCCATTCATGGAGAAGGGCGTTGAAGATTAAAACAAAAGGAATATGATTTGTGGAATGAACAACTTGCTTCGTTCATTAAAGAGAGAAGAGTATATATACAATGCTCAATTACTTGAATCACATTATTAGAGTGAGCAATCATTAGGACTAACTAATTGTAACAAACTAATAACAAAGCATAACTAATCATAACTAACTTCTCTAACTAGTTCCTAACTGACATGTTGACTTAGCACTACATATTGTTTTCTCAATACACCCCTTCCCCCCCCCCCCCCAGGTGGAAGTGATGGATTCACTGCCAGCTTATTGAGTAAAGATGCATGCTTGATACCAGTCAGAGCTTTTATGAGAATCTCAACAAGTTGTTATTCAGTTCCTATGTGATGAAGAGATATTAGGCCCTCATTGAGTTTTGCCGACCAAAGTGGCAATCCACTAAAATATGTTTTGTTCTTTCATGAAAAACTGGATTCCTGCCTATGTGTAGGGTTGATTGGCTATCACAGTAGACAGAAACTGGTGTAGGAAAGGGGATGTCAAACTCAGTAAACAACCTACTCAGCCACACCAATTCACCTACCACCTTCCTTAGAGCTCTATATTCTACTTCAGTTGATGAAAGGGAAATGATCTCTTGTTTCTTGCATTTCCAACTTATAGAGCTATCTCCAAGTAGCACAATGTAACCTGATATAGATCTTCTAGAGTCAGGGCATACAACTCAATCAGAGTCACAGTAAGCCATGACAGTGTGATCAGATCTATTAGACATGAAGATTCCAGGTGTCGGATCCTTTTTCAAATATCTAAGCTTGTGTATGGCAGCCTACAGATAGGATTCTCTGGGTTCAATCATGAATTGAATGAGATGTTGTGGTCCATATGTAATATCCAGTATGGTGTTTGTCAAGAAGTTAAGTTTCCCAACAAGCTTCCTATAACAAGTAGGATCAGACAGTAAAGTACCTTCCTTAGCTTTCAGCTTAATGTTGGGATCAAGAGGAGAACTGAGGGTGCCAAAATGGTAGCAATCAAACTCTTTTGACAGATCAAAAAGAAACTTCCTTTGTGATATTGCTACTTCATCATCTTTATATAGTATCTCCAATACCAAGAAATAGTGTAGTCTGCCCAGATCTTTGACTCTATAATTGTCATGAAAAAAGTGTTTTAGTGCATTTATCTCATGTATGTTTGTCCCTGTGATCAGTACATCATCTACATAGATGGCTACAAATATTGAGGATGTGTCTGTCTTTTTATAAAACAAGGAATAATCATATAGTGAGTGCACATAGCCTCTAGAGTTGAGAGCTTCAAATAGCTTCTCATACCACTGTCTACTGGCTTGTTTTAACCCATATAAGAACTTGTTCATTCTTCATACTAGCCCTGGTGAGTCAGTTTGTAGTCCTTGAGGAATGTCCATGTATACTTCCTCATGTAAGTAACCGTGCAGAAAAGCATTGTTCACATCAAGTTGGATAACATCCCAATTCACTACAAGAAATAAGTTGTTTTTCGACTGCAAAAATTACTCAAAATGTAGACAGAAAATGGAGTTTTTCGATGACTTTCCGGCCGTTTTAGAGTAGTTCATCTTTTTTACGTCAGAAAATATTTATTGACGACTGTAGTTGATATTTGCTGACTGTTGTGGTCAAAAAAATGAAACTAGGCATGACCATTTATGTACCGAAGGGCCGACTACTGTAGTTGGAATATTATTAAAATATTAATTTAAACGATACCAACTACAATAGCCGTAATATTTAGGTGATTAAATAATATATATATATATATATATATATATATATATATATATATATATATATTGATTACTGTGGTCGGTACAATTATTAACTATTTAGGTGAGCTTCCAATTACTGTAGTCGGTATTTTGAATTTTCTAATAGAAAAATGATACCGTTATAGTCGAATAGACTACATTTTTAATGCATAAAAATATTCTTTTATTTGGTATACCACTTGTTAAATTATATTACCATCCATCCATACAAATTTAACAATAAAATCAAACATTAAATACATCCCTAAACATTCAAATTCTATTCAATATAATTGAGTTTAAAAGTTAAGCTTTATCAAAATCAATTCTAATAAGTAGTTAGTTGGGATTCAAAACAAAAGTAAATAGTTTAACACAGGTCTAAATCTCATAGAAAATGTCTAAACAATTAGAACACAATTTACTCTTCATCAAAGTTGGTCCCTTCTTCACTACTATTTGATTCAACCATATGTTTCTCCATAAACTTCTGCACTTTAGCAAAGTTAGCTTTAGATGTTTGAAGTCGTTTTGTCAACTTTGAAATTCGTCTTCTCATTGCTTCAATTTCTTCTGAAGATTGAGAAGTAGAAACACCGGATAACAATGATGATGGATAACATAAGGAAGGTTATACTCCAAGCCCATAAATTCTACCTTTCTTTACACCTCTTGCTACATTTTTCCATATAGAAGTAATATCATCGGTTGATAGTTGAGTTATGAAACCAGCCTCATTAGTAGGTCGTGATTGACGTCGTTCGTCAAAGATTCTTTGAAATTGAACCTGAAATAAATGTATGAATAAACTCCATCGAAAAGATAACAAAATGAGCAATTACGATCCATTCGTTTTTATTAACAAATTCAAGCAACAAATTGCCTCATTAACTGTCCATTCTTTAGTCAAAATTTCACTTTATGGAAACATATATATAGCCTTTTCCTCAATAGGGGCTTACTGGTTGGTGAGCAACTCAAAGAATGAGGCATGTCATTGCAGAAATAGTTAAACAGATAATTGATATCATCAAATCCACAATGTCCTCCACTTTCTGCACATTCACTACAGTTACTTAATGTCCGACTCAATCTAAACCCCCTTTTCAAAAGCACTAGATAGTTAAAATCTCGATTACTTCCTTCATCTCCACGCATTTCTACTGGAGCCATAACATAATGTTACATACTTGTACTGCAGACACAAAGTTTTCATCCTCAGCAAACAATGCAAGACCCCAGTCATTCTCATTTTCTCCATCATAACCAGAACAAATCATATGCTTCAAAATATTCTTGGGTAACGATCCATTATGTTTAGACAACATGTAAATTCTTGATTTTATTAATAAATTTAAAAGGGCCATGATCGCGTGACACGTTCCTGATGTCAGAAATAAAAGCATTGGTTATACTACTGTAAAAGATTGAATTTTTAAGATGAAAAGTATGATCTTTGTCACGCCCTAAGCCCCATTAAGGCGGACTGGCACCCGTTGCCAACAAGGCTCGGGAGAACCAACATATAACTATACACCTGTTATGAACATTTAAGAGGTTTCCATACCCAACAAGCTGTCAAAAGAAAGTAAACTGTATTGACAAACCAAAAGTAAACGCATAAGACTAGGCCGTTGGAGCCCCGCTATCTATAATACACTATTTGACCACACTTTAATTTACATTGTCTACAAAACCTCTAAATAAGGAACAATATCTATATGAGTCGGGACAAGCCCCGCCTCATGACCAGCTATACAATAAGAAATACAAGTTCTAAACACACAAGCCCCGAAGCAACCTGGAGCTTAGTAATAGCAGCTGAAAGTCCTGTACTCCTACTGGGGAGATCTAGTAGCTCCTGTACCTGCAGCATGAAATGCAGGTCCCCCGTAAGGGACGTCAGTACGAGATAATGTACTGAATATGTAAGGCAGGAAATATTGCATATGCAATAAGAACTCAAATGAAATCACACACTGGTGTGTAAGGATAAAAAGACCACATTTAGTCATACTGTGGAGTCATGTACTTTATGTCTTTTTATTACTATATCTTTCTTTACTATATAATCTGTGCACAATATATCATGTAAATGACCAGCTGATCAGTGGTAAATCTGTAATGGGATCGACCCTGGGTAGGTGATTCCTTCACCCTCGAGCTACCACCCGTAAATGAGATCGACCCTGGCTAGGTGATTCTTCCACCCCTCGGGCTACCACCCATTTATAAGCAACTGTAAGTTATTTTTTTATTTACTTTGAGATGGTTCTTTTGGTGGTCATAATCTTTAGAACTGTAGGAATATAGACATATGACATATGAACAACCATACAAGGTAATATTACAATGGAAAGAGAGATACACAACTAATGAACCGTATCGGAGATTAAACAACACATAGACTTTGTTTGGTAAGAAGGAACTCATGTATATTTGGTATTCAGGTACATATGCAGGTTGAAAATGACTATGTATGGGTACATATGAACATGGTAAAGAGTGGGGACACGGTTAGCAGCCATGTCGGAGTTTGTACGTGCCTTTATGTGCTAAGGAAGATTATAGATTTCATGCCAAGTAATAGGAAATCAAGTAGCCTTACATACCTCGTTGTACTATGCCGTTATTACCTCGGAGTAGTATCCTTTTCCGCCAGACACTTATCTACAATATATTAGGTGATAAAACTAGTGTTAGAAGCTAGTAAGCACATCTTAGTAGTCCAATTTCACCCAAAAATAATATCCGGGCAGCAAGCTCGAAATTAGCACCCAAAGAGTATTCTTTCAACATTTCCACTCCTAATCGTATTTTCTAATACACATTCCCATATACATGTCATATCCAGCTATTTTTAGTCCCATAACAGCATTACAACAACTCATACAGTACAACATATAACAACTCTATACAACACGCAAGTAGACAACACAACATTGCGTCCTTCCGCTACACTTCGACGTCAACCATTCCAAATCCGTTTCAACCTCAACCAAACTGTCCTCAACATATTTACACACAATTACAGTCCTAAAACAGTCTGAAAATATTCCCTAAGTAGATGGAAAACATGAGACAAAAATTCCCAAAAACAGTCCACGAATTCTTACTAATGAGCAAAATTAAGACATCATTTAAGAACTTATTTTTGCGGAAGATAAAAGTGGTCCAGCAGCCTCCTCACATCATTCCAGATCCAAGACATCTTAAAAACATACATATTACTTCATAACTCAGCCAACCAACAAGATAAAAGTCCCTTATTTAACAAGAAAAGTGAACCACAATATTTGGTACACATGCTGTCCCAAAATTCCTGCACAATACAACCAACATACTCTTCATGTTTTTCATTGAAAATTACACCAAACCATGGGTATTTTTACTTACCTTAACCCTCAAGTATTAGGTTCTCTTCAATAACCCTAGAAGTGTGTCTTGGCTGCTTTAGAAAATGAGGAAAGAGAATGAAGAAACTTAGAGAGAAATCTGAAAATTTGGCTTGAGAAAATGGCTAAAAGTTGCTGCTTGTTGCTCCCTTTTATAGGCCACTTTTGGCCGACTTTCTTTTGGGTTTTTAGCCTTATTTTATTAAGGTTATGGGGCAGCAGCTTGGCCCTTTCATTTGGGCCTTATTGGGCTTCAAATGGGATGGGCTTTGTTGCAAACATTTCTCCCTTAAGCCCACTTAGTTTGGGCCCTAGTTTTGAATTGGATTGTAATTGTAATTTGGCCCTTCTTCCTATCCATATTGGGCTGCAAATGTTGTCCTTTTATGATGCTAAACCATGGGCCCAAATGACATCCTTAACTTGGGGTTTATTCTTTATCGGACTTGAACAAATTCGGTGTTGGGCCTTGTCTCCGTTCACCGAGCTTATTTAAGCAAAGCACGTAGGTGACTCACCTACTAGCTTCCTAAGTCCCACAAGCACCTCAATTATTTTACTTTATTTAAAGTCACACTCTCTTTAACTTGACTTAAAAATTATATACGCTCGGTCATCTTAAGCATTGGACGTGCATATAGCCCTTTAATCTAAAATTCACGCATTTTTAATAATATGTGCGGATTTGACCCTGCCATATCATGTTTCATCTGTGTTGGACTAGTACATGTAAGATGTGGGGTGTTACATCCTTCCCCCCTTAGGAACATTCGTCCCCGAATGTACGCATAATTGAATAGGTTAAACAAGTTCGAACTTCCGTATAAACAAACTTTTGAAAACATAATAAGAATTCATATTCACGTACCTACTACTCCTTCAGCTCTGTAGCTTGGACTTCCTCTTTAGCATCAAATAAATAAGGGTATTTAGACCTCATTGCTTCCTCAGCCTCCCACGTTATCTCTTCTACCTGTTGGTTCCTCCAAAGCACTTTTACTGAAGGTATTTCCTTATTCCTTAGCTTTCTAACTTGACGATCTAGGATAGCAATAGGTACCTCTTCATAGGTGAGATCTTCCGTAATCTTCATATCTTCAATAGGAGTAATACGAGATGGGTCGCCTATGCATTTTCGAAGCATTGAGACATGAAAAACTTGATGAACCTTTGAAAGCTCCTGGGGTAGCTCCAATTCATATGCAACCTGTCCAAACCTTTTAATAATCTTATATGGCCCTATGTAACACGGGCTTAGTTTCCCTTTCTTACCAAATCTCATAACACCTTTCATTGGGGACACCTTTAAGAACACCCAATCTCCTACTGAGAATTCCAGTCCTCTTCTTCTAGCATCTGCACATGATTTGTGATGACTCTGGGCTGTTTCTAGCCGTTGTCGTATTACCATGACTTTTTCCATGGCTTGTTGGACTAGATCTGGACCAAGCAAGGTGGTTTCACCCACTTCAAACCATCCTATTGGTGATCTACATTTCCTTCCATACAAAGCTTCATACGCTGCCATCTTGATGCTTGAATGGTAGCTATTATTATAGGCAAATTCAATAAGTGGCAAATGGTCCACCCAACTACCTTTGAAGTCTAATGCACAAGCCCGTAACATATCTTCAAGTGTTTGAATGGTGCGTTCTGCTTGACCATCTGTTTGCGGGTGGAAAGCTGTACTTAAATTCACTTGTGTCCCTAAGCTCCTTTGGAAGGATTTCCAAAACTTTGCGGTGAATTGAGCTCCCCGATCAGATATAATGGATATCAGAACCCCATGTAGCCTAACTATTTCTTTGAGGTATAGCTTTGCATACTCTTCTGCCGTATAATCACTCCTAACTGGTAAGAAGTGTGCTGACATTGTAAGTCTATCAACTATTACCCATATGGAGTCAAACTTCTGAAATGAGCGAGGCAACCCAGTAACAAAATCCATATTAATCATATCCCACTTCCACATTGGAAGCTCTATACATTGTATATAAACTCCCGGCGTTTGGTGCTCTACCTTAACTTGTTGGCAATTCGAACACTGAGACACAAATTCTGCAAGGTCCTTTTTCATGCCTTCCCACCAAAATATTCCCTTCAGGTCATGGTACATCTTAGTTGATCCTGGATGGATAGAATATCTTGAATGATGGGCTTCCTCCATTATCCTCCTTCTTAGTCCATTTATATTAGGAATGCACAATCTATTTTGGCAATAAAGTACTCCATTTTGGGTAAGTTCAAAGCCCTTCATTGTGCCTTGACTCACCTTCTCCTTAAGTCGCCGTAGAATAGGATCTTTGAACTGTTTTTCCCTTACCTCTGCTACCAATGAAGACTCCGCAGCATTATGCACAACAACCCCTTTCTTTGGTGTTTCAATCAGGCGTACCCCCAAATTGGCTAGTTGACGTAAATCCTTAGCGACTCCTTGACTTACCACGGTCTGATCATCAATATTCACAATTGCCTTGCGGTTTAAAGCATCGGCTACCACATTTGCTTTCCCTGGATGGTATAGTATATCAACATCGTAATCCTTTATTAGCTCCAGCCACCTCCGCTGCCTTAAATTTAGGTCTTTCTGTTTAAAGATGTACTGTAGGCTCTTATGATCAGTATATATGTCAACATGAACTCCATACAAATAATGGCGCCATATTTTCAAGGCAAATACAACAGCTGCTAGTTCAAGATCATGTGTCGGGTAGTTTTTCTCATGTGGCCGCAGTTGTCTCAAGGCATAAGCAATTACCCTACCATGTTGTGTCAGTACACACCCTAAGCCAACCCCCGAAGCATCACAATACACCGCATACCCCTCTGTGCCTTCTGGAAGCACTAATACAGGTGCAGAAGTTAGCCTGCTTTTCAACTCTTGAAAGCTCCTTTCACATGCATCATTCCATTGAAATTTGGTCGCCTTATATGTCAACTTTGTTAGAGGTGCAGAAATAGAAGAAAAACCTTCAACAAATCTTCTGTAATAACCTACCAACCCTAAGAAGCTTCGAACTTCTGTGGGTGTTGTTGGCCTTGGCCAATCTTTCACCGCCTCTATCTTTTGTGAATCAACCCTTATTCCTTCATCAGATACAATATGACCCAAGAATGCCACTGATTTCAACCAAAATTCACATTTGGAAAACTTGGCATACAATTGCCGATCACGAAGAACTTGCAACACCTGCCGTCAGTGATTTGCATGCTCCTCTATTGATCTTGAATACACCAGAATGTCATCTATAAATACTATCACAAAGACATCCAAGAATGGCTTGAATACCCTGTTCATTAAGTCCATAAAAACTGCTGGTGCATTTGTCAGCCCAAATGACATAACAAGAAATTCAAAGTGACCATAGCGTGTCCTAAAGGCTGTCTTGGGTATATCTTTCTCCCTCACCCTCACTTGGTGATAACCTGACCTCAAATCAATTTTTGAAAAACATTTGGCACCCTATAACTGATCAAATAAATCATCAATCCTGGGGAGGGGGTATTTGTTTTTAATTGTCACCCTATTCAATTGCCGATAGTCAATACACATTCTCAAGGTGCCATCCTTTTTACGTACAAATAACACTGGTGCACCCCAAGGGGACACACTAGGTCTTATAAAACCCTTCTCTAGCAAATTTTTTAATTGCTCCTTTAACTCACGTAACTCTGCCGGGGCCATTCTATATGGAGGGATAGAAATAGGTTGAGTACCTGGAAGTAAATCAATGCCAAAATCTATTTCTCATTCTGGAGGCAAACCTGGAAGCTCTTCGGGAAACACATCAGCAAATTCATTCACTACCGAAACAGATTGAAGAGTTGGTGACTCAGCCTCCATATCCATTACTCTAACTAGATGACATATATACCCCTTTGACATCATCTTCCTTGCCTTAAAATAGGAAATAAACTTCCCCTTTGGTGCCCCAACATTACCTTCCTATTCAAGGACTACCTCATTTGGAAAGTGGAAATACACTCTCTTAGTTCGGCAATCCACAGTTGCATAGCAAGAAGCTAACCAATCCATACCCATTATAACATCGATTTCCACCACATCTAACTCAACAAGGTCCGCCCACGTGTCACGGTCACAAACAATTACGATACAATCATAATAGACTCTTCTAGCTATAATAGATTCACCGGTTGGTGTAGACACTTCAAATGGCTCATTCAATAATTTAGGTGTTCTTTTAAGCTTCCCAGCCACTAGTGGAGTGATATATGATAATGTAGAACCAAGGTCAATTAATGCATACACATTATGTGAAAAGATGGACAATGTACCTATGACCACATCGGGTGAAGCTTCTAAATTCTGCCGACTCCCCATAGCATAAGTGCGATTCTGGGCTCCGCTGGAGCTAGCTGCTCCTCTAGCACCTCTACCACGGCCTGTAGGCATTTGCTGACCCCTACTGAAGGGAGGAACTGACGATGATGATGCAACAGCTGACCCAGCAGGTTGTGCTATATCACCCATACGTCTTCTTGGGCAATCTCTTATCATATGCCATGGTACACCACACCAATAACAGGCATCTGTCCCAACACGACATATACCTGAATGACTCCTCCCACATTGTTTGCAGGACTGCCTAGGAGGAATCTGCTGGCTGGCCGAATATCCTGTTGTCTGTGCACCTTGTCCCTCACTTCTTTGATTAAACTGATTACCTCTAGGCCCTTGAAGTTGCGGTGGAGCACTGACTGCAGAATAGGAGGATGATGGTCTAGGTGGTTTACTAGGAAATCGGGGCCTAACATCACCTTGGGATGGTACAAAATGCCCTGTAGATCTGGCCCTCTTGGACTGCCCCCTTTCTATCTCTTGTGTCCTTCTCCTTTGCCTCTGATCCTCTAGTTTCTGTGCAAATGCTTGCATCCTTGCTATATCCATGTCTTTATTCAACGAAGCAATGGTACAGTCTCTTACCAGATACGTATCCAACCTATCCACATACCGATGAACTCTATCTGCCATAGTAGCAACTACATTAGGAGCATACCTGGCCAAGGAGTTAAACTGCAGACTATACTCTCTCACGCTCATACCCCCTTGGTGGAGATTCAGAAACTGATCTTCCCGGGCTTCTCGTATCTCATATGGCAAGTAGTGGTCAAGAAAGGCCTATTTGAACTCCTTCCAGGTAGTTGGAGGTGCATCTATACCCTTAGATTGCTTCCAAGCTTCATACCACAATATAGCCACACCCTTCAATCTATATGCTGCCAGTTCTACAGCTTCTGTACTACTTACATGCATAACATCTAAAGTGTGCTGGATCTAGTCGATAAAGTCTTGCGGACCTTCATTAGGATCTGACCCGGTGAAAGCTGGAGGGTCCAAATTAAGGAAGTCACGCATCCTCGTGCTAGCTGCCCTATTCGCACCATTTGCACCTACAACTGGGCCTTCTTGTCTTTGGCTTTGGCTAGCAACTATGCGGGTCAATAATTGGACCGCATTTCTCAGATCCTGCACAGCAGCGTCGGCAGGTGGTTCTGGGGGAGTTTCACTACTACCTGGTTTATCAGGAGCTGGAGGAGTTGGAGATGTTTGGGATAGAGACTCATCTTGGGCCTCATCTCGTCGTCTCACCCGACTGGGCATGCCAACTACCACTTCCACCTCCTTCCCCTTGCCTTTACTTTTCCTTGTTTCAGGCATGCTTACTGTACAAAATGATTTAGAGGTTAGAAATAACCAACCAACAACACTTGGCTCTATGGCACGATCTAAAGAATGAAAAGAAAGTGACAACTCCTAAATGCCACGTAGCCTCCTTCTTATAAATGTGGTGCACAACACATCCATAAACAAGACTCTACATAGACACGGCTTTGTAGACTCCCTAGGACGATCCGCTCTGGTACCACTTCTGTCACGCCCTAAGCCCCATTAAGGCGGACTGGCACCCGTTGTCGACAAGGCTCGGGAGAACCAACATATAAATATACACCTATTATGAACATTTAAAAGGTTTCCATACTCAACAAGCTGTCAAAAGAAAGTAAACTGTACTAACAAACCAAAAGTAAACGCATAAGACTAGGCCATTAGAGCCCCGCTGTCTATAATACACTATTTGACCACACTTTAATTTACATTGTCTACAAAGCCTCTAAATAAGGAACAATATCTATATGAGTCGGGACAAGCCCCGCCTCATGACCAACTATACAATAAGAAATACAAATTCTAAACACACAAGCCCCGAAGCAACCTGGAGCTTAGTAATAGCAGCTGAAAGTCCTGTACTCCTACTGGGGAGATCTAGTAGCTCCTGTACCTGCAACATGAAATGCAGGTCCCGTAAGGGACGTCAGTACGAGATAATGTACTGAATATGTAAGGCAGGAAATACTGTATATGCAATAAGAACTCAAATGAAATCACACACTGGTGTGTAAGGATGAAAAGACCACCTTTAGTCATACTGTGGAGTCATGTACTTTATGTCTTTTTATTACTATATCTTTCTTTACTGTATAATCTGTGCACAATATATCATGTAAATGACCAGCTGATCAGTGGTAAATCTGTAATGGGATCGACCCTGGCTAGGTGATTCCTTCACCCCTCGGGCTACCACCCGTAAATGAGATCGACCCTGGCTAGGTGATTCTTCCACCCCTCGGGCTACCACCCATTTATAAGCAACTGTAAGTTATTTTTTTATTTACTTTGAGATGGTTCTTTTGGTGGTCATAATCTTTAGAACTATAGGAATATAGACATGTGACATATGAACAACCATACAAGGTAATACCACAATGGAAAGAGAGATACACAACTAATGAACCATATCGGAGATTAAACAACACATAGACTTTGTTTGGTAAGAAGGAACTCATGTATATTTGGTATTCAGGTACATATGCAGGTTGACAATGACTATGTATGGGTACATATGAACATGGTAAAGAGTGGGGACACGGTTAGCAGCCATGTCGGAGTTTGTACGTGCCTTTATGTGCTAAGGAAGATTATAGATTTCATGCCAAGTAATAGGAAATCAAGTAGCCTTACATACCTCGCTGTACTATGCCGTTATTACCTCGGAGTAGTATCCTTTTCCTCCAAACACTTATCTACAATATATTATGTGATAAAACTAGTGTTAGAAGCTAATAAGCACATCTTAGTAATCCAATTTCACCCAAAAATAATATCCGGGCAGCAAGCTCGGAATTAGCACCCAAAGAGTATTCTTTCAACATTTCCACTCCTAATCGTATTTTCTAATACACATTTCCATATACATGTCATATCCAGCTATTTTTAGTCCCATAACAGCATTACAACAACTCATACAGTACAACATACAACAACTCTATACAACACGCAAGTAGACAACACAACATTGCGTCCTTCCGCTACACTTCGACGTCAACCATTCCAAATCCGTTTCAACCTCAACCAAACTGTCCTCAACACATTTACACACAATTACAGTCCTAAAACAGTCCGAAAACATTCCCTAAGTAGATGGAAAACATGAGACAACAATTCCCAAAAACAGTCCACAAATTCTTACTAATGAACGGAATTAAGACATCATTTAAGAACTTATTTTTGCGGAAGATAAAAGTGGTCCAGCAGCCTCCTCACATCATTCCAGACCCAAGACATCTTAAAAACATACATATTACTTCATAACTCAGCCAACCAACAAGATAAAAGTCTCTTATTTAACAAGAAAAGTGAACCACAATATTTGGAACACATGTTGTCCCAAAATTCCTGCACAATACAACCAACATACTCTTCATGTTTTTCATTGAAAAATTACACCAAACCATCGGTATTTTTACTTACCTTAACCCTCAAGTATTAGGTTCTCTTCAATAACCCTAGAAGTGTGTCTTGGCGGCTTTAGAAAATGAGGAAAGAGCAAGAAGAAACTTAGAGAGAAATCTGAAAATTTGGCTTGAGAAAATGGCTAAAAGTTGCTGCTTGTTGCTCCCTTTTATAGGCCACTTTTGGCCGACTTTCTTTTGGGTTTTTAGCCTTAATTTATTAAGGTTATGGGGCAGCAGCTTGGTCCTTTCATTTGGGCCTTATTGGG
Source organism: Solanum rostratum (assembly GCA_029948455.1). Classification (NCBI taxonomy): domain Eukaryota; kingdom Viridiplantae; phylum Streptophyta; class Magnoliopsida; order Solanales; family Solanaceae; genus Solanum; species Solanum rostratum. The sequence goes on from CM057054.1 coordinate 43,453,513, forward strand.
CTTCAAATGGGATGGGCTTTGTTGCAAGCATTTCTCCCTTAAGCCCACTTAGTTTGGGCCCTAGTTTTGAATTGGATTGTAATTGTAATTTGGCCCTTTTTCCTATCCATATTGGGCTGCAAATGTTGTCCTTTTATGATGCTAAACCATGGGCCCAAATGACATCCTTAACTCGGGGTTTAATCTTTATCGGACTTGAACAAATTCGGTGTTGGGCCTTGTCTCCGTTTACCGAGCTTATTTAAGCAAAGCACGTAGGTGACTCACCTACTAGCTTCCTAAGTCCCACAAGCACCTCAATTATTTTACTTCATTTAAGTTCACACTCTCTTTAACTTGACTTAAAAATTATATACGCTCGGTCATCTTAAGAGTTAGACGTGCATATAGCCCTTTAATCTAAAATTCACGCACTTTTAAAAATATGTGCAGATTTGACCCTGCCATATCATGTTTCATCTGTGTTGGACTAGTACATGTAAGATGTGGGGTGTTACAATCTTGATATCTAATATCTTCAACTATATACTCATTTTCCGTAATATGTATAATAGGAAACACTTTTGCACTACAATTGAGCCCAAATCCAGGATACCCACAATAAGTTTCTTGCTTATTTTGAATATAAAATGGAAAACTTATTCTTGGACCATATCTACAATTTACTGGATTCTTACATCCATTTACGATTTGCAAATTCCATCTACACAAATAAACAAAATTGAAAATTTAGACAAACTAGCAACAACTCAATCAAATATAAAAGAGTACCTACATTTTTAAAGTTAAGCTAGATTGAACTCTTAAAAATGAAGATTTTATTAGCTACAAAGAAGTGAAAAATCAGTCTAAACCAATGTTTAAAAACAAATATGACACACAATAACCAAAAACTTAAGACACGACTAAAAAAGTGATAGTCCAATTAGATTTTCTCTAGCTTGGCATCACCATCACCTTTCCAGTAACTTATGGATATTTGAATTGTGTTGTCTGGATAGGTAGAGCTCCCTAGTATAAGTAATTAGTCCAAGTACAATCAGTCAGAGCTCATCTTATACTAGGGAGTTGTTTTTCCTATGCTGGAGAACCAGTAGTAGAGCAATGTCTGTTAAGAGACGCTGACTATGACGAAAACGCTGGGAATTGCATAAATTCATCCTTAACAGTTATACAAACCTGGTAAATTTTCTTTCTCATGACCTTTTTTTCCAAATTGAACTTTTACTAAAACTCGAATTCACCTCATCCTTCAACTGAGTTTCAGAATGAAGAGGATGAGGCAACAAGAAATTGGCAAAGAAAAACTGCAATAATGTTGCTTAATAATGGAAATAAGAGGCTATTATCTGGTCTTGTAGATTCAATAGTCAATGGAATTCTTTGCTTAGGAAGAGCAAGCCTACTTATCGTCACCTGGTTGAGAAATTTTTTCTATTTCATTGAGGATAAAGGAGTTCAGTCTTTAGAATATTCGAAGCTGATCTCTAAGTTGATGAAGTTATTGAAGTGCAATAATGCTATAGAAGAAAGAGTTCTTGTTTCACTGTCATTGCTCAAACTGACAGTGAAATATAATATAATATAATATAATATAATATAATATAATATAATATAATATAATATAATATAATATAATATAATATAATATAATATAATATAATATAATATAATATAATATAATATAATATAATATAATATAATATAATATAATATAATATAATATAATATAATATAATATAATATAATATAATATAATATAATATAATATAATATAATATACCGATGGCAGTAGTCAAAAAATATTCAAACTTCCCGACTATATATTTGTAGTCAGCAGTTGTAATCGAAAAATAGCTTATTTCTTGTAGTGATTATTTTTTAAAGCAGTGGCAGTGAGTGTTCTCACAATTTTCATTTTAACCACTAGGGAAAAGGTATATGTGTCGTTTATCCCAGGGTGTTGAGTGTACCCCGTCACAACTAATCTAGCTTTAAATCTTTCTATAGACCCATCAGCCTTGTGCTTAATCTTGCAAACCCATCTGCATCCAATAGACTTCTTTCCCATGGGAAAAGGGACCAAAGTCCACGTGTTGTTTTCATGCAACGCCTCAAACCTGTGTGTCATAGCTACCTGCCAAGCAGGATACATGGCTGCTTCTTCATAAGATCCTGATTCACTATCAAGAAGATGTTTCTCACAAACTGCTGACTATTAGGAATCAAGGCATTGGATGCTATATGGTTTGTGTAATGTGAAGGATTCATGGAGAAGGGATGCAGTAGTGGCTTGAGAAGTAGGTTCTTGGGATGAGTCTTGTGACCGTGTGTGTGATGGATTTAAAGAAGGTAGTTTGTGGACATAATCATTCAAATAAGTTGGGACTTTGTGTTCTCTATGAGACTTTCTAAGTTCTACTGGTTCATTTTGTGAGGATGCAACATTTGTTGGTGAAGGTGTGTGGGTGAAAGTAGGAGGTGAGTTACTGTGATCAGATGACAAACTAAGATGTGTGATATTATCACTTCCATGGTTAGTGTGTGTACTGTCTGACATGTGTAATTGTGGTACATCATCCACAATATGTATAGTGTTAGGTACAGATGGAAAGTTATTAGGACTGCAGAGAAAGTAAAAGAAAAAACATGTTCGCAGAAGGTAACATCTCTAGAAATAAGTATCTTTCTTGTGGCTAAACTTAGTACTTTGTAACCCTTTGTACCAAAGGGATAGCCAGAAAATGTGAGAGGTAGTGTTGGGTTCAAACTTGGTTATTTGTGCTTTGGAAATGGTTGGATAACATAGGCACCCAAAACTTCTCATGTGAGAATAATCGGGTGCTTTCTTATGAAATAGTTCAAAAGGGCATTTGTTAGAAATGAGGGGACTTGGAAGTCTATTTATGATGTATGTTGCAGTGAGGAGGCATTTCCCCAATATTGCATAAGTAATCTGGATTGAAAAAAAGGGATTTGGCTACTTCAAGAAGGTATTTGTGTTTTCTTTCCACCACACTATTTTGTTGTGGGGTGTATGGACAGGATTTTTGATGCAGAATTCCTTTGGATTGTAAGAAGGTTGTTGTCTCAGTGTTTGTGAACTCAAGTCCATTATCTGATCTTATTTGTTCCACAGAAGTGTTAAACTGATTTTGTACCATGGTTACAAAGGCCTTTATGATTTGTAATGTATTGCTTTGCATCTTAGGAGGTGAGTCCACGTGCCTCTACTATAGTCATCAACCAAGGTGATAGTATCAATCATAGGTGGAAACATGATAAGGTCCCCACAGATCCACATGGACCAGTTAAAAAATTGTGTTGATAGTTGTAGTTTTATCAAGAAAGGGTAATCTAGTCCGCCTGGCCATGGGGCATATGGAACAAAAAAAATTATTTAGGTGAGAAAGTTGCAGGAATTGGCATTCCTCTCATTTCGCAAAAGGTACACGACCTAGTTTATAATGCCATAAAAAGTCTACTTTACTACTATGAGATGAAACACCACATGAAAGGGAAGAAACATTGTCTTTATTAATGAAAGGCATTTATTTAAAATTGGAGAATGACATGAATGAGAACAAGAATGACAAGAACATTGTATATTATCAACTAGGTTACATTTAGAAGGAAAAACTAGATTGGAAAAACAGCTTTCTAATGCAGGAATGTTGTTGGTCTTCTTGAGACATCCTGAGCATAGGAGATAAAATCCATCATGCACATTACCAATCTCCAGAGGCCTCTTCAATGAAGGGGCCTGCAGTATATAAGTAATATCAGAAAATGAAACTACACCTTTGAGGTATGAGGTTAAAGAACTAATAGATATCAAATTGTACTTGAAAGAAGATATCAGTAGAACCTTATACAAAGTGATTTTGGGTGATAATATCACACTTCCTATTTCTGTCACTTTCATATTATAACATTAGGTAGTTTTATAGTAAAAGGTAGGGTAATGAAAGAACACTACTAAGGTGTTTCCTGTCAAAGGTCATATGGTGAGATGCTCCCGAGTCCAAGATCCATTAGTTAGCTTTTCCTTTGAAACATCCACAAGATAGTTTATCAAAATCTATAGAAGAAGTACAAGCAATGGTACCTACAAAGTTAGCAGCTCCACAAGTTTAAGCATCATTATGTGTGCCAGAATTATTAAAGTGTTGCAACATGTTTACCAACTGATCATATTGTTCCTTGGATAAGTTTGGTGCTTTGAGATTGTTGTGTGTAGGATCCTCATCTTTTCCAGCATTCACATCAGATGGTTGGGCATGTGTATTGGTGGCAATTCCTTTTCCTTTGTTAAACCTATTATTGTGACCACTGTTAAAGTTTCTTTCTGAACTTGCAGCTGGTCCCTGAGAGGGATAACCATGCAGCTTGTAACATTTCTCCTTTGTATGCCCAAGTTTCTTACAGTACTCACAGAACAACCTAGATCTATTAGTGTTGGTATTGGTATAATTGCCAGAAGCATAGTTGTTAGTGTTAAATCCTTGACTAGGCAGGTAATTGGTTCTAAAGTTTCTGGTTCCTGAGGTGCTTGTAGCAAGGGCAGTTGACTCAACATTTGGTTATGTGGTTTGAGTTCTCTTTGCTTTTCCTCTTGCACAAGAAGTGCAAATGTCTGTCCCATGGAAGGTAGAGGATTCATCATAAGAATACTTCCTCTGATTTCTGTATAAACCTCATCCAGTCCCATAAGGAATTGAATCAAACACTTGTCTTGTTCAGCTTTATACATGAGATCCTTTGCACCACAAGTGCATTGACAATTACATGTGTGATTAGGAGCTAGCGTACTTAGTTCTTTCCACTATTTCTTCATCCTAGTATAGCAACTAGTAACATCCAGTGTACGCTGACTCAAATCATTGATTTTTTTTAATCTGATACAACTTAGCTTCATTAGTCTGATCATATCCATCATCTAGCTCCTTCCAAAGTTCTGTTGAGTTGCTCACATATTCAACAGTGTTTGCAATATCTCTTGAGAGGGAATTCAGGATCGAGGAAGTAACCATGTCATCACACCTTTCCCATTGGCAAAGCTTTGTCGATCTAGCCACAGGCTTAGTGTATTCACCAGTAAAAACACTAGCTTGTTCTTCACTGACAATGATCTCATAACACTTCTCTTCCATGAATGATAACCAGTGCCATCGAATTGAACAGGAGCTAAAGTAAAACTAGGATCGTCAAAAGGATGAATGTACAAGGGATCACTTCCATCGATGGTTGTACTATTTGTAGGACTTACAGTTAGAGTATCCATGGCCATGGATTGTGAAGCTATGGAGTGAAGATATTTAGCAAGCAGGCTTAAGGAAAATGTTGATGTACAGACAGAGATAGTTGGGATCAGTAGGCTCTGATACCATGACAAAAAATGAATAGAAAACATTAATGAAGAGCTTCAATCTCCATTCATGGAGAAGGGCTTTAAAGATTAAGACAAAAGGAATATGATTTGTGGAATGAACAACTTGCTTTATTCATTGAAGTGAGAAGAGTATATATACAATGCTCAATTACTTGAATCACACTATTAGTGTGAGTGATCACTAGGACTAACTGATTGTAACAAACCATAACTAACTTTTCTAACTAATTCCTCACTAAAATGTTGATTCAACACTATATATTGTTATCTCAATAATGTTAATAATTTTTTAATCACCATATACATAGAAAGTGCTTACCTAAAATGAAACGCATAAAGTTTTCATTTTTTTCCCAACAACCACTATTGGTGACATTTACATAATTCATTTTTATTATCATTCAACTATGTGCTATTCACAAACATGATGAGTCTTTATCATAAACAACCATAATAAATGAAGGGAAGTGGATAGAAATATCTTAGGTGTCCAAATCATCATGAGCACTCTATTCAATATTTTTGGCCAACTTGAAAATTTAGAAAGAAATATAAAAAATTTCCTTGATCGTGCACGGTCATTTTCTTATTTCCTCTCTCCATGAATTTGGAGTCTATTTATAGGGTGGTAATTGGGCGGATTCTGTCAAATTTGAGCGGGTTATAATTGATCAAAACAATAAACGGGTCAAGATTTAATCCAATCCAAATTTACTTGGGTCAAAACGGATTGAGTAATGAGTTATAGAGCGGGTCAAGACCCAACTCGACCCAATTTTTACTACGTTTTACTTATTTTATTGTTCTGTTTTCAATATTTTAGTACGTAATTAAATTATATTTTTATTTATTATAGCTATGTAAAACATATCAAATTAAAAAAAAAAGTGTTTTATAAATATTTTGACAAGATCTCTCCCGAGTCAATTAGGGTTACATATCAACCTAATTTTAAATGGGTTGGGTTGAGATAAGTTGAGATAATAAATAACCTGCCCAAACTTCAATGGGTTGGGCGGATTGGATTTGATTTTGTCACTCCTACTTATTTATAATGTTTAGGGTCGTATCTAAATGTGAAGTTAGGATTTGAAATAAGTAAATATACCTAAATTATCTCTTCTTCTTTTTTTTAGTTTTATACCTAAATTATTAGGAATGTAAGCTTCATACCTAAACTATCATTAATTAGTTTGGGAACACACATCAATGGTGTCTAATACACTCTTAGTCTCTTTTATTGGAAAAGACCTTGCCACATGGATAAAATAATACACATTGATAAAAATTAAACAAACTATTAATATTATTTAAGAGTTAAAGATTAAAGTATTAATTTTCTCCCCCAAAAATATTATTTTTTAAAAAATAACATTTAAAATATTTTTCTCACCTACTCCACTTCCCATCCGGGCGTACTCGCACCATCTCCACCTCTCAACAAATGGGGTGTGCAAAAATCGAACCAACCGATAAAAATATTATTGGTTTATGGTAATTGGGTTATTAGGTTATCGGATTTCTAATAGATTTAAAAAAAATATTATTGGCTTATCGGTTCGATATCGATTTTTACTATTGGGTTATTGGGTAAACCGATAACCCAATAAGATTATAATAATTCATTATTTTACCCCTTCGTAAATATTAAATATTAGCAATTTAATAGTAATGGGACACTATAGTAGTATTATACCTATTTTAATCTTTATCGTACTTAAGTGATTAGTTACCCACTCTAATATTTAGTTTTTAATCCTTACTCTTTCGTACTCCATCTGTTTTTATTAATGCAACATCTCATTATCATCTCTATCGGATAAATCAAAAATCGAACCGTGAAGGACTTAAAATTGATAAACCGAAAATCGATAAAAACTATGTTATTGGTTTAGCATATTTAAAAATCAAAAATCAAAAATCAATAAACCAAACCGATAATGTATAAAACTAAATCGAACCGACCGATGCACACCCCTACTCAACAATCCCCACCTTTTTTTAAAAAATCTCTTTTATAAAATATTTTAAAAAAATTTAAACTTCATCCCCTCCTCCATTTCTTCCTATAAAAAAATTGATATTATTTTTATATCCCACCTCCGTCTAGTCCTTCGCTTCTAATTTATTTTTATATATTTTTATAGAGATGTGTACATATTTTATAAAAATATTTTTTCTACTTGTGTACTGAATATAACAACATAAAAAAATATTTTAAAAAAAATTTGCGGCAAGTAAAAAATAATTTTCTAAAAATGAAAAAATAAAGCGGGAAGATTAGGTGGGTAGGGTAGAATTATTTTTTCTAAAAAACTAAAATAATATCTAGAATTATTATTTAAAAGGGGGAGGGGGGTAGAGGAAGGGGAGGGAGGGAGGGAGATAAAGTAGGAATTTTTTAAATTGTAATTTTTTTAAATTTTATAATAATAATTTTAGATGGTAATATATAACTAAATTCTAAATTAAATTCTAGTAATGTTTAATGATTCATAATTTCTTCATATTTGGACATTCTTTTGCTATTTTTACATCAACTCATTTTCATTTGACTCATTATAATATGTTTTCCCTCGTATTGAGTTGAATCTTATTAACATTATATTATTGCTGCTAGTTTCCGACACAATTTGTTGCAGTAATTTTTAAATTATCTAATTAGACAAATATATGGTATGTATTTACATTATATCATTATAGTTTAAAAAATTACAATTTATAGATATAGTTAGGGTTTTGTGTTATTTTCTCTCTCCTCTCTCCCTTCTCTCTCTGCAATTTCTTGGCAGATATACAAATACATACGTATATCAGCTACATATATACAATTATTTTGATATATATATATATATACACACACACACACACAATCTATATATAAAATTCATCTATCTACCCTCTCTCGCTCGTCTGTCTCCTCCCTCTCTCCATATCGCTCGCCTCTCTCCTACCTCTAACAATCTCGCTTATTAGATATACAAATATATGTGTATATTAGTTATAAGTATACAATTACTTGACAGATATACATATATACAATTTGTCTCTCTCCACTCTGTGCCCTCTCTTGCTCGCCTCTCTCCTCCCTCTCTCGATCTCACTCGCCTCTCTCCTATAATATGTGGTTGCAAATCCTAATTTTAGCAAACTATAACTATGTTTACCTTATTATGTTTCAAGTGTTTAAAAAATTCGTGTAATTTAATTATTTATCCATTTCTTTAAAAATATTGAGATGGATGAGAAGAAAATCCTGGGTACGCTCTCCAAAGCGTCTCAATAAATGGGAGTACCCGTAGCTACTTCAATATTTTCTTCAAGAATGACTAGTGACTAGGCTTTATTAAATAAGATAGTAATTTAGGTATCCAAATTGTGTCATCCATCATTTCGACTAGCAAAGGAACATTTTATGGGAAATTGCGTTGCTCTTTCGTAATTGCTTAAGTCTGCCAAATAACGAAATCCCTAATCGTGTCTCATGTGAAAAGAGGTTAAATCTTCCACTCCAAAAATGCTCCTGTTTGAAAAGTCTCATAATTAAAATGATGTAATTAGTGGTGTAGTTATCGGTCGAGTAATTAAAATATTGTGATTTATTTATTAGTCACAATATAATTATAATGTAATTACAAATGTAATGTTTGATTAAGTAAAAAGTTATATTAGATTTTAAAAATAAAATTTTATTATCTAAAATTAAAAATTTATATTAGCTAAATAAGGTATTTATAAATAATATCAAATTAAATCTTTAAGATATATATTGTCTCTTGAAAATATATTAATTAGTAAAAATATATGTTCTTAATTAATATTTTATAAAAATCAGTTTATATTTTTTCAAATTACTATATTTTAATTAAATTAATCATAAAAAATAAAATTATAAAATTCATACAAACCTCATAAACTGGATGTCTGATAAAAATATTAATATTATAAATATAATGTCATAGTGAAATTATTAAAACATTTGACAAAAAGATAATCTATCAAATCTAACTGAAAAATAAATGGCTTGTAATGTGAAATATCAAATCAAAACTCCTAATACAAATGAAACTAAAAATATAACATAAGTTTTAAATGAAAAATAAAAAATTTAACATAATACTCTTATCTCAAATTTCAGCATAACGTACATTAATATGATTTAAAAGAAAAAAAGTAATTTATAAATTTATTCAATTGAATTTAATTTTAATTAGAATACAAATAAAATAATGCTAATGGAAAAAAATAAATATAGAATAAATAAATAAAAATATAATACGAAAAAAGGGAAAAATACCTTTAAACTATTTGAAAAGATTTAAATAAACCCGTCGTCCATGTTTTGGGCTAAAAATACTCCTAAATCCATATTTTTGGTTCATATTTACCCACGGCTACTTTAAAAATTAATATTATATATTACATGGCCTCACCCTATTGGAGAAAATTAAATCCTAATTTTTTTCATACCTGCTCCAACAACCCAATTAAAAAAAATTGCTGGGATCTCTCTCTCAATTTTTTCTTCATAAGCTTTTTGTTTCCCAGTTTTTCTATCAATCATACTTTGAATCAGTTGAAGCTCGAATTCAACTTCCCTCTTATTATTCATGCATGAACCCAAATAGTGTTAAATATTCCATCTTCTTTTATGTTTTCATTATTTTGGTTCTTCAATCCTCCTAATTATACTAGTGCTTCGACTTGGAATAGACCCATCTACAAGCATTTGAGTTGCTTATGGTGTGTATATCAGAGTAAGGAAAAAAAAAGATTCTCATAATGTTTATTAATTAAAAAATATTTTTCTTTTAATTGGGTTTGGGCATGGGTTATGGATGTGGTCGGAGCGGGCGCAAAAAAATAGAATTTAATTTCAGATGCGTGATAAGTAATAATACTTTTTATAAGAGTGGTTAGTTATAAGGGTACGTGGATCAAAAAGATTGATGGAAGGGTATTTTTAATCCAAAAGGCGGATGATGGGTATATTTAAACCTTTTCAAATAGTCCAAGGGTATTCTTGGCCCTTTTCCGTGAAAAAAATACATGGAAGTAATGGTTGAGAATGATAATGAAATGAAAAATAAATATTATAATGAAAATGAGATGAATATAAATATTATAAAATATAATCTATTTAAAAATATTAGAAATAATAAAAATAATTAACATTAGAAATAAAAAGAATATAACTAAAAAGTAAAAATTAAAAAATTAAAAATAATCAGCTTATAATTACATCTTGTAATTAGCAGTAATTCACAGCCTCCATATGTTATAGAGAGTATAATTACACCCAATTACCTATTGATCAAGTAATTATTTGATCAACCAAACATATCAGACAATGTAACTACACCAAATTGTACCAAATCTAATTACCTGACTTTTCAAACAAGCCTAAGTTTTAATTCATGTGACTTGATTTAAAGTAGAATGATCAAATTGTGTTAATTCGAATAAAAATGTTTAATTTTTTAAAATATTATATATATATATATATAAAAAAATAAAAACTAAACAAATAATGTAGTTCACAATAATTTACAAGGTACTGAAAAAAAAACTATAATAAGCGAGCGATACTTCACACAAGTTTTGTTGCATATTGATATGAAAGAATCTGTAGACAATTGAGTACTCTTTACAATAAAGAGTACAGTTGAAAGATCCAAGATTATCTTAAAACATCATGTGAGTACCGCAAATGGAGGAAAGTAACTTAGGTACAATATGAGATAAAATTATTGGAAAACTATATGCATCTCTGAAGCAACTTCTAATTATACTGCTTACAAAAATAATAAATAATATATTTATTTATATCAAACCATATATGATTATGCTAAAATATATAAACCTCTTGAAATTTAGTTCGATAAATACCTCTCGAAACGTGAGCAAATACTTTCAATCGAATCTACAAATAAAACTGCAAGTTTACAATATTCTACAGTGATCCCAAGTTCACAGTCGAACTATTTCAATATGTGGCAGGCAAGTATCGTGTAGAAAACTTATCTTTTTTTTAGGTTAGAAGAACCCCTACTTATAGAGATTTTTTCTCGGCCCAAAAATTAGAAAAAAAAAACATATGGTCCTATTCTTGAAAGAACAAGAAAACACATGTTACTTTCTCTCCTTTTCCCCTAAAAAATAGGATGTTGAGTTCTAGATAAATATGCATGCATTGTATGGGCCATTGAATTAATTATTGAGACTCTTTATTATGAAAATAATTTGAATAATTAATTTAAATTATTCTTACCATAATAAAATATAAATTATTTCACTACACATTTGTAACTGCACTTCTTTATTAATATTTCAAAAAAATTTATTATATGCTTACGTAATTCTCTATGTTAAGATTATAAATATTAAATAAATCAAATTACTGATGAATTTAATGTGATGATTAATCTTTTTAGAGCATTGTTTATGTTACGATCCAATTTACTGGGCCGTGAGGAAACCTACTCTAACATCTAGATAGGAGGACCCTTAAGTTCCAACCAACTAAATCATGTGGAAGATTGATGAAAGAAACCAAAGATAAAACCAAAAAGATCTTGTAATCACCAAAGACAGAGTTAAAGTTCCAAACTAGAATACCTCAAACACAGAAAAGATAATATTTCTAAACATTTTAGATGAGCATAATAAATGATTTTGGAAGTAGTATTGAGCACCAATTTGGATACGAGTTCAGATAACTCCAACTCTATAAACTACATAAGTAGCATAAGATAGGATCGTAGCAACATTTGTACAACTCCTCATTCACCACTAAGATGGCCAAGCTAGATGGATCCATAAGTTAAGTTTGTCATTTACCCTGGCAAGGTGTTGGATGGTTTTGACAACGTGGACAAGATGTTACCATTACGAGGCTCAAAGTGATGGTTGTCAATTAGATTAACTCCCTAAAAAGTAAAGCTTATTATTTTATACACTGAGTTGTATTATTTCTTTATTAAAGGATTTTCTTTTATTATATTGCATATTTAATTGAGTTGATCTATTTTTCAGAGTTGAGCATTTTGAGTATTATATTTTTCATACGTTGAGTTGTGCCCATCAATGTATTAAAATAAGTATTTCTTATATACCATGAATTGCACTTATAAACATGTTTAAAACATATGCTTTACTTGCATGGCATACTTTTATCAGTTGAGCTATCTTAGAGTTTAAATCTAAAGTTGAATATCCTATTTTGACTCTTTTTTGACCATTTTATATACTGTATATTTCATGTACCGACCCTATTTGGTAATGCATCATTTTATGATACATGTTTAGATACCCATGATAGAAGACGTTCAGTAAGGTAGTCTACGTCAGCAATCAGTGAAGCTCTTTTGCATTCAAAGGAGCTTGAGAGTCTTTATTTCTTTTGTTTATATTTCAATTGAGGTAGCCATGGGCCTACCCCGATACCTAGTTCAGAGGTAGTACTTTAGAGGCTTCATAGACTAAAAAGATATTGTTCATTTTTTTTTTTTTTGAAGTTGTGTGAAAGCCTTGAGTTAAGTCTTATATATTATTGCACGTCGAGTTTATTGGTTTAGTTAAAAGACTTGAGTTTCATGAATATTATGTTCATCCTAGTTTATTTGTGATGTTTAAGTCTTTTGCTGAGTAAATTTTTCAGGCCTAAGGGTTCGTTTGTGGCCAGAAATAATTTTTTTGAGTGCCGATCACATCCAGGGTGTAGCTTAAGACGTGACAGACACCTGATCCAATAATCACATTAATCAAAATCATAACCACAATGACTAATTTACATCTTGTCAAGTTCCTAATAGGTTCATTGCATGCAATTTGATCATAAGTAATTATTTATTAGGTTCATACCATCATTTTCTATTCACATGTATGCGGGTGGTACTATCGATGTACTTAACAAGCACATATAACACAAACGAGAATCAAACCATCATCTATCATGCAACCACCACACTTAAAATCCTATGTAAAATCAATGGATTCATCGTATAATATCATAAGCATACATACCTTTCACATTCTATTTTTTAATTCAGGATTAGGCATACTCAATAATTCACATGAAGCAGTCAACATGAACATGCCCATATATATATATGCATATAGTTTCACACTGGATTATTGATACACCCAAATTTACCCTCCAAAAGGAATAGTAAAGCGATCGTTGATCAAATATATAACTCAACAAGAGTTAAGTGTGATCCCACAGAGAATGCATGAGAATAAATCTATTAAGACCTTTTTTCAGATATAATTTCTATTCCCAAAATAAACGTGCATAAAGTAAATGAGGTTTTTTGATGTTTTAAACTAAATCTCAAAGGTAATGCAACTAATGCGTATGATGACTACTGGACTTCCAACAATTGATAAGAATCTAGGGTTGTGTTTACCATGACATCTAACATGATAGCCAAATTCGTGTGGTAAACCCATTCATGATTACGTATACAAGATCAAACAAGTTATCTAACACCTAGTTCACCTCCGTATTTCACTCATCACGTTCCGGTCTCAGAATGTATACAATTTTAACCCTTGTTCTAGATCTCAGTATACTCTCACCTTCCGGTATCAAGTACTTAGACTAGGTTAAAAACCCCAAATTTCTATTGTAGGCTTCTTTTCCTAATCATTACATCCTTCCCGGGCATGTAACAATACATATACTTTATGCAACCTTATCTTGGGAATAGACTTTACATTTGAAAGAGGGTGCTAATAGAATCATTCTCACGCGTTCCCTGTGGGATCGACCTCAACTCTGGTTGATTTCTATATTTGACCAACGACCACTTTACTCTTTCTTTTGGAGTGTAAATTTGGGCGTATCAAATTTTAACGGTGTTGTCGGGGAATGCAGCGAAGAAATAGTCTATTAGTTGCTACGTTCAGTTTGTAATTCTAGTCCCTAATTTTACTTTTATTTCTTATTTTTGTCTATTGTAGGGAACCAACATTGCATGCCAAGCACCTGAAGTAAGGGTGAAGCACTTATTCCCTACGACCCTGAACTCACTAAGTCAATTCGCAGAATGAACACCCAGGACCGTGAAGCAGCAAGGCAGAAGGAGTTAGCAGTGAATCTTTCTGACAGAGGACACGATAGGTTGGGTGAGGATGATCTTGCCGGTAATGTGGTACCACCACCAGCACCACTTCGACAGGTGCCACTTGTACCACCACAGCAACACCAACCCCCTTTGAGACCTCAAGGACCTTAATATCCCCGAGTAGTAAACGATGATGAGGAGGGTGCTGGGACCACTGGGGCAATAGTGTTGCCACCTCTGCCTGCTGGTGTGAAGTTCACTATCACTAGCACTATGCTGCAAATGCTGTAGTTGAAGGGGCAGTTCAGCGGAGCCGCCTTTGAGGATGCAAATCAACATCTGATGAATTTCTTGGCGACATGTCAGTCGTCCGAGATCCTAGGAGTTAGTCAACAAGCACTGAGGTTGAGACTACTTCCATTGTCTCTGTCTGGTGAGGCGATAACATGGTTAAATGAGTTCTCCCGTGATTCAATCCGTACGTGGGGAGAACTAAACGAAGCCTTCTTAGAGAGGTTTTTCCCTGCTTCAAGGCAACTGAAGCTCAAAGATGAGATCGGATCTCACAAGCAACTGCCGAATGAAACACTGTACCAATCTTGGGAGAGATTCCGACAGAAACTCATGCAGTGCCCCAACCATCATCTCACAGATGAGCACTTGAAGGCAGTCTTCTACAGGTCCTGCAACTTTGTAACCAAGCCGATCATTGAGGATGGTACATGTCTAGAACGTTCCCTGACATCGTGGTGATCTTGGATCAAGTAGCGAAGAATAACAGGGCATGGTACACCAGAGATGTAGACTGCTTTAAAGTGGTTTTTGAAATGAGTGCAGAACAACGAAAAAAGGAGGAAGAGTGAGACCAAGATATGGACCATATGTGGACCCAGATAGACTTGCTGACAAAGAGGCTACTTAGTGGAGGCACAGAGAAGGTGAAATCGATGGACACACTCCCTAGGTATGATGATCAGGGCTACAACTATGATGAAAAAGCTCACTTCTTGGGAAATCAAAGGGGTTACCGAACATTCAACTCTGGTAACCAAGGTCGGAACTATTGTCATGAGAACTACCAAGGGAAATGGCAGAATAGAGATGGCTACGAGAGCGGAAAACTGAGAGCGGCGAAAACTCAAGGCTAGAGGAGAAGATGGCAAAGGTTCTTGACAAAGAGGAATCCACTAAGGCAGGGGTGCTAGATGTGAAAGGAGAAATTTCCAATATGCGACAACTGGTAGACTCGCACTCCACCTCAATCAAGCAACTAGAGTAGCAATTGGGGCACCTTTCAGCTTCACTGAATCAAAGGAAGGCTGGGTCACTTCCCAGTGATACTGTGCAGAACCCGAAGAATGATGGCCACTGCATGGCGATCACCACGAGAAGCGGTAAGGTACTTTCTTACCCTATTGTTTCCAGTGATATAGGTCAGGATAAAACAAATGGCAAGATACCTAGCCCCATGGAGGTGCATGTGGATGATTGGAATAACGAGATTGATGCAGCACCAGCAACGCCAAAGGCTGCCAAAAAAGCAATAGATGTGGACACTCCCACTACTCCGAGCCTGCCAGGCATCCTAAAGCCACCACCGCCATTCCCACAAAGGTTGAAAAAGAAGGCTGAGGATGGCAAGTTTAAAAATTTTTTGTCTATGTTGAAGGAGTTGTCCGTGAACATCCCTCTAGTGGAAGCACTTGAGCAGATACCAGGCTATGATAAGTTTATGAATGACTTATTCACCACGAAGATGACAACCACGATTGAGCCAGCTGACAATCAACACCATTGTAGCGCCATTGCTACAAGGTCCTTGGTTGAGAAGAAGGGCGATCCACGGGCCTTCACCATCCCGTGCACTATTGGGCCTATGATTTTGCACGGGCCTTCTGTGACCTGGGTGCCAGCATAAACTTAATGCCGCTAGTAGTGTATTAGCAGTTGGGCTTGGGAGCCTCCATACCCACTACCATGTGGCTACTAATGGCAGACAGATCAGCGAAGAGGCCCGTGGGGATTTTGTGCAACGTATTGGTTCGAGTTGGCAGGTTCATCTTCCCTGCAGATTTTGTATCCTTGATTGTAAAGTGGATGAGGTCCCCATCATCCTCCGAAGACCATTTCTAGCAACAAGCAGGGCATTAGTGGATGTAGAGCGTGGAGAACTTACCTTCCGATTAAACACCGAGGAGGTAAAATTTAGTGTGTGTGCTGCCATGAAGAGGCCTAAGGAGTTGTCTGTGATGTCTGTCATGGATGTAGAAGATGACTGTTTCTCAGAGATCCCACTAGAGGAAAAGATGACCGTAGACAAGCTGGTTGTAGTGCTGATGAACTTTTCAGGAGATGGTGTCGATGGGTACAAAGACGTTGTGTATGCATTACAGGGAATGGGAACCAGAACATTTGTTCCCCGGAAGCTTGACTTGGACTTGAAAAATAAGCCAACACCACCAGCCAAACCATCTATCGAGGAGCCTCCTGTTGTGGAGCTCAAGGAGTTGCCCCAGCACCTAAGGTATGCATTCTTGGGCGACAATAACACTCTTCCTGTGATTGTGGCCGCAGATCTTCAGGAGGAACAAGTGAAGGCTTTGTTGGGGGTCTTCCAAAATTTCAAGAGAGCTATTGGTTGGACCATTGCAGACATTATTAGAATCCCTCCAGGAATCTGCACTCACAAAATCAAGTTGGAGGATAATTATGTGCCCAGTATCGAGCATCAGAGAAGGCTTAATCCACCCATGAAAGAGGTGGTGAAAAAGGAGATTATCAAGTGGCTAGATGTTGGGGTGGTATACCCCATCTCGGACAACAAATGGGTAAGCCCAGTACAATGTGTCCCAAAGAAGGGGGGCATGACAGTGGTGGCTAATGACAAGACTGAGCTTGTCCCTTTGAGATCTGTCACAGGGTGGTGAGTGTGCATGGACTACCAGAAGCTGAATACATAGACTTTGAAGGATCACTTCCCCATGCCCTTCATGGACCAGATGCTTGACAGGTTAGCAGGTAGAGGGTGGTATTGCTTCCTGGATGGGTATTCGGGTTACAACCAAATATCCATCGCCGCAGAGGATCAGGATAAGACTACCTTCACTTGCCCTTATGGGACGTTTGCCTTCAGGCGGATGCCATACGGGCTCTGTCATGCCCCAGCTACCTTCCAGCGTTGTATGATGTCGATCTTTTAGGACATGGTCGAAGACACCCTCAAGGTATTTATGGATGACTTTTCTATGGTGGGTGACTCTTTTGACGACTGTCTGTTGAATCTTAGCAGGGCACTACAACGCTGCGAGGAGGCTAACTTGGTCTTAAATTGGGAGAAATGCCATCTCATGGTCAAGGAGGGGATAGTCCTTCGCTACAAGGTTTCAGATAAGGGCATCGAGGTTGATAAGATGAAAATCGAGGTTACTGAGAAGTTGCCAGCTCCCATATCAGTGAAGGGAGTCCGGAGTTTTCTTGGGCATGCGGGCTTCTACCGCAGGTTTATCAAAGACTTCTTCAAGATTGCACATCCATTGTGCAAGCTATTGGAGAAAGATGTGAAGTTTCAGTTTGATGATGGGTGCCGGCATGCCTTCAAAACTCTAAAGCAAAAGTTTATCTCTGCGCCTGTGGTAGTTGCACCAGACTGGGGTGCCCTATTTGAGGTGAGATGTGACGTGAGCGAAGTTGTTGTGGGTGTTGTGCTGGGGCAAAAGCGCAAAAAGATCTTTCATCCTATCTACTATGCCAGCAAGACCTTGAATGACGCTCAAAAGAATTACACTCTGACTGAGCAGGAGTTGCTGGCTGTGGTGTTCGCGTTTGACAATTTCCGAGCCTACCTATTGGGCACAAAGGTGATTATGCATACACACCACATAGCACTATGGTATCTCATGGAAAAGAAGGATGCTAAGCCAAGACTAATCCGGTGGGTGCTCTTGCTGCAAGAGTTCAACTTCGAGGTGCAAGACTGAAAAGGCACGGAGAACCAAGTGGCAGACCACCTGCCAAGGTTGGAAGATGAGTCCAAAGCTAAAGATTGGTTGATCATCGATGATTCGTTTCCTGATGAGCAGGTATTGGAAGCTTCTACTGACTTAATCCCTTGGTTTGCTGATTTTGCTAACTTTCTCGTTAGCGATATTATGCCTGAGGGCCTTAACCCTCATCAGAGAAAAAGTTTTCTTCATGATGTTCACAGGTACTTTTGGGATGACCCATTCTTGTTTAGAACATGCGCAGATGGGGTCATCAAGTGGTGCATACCGGAAGCGGAGATGTTGAGCATCATGGAAGCCTTCCACTCTTCCCTAGTTGGGGGCCATCATGGTGGTGCCAAGACAGTGAAAAAAGATCTTGCAATATGGATACTACTGGCCCACCATCTACAAAGATGCCTATGACATGGTGCGTGGGTGTGATCAGTGTCAGCGCCAAGGCAACATCTCCAAGCGTCAAGAGCTCCCAATGATTCCCATCCTTGAAATAGAAATGTTCGATGTATGGGGCATTGATTTTATGGGTCTGTTTGTGAGCTCTTTTGGAATGAAGTACATCTTAGTGGCGGTGGACTATGTCTCCAAACGGGTGGAGGGAATAGCATCGCCAAACAATGGCGGAACATCTTCGCCAAATTTAGGATACCCAGAACTATCATTAGTGATGGGGGCTCCTACTTCTGCAACAAATCCTTCCCGGTTGTACTAGCTAAGTATGGGGTACGACAACACAAGGTCGCAACACCTAACCATTCGCAGACGAGTGGGTAGGTTGAAGTGTCAAATAGGGAAATCAAGGAGATCCAGACCAAGTCTATGAATGCCACAAGAACGGACTAGGCTCGGAAGCTAGACAATGCATTATGGGACTACAAAACGACTTACAAGACACCCATTGGTATGTCTCTATATCAATTGGTGTTTGGTAAGGCCTGTCATCTGCCGGTGGAATTGGAGCACAAGGAGCTCTGGGCTCTTAAAGCCCTGAACATGAAGTGGGATGAGGCAGCCAATGCGAGGCTTGATTAGCTAAATGAACTGGATGAATATCGCCTCCAAGCTTATGAGAGTGCAGCACTGTACAAAGACAGGATGAAGTCCCATCATGACAAGCATATTGCACCAAGAAGTTTCGATGTTGGTGACAAGGTTCTGCTATACAACTCAAGGTTGAGGTTATTTCCAGGAAAGCTGAAATCTGGGTGGTCTGGCCCGTACAAGATTGCTCAGGTATTCCCACAGGGTGCGGTTGAGTTGGAAACTGACAATAGGCATTGTTTCAAAGTTAATAGACAGTGAGTAAAGAAGTATTTGGGTGCTGTAGATGAAGGCTCAGTGATTAAGGTTTTACATCTTGATGAAGTCTGAGTAGTCAACACAACCGCGTCGCGCCGTGATATTAAACCAAGTGCTTAATGGGAGGCAGCCCATCATAAAAAAATGTGTATATTTAATGTTATGCATTGCATTGTTTTTTATTTTTGGCTCCAGGGAAGGATGAGCTCTGTGGTGAGAGGCGTGAGCATACGTGCGGGTGAAGGGTGTGACACAAATGCATAACAATCAACTGTCAAAAAAGAGTCACACGGAGGCCTAAATGGCTCGTGTACTACAAGACGGACCATTTCACGGCCCGTGTGGCACGTGGCCTCAGGTAAGTGTTCCACATTCCAAGGCTGGGCACACGGTTGGCTTCACGGACCGTGTCACGTGACACGGACCGTTTGCACAACCGTTTAGGTGCCATGTCATATCGAGTATTTACACCCTCTTTCCCACTTTTACTTTTTATATTTCACTCTCTCTCTCTATACTCTCACGAAATTTTTCCCCTTCTCGCCCCCACAAAAATTCCGTCTCTCTTGCACGATTAGTGAAACACTCTCACGATCCGTAGCACTTCCCTTGGACGTTTTTCTAGTTCTAACAATCAAGTCTCTCTTGTCAAGTAAGTTTTCTAGTTTTTCCTTGTTCTTTTTGTTTAAATTTTCTCTAGTATTTAGTCTATGTGTGTGAATTTATGCTTCCATTTGGTCCATTGCGTGTTAGAAGATACTATTGTGTACGATTTATTGTGAGTTTTTTCGTGGGGTTAGGTTGCCACGCCATTGTTGCACCTTGTAGTCTTGATCATGGAAGATCTGTGATTTTAAGGTTTCTTTAGTTAAATTAATGATGTCTTGTGTTGTGTAAGCGAGTATCATGGTCGATCTTGTGTTCTATAGGTCGATTTTCATGAATGAATGTGGGTTTCTAGGCTTTGGGGTTGACGAGTGGTTTCACGGTGTGTTACACGGACCGTGTCATACTACACGGGCCATGTAGTGGTCCGTGTGGAATCACTTGTTGCCCCGATAGAGTACCTCTCATGGACCCTCTTCATGGACCGTGTTACTCTACACGGGCCGTATGGCCGTCCGTGTTAAGTCACTTCAACAGGCCAACCCCAGGTTCACTCACACGAGCCTACCACAGATCGTGTAATGCTACACGGCCCGTGTAAGGCCCTCCGTGTCAGATTACTTCCGTACCTAATGTTGCACTGTATTGATCCTCGTTAGTTTCTATATGCATCCTAGTGCAAAACTCCCTATAATAGATCGGGTGACATCACTCTTAAGGGTTTTTGTCACTTTTAGAACACAGGGGAAGTTTAATACCCGTTTGTGTGTTGTCCTGCTTATTCCGACATAACTAACTGCATTTTCTTTGTGGTATTTGGAAGCAAAATGGGTCCCCGTCTAAGATCACGCTAGCCTAGGGACGAGCATGAGTCACGTCTCTGGGATTCTATCACTGATTCTACTAGTCAGCACCAGGAGAGTGACTCAGGTGATGACTCCTCGGGAGGGTCCGATGTATGGTTCACCGGCAATGTCTCCCCTCACTCCCTTCGTATTACAAGAGCTTGTGCAGCAGGCCAACCTATAGCCCCCCCAGTCTGAGGAGGGGGCTCCTGAGGTGGGAGTTGAGGGGGAGGATGAGGTCCTGGAGTAGGAGGATGAGGATGGCACACCCGAAACAGCTGAGTACAATACAGAGGATGCAAACGACATCCTGGTCCTTCGAGACAGTGACGATAAAGCCATACACCAGGCGATTTCTCGGACATCTGACCTTGAAACTGCAAGGTGGCTTCTCGTGTTCTTGCGCGGACAATGGAAAGTCCCCGGTGCTAAGGAGATCTATGTGAATGGCCTTACTAAAGGATCCGGGGGATACCAATGGAGGGCCATCGTCCTTGAGATGCGGGTCCTCATTGATCAATTGGATGGGGTTCCGGAGATAAAAGTTGCATTTGAGGCCTACCAGTTTGGGTGGACGGCGTAACCACTCGGCTATTACGGGCTAGACCTGATTGTTGAATTCTACTCCAGCTATGCTGCCAGCCTACTAGCCTCTATCGAAGGTAACCAGTCCAAGAGATGAAGAGGCAGCTAGCCTATAAATTGTCCCAATGGGAATATGTCACAATGCGTGGGGAACAGGTAGATATTTCAGCAACCACCATCAATAGGTTCTTATTTGGGCCAGACTACCGAGCCCCACTGGATGGATTATTCATCTGCAGGCACCTGCAGATTACTGATGAAAATGTCTGACCTCACTTCACGGGCCACTCGGTTAAAGTGGGTTGCGGAGCAAGTTGCTGTGCAAGGAGCTGAGGCAGCCTGGGTTTCAAACCTGAAAATTCCTATTACTAAGGCATCTCTCACTTTTGTCGCAAAGGTTTGGTGGTTAGTGGTGCGGGCCCGACTACGACCCACAGCTAATGACAACACGCTCCAACCTTCTCATGCTTCGTTGGTAGCGTGCTTGATTGCACGATCTGGAATCAATGTGGGTCAGGTCATTGCCTTTGAGATGAGGGACCAGGCCCTATTAGACAGAGCAGGTATGTCTTTTCCATGCCTGACCTGGGTGCTTTGCAAGCAGGCACGTGTCCCTACCACCCATTTCCAGGATCGAAAGATGGCTCCGAAGGGCGTGGTTAACATTGCCATGACCAAAGATGTTCAGAACCCGCTATTCCACAGTAGAGCACACCGGCTTGGATTGCCTGCAACGCTTCCTCGGGCACCTCCACAGCAGCCCTTGTCTTTCGAGGAGCACACCACCGCCCCACAGTCAGGTATGGCTTCTAAGCAGCCCAAGGGTAGTGGTGCATCTCCTCCGATGCAACAAGGGTATACTTATGTCCCTTATGAGTTTTAAGCCCGAGTGGTGACCGACCAGCGGCAAACACGGGCGATTGTTGACCAGATAGTGGCACGGCTGCCTCAGGTGGTGCAATCTCACGTCCAGCAAGCAGAGGACCATCTCTGCGCAAAATTACTGGGCTAAATTAGTAGCTTACAAGAGCAGGTCAACACCTTGGAGGGATACTTCCATAGCATGTTCGAGAGTATGTCCAGCAATGAAATGTCAAATTTGGTACAAACTGTGAATGATATGAAGGCTAAAATTGCACAGCTGACAGCCTAGTATAACAGCACGGTGCCGGCGCCGACTCCACCTCCAAATTCTTTGATGTCACTCTTCAATACCCCGGTGGAGACGAGTTTAGACAATATATGGGGCATTCTGCCTGCGCCATCTGCTGTCCAGGTACAACCCACGGAAGCACCCAAAAGAAAGGACAAAGGTAAGCATCGCAGCCATTGCAGCAGCCCTCCGGAGGATCCACAGCAAGAAGAAGAGAGAAGATTGCACAAGGCCATGAGAGCCCAGGCCGAGCAGCTGCAGAGCAGGAAGAGAGAAAGTGGTTAGCATATGAGATAGCTCGGACAGGAGTCTCCGGGAGCACCGTCAGACTGGATGCGACTGTTGATGATAGGGACCCAACCGGTGGGTCTGACCACGATGGCCCGACTGACGCCTAGGGCCTCCCAAGTATGTTATACTCCCATTCTGTGCTTTATTTTTAATTATGGTGCAATGAGGGCATTGCACAGTATATTTAAAGGGGGTGGGGCATCCTAAACCCTGAGGAGTTTTTCTTGCCATGTTTCTTTTCTCTAAAGGTGTATTATCTAGTGGAACTGGCATGTTTAGGTCGTAAAGTTTGATATTTTTGTAAATACATGTGCTTACATTTGTTTAGGGTAACCCTTGTTCTGAGTTTGGCATTAAAGATATTGTAAAAAGCGTGTATGTGTATGCATCCCATCCTGACAAACTGTTATGCATTTTGGAAAGCATGTCATGTATGGTATGGTTGGCTCATTGATGAATGAAGTGTGACTAGGTTGATTTGCACTAATTAGTGTAAGGGATGTGTCATGTGTGTGTGAATGTGTTTGTTGAAAAATCTGGCAGCACATTTGTATGCTAGAACTTGCCTGGTTAGTCCCACTAAAACAATTGAATGATTGAATTAGGATAGGATCTTAGGCCATTTCTGTTGTGAAGTCACTTAGCCTGAAATCAACCAACCAAATGAAATTGCTCCCGTTGAATCAAAAGTTGAGCTTTAATAGACCTTTTCTTTCTAATCACCCAACTCACCTTCCTAACCTATCTGCAGATCTTTACTTTGGCCTCCAAACTCTTATTGCCCCAACTGCAAATAAAAGTTGGAAAGATAGGGGCAATAAGAGTTTGGAGGCCAAAAGTAGAGTCTAAGTCAAAGCAGTGTCTGGGAAGGGAAAATTAGTCACTTCGATCCTAAATTTACCTCACCCTAGCCCGAGCCTACATTACAAGACGCAAAAATCCTAAAAAGGTCATTCGAGAGTAAGGTGGTGAAAATAAGAGCAAGCATATGGTCCATACTTGTGTGTCGGTGGAAAGTTTTGTTCTGAGTGCGAGTGTCTACATTCCAGTCTCTTTACTGCATTTATACACTGTGTGTGAGACTTCTTTGTAGTGAGGGCACTATCTTTGCACTGATTGGCTGCTTATACAACTGATTCATCTTTGTTCCGGATCATATGGAGGCTGACTATACATGCAGGCTGCCTACCTTAATCTGTGCGGGTTGTTTTGGGGTGTAAGCATATTTAGGGCATGGTTTTTGAGCATACATCGTAAATTAAAGGGTAACCCATAAGATTAATGAGACACTTGTATTTATGAGTTGTTTGTGTGAGTCGTCATTGCTTGAGGAAAAGCAAACCTTCTAAGTTGAGGGTGTTGATGAGTCGTAGAAATACAACTCTTATGACGCTTTAAGCGAAGGATTTTTGCATGTTCTCAAGCAAGTATGTTGGTTTGATGTGTGTGGTTTGGTACTTTGCAGGAAAATGACAAAGGCATGGAATGACGAAGAAATTGTGAGAAAAAGAATGAAAATATCGGTGAAGTGCTGACATATGGAACCTCTCACGGGTCGTGTAACATCACACGGACCGTGAGAGGGTGCGTGAAGGGCCCAACAAAGAGAAGCTGGGAATTGAGCCAAGTGAGGGACCACGGGGGTCTTCACGAACCGTGTCACGGTACACGGACCTTGTGGCCAACCGTGACCTTACACTTGGCGAAGAACTGGAACTAAACCAAGGCAAAACTCACGAGGGGCTCACACGGATCGTCAAAGCTCCCACGGGTCGTGCCATTTGCATGAAGTTGACGTGAATTAGAAGGATCACCGTCGAAAATAACAGAAATCTTGCAAGCGAAGGTAGACGGGGCCTGTCACAGATCGTGTGATCAATCACGAACCTTGGCATGGGCCATGCAGTTGGAATGTCTAGACATCGGTCAGAATTTGCTCAAGTGAAGACTCACAGACCATTTAACGGTCCGTGAAACCCCACACGGGCCGTGTCAGTATCCGTGAGAAGCAAGAAGTGATGACTCACGGACCGTGTGACAGTCCGTGTGGACCCACATGGCTCGTGTGAAGACCCGTACCCATGCCGAAGTCGATTTTCCTATTTTTAATTGGATTATTTTTTCCTTGTATATATATATTTATTTTATTCCATTTTTAATGTTGTTGAACGCTGGAGTCAGAAAACAAACAGAGAACAATATTGTGACTTTACTATACATTAGATTGTTGTGCTTTGATCATCTCTTGGAAGATTGTAACACGTGGATTCATCATTATTTCAATCGTAAGTCAATTATTATGATTTCATTACATTGTTGTGGGCAAGTTGTATTGAACATGCTAGGCTAAACCCACAACTAGGGTTGTGGGAACAATGACAATTCAATAAGATAATACAAACTGGGGTAAATTCGAGGGATTGATCACCACATTCATTGTAGAATTCTTCACTTTAACTTCTCCCTAATGAGTCAATGCATTAGCACAAGCTCATATTTGTTACATGCCCGGGAGGGACGTAGTGATTAAGAAAAGAATTCTACAATAGAAATTCGGGGTTTTCTAACCTAGTCTAAGTACCTGAGACCGAAAGGTGAGGGTATTATGAAATCGAGAACAAAGGTTGAAATTATATACACTCTGAGACCGAAAGGAGAGGAGTGAAATATAGCTAGAAAGGACCAAAAGGTGAACTAGGTATTATCTATTTTGTTTGATCTTGTAAGCGCAGTCACGAAGGAGTTTACCGTGCCAGTTTAGTTATCGTATTAGACGTCATGGGGAACACAACCCTAACTTCTCATTAGTTGTTTGAAAGCCAGTATCAACATCCTTATTAGTCACTTTACAATAGAAATTTAATTGAAACAACGTAACCCCCATTTGCTTTATGCAACTTTATCTTGGGAATAGACTTTACATCTGAAAGAGGGTGCTAATAGAATCATTCTCACGCGTTCCCTGTGGGATCAACCTCAACTTTGCTTGAGTTCTATATTTGACCAATGACCGCTTTATTCTTCCTTTTGGAGTGTAAATTTGGGCGTATGAACCCCAGACAGACTCAAACAGATTAAGGAAGCATCATACTTGTATGGTTAGCTCACATGAGCTCTGGAACAGAGATGAACCAGTCGTATTAGCAACCAATCAATGCAAGGATGGTTCCCTCACTACAACAAAATCTCGCACATAACGTATCAATGTAAAACAGAGACTGGAATGCAGGCACTTAGGACTTTTGTGGCTTGTAACGTAGGTTCGGGCTAGGGTAGAGTATTTTTAGGATCAAGTGACTAATTATCCCCTCCAAGACACTACTTTACGTCAGCCATCTGCTCACGGATTTCGGCTCTTATTGCCCTTATTTTTTACTGTCTTTGCCATTCAGAGTAACTTCTGTGTTCACTTTTTTTATAATTTTTTGTCATTAGTTTCCTTTTCCTCATATCATTTAGCTCTTTTCCTCACTTATTTTTCTTCTTCTCCTACAGTAGCCACCCTCAACTTAGGCTTTTGGCATAGGCTGAGGTTCACAATGTCTTTTTGAAAGGACCAGGGCTACTATAAGCCACCCTCAACTTGGGCCTTTAGCATAGGCTGAGGATCACAATGTCCTTGAGGAGACTATCTTGAGGTTGTTCCCAGGTAAGCTAAAGTCGAGGTGGTTTGGCCCGAATAAAATTGCCCAAGTATTCCCACATGGTGCTATGGAGCTAGAAACTGAAAATGGGCATCGATTCAAAGTCAATGGGCAGCCAGTGAAGAAATACTTGGGTGGTGCAGATGAAGCCTCAGTGATTGAGGACATACAGCTTGATGAAGTCTGAGTAGTCAACACAACTGCGTCGTGCCGTGACATTAAACTAAGTGCTTCATGGAAGGCAACCCATGCATTGAAGAAAAAAGATTTTTTTTATTATGTCATACATTTTCTTGTTTTTCAGTGTGTTTCCAGGTAAGTATAGGTTCTATTTGTTTTGGAGTTCATGAGCTTACACGTAGTAGGAGGCACGACATGAAGTAAGTGGCCAAAACTCGGCCAAGGAGGGCATCACGTGCGTCTACACGGCTCGTGTAGCACGACATGATTAGTGGTGTTGATCGTGTGACGTATGTATCACCTAGGTATGGTTGAATGTTCTCAAGTCCCAGCATCAGGCCAGTTTGCACTGACTATTCCAAGTTTAATGGCCCGTGAGGCCATCCATTGTGCATACGCGTGTCAGCCCCACCTCAAAAATTGACCAAGGATGATGGTTGGTCCTAACGGACCGTGACACCTGTCACGGGTCATGAGATGACCTGTGGAGTTGATAGAGGTACATGAAGGCCAGGTAAGTGTTTAAATTAAATAAGTAAGGTGGGGCGGTTTGTCCAAACGAACCGTGCCATGTAACATGGGCTGTGTGGCAAACCGTGGAGGTGAGCTGTTGACCAAGGGTATTTATACCCCCACTCTTTCCCAAATACCCCAATTTGAAATTTTCTCTCTCACCCTCATGCCTCTCTCTTTCTCCCTTGGTCATAACTTTCACAAAGTTCAATTCTTTTGTCACGACTAGTGAGTTCCTCTCATGATCCGTAGCATTAATCTTGTTGTGGGTTTCTATTTTCGGAAGCAAGTCATCATCTCCATTGTTGCTCATCAGGTAAGCCCTTCCATTCTTCATCTTTTTGTGTAGATTTTTATATGCATATGTGACCCCATGTCTAAATCTTGCTTCTTTCTTTGTTTAGATGGCCCTATGGTTTGTAATTTATGTCGGTATTGTGTTGGGCTATGTTGACCACCATTGTTGACCCTTGTAAATTTGTGAACATGGAGTCTTGTGCTTTTAGGATTTCTTTACGCGAATTAGTGATGTTTTTATGTTCCTTATGCGGTTATGTCAATAGATCTATGCTTAGGTAATGTAGATTTGCATTAATAGGTGCTTGTGTGTTATGCATGGGGCTAAATGGTTGCGACGAAGCTCCTCACGGTTCATTGCACGGCCCATGTGCTTGTACAGGGACCGCGTAGTGGCTTGTGCGCAAGCACTTAGCCTCCAAGAAACCGAAGTATCCACCCCGGGCCTTGTCACGACCCATGTGCTTTTACACGAACCATGTAGTGGCCTATGGCAAGCACTTTGCCTCCAAGCAACGTAAGTATCCACCTCGAGCCATGTCACGACCCGTGTGCTTTTACATGAATCGTGTAGCGGCCCGTGCACAAGCCCTTTGCCTTCAAGCAACCTAAGTATCCATCACGGGCCATGTCATGACCTGTGTCATGCCATATGGTCCGTGTAGGGCCCTCCGTCTGGGTCACTTTTGTTACCATTTTGGTCTATTGAGTTGATGAATTTTAGATGAGATTCCATATGTTATTTCAGTGCAATTTACCTATGATGGACCGGATGACGCCACTCTTAAGGGTTATTGTCACTCTTGTAGTACTGGGGAAGTTTGAGTACACATTAGTGTGTCGATTTGCTCGTTCCACCATTTCTAACTGTTTTATTCTTCATGACACTTGCAAGCACCATGGGTCCACTCGAAAGTTAAACTAACCTAGAGAGGAGCTTGGGTCACGTCTCCACGATTCTCCTACTGCATCATCTAGTCATCATCATAGGAGTGACTCCAGCGATGACCCCTCAAGAGGGTCCGAGGTTCAATTTACCGACAATGTCTCTCCTCACTCCTCGCGCACTACAAGGGCTCGTGCAGCAGACCAAACTATAGCCCCATAGTCTGAGAAGGGGGTTCCAGAGGTGGGAGTTGAGGGGGATAATGATGCTCCAGAGCAAGAGGAATATGCACAAACCCTGGAGGTGGACCAGCCCCACACCAACGCTGAGGATGATGAGATTGCCCTCCGAGATACTGATGATGAAGCCACATATTATGCGGTTTCTTGGATGACAGATCTTGAGATCGCGAGCTGTCTTATTGTATTTTTGCATGGCTGATGGACAGTCCTAGGCACTATGGAGATTGATATTCAGGGACTGATTAAAGGCTTTGGGGGATACCAGCGGCGAGCCATCATCCCTGAGGTTTGGGTCATAACGATTCAACTAGATAGGGTCCCGAATATCAGGGATATGTTTGAATAATATCAGTTTTGCTGGATGGAATGACCAACAGGCCACTACGGACAAGAGCTAATTGCTGAATTTTATTCCAGCTATGTTGAAAGTCTATTAGACTCCATACAGGGCAGCTAGTCCAAGAAAGTGAAGAAGCAGCTAGCTTTTAAATTGTCCCTGCGGAAGTATGTCTTGGTACGCAGAGAACGGGTGTGTCACGCCCTAGAGACTATTGATAATCCCCAAGTGAACTACTTAGCCTCATAACATTCATTCAATTAAATAACTCTACTGAACAACAGAAATAGGAGTAAGTAAATGGGCACATCTTACCTAAAGTCTCATAATGATATAGATAATAATAAAGGTTAGTAGAAAAAACTAGCTCACAATCTCAATATCAACGTTTAACCATCATCTATGAAGCCTCTATCACTAATCACGTGGTGCCAATGATAGACCCACAACTACCCAAATCAAATAAAATAATAGTCCAAAAAATCTAACTCTAAAGCTAGATGAAATAAATCATAGTGGATCCTCCGGAGCAGGGGAGGCTCACCAATTAGCTTTGAATCTCTAATCTTCAATGGAGCGCCTATTGACGATCTCTAGTACCTGCCTTTGCATCATAAAATGATGCAGTCCAAAAAGGACATCAGTACTTGGAATGTACTAGTATATAAAATAGTTGAGTGAAACAGAAACAAGTAGAATAATATGGAAACAACATCAACTCAAAATAATCATCAAATAACATCAAATGGTCAAATGTCTATCTATGCAAGAATAAAGAGTAGACAAGTGACCTGTCAACAACTCAAACTTATCAATCATCTTAGACTCATCTCAAAGAAGCTCACCTCCTCTCGTCTCATCTCATCTCAACTCAGAATACTCAAGGTAGGAAGTTTATGGGAGTTTCTCTTATCCGACAACAATCACTTATGAGCCAGTGAATGTACAACAATCTCGCTGATGTTGCCATAGTCATTCCAAACTTGCCAGGTAGGGAACGCTCTGAAACCATATCAGCTGACCCAATATGGAGTCAATTGTCAATAAGTCCGCTATTGTTTCAGGGACTATTACTCACGAGGGAACCATAATATATGTGATGGTTCTACGCTTCACCTACGTTTGGCGGCATAGTTTTACGAGTTCGAGTCGAACTAACTCTCACTCTTTCGGTGCTCGATACCCCTGCCATTACTCTCCATCTCAACCAATGTCATAAGGACTCAAACCTCATTATCGATCGATATTTCATAAGGATTCGAACCCCATCATCATCTCAACTTATAGGGACTCTAACCCTTTCATCAATCTCATATTATAGGGACTCTAACCCTTTTATCAATCTCATAGGGACTCTAACCCTCTCATCAATCAATCTTGTCAATGACTCAAGATTTGAACAATCATTAGAAATCAATTTAATAGACACATCGGTAGAGTTCATTTATAGAGACTCATAAGATAATCAAATTCTATTAACTCATCATCATTCTCTCATCACAATCAACAATCTCAAGTCAAGGCTCTAGACTCAATTCTTACGTTCATTGTGCAAGCTTTTCAAATTAGTCATGTAAAGTTATGCAAATTCTCATGATAATGTTCAATTCAAGAAAACATATAGTTTGGTGATCATCAACATAGAAAAACATGTAATTTCAAAATAAAAGTTTAAGAAAAACCATCAAGTGTTCATGCATGTAGACTCTTGAATCGTCAACTCGTCTATGACAGTCTATGGGGCACATGAGAGAACAATCCCATGCTTCTTGTTTATCCTTACATACCTAGGATGCAGCTATCAATCCGTCACGTCAAAGATTTCTCCTCAAATATCTCAAATCAAGCCCTTCTCCTCTTTCCTCAAGTCCTAGCCTTGTTCGATTATGGAATAGGACTTAGAATGGGGGTTTTAGACCTTTTTATTGTCAAAACAACCTTATTAGATCATGCATAGAGTTCAGGAGGGATGGGGAATTGACCGGAATACCCCTCGTAATAATTTGGAAATTTTCAACTCGGAAAATACCCAGTCCATGACGCGGACTGGTTGCGCACAGTGTATTTTTAGAAAACATTTCTGAACAAGTTTTCCTCAATCTCGTCGAAAATTTTCAGAAAAATATAAGTGCTGATCCACGATGGAGGCGTGACGCGCTTCTTTCGCTCACCAACACTGTTTTGTAATTTGGATTGAAAAATTATCTTTTGATCAGGTTGCTCTAAAAATTGATCGAGACCATTTTCCAACTCAATTTTTTGTACTGGTCACAAATTTCGGCCTTGGAGTTTCTGTACGAGCATTGGAAGATGCATTATGCGCATAAGGGTATTTTGATAATTTTACAAGGCATTACATTATCTCCCCCTTGGGATCATTCGTCCTCGAATGATGAGCATGGGTGGATATCAAGGCATGAATAGACTCAAAACTCATCTCAATGCTCAACTCAATCAATCAAACTCTCGATCTTTCCTCGACCTCAATTTAGTGAAGAGTAATAAATTTTCCTTCAACACTCTCATCATTTGGCACGAATAGGTGCAGATATTTGGCCTTCATTTCTTCCTCAACTTCCCATGTGGCTTCCTCAATGAATTGATATCTCTACAGGACTTTGACTAAGGCTATCTCTTTGTTCCTTAAATTAAGAATATGACGATCAAGGATGTGAACCGGAACTACTTCATAATATAGGCTACCATTCACTCCAATGCTATCAACAAGGATCACCAAGGCAGGGTCTCCTAAGTATTTCCTCAACATTGACACATGGAATACTGGATGGATTCTATCTAACTCGGAAGGCAACTCTACCTCATAAGCAACCTTCTCAATTCTCTTTACAATCTGATACAGTCCAACATATGTGGATTCAACTTCCCTTTCTTCCCAAATCTTAGGAAACCCTTCATTGGTGGCACTTTCAAATACGCCCAATCATCTACCGCGAACTCCAAGTCTTTTCTCCTCACGCTGGTATAAGATTTTTGACAACTCTAGGCAGTCTTTAACCTCTCTATAATGACCTTAACCTTTTCCATAGATTGGTGGACAAGATCAGGCCCAATAAACTCCGCTTCTGAAACCTCAAACTACCCGATTGGTGATCTACATCTCTTTTCATACAAGGCTTTGTAAGGAGCTATTTGAACGCTTGCATGATAACTATCGTTATATGCAAATTCAGTCAATGGTAGGCGATCATCTCGATTCCCCTTGAGATCAAGAACGCAAGCTCTCAACATATCTTCTAATGTTTGAATTATACGATATGCTTGACCATCTGTCTGTGGATGAAAGGTTGTGCACAGGTTCACCTTAGTACCCAATCCTTTTTGGAACGACCTCCAAAATTGGGAGGCAAATTCAGGTCCTCTATCCGAGATGCTGGACAAGGGAACTCCATGCAACCTTACAATCTTCGAGATGTATAACTTGGCGTACTCCTCCGCAATGTTTGTTGTCTTAACTGCTAAGAAGTGAGCCGATTTAGTCA
The DNA here is from genome assembly GCA_029948455.1 of Solanum rostratum. Taxonomy (NCBI): domain Eukaryota; kingdom Viridiplantae; phylum Streptophyta; class Magnoliopsida; order Solanales; family Solanaceae; genus Solanum; species Solanum rostratum. Next base: position 43,486,352 of record CM057054.1, read on the forward strand.
TCCTATCAATAATCACCCATATTGAATCAAGTTGCTTTTAAGACCTTGGCAAACTAGTGATAAATTCCATATTAATCATCTCCCAATCTCAAAGTTCTGAGCCAATCCACACGATCTTTGATGCTCAAACTTCACTTATTGACAATTTGGGCATTTTGAAACGAACTCAGTAATATCCCTCCTAATTCTACTCCACCAATAAACTTCTCTCAAGTCGTGGTACATCTTGGTAGAGCCATGATGAATGGAATATCTAGTGCTATGGACTTCCACCATGATTCCGTCTCGAATGCCATCAACATCTGGGATACACAATCTATTTTGGTACCTTAACACTTCATCTCCTACTTTGGAGAAGACCATCACTTTTTGTTTGTGGGCAGCCTCCTTCAATTGGAGTATAATAAGATCTTGGTCTTGCTTTTCTTTCACCTCTGCCACTAAGGATGAAGCAGACCCATTCTGAACATTAACTCTTGCTTCATCATTCTCCTCAAGTTGAACTCCCAATCAAGCCAATCGATGCACTTCCTTGGCTAATTCCTTTTTTCTTCCTCCACGTGTCTGTGCTACCCATTGACAACTTGCTAAGAGCGTCAGGAACAACATTAGCTTTACTAGGTGGTAGTGAATGCTCATGTCATAATTCTTGAGCAACTCCAACCATCTCCTCAGTCGCAGGTTGAACTCTTTCTGACTAAAAACATACTGCAAGCTCTTGTGGTCAGTGAACACATCCACATGCACTCCATACAAGTAGTGACGCCAGATTTTAAGTGTAAACACCATTGTTGCCAACTTGAGATCATGGGTTGGATAGTTCCTCTCATGAACCTTGAGTTGCTTAGAAGCGTAGGCTATCACCTTCCCTCTCTGTATGAGTACATATCCCAATCTAACCCTCGAAGCATCAAAGAAAATTACAAAGCCCTCCGTGCCTTGGGGTGAGGTTAGGAATGGTGCAGTAGTCAACCTTATTTTTAATTCTAGGAAATTCTTCTCGCATTTCTCGGACCACTGAAACTTGACCTTTTCTGAGTAAATTTAGTCAATGGCGTGGATAGGGAAGAAAATCCCTCTACAAATCTATGGTAGTAGCCTGCCAACCCCAAGAATCTTCTAATATCAGTCAGAGTGGTCGGACGGGGCCACTTCTTAACCGCTTCAATCTTTTGGGCATCCACTCGAATAGCATCATCAAAAATAATATGGCCTAGGAAAGCCGCTGACTTAAGCCAGAACTCACTTTGAGAATTTTGCATACAACTCATGGTCCTTAAGAGTTTGGAGGATTACTCTGAGGTGGTTAGCATGCTCCTCCTTACCTCTCGAATACACCAAAATGTTGTCTATGAAAACAATCACAAACATATCAAGATATTGTTTGAATACTCTATTCATCAAGTCCATAAATGTTGTGTATGCATTCGTCAACCCAAAGGATATGACCAAGAACTCAAAATGACCATATTTAGTCCTAAAAGTTGTCTTTGGAATATCACATTCCCTTACCTTCAACTGGTGGTAGCCAGATCTAAGGTCTATCTTGGAGAAACAAGAGGCGCCCTGAAGTCGGTCAAACAAATCATCTATCCTTGGGAGAGGATATTTATTCTTTATCTTGACCTTGTTCAGTTGCCTGTAGTCGATACACATTCTGAGGGACCCATATTTCTTTTGCATGAATATGACAGGAGCAGCCCAAGGTGAAACACTTGGCCTAATGAAGTCCTTCTCTAGCAAATCTTTTAATTGCTCTTTAAACTCTTTCAACTCAGCGGGGGCCATCCTATAAGGTGGAATTGAAATAGACTAGGTACCGGGAAGTACATCAATCCCAAAGTCAATCTCCCTATCAGGAGGGACTCCAGGCAGATCATCAAGAAACACTTCCGAAAACTTATTAACAATCGGGACTGACTCAAGAGTTGGGGACTCAACATCCTTAGATTTAACTCGCACGAGGTGATAGATACAACCTTTGGAAATCAATTTTCTGGCTATAAGATATGAGATAAACTTTCCTCTAAGTGCAACAGAATCACCCTTCCACTCAAGGTTTCGATTTTTAGGAAAGTGGAACTTAACGGTTCGGGATCTACAATCAACAGTGGCATAATAGGCGTGAAGCCAATCCAGCCAAGAATCACATCAAAATCAACCATCTTCAACTCCACCAAATCAACAAAAGTATCCCTATGATGGATGGACACTACAAAAGCTCTGTAGATTCTCAGAGTTCGAATAGACTCACCTACTAGAGTAGAAATATCAAAGGGTTCAAGAAGACTCTCAGGGGTTCTATCAAATCTACTGGCCACATAAGAAGTTACAAATGAAAATGTGGCACCCAGATCCATCAAAACATGACAATTAAAAGTAAAGACTCAAATCATACCCGTCATAACATCTAGGGAGTTCTCTTGATTTTGGCGACTACCCATGGCATACAAGCGGTTTGTCGCTCCGCCTGCGCCTGACGTAGTGGGCCTCTGGTTTTCTCTAACTGGCGGGGCTAGTGTCATAGATTGAGCTCGGTTAGCCCAATTCGGACAATCTCTCTGGTAGTGACCCACTTGGACACATCTGTAACACACATCATTCCTGTCATAACATCTCTCCAAGTGTATTTTGGCACACTTATCAAACGGCAGCTTACCCTGTGAGCCTTGTGCCACACTAGCTTGTGAATGAGGTCCATGATTTTCCACATTTTGAGACCTCTGATCATACCTGCCTCTAGGCACAAGTGCACTAACAGATGATGGTGATGGAATTCGGTTACTATTACCTTTCCTCCCAACCTTATAGCTGGATGTCTTAGCTTTCTTACTCTTAAACTTTTCCATGTCATGTTGTCTCTCCTTATCATCTTGTTGCACAAACGTCATTAGTCACTTGATATCCATATCACTCCCAAGTATTGCTCCCTTGCCATCTCTCTTGGGTCATCTATTCAACCCATCAACATACATCCCCATTCTTGCCCTCATGTCAGCAACCATATCCCAAGCATAGTGAGATAGTTACGTGAACTGCAAACCAACTCTTGCACAGTCATAGAGCCCTGTTTTAGATTTAGGAACTCTCTCATCTTAGCTTCTCTTTTCTCTCTTGGGAAGAAGTTCCCCAAGAAGGATTCCTCGAACACTACCTAAGTCAAACATGGAGCATTATCCCTTCTACTCTTCTTCCACTGGTCGAACCACAGTCTGGCCACACCCTTTAGTTGGTAAGTAGCCAGTTCAACCCTATCAGCATCAGCCACATGCATCACTTGGAACACCTTCTCAAGTTTTACCACATAATTCTCAAGGTCTTCAGTGGATGCAGACCCCGTGAACTTAAGTGGATTCATGCTTAGAAATTCTCAGACTTTGGAGGTGTCATGAGTGTCCTGTCTGCCCGCCCTTTGACTCACAATAGGTGCTGCGACAACTTGGGCTAGAGTTTGAATAGCCCGGCGTAGCTCAGCATTAGAGACCTCATCTTAAGAGGGGTTGTTCAATAGGGACAACTTGATCCACAGGCTTCTAGGGTACTTGAGGCTCAGGAGGATTTATAGCTTGCCTGGCAGGACGTCTTCTTCCTCTTACGGCTCTTCTGGGAGGCATGTTATCAATTCTGGTGTACAGCACGAATTAGGAAAGAGCTTTTATAGAGTTTAACTATATCACACGAATTGGGATAAAAAGAAAAGTGTAACCATTCCTAATGTCCTATAGCCTCCCGCTTATGAAATGTGGTCGACAACACACCCATAAACAAGTCTCTACTAGATACGGCTTCATAGACTCCCTAAGACACTTGAACTCTGTGCTCTGTTACCAAGTTTGTCACACCCCGGGAGGGTACCCTTGGTGTGGTCGGCACCTAGAGACTATTGCTAATCCCCAAGCGAACCACTTAACCTCATAATATTCGTTCAATCAAATAACTCTACTGAACAGCATAAATAAAAGTAAGTAAATGGGCACATCTCATCTAAAGTCTCATAATGATATAGATAATAATAAAGGCTAGTAGAAAGAACTAGCTCACAATCTCAATATCAACGTTCAACCATCATCTATGAAGTCTCTATCATTAATCATATGGTGCCAATGATAGACCCACGACTACCCAAATCAAATAAATTAATAGTCACAAGTCTAACTCTAAAGCAAGATGAAAAAAATCATAGAGGATCCTCAGGAGTAGGGGAGGCTCACCAATTAGCTTTGAATCTCAGATCTTCAACGGAGCGTCTATTGACGATCTCTAGTACATGCCTCTACATCATAAAATGATGCATCCCAAAAGAGACATCAGTACTTGGAATATACTGGTATGTAAAATAGCCAAGTGAAACATAAACACGTAGAATATTATGGAAATAACATCAATTAACATCAAATCGTCAAATGTCTATCTATGCAAGAATAAAGATTGGACAAGTGACCCGTCAACAACTCAAAATCATCAATCATATTAGACTCATCTCAAAGGAGCTCACCTCCTCTTGTGTTATCTCATCTCATCTCATCTCAACTTAGAGTACTCAAGGTAGGAAATTTATGAGAGTTTCTCTTATCCGATAACAATCACTTATGAACTAGTGAATGTACAACAATCTCGCTAATGTTGCCACAGCCGTTCCAAACTTGTCAGGTAGGGAACGCTCTGAAACCATATCAGCTCACCCAATATGGAGTCAATCATCAATAAGTCTGCTATTGTTTCAGGGACTGTTACTCACGAGGGAACTATAATATATGTGATGGTTCTATGCCTTACCTACATTTTAGCAACGTAGTTTGACGAGTTTGAGTTGGACTCTCACTCTTTTGGTTCTCAATACGCCTCCCATGATTTTATGCTCATAAAACCTCCATCTCAACCAATCTCATAGGGATACAAACCCCGTCATCGATCGGTATTTGATAGGGACTCAAACCCCATCATCTTCTCAACTCATAGGGACTCTAACCCTTTCATCAATCTCATATTATAGGGACTCTAACCTTTTCATCAATCTCATAGGGACTCTAACCCTCTCATCAATCAATCTCGTCAATGACTCAAGATTTGAACAATCATTAGGAATCAATTGAATAGACACATCAGTAGAGTTCATTTATAGAGACTCATAAGACAATCAAATTCTATCAACTCATTATCATTTTCTCATCACAATCAACAATCTCAACTCAAGGCTCTAGACTCAATCCTTAAGTTCATTATGCATACTTTTCAAATTAGTCGTGTAGGGTTATGCAAATTCTCATGAAAATGTTCAATTCAAGAAAACAAATAGTTTGATGATCATCAACATAGAAAAACATATAATTTCAAAATAATAGTTTAAGAAAAAAACATCAAGTGTTCATGCATGTGGACTCTTGAACCGTCGACTCATCTATGACCATCTATGGGGGCACATGAGAGAACAATCTCATACTTTTAGTTTAGCCTTACATACATGGGATGCAACTATCATCACCTCAAAGATTTCTCCTCAAATCTCTCAACTCAAGCCCTTCTCCTCTTTCCTTAAGCCCTATCCTAGTTAGATTATGAAATAGGACTTAGAATGGGGGTTTTAGAACTTTTTACGTCAAAACAGCCTTATTAGATCGCGTATAGATTTTAGGAGGGGTGGCAAATTTACCAAAATGCCCCTCGTAATAATTTCGATATCATCAAATCGGAAAAGACAGTCCGCAACGCCAACTGGTCGCGCACAGTGTATTTTTAGAATAAGTTTCTAAACCGGTTTTCTCAATCCCGTCGAAAATTTTAAGAAAAATATAAGTGTTGGTCCGCGATGGAGGCACGATGCGCTCCTATCGCGCACCAACACTCTTTTGCAATTTGGATTGAAAACTCATCTTTTGATAAGGTCACTCTAAAAATTGACCGAGACCATTTTCCCGCTCAATTATTTGTGTTGACAAATCCAGCCTCGGATTTGTCACCATTGGATGATACGTTACGTGCATACCCTCCCTCTAAGAGTATTTTGATAATTTTATCAGGTGTTACAGGGTGGATATTTCTGATACCACCATCAACTGATTCCTCTATGGTCCAAATTACCGAGCCTCTCCAGATGGCATCTTTATTGACAGACACATCAAGATCACCGATGAGGGGCGAATGTCCAATCTGACTTCACGGGCCACACTGTTAAAATACGTTGCAGAGTGGATTGCCATACATGGGGATGATGCAGACTGGATTATGAACCCCAAGGTTCCTATTGCCAAGACATCTCTAACTTTTGCGAAAAAATTCCGGTGGTCAGTGATGCGGGCCAGGCTACGACCCACAAGTGATGACAACACACTCCAACCTTCACATGCCTCGTTGGTAGCATGCTTGATAGCTAAGTACAAAGTGAATGTGGGTCAGATCATTGCCATAGAACTATGGGATCGAGCTTTATCAGACAGAGCTGGCATGCCCTTCCCATGCCTAATCTGGGCACTTTACAAATGGGCTTGTGTCCCTACCATGGATTTTCTACACCGGAAGATAGCTCCCAAAGGCGTGGTTAACATTTCCCTAATTAAGGATGTCCACACCCCTCTGATGCGCATTAGATCACGCAGGATGGGGGGTCCAGCCATGTTTCCCCAAGTGTCTCAACAGCAACCCTTATCATTTGAGGGTTACACCACAGCTCCACAGTCAGGCAATGCTTCTAAGTAGCCCAAGGGCAGTGGTGCAGCACCTCTGGTGCAATAGGGATATATGTATGTGCCATATGAGTTCCTGGCTAGAGTAGTGACGGACCAAAGGAAGACACGCGCAATTTTCGATCAAATAGTTGAGAGGATGACTCATGTATTTCACTCTCATGTCCAGCAGGCAGAGGATCGGCTCCGGGATGAACTACTGGGTCAAATCAGCAACTTACAGAATTATGTCAACACTTTAGAGGGGTACTTCCATGATATGTTTTGGAGTAAGTCCGGGGATGAAATGGCAAAACTTGTACAGACGGTGAATGACATAAAGGACTAAATCGCATAGTTGATGACTCAGTATAACCACACTGCGCCAGTCCCACTGCCAAAATCTTAGATGTCACTTTTTAATGTCCCGGTGGCAGGTGTTAGATGACACATGGGGCGCTCCACCCGCACCAACTGCTACTCTGGTAACACCTACAATTATATCTAAGAGAAAGTCCAAAGGCAAGAGACGCAGCCACTGCAGCAAGCCCCCGCATGATCCGTAGCTCGATGAGGAGAAGAGGTTACGTAGACTAATGCGAGCCCAGGGTCAAGCAGCTACCGAACAAGAAGAAAGGGAGCGGCTAGCATGAAAGGCAGCAAGGATAGGAGCCTCCGGGAGCACCTTTGGACCGGGTGCACCTTTCGATAACATAGATCCAACCAGTAGGTTTGACATGACGGTCCAACTCACGCCTTGGGCATCCCAGGTATGTTATATCCCCGTGTTATGCTTTATTTCTAGCTATGGTGCAATGAGGACATTACATTATCTTTTTGGAGGGGGTGGGCATCCTAGTGATGTTTGTGTAGATACAAGTGCTTATTGAAGTCTAGGGTAACCCATATTTTGATCTGTCTGTTAAAAATGCCTCGAAGTTAAAATGTGGCCAAATGCTTGTATATGTATACATCTCATCCTGTCTAACTGATATGATTTATGGAAAGCATAATATGCATTTTATGGTTGGTATCTTGATGAATGAAGTATGACTACACTGGTTAGTGCTAATTAGTGTAGGGGATGTGCCATGTGTTTGTAAGTGTATTTGCTCAATCCAGTCGATGCGCTCGTAAGCTAGAACTTGCCTTGTTAGTCTTACCAAAATAATGGAATGACTGGATTGGGATGTGATCTTAGGCCATTTTTGTTGACTAGTCACTTAGCTTAAAAGTCTATCCACCAAATGAAATTGCCCTTTTTGAACCAAAAGTTGAGCCTGAATGGACCTTTTCTTTGTAATCACCCAACTCACCTCCCCTATCTGTCAATTTGTCTAACATCTGGTCCATGAAGGGCATGGGAAGTGATCCTTCAAAGTCCATCTATTCAGCTTCCGGTAGTCCATGCACACTCGACATCCTGTGATAGGATGCAAGGGGGCAAGTTCATTTTTCTCATTGGCCACAACTGTCATACCCTCTTTTTTGGCACACATTGCACTGGACTAACCCATCTGCTATCGAGATGGGGTATACCACCCCAACATCCAGCCACTCGATAAAATCCTTTTTTACAACTTCTTGTGGATTCAGCCTGCGCTGGTACAGTTATCTTCCAACTTGATCTTGTGTGTGCATATCCTGGAGAAATCCCTACGATATCTGCAATGGTCTAACTAATAGCTCTTTTGAACTTTTGGAGAACTCCCAACAACGCGTTCACCTGGTCTTCCTGAAGATCTATAGCCAATATCATAGGAAGAGTGTTCTTAGGGCCCAAAAATGCATAACATAAGTGTTGGGGCAGCTCCTTGAGCTCCACAGCAGAAGGCTCCTCAATAGAAGGCCTGGCTGGCAGCGGCTATCTGTTTTGTAGATCCAAGTCCAGCTTCCTGGGGACAAATGGTCTGGTTTCCTTGCCATGTAAAGCATACATGGTGCCATTGTACCCATTGACACCATCCTCTAGGAAGTTCATTAATACTACCGCTAATGTGTCCACGCTCATCTTTTCTTCGAGTGGAATCTCAGAAAAACAATCATTATCCACATCCATGAAAGACATCATGGATACATCTTTGGGTCTTTTCATTGCAGCACACACATTGAATTTTACCTCCTCAGTGTTCAACCTAAAGGTAAGTTTTCCAAGCTCCACATTAACTAGTGCCCTGCCAGTCTCCAGAAATGGTCTCCCAAGGATGATGAGGACCTCAAAATCCACTTTACAGTCAAGAATGACAAAGTCTGCAGGAAAGATGAACCTGCCTACATGGACCAGCACATCGCACAAAATACCCACGGGCCACTTCACTAATCCATCCGCCATAAGTAGCCACATGGTAGTGGGTATAGGGCTTCCAAACCCAACTATTGCTACACTACTAGCGGCATCAGGTTGATGCTGGCACCTAGGTCACAGAGGGTTCGTGCAAAGTCATAAGCTCCAATAGTGCACGGGATAGTGAAAGCTCCCGGATCACCCTTCTTCTCAACTAGGGATCTTGTAGCAATGGCACTACAGTAATAAAGATTGTTTGCCAGCTCGATCATGGTTGTCCTCTTCTTAGTGACTAAGTCTTTCATGAACTTAGTGTAGCCTAGCATCTGCTCGAGTGCTTCCACTAGAGGAATGTTCACTGAAAGCTCCTTCAGCATAAACAAGAATTTCTGAAACTTGCCATTTTCAACCTTCTTTCCAATCCTTTGTGGGAATGGCATTGGTGGCTTTGGGATGACTGTTAGGCATGGAGTAGTGGGTTTGTCCAACTCTTTTGCCTTTTTAGCAACTTCGGGTTTTGTTAGTGCTGCATCAATCTCGTCACTCCTGTCATCATCGTGCACCTCCACGGGGTGAGGTACCTTGCCATCTGCTTTATCAAGACCTACATCATAGGCTACAACAGGGTTAGAAAATACCTTACCTCTCCTCATGGTGACCTCCATGTAGTGGCCATCATTTTTTGACAGTATCACTAGGAAGTGACCCAGCTTTCCTCTGATTCAATAAAGCTGATAGTTGCCCCAAGTGTTACTCCAAATTCTTGATCGAAGTTGAATGCGAGTCGACCAATTATCAAACATTGGATATTTCTTCTTTCATATCTCGCACCCCTTCCTCGGTGGACTCCACTTTGTCAAGAACCTTTGCCATCATCTCCTCTAGTTTTGAGTTTCCCCCACCCTTATTTTGGCGCTCATGATTTCTATAGCCATATCTATTATGCTAGTCCCCTTGGTAGTTATCACCGCCATAGTTCCGACCTTGGTTACCAAAGTTGAATGCTCGGTAACACCTCATGAATGCCCAAGACATGAGCCTCTTCATCATGATTATAGCATTGATCGTCATACCTGGGCAGTGTGTCCATAGCTTTTACCTTTTCTAGGCCTCCACCAAGTAGCCTCTTCAACAGCAAGTCGATCTGGGTCCGCATATGGGCTATGCCTTGATCCCGTTCTTCCTCCTTTTTTCTTAGCTCTGCAGTTATCTCGAAGATCAACCCAAAGCAGTCTCCATCTCTGATGTACCATGCCCTATTGTTCTTAGCTACTTATTCCAAGATCACAACGATGTTTGGAACTGTTCTAGACATGTACGACCCTCAACATGTTGCATCAATGATAGGTTTAGTCATAAAATTGCAAGACTTGTAGAAAATTGCTTTCAAGTGCTCATCTGTGAGATGGTGGTGGGGGCATTGCTTGAGTTTATGCCTGAATCTCTCCCAAGATTGATATAATGCTTCATTCGGCAGTTGTTTGTGAGATCCAATCTCATCCTTGATCTTCAGTTGACTTGATGTAGGGAAGAACCTCTTTGAGAAAGCTTCTTTTAACTCTCCTCAAGTACAAATGGAATCATGGGGAAGCTCATTCAGCCACTTTGTTGCCTCACCTGAAAGAGACAACGGGAATAGCTCAACCTAAGCGCTTGTTGACTAACCCCTAGAATTTCGAACGATTGGCATGTCGCCAAGAAATTCATAACATGCTGATTTGCGTCCTCAGTTACTGCTCCGCTAAACAACCCTTTCAACTGCGCCATTTGCAGCATAATGCTAGCATATGGTAAACTTGACACTGGCAGGCAGTGGTGGCAGCAGTACTTCCCCAGTGGTCCCAGCACCTTCATCATCGTCATTCGCTGCTTAGGGATACTAGCACCCTTGAGGCCTCAAAACAGGTTGATGTTGCGGTGGTGACACAAGTGGCACCTGACGAAGTTGTGTCGCTGGTGGCACCCCATTACCAGCAAGGTCATCTTCACCCAAACCGTCATTTTCCCTGTCTGCAGGATTCACAGCTAACTCTCTCGGCCTTGCTACTTCGCGGTCCTGGGCGTTCATTTTGCAAATCGACTAAGTGAGTTCACGGTCGTAGGGAATAAGTGCTTCACCCTTACTTCGGGTGTTCGGCATGCAACGCTGGTTCACAACAAAGAGCAAAAACAAGAAATAAAAGTAAAATGAGGGACTAGAATTACACACTGAAAGTGGCAACTAATAGACTATTATTTCGTCGTATTCCACGCAACGGCGCCAAAATTTGATACGCGCAAATTTACACTAAAAAAGGAATAGTAAAGCAGTCGTTGATCAAATATAGAACTCAGCAAGAGTTGAGGTCGATCACACAGGGAATGTATGAAAATAAATCTATTAGCACCCATTTTGAGATGTAATTTCTATTCCCAAAATAAATGTGCATAAAGTAAATGGGGTTTTTTGATGTTTTAAACTAAATCTCCACGGTAAAGCAACTAATGCGTACGATGATTATTGGACTTCCAATAATTGATGAGAAGCTAGGGTTATGTTCCCCATGACATCTAATACGATAGCCAAATTTGTGCGGTAAACCCGTTCATGATTACGTATACAAGATCAAACAAGTTATCTAACACCTAATTTACCTCCCGGTCCTTCTTAGGTGTATTTCACTCATTACCTTCCGGTCTCAGAATGTGTACAATTTTAACCCTTGTTCTAGATCTCAGTATACTCCCAGCCGGTCTCAAGTACTAAGACAAGGTTAAAAACCCCGAATTTCTGTTGTAGGCTTCTTTTCCTAATCACTACATCCCTCCCAGACATGTAACAAATACAGTCTTATCCAATCACATCGACTCGTTAAGGAAGAAATTAAAGCGAAGAATACTACAATTCATACTATAACCAAACCCAAGGTTCACCCCCAAATTTATTATCTTATTAATTTGTCATGGTTCTCACAACCCTAGTTGTGGGTTTAGCCGAGCATATTCAAAATAAATCACCCACAACAATATAATGGAATCATGATAAAGAACTTACTATTGATGGAGTAATGAATCCACGTGTTACAATCTCTAAAGAGAAGATTGAAATCCAAAAATTCATTGTAAATTAGTGCACAATAGTGTTCTCTAGCTTCAGCCGTCCAATAATAGTGGAAATGGAATATATATATATATATATATATATATATATATATATATATATATATATATATATATATATATATATATATATATATATATATATATATATATATATATATATATACAAGGAATAACCTAATCCAACTTAAAATAGGAACATAGACGTCAGCATGGGTACGAGTCACTACACGAACTGTAAGGGTCCAAACGAACCATGAAACGATCCCTGAGTCATTACTGCTTTGCATCCCCACGTTCGTTGGCACGGCCCAAGTGGGAGTTCACGGACCATGAAACAGCCCCTGACCCTTGCCTTAGCGATTTCCTAGCAAGCATTTTGGTCTTCGGCTTCATGGTCCGTGGCTAGTCACACGGCCCGTGACAGGCATCTGTCACTCTCCACTTGTACGATATTTATTATTTTCGACAGTGACTCTTTAACTTACGTCAGTTTTATGATGAGGGTCACAGTCTGTGTCAATTCCCACAGCCCGTGAAAGGGAGTCTTCTGTGCTTCATCCGCCTTTTAACAAACCAAGTGGCGGGCTACAATGCACCACACGATCCATCTGGTGTTACACGGGCCGTGCGGATGCCCGTGCTTCTCCGCTTAGCTCCATTCTTGACGTCTTTACTCGGGCCAGTCCCACGTGGCCTCTCACGGTCCATGTAGTGTTGCGCGGCCCGTGGAAGGCTTCTTATGGTGACCTTTGTGCCTTTTTTCCTAAATCATTTTCGTGTACTTTTCCCCTTACTCCATGCCTTCACCCTGTTCCTGAAAATAATAAAAAAAAAACATCATACCAACTAGTTTGCTTGAGAACGCGAAAAAATCCAGCGTTTAAAGCGTTACAAGAGCCGTATTTCCACAACTCATCAACTATCTCGTGTACCACGTCTTACTATCCGTCAATGCTTTCCTTACGTATTAGCATTATGAGCTTAGGCGTATTTATGCGCCTAACTAGCCAAATATACCCATAATTCGAGCTAAGTCAGAAGGTGAACTTATAGTGTGCGGTTATTTTTAGTGGGATTTTGGTTATTTTGCTAATCTGGAGGTCAAGTGCTCCGTTGGGTTGTATTTAGCAGATTTTAATTGGATGATGTCATTCCAAAGCCATCCCCAGAGTGGGAGGACGAACACAGCCCAAAGTTAAGGAGGAAAACAAGCATAATGCAGCAGAAGTGCTCATGTACATATCACAGACATGGGGAAAATGAGCAAACTGGAAAGGAGAAGAAAAAGGTGTGAAGAAGGGAAATGTTGCAAAGTCCGCATCGCAGACTAAAGGGAGATAAAGGGATAATTGGTCCAGTCAGCAAATAAGTGAATCCTGGTCAAAGCATGCTGGTCCGTGTCGCAGATCGCCAAGACACGGAAGAAGGAAGCGAGTTATGGGATTCTTTTGAAATCTTGTTAATTATTTTGAAAGGGGGAGTTTTATTTTATTCGGTTTTTGAATGACACACAAAGGGAGGAAGGTAGAGAACTTTTCCTAGGGAAAGTTTGGTTAGTTTTCATCCTTGTCTTTTTTAATTTTGGTGATTATTAGTTTAATTTTGATGTGGGAACCAACTATGAGTGGCTAGTTCTCCCATATTCTGGGGTTGTAGCCATAGACAGTGTTAACTCTTGATTTTCTATGCGTATGATTGGGTTTGGTGATTACTCTTGTGATGCTTTTATCTATACGTCTTAGTCTGATCAACTAGGAGGTAAATGAGTTATTCATTCTGAATTTGAGAGATGTTGGAATGAATAGAACACAGTAAAATAGGGGGCGTATCCAACTAGGTAACTAGATTGGTTCATGTAAGGGAGACCTGTGAAAACTACCCTTACACCTCGCTTGGTTCATAATACAGGAAGATGAAATTAAAGTGCTTTTGGTGGTCTATCTATCTCCGCTCAACGATGTAGTTAGGCAGGCTGTAAAAGTAGGCTGACAAAGGCGTGCAACCCTGTTTAAGTAAATTAAACCTTGTGAACTAGTAGTTACAAACCCAAACGTATGACTGATTATTGAGAGATAATGATGTCACCAAGGCTACAATCCCGGAATTACTTTTAGCTCAATAATTACATTTAAACAAGATCAAATAGTGTATTAAGTCATAGGTTCAGTACCTTTTTTTATAAATTTCATCTCTATTGCTCATTGACACCAACTACGCATAATGATTTAGATAAGTACCATCATTCTTTAAATCCTTTGGGTCTGATATCCCAGTCCCTTTCTCAGGGCCACTGTATTACTTTGGTTGACCACGTACACTTGTGTGTGCTAAGGAAGCAACAAGTTTTTGGCGCCGTTGCCGGGGATTTAAAGTTTGAGCTGGTTAATTCTCTATGTTTTTGTGTTTTATTGTGCTCGCTACATTTGATCTTAGTCGTGTTTTTATTTCAGGTAGTTGAGCACTAAATTGGAAGACCAGGACTCTTTCTTTCGACAATCGAAGAGGAGAGCATGCATCTTGTTCCAGACTCCTCCACTTGAACTTATAGAACAGGAGGATCTTGTGAATAGTAAAACCAACATATATCTTATCAAGGAACTAATGGCTGAAGTAACTCCTCTTGCACAGGCACCTTGCCCAGTGAGGGATGTATGAATCCCGTGGACTACCAATGTCACGTGTTGTTTCCTAAAACTGAAGCCCAGAGGCCGATGGGAACTGAAACAAAATATGGTCCAGTTGCTACACTCCACCGGACAATTTACAGGGCTACCGCACGAAGACCCATAGGTCCATCTTCAGAACTTCCTGGAGATTGTTGATACTTTCATTCCCGTGGGGTGAACAGAGATTATATGAGAATGAACTTGTTTCCCTTCTCGTTGTTGGGGGCGCCCGAAGGTGGTTGCATATTGAACAACCAAACTCTATCACTTTATGGGATGATCTTGCTCGCAAGTTCCTCACCCGCTTCTTCTCATCTGGCAAAACTGCCAAACTCAGGAGTGAAATTCTAAGCTTCAAGCAAAAGCTTGGAGAGAATCTATATCAGGCTTGGGACAGGTTTAAAACTCTGCTTATTAATTGTCCCCATCATTGTCAAGCTAATGAAGTGTTGGTACATACCTTCATAGAAGGTCTGGAATCCAACACAAAGATTCTTCTTGATTCGGCTGCAGACGGACAGGCATTGGAGAAGACATACGATGAGTTGTATGCCCTTCTAAATAGGATCGCACAAGGAAATCCTGAGTGGAATGGAGGATCAAGCAAGGTGGTAGTCCAGAAGCAAGCCGGTATGTTGGAAATTGATGTCATAACTGCCTTGCAAGCACAAATGTCAGCTATGAAAAATATGATGACTACTCACTTCAACAACTTGGCATTAGGCCAACAACAGCAGACGTCGGTAGGTGTAGGTCAGCATCCAGCCCCAGTGAATGTGGTGCAACAACAGCAACCTGGCCGGTATGATGTTTGTGGGGGAGGAGATCATACTGCTGAGTCTTGTGGAGCTAATCCAGAAGCAGTCAACGCTATGGGGAATGCTCACAGAGAGGGTTATCAAGGATTCTATAACTCATACAACCCAAATTGGAGGAACTACCCCAACTTCTCATGGGGAGGTCAGCAGCCTAATCAGGGGGCATTTCAACAAAGACCATAGGGAAACAATGTGTATTACAACCAGCAGACATAGAAGCTTGTAAAATAGGCTAACCCCAACAATATGACCGACAATGAGGTACTTAGACAAATTCTGGTGAACCAAAATAGGCAAGAGGAGGAGATTCGAAGGAACAAGAAAGATCTTCAGAACTTGGAAAGGAAGATAGGGCAGTTGGCAGGAAACATCAACTCTAGACCCCAAGGGGGTTTTCCCAATAACACCGACCCTAACCCAAAGCAGGTTAATACAATCAGTATGAGGAGCGGAAGACCCCTGATAGAGGTAGTCCCGAAGAAGAGAGGTGGCGCTGAATCAGGCACTGCACAACATAACGAGGCCGATACTCCCAGTCTAGCCCCAGAAAAAATTACCCTAGTCCTAAAACCACCTCCCCTATTCCCACCGAAGTTAAAGAAGAAGAAGGAGGATGATTACTTCTAGAAGTTCATCAGGGTGTTAAAACAGGTACATATTAACTTGCCCTTATTAATGTCTTACGGGGAATTTCGAAATATTCCAAGTATGTGAAGGAAATTGTGGAAAATAAATGCAAGTTATCTGAGTATGAGACCATAGCACTCACCGAGACTTGCAGCTCCAGGATCCTAAATGGATCCAAACTGCCAACAATTATGAAAGACCCAGGGGAGCTTCACTGTAAAGGTAACAATTGGGGTCGCTTGAATTCAAAAGGTTTATGTGATCTAGGTGCGAGCATTAATCTCATGCCTAGAACTATGTTCAGGAAGTTGGGGATAGGGATCCCAAAACCAACTACCATCGTCTTACAACTAGCGGATCGTTCAGTGGCGAGACCAAATGGGGTGATTGAGGATGTCTTAGTCCAAGTGGGATCACTCATCTTCCCAGTGGACTTTGTCATCTTAGACTTTGAACTGGATGTTGAGGTGCCATTCATTCTTGGTCACCCATTCTTGGCGACAGGCGGAGCACTGTTTGATGTAGCAGCAGGAAAGCTCACCATGAGAGCTCATGATAAGGTGGAAGTTTTTGATGCGTATAAAGCTATGAAGCTCCCTACGGCATATGAGGACTTGGCAGCTATCACCGTGTTAGACACAACAGCTGCAGTAATCCAGGTAGAGATAGCAGACCCACTAACTAGAGTTCTGTTGAACCAAGGGCTAGTGGATGATGCAAAAACAAGGGAAATAGAAAGTGTGTTGAATGATCACAATATCAATATGCTTAAGAGAGCAGCGGAGCCGTTAAACGAAGTGTCAGGGCCTCCCCTTAAATCCTTAGAGGAAGAGGCACCTAAGTTGGAACTGAAGTTGTTGCCATCGCACCTCAAGTATGTATTTCTTGGCAAGACGAAACATTACCTGTAATCTTGTCTATGTTATTGACTGCAGCTCAGGTAGAAGCATTAGTAACGGTGCTAAGGCGAAGGAAGAAATCAATGGGTTGGCGAATGTCAGACATCCACGTCATTAGTCCAGCACGGTGTATGCATAGGATATACATGGAGGAGGTCCATAAGCCAGTGGCCCAACCACAGAGGAGGCTAAACCCAATTATGAAAGAAGTAGTGAAGAAAGAGGTAATCAAGTGGTTGGATGCAGGAATCATCTTTCTGATATCTGACAGCAAATGGGTGAGTCTAGTACAGTGTGTACCCAAGAAGGAAGGAATAACAGTCATCACCAATGATAAAAATGAGTTGATTCTGACCAGAACAGTGATCGGGTGGCGTATCTGCATGGATTACAGGAAATTAAATGATGCCACCTGCAAGGACCACTATCTGGCGCCCTTCATTGATTAGATGTTGGATAGACTGCTGAACAAGAGTACTATTGCTTTCTGGATGGATACTCTAGGTATAACCAAATCACTATCGCCCCCGAAGACCAAGAAAATACTACTTTCACATGCTCGTACGGCACCTATGCCTTCAAGCGCATGCCCTTTGGATTATGCCATGCCCCTGCCACCTTCCAAAGGTGCATGATGGCCATATTCCACGACATGGTGAAAGACATTGTAGAGGTGTTCATGGACGACTTCTCGGTGTTTGGGGAGTCTTTTGAAACATGTTTGCATAATCTAGATAAGGTGTTGGCATGCTGTGAAGAGACTAACCTGGTACTTAACTGGGAGAAGTGTCATTTTCTTGTGAAAGAAGGAATAGTCTTGGGGCATAAGGTGTCGAAGCGCGTTCTAGAAGTAGACAAGGCAAAAATAGAGGCGGTAGAAAGCTGCCACCACCTGTGTCAGTAAATTGAGTCCTAAGCTTTCTGGGTCATGTGGGTTTCTACCGAAGATTCATAAAGGACTTCTCCGAAATTGCCAAGCCTCTGTCCATCCTCCTGGAGAAAGAGGTACCTTTTAACTTTAATACTTCTTGTTTGCAGGCATATAAGCTACTGAAGAGGAAGCTAGTTGAAGCCCCAATACTCACAGCGCCAGATTGGGAGCTCCCGTTCGAGCTCATATGTGATGCTAGTGACAATGCAGTGGGCGCAGTGTTGGGGCAGCACCAAGACAAGGTATTCCACGCCATTTACTATGCTAGCAAAACTCTAGATATAGCACAAGGCAACTACACCGTGACTGAAAAAGAAGTGCTAGCATTGGTATATGCATTCGACAAGTTCAGGGCATATCTAGTGGGAACCAAGGTCATAGTGTTCACCGACCACGCAGCGGTACGGTACTTAATCAACAAGAAAGAGGCAAAGCCCAGGTTAATCTGATGGAGCCTGTTACTCTAAGAGTTTGACATTGAGATAAAGGATCGAAAGGGGTGTGAAAACCAGATTGTGGATCATCTATCCCGCTTGGAGAGTGATGCTCACATAATGGAACAATTGCAGATAAAAGAAGAGTTCCCGGATGAGCAGTTGCTAGCTTTAAAAGTGGAAGAACTACCCTGGTATGCAGATATTGTGAATTACTTGGTAAGTGGAGTATTCCCGCCTGGGGCGACTTATCAACAATGGAAGCATCTGGCTCATGACTCAAAAGCTTACATATGGGATGAGCCTCATCTGTTTAAGCAAGGGTTTGACAGAATGGTGAGAAGATGTGTGCCTGAAGCAGAAATGCGGAAGATCTTAGAGAAGTGTCATGCATCTCTCTATGGAGGCCATCACGGGGGTGAACGAACAACTCACAAAATTCTACAATCCGGGTTCTTCTGGCCAACTTTATTCAGAGATGTCGCACACTTTGTAAGGACATGTGAGGCATGTCAGAAGATTGGCACCATCTCAAAAAGATATGAAATGCCCCTTAACAACATCCTGGAGGTAGAGATCTTTGATGTGTGAGGGATGGATTTCATGGGCCCATTCCCACCCTCATTTGGAAACCACTACATCCTTGTCACAGTGGACTATGTCTTTAAATAGGTGTAAGCGGTGGCACTATCTACTAATGACGCCAAGGTGGTAAGCAAGTTTCTGAGAAAGTAGATTTTTACCAGATTAGGGATTCCAAGGGCCATCCTTAGTGACGGAGGCGCTCATTTCATTAACCAAACTTTGAAGAATCTACTAGCAAAGTATGGAGTGAGACACAAGGTGGCCACGGCATACCATCCATAGACTAGTGGGCGGGTAGAGGTGTCTAACAAGGAGGTGAACCAGATCTTGTAGAAGACCGTGAATACCACAAGGAAGGATTGGTCGATTAAACTTGACGAAGCCTTGTAGGCGTACCAAGCGGCTTACAAAACACCCATAAGCACGTCTCCATATCGGTTAGTGTACGGGAAGGCATGTCACCTCCCAGTGGAACTGGAGCACCAAGCATATTGGGCCATTAAACGGCTAAATCTCGATCCCGAGCTCGCTGGAAAGAAAAGGCTGAAGCAATTGGGTAGAGTTAGATGAGTTCCGATTTCACGCATACGAGAATGCCAAGTTGTACAAAGAGAAGACAAAAAGATGGCATGACCGGCATATCATATTGCAAGCCTTTGAACCAGGTCAGCAGGTACTTCTCTTTAACTCGAGGTTAATATTGTTTCCAGACAAGCTACGATCAAAGTGGAGTGGGCCACACACAGTGGTGAATGTCACACTATACGGAGCTGTGGAGCTTAAAGATGCGACCTCAAACCAAACGTTTTTGATAAATAGGCAACGTGTCAAGCACTACTATAGTGTAGACACGAATAGGAAAGTAGAGTTTATTAATCTGGCCAATGAAGAGTAAGCGATGCTAAGTCGTGTCGACGACGGTAAATCAGGCACAGCGCGGGAGGCGACCCGCGGTAAGGTAAGGTAAGGTAATGTAATATATAAAAAAAAGGTGCAAGGATTTGTTCAGAATTTGCCACAAGTGCCAGTTCGCGACGCAAACGCGTTGCAAAACTGTCGCATATAGTGCACATTATAGTGATGAAATGATCCCCACCAATTTTCGGTAATCCTGTGGTCATTTTTGAATTTTCTTTGCTTGGATTAACTGGTTTGATGTTTTGCAGCATATTGAAGTGTTTGGGAAATTTTTCGGGGCTCGTAGCTCAAAATTCAAAAAATTTTGGGCCCCAAAACAATAACCTTCTGCGATGGTAACGCGTTACAGAGGCATCGCGTACATACCATCATTTGGGACTGTGTTGTATGCAAAAGCACATCATTGATTTTGGCAAATCCTTGGGTTATTCTTGTAGTTTATTTGGCTGAACTAATATGTGTTGATGTTTTGAAGCATAGTCAGGTGTTTGGGAAACTTTTCGGGGCCCGTAGCTAAAAATTCAAAAAAAAAAAATGGGCCTTGAAACAGTGGCTATCCGCGATGTATCGCAAACAGGCTATTCTCTTCGTGACCCAGGTAAGTATAGTACAAGGCATTCTCCGCACCCGCTCCGTGTCGCGCTTGTGTCGCGGACGTGCGTGTTTTATGCCTCGATGTTTGCGTAACCCCACCCCTATATAAACCCCTGCTCCTCTTTTTAGGGTTTCCCACCACGCCCTCAACCCAATTTTTCTGCCCCTTTCCCTCTACTTCCCATATCTTCCCTAACTCCTAAAATTTCAAACATCTCCGCGACGCCCTCTACATCTCACCATCACATCTTGTTATTCTTCAACTCAAGTAAGTGTTCTTCACTCAATCTTTCGTATCTTGGCTTTAAGTGTGCATAATTTGTGCTTCTTAGGACACATTATAGTGTGTGATCAGTTTTGAAGTATCATAATGCCGTGATGAGTTCATATTTTGCATAGGGTAGTGCTAGTTGGTCAGATTTGAGGTTTAATTTTGTGGTGCTCGTATATCTTTGTGAATATTCTTATTGGGTGCAAACCTTAGGCTGCAAAATTTGGGGGAATCTGGCCATAACCGTTGGGGAAGGGCTCTTTTGGGTCAGAGTACCATGATTTGTGGAAATTTTCTAAGTGTGGGGTAGTTTTTTACCCATGATGCTCATAGCCTTGGCCTATAGTGGTATTGTGGTTCATATGTTTGATAGAATGACTTAGATGATCCATTATGCTTGGGAACATTACCACATTGAAGTGTGGGGGGGTTATGCTTGACATCAGTGAAGTTGCGAAGTCTGAGTACCTAAGTCACCTAGTATGGATTGGTCTAAGTGTGGGGTCAGGATAATAGGAGCCTGCACAAGGTCCCATTTTGTTATCATTATGCTGATGAGTATGTCTTGCTGCAAGTTTAAATGGCTTCTAGGGCATGCAGGACAGGTCAATTTAGTGGGGCTGACGCCTTGAGCAACCGAATGCAGACTAGGGACGTCTCGGTAGTACCCAGAGCCCCTATTCATAGAGACCAACAACCCCACTATGGGATCTGAGTAGTTGATAGAGAAGGGCAGTGGTGGTATCGGGCACACAACGAGACCAAGTACTTCCCCAATGTGCCTATTAATGTTGATTCCTTGGTTCTCGAGTTCCCTCATATCTACCAGCGATGCATGGACTACCGCCCGACGTTCCTCTTCAATGATCCATTCCCTTGCAACCTCAGCATGGTCCGAGAATTTTATGCCAACATGAAGAAGGAACCCCGCATACAGGTGTTCATGGTGAGGGGGTGGAGGTCAACATCGCCCCAATTGCCATTAATGGCATACTTGGTACTCTCGATATCCCTTGTGGTGCCTTCATTGACTTGCAGCTGCAGCCCTCATATCGACTCATCTGGCACACTCTCGCAGGGGTGAACTCTACGGATAGGTGGATCAGGCATGCTGGCAGAGGCTACCACTAGAGCTTCTCCTTTGCACACATGAATCGGGAAGCTCGAGTACGGGTGAAAATCGTGATGCACAAATTTTTCCTGGGGCAACATTTCACTACTGTTACACGGGATAGGACCTGCTTGGT
This sequence comes from Solanum rostratum, assembly GCA_029948455.1. Taxonomy (NCBI): domain Eukaryota; kingdom Viridiplantae; phylum Streptophyta; class Magnoliopsida; order Solanales; family Solanaceae; genus Solanum; species Solanum rostratum. The sequence goes on from CM057054.1 coordinate 43,508,387, forward strand.
ATATGCCCTCATGAAGGGCATGGAGCAGAACTTTGGGGCTATCTTAAAGTCCGCAATGAGGAAAGCACGGGTGCACCGAGGCCACAGGTATGGCTTTGGGGGACTTATAACTGAGTTGTGTCAACGTGCAGGTGTCCCCACAGAAGAGTTGGATTGCTGGCCCCACATTGAGGCCCGCCCTATAATCTCACTAACATTAAAGGGCCCGAGGAGGCTACAGGGCCAATCCTCACCACTGCCGAACGCAACCACAAGGATGAGCTAATCGTGGAACGTATGTATGGGTCAGAGATACTACAGCACAGAACGGGCGGTCGCCCGTCTACACAGCAGGAGCTGGATGAAGTTGAAGCCGACTACCCCCTCAACGCCCTTGCTAATATTGTTTTGGGCATCGAGCCTCCATTTGTGGAACCCATTGAGAATGACATCCCCACTGACCCGGAGGATGCAAGGATGGCTTCCGACACAGACGAGGATGACATTGAGCACAAGGTCCCAGTTGCTGTGGGAAGGGAGCTAATCTTACCCGGACCGGAGGAGTGAGAGCATGCTTTATCCACTGCAGGTTTTGTATGATCAGCACTGAAGGCAGTGCTGAGTATAAGTGTGGGTGGAGGTGGAGATAATGGCTATGCAATATATGTTACGGTGTTAATTCAACCTATATGATTAAGACATATTTTTTTTCTTTCTTTCTGTCTCTTATTTATGTTGTGTTCTGTTAAGACAACAGTTTCTCTGTTATTTCTTATTGGGTCTGTAATTAGTAAGTACACATGTGGATGTTTACTTTTTACAAGCATCTTTTTTTTTTAGAGATAAGATTGCTTGTAGACTCAGTGTCTCAATTAGTGTGTCGGTAGTGGTGCAATCAAGCATGGTATGATGGGCGTGTGAATCAAGGAAACTTAATCACTGGGAAGCCTGGGAAGTTAATACTTGATTCTAGCACTTCAGAATGAAATTGTGTAATCAAGGAATCATGCGAATAAGGTAATAGTAAGTCTAGAGTTAACCTTATGAGGGGAGTGTGCCAAGAGTGGTGAGCTTATTTGTTGTGAGTTTGTGTTGCTATAGTTGTTAGAACTTGCCCGGTATGTAGATTGAACTTGGTAGGAGTCGAACTCGAAGGAAAGGATTTAGGCATTTCTTTGGCAGCCTAGTAATTCTTCAGCAGTTTATTTGCCCAATACAAGAACTCCCCAGTTAGCCCTTTGAGCTTTAGCCTTTTTCTTTGGTTAGCCACGTGTCAAGCCGAAACTGCGCATCGGATCTTAACCCGTGTTGAACCTGATTCCTGAGCGTTGTAGCATGATAATTCTAAGGATAGGAGAGCTTAAATGGATACCAAAGGAATAATAGGAAGCAAAATAGATGTATGGCCTGAAACGGTGACGATCCACGACAAGTGTGCGTCGCGGACCCATCACAAATGAAAAAAAGAGCTTTGACAGTGTTAAAACAATGCAAACATGAGCGTAAAGCTTTGAAGGTGTGCGAAAATGTGTAATCTCTGCAGTGGAATGAAGTGTTGAGGCGGGAAGAACTAGAAGTAAGGAGGTCAAAGGAAGGGATGTGAGCTATGAGCGCTTAGGAATCGAGCCATATTACCCATATCCGTAAATGTATCCCACCAGCCCGTAGCCTACATTACATCCACATAAAAGACCTCAGTGATCCTTCAAGCAGATTGCTACTAGGTTATAGTAGTACATTAAGGGCAAGCTTATGAAAACTAGACCCAACACAAGACATTGATTGGGAGAGGGAGAGTTGATGGAGTACCCATTTTTCTTTTGTTCTCTAAGTTCTAATGGGTGTGCATGGGTAAATATTAAGGTGAGTGTATATACTCAAGTAAGGTTAGAAACTAGATAATGATGTTGACTAAATTCCTAGATGATTTCGCGGTGAGGCGTGAAGGTTAGATGAAAGTGATATTGTCAAGATCCAGGAAGGTTTTTGCTTTGGTGCATGTGACCTGGTCATAATATTTTTGGGGGTACATACTGCTTAGTGAAGTCTCATACATGTGTCTTGCATTTTCCCGAGGACGGAAAAAGCTCTAAGTGTCTGGTGGTGATCTTAGGCGTATTTATGCGCCTAACTAGCCAAATATACTCATAAATCGAGCTAAGTCAGAGGGTGAACTTACAACGTGCGGTTGTTTTTAGTAAGATTTTGGTTATTTTGCCAATCTGGGGGTCAAGTGCTCCGTTGGGTTGTATTTTGCAGATTTTGATCAGATGATGTCATTTTGGAGCCATACCCGGAGTGGGAGGACGAACACAGCCCAGAGTTAAGGAGGAAAAGAAGCATAATGTAGCAGAAGTGCTCATGTGCGCGTCGTAGACCTGGGGAAAAACGAGCAAATTGGAAAGGAGAAGAAAAAGGCGCGAAGAATGAAAATGCTGCAAAGTCCACATCGCAGACTAGGGCGAGATAAAGGGCAAATTGGTCCAATCAGCAAATATGCAAATCCTGGTCAAAGCATGCTGGTCCGTCATCGCGGATCGCCAAGACACGAAAGAAGGAAGACACGAAAGAAGGAAGCAAGTTACATGATTCTTTTGAAATCCTATTAATTATTTTGAAAGGGGGACTTTTATTTTATTCGATTTTTGAACGAAACACAAAGGTAGGAAGGTAGAGAACTTTTCCTGGGGCAAGTTTGGTTAATTTTCATCCTTATCTTTTTGAATGTTGGTGATTATTAGTTTAATTTTGATGTGGGAACCAACTATGAGTGGCTAGTTCTCCCATATTCTGGGGTTGTATCCATAGACAATGTTAACTCTTGATTTTCCATGCGTATGATTGGGTTTGGTGATTACTCCTGTGATGCTTTTATCTATACGTCTTAACCTGATCAACTAAGGGGTAAATGAGTTATTCATTCTGAATTCGAGAGATATTTGAATGAATAGAACACAGTAGAATAGGGGGGCGTGTCCAACTAGGTAACTAGATTGGTTCGTGTAAGGGAGACCTGTGACAACTACACTTATACCTCGCTTGGTTCATAATACAAGAAGATAAAATTAAAGCACTTTTGGTGGTCTGTCTATCCCTGCTCAACGATGTAATTAGGCAGTCAATAAAAATAGGCCGACAGAGGCGTGCAACCCTGTTTAAGTAAATTAAACCCTGTGAACTAGTAGTTACAAACTCAAACATATGAGTGATTATTGAGAGATAGTGGCGTCACCAAGGCTACAATCCCTGAATTACTTGTAACTTGATAATTACATTTAAACGAGATCAAATAGTGTATTAAGTCATAGGTTCAGTACTTTTTTATAAATTTCACCTTTATTGCTCGTTGACACCAACTATGCATAATAATTGAGATAAGTACCATCGTTCTTTAAATCCTTTGGGTTTAGTACCCCGGTCCCTTTCTCAGGGCCACTGTATTACTTGGGTTGACCATGTACACTTGCGTGTGCTAAGGAAGCAACACATTATTCGAAGCATCTGTCGATCTTAACAAGGAGAATCATAGTTAATCTTACAAGGATTAGACTCTCACTACTAGGCACAGACAAATCACAATTCACATAATACCTTCTTGTTCTAACTGTGGCAACAACCCATTAGCCAGGCAAATTTCATGCCCGTCAATCTACATGATAATATGCGATGGGAACAGGTTTACAACTACTCAATAAGAAAAAATTAGCCTACCTAGGCACCAAGTTGATTTTATATCATGAAGATCCCGCTTTTGATCTTCGGGCAACAATTCGATGGATGCAAGTCTGAAATCCACAGTCATAGCCCTTTTTGCTAGGGGCGTGCATCGATCAGTTCCGTTCGGTTTTATACATTATCAGTTTGGTTTATCAATTTTTTATTTTTAAATATGCTAACCAATAACAAATCAATATAATAATTTTTATCGATTTTAAGTCCTTAATGGTTCAGTTTTTGATTTATCCGATAAAAATGATAATGAGAATTTGCATTTATAAAAACAGATGGAGTACGAAAGAATAAAGATCAACGACTAAATACTAGAGTGGATAACTAATCACTTAAGTACGATAAAGATTAAAATAGATAAAGTACTACTATAGTGTCCCATTTACTATTAAATTACTAATATTTACTATTTACAAAGGGTTAAAATAGTGAATTATTATAATCATATTGGGCTATCGGTTCACCCAATAACCCAATAATAAAAATCAATATCAAATCGATAACCCAATAATTTTTTTTCAAAACCATTAAAAATCCAATAACCCAATAACAATAAACCAATAACGTTTTTATCGGTTCGATTTTGTCGGTCGGTTCAGTTTTGCACACTCCTACTTTTTGCTCTAAAAAATCCCTTCTCTATCTTCTTCCTAAGCCTAGAGCAGTCTTTTAAGGATTTCTACAGTGATCTTTGTCTATTTTAGCTATTCCAGGAAAAAAGAAGAAAAATAAAGATTCGCATCTTTTAAATCCGACCCATCGATCCCGCCATGACAGGTTCATCCTGCCATGGAGGCATTGTTGTGGTGGGTATATTTCTACTATAGCGGGGTGATACCTATCCAGGAGAAATTTTGAATCATAAGATTTTGTCTCACCTTAGTAACGATTGGTCAAGTCGTTATAGCTTAACTTATTTCATGCGTTGGATTAATAAATTTGGTTAATTCAATGAACGTTTATAAGTTTCTCAAAAAGGCACATCATAAATCTCGATATTAAAACATTGATTCCATCAACTAACTTATTATTTCACAAATATATATTATTATCATTCAATCTACCAGCCATATTGACCCTTCTTAGAGTCAATATCAAGATTGTTACAAGTACATTTAACATTTTAGAGAATATATTTTTATTAGTTAGTGTAAAATAATTATCTCTATCCAGTCTCGTTCAATACATACAAAATGCATTAGTATAAAAAGTTGGAACTATACAATTTTCATAATTAAGATAAATTATATATAATCTTGTGCTACAATCCTACTGATAGCTTGTCCAATTTCCATCGTAGATTGTGAATAAAAAAACTTTATACTCGTAAGAATTGATAATTTAATCCTCTTCATATAAGTTAAAACTTTGGACATTAAATCTTCTATATAAGTAAACATACACATAAACGGATATATAATTTAGAAATCTTTTATTAAAACTTGAATAAACAATTATTCTATAGTAAATAATATATCTTAACTCATGGTTAATAGTATATATATTTCATGATTAATAGTATATATTCCAACAATCTCCGTTTAGACTTTTAACCATCACAATTGTTATAATACACTATACGTAAATATATGGTTGGTAGAATATACCTTAACAATCTCTAACTTAGATATTTAATTTTAAAAATTGTTAGAATACTATATCTAAACCGATGATTATTAAAATATACCTTAACAATAACAACTTTAAAATCCTTATCATGTTATAACAACTTTAATATTTAATTTGTGAGTATTTCCGTTTGAGTGTAACGACTTAATTCCAGTTTTTCATATATTGATGAAAGAGTCTATAATGATACCGTTCTGTGAAATTTTTGTGGTCGTAATTGGGTGGACTTCACCATTTATTTTTCGTCCAAATTTTTTATATTACGATAGCGTAATAGTTATGTCAATATTTCTTATTTATTTCACTGTTTTCTAAATCAATAATAGTTACAAGTAAAAAATAACTGCCTCAAATTAGGTAATTAGTATGATAAATAAGAATTGTTGGAGTGATTATTATTCCATCACAATAACTCATGTTGGAATTTGATTTGAATGAGATTTTAATAGTGAAATTGTATCCACCGTGGATGAACAACCAAAATTTTGTATTTTAATTGTTCGATGGATTGAGTGGATCAGATTAAGAGAGTTTAAATGAGTTTGCAGATTTATTTGAAATTAGTGTTATATAGATGTCACATAGAACATTTTAGGTGGGTCATCAGAATTGCACAAGGAGTAAATATGATTTGATTTTTTTGTAGAATATAAGGGTCAATATGACCCTAAAAATTAGATGAAAAAGAAAGATATATTTATAACATGAGGATTGAATGACGAAGAGGTAGATATAGTCTTATTTTAAGGGTACAAGAAAAAAAAATTACCCTAATATTAAATGAAAATGAAAATGAAAATACATTGAAAAAGTATAATAAAAGACAAATATGACTTATTTATGAAAGTACAAGATCAAATTTGATCCATTCTCATTACAAATAAATATAGTATTTTTTTAGGAAAAATACATAAATTTCTTTTCAAACGTAACAATCAAATTCATTTCAGTACTTTAACTTTACGAACAATTATCTAGCCCCCTAATTTCATTTGGAGTGAGATAAATATCACAGCATTTCAAATATTTATTAACGTGTAAATTTATTTATTTTTCAAAAAAAAGGTCCCACTAATATATATTATATAATTAATTTTAAAAAATATATCTTACCCCACCTCCTTTCCATCTTCTCCAAAACCCTCCACCCCCTTTTTTCTTCTCCAAACCCACACTCCCTTCCACCCCCCCCCCCCCCCCCCCGTTCTCCTCTTTCCAATCACACAACCCACCCATTCTCCTTTTGGAATTCCCTAATCCCATTTCATTTTTATATCAATCATCTTCTCTTTTTTTTTTTTTTAGATAAATTAAAGAGAGTAAAATCATTGATGAAAATTGGGCAAAATCAATAAACTTTACTCTATTGAAATTGAGATTTTCGTCAAAATAAAATAATCACATTAATATATTTTATGATTTTAGAAATTAATTAGTGTCCATTTTGATGAAAATGAAAGGATTTGAGGTTAAAATTCATGAAAATATTTCATATGGCACATTTCAAATTTCAAAATTAAAACATTTTTATCTATGATTATAAACATTATCATATATTTTTAAATATTTTGAGTTGTCAGCCTCTCATTGTGACTGGTAGTATTTTTTAAATAATTTTATAAATACATAAATTTTATTTCAAAACTTAAAATTTTATGGTTAAATTTAAATTATTTGAATTCCCGAAATCCAAACTGTACAATAAAAATTGGACAAAAAAAGTAATACTCTCTCTATTTTTTTTAGTTGTCATAATTTTTCATTTTGAAAGTGAATCAATATAAACTTTCTTTTTCATCATATTAATATAAAAAAATTATAATTTATATTATCATTCATTAATTTTTAAATATATGAAGCTTCAATTTAAAATATATGATAATTAAAAATTAATCAAAACAACCAGAAGAGAAGGAATAAAAAATAGGACATGATTTAAATGAGAGATTATTAGATTAATTCAAAGTTGTAGGTTTCCACTTTCCGTGGACCCAATTCATAGCTGAACTTCAATTTACGACCATAAAAATGTATAGTAATTTAATGGGTCTTATCCTACACCCACATTTGTCTTAATTATTAAGAAAAAAAGGGAATAGCTGTGGAGCGAATAAATGTGAAATTAGCCATCTGTTTTAACGTCTGAAAAGTCACACCATTACCGCTAAAGGAATTGAAACTAATTCCAATTCACTTTGTTATGTTATCGCATAATTATAATATTTGATTATATGTATTAAATTTTAAATAAAAATTAATTATTTAAAATTTATTAGAAAAATATAATATTTATAAATAATATTTAATTAAACATTTAAGATACATATTGTCTTTTAAAAATATATTAATTAGTAAACATATAATTTTTAATTGATATAAATAAAAGAAATTAATTTATATTTTTTAAATTAGTATATTTTAATTAAATTAATCATAAAAACTAAAAATACAAGATTTATATGAAAAATCATGAAATGCATGTTGACGAAAATATTAGTATTATAGATATTAATGTCGTAGTAAAATTATTGAAACATTTGATGAAAAAATAATCTATTAAAAAAATAAATGGCTTGTAACATGAAACTTCAAGTAAATATTACTAAACCAATTAAACTAAAAGTATACCCCCCTCCATTTCAAAAGAAATAAGCTAGTTTAACTTGGCATGGAGTTTGAGAAAAGAAAGAAGACTTTTTAATCTTATGGTTCTAAAGTAAAATTATGTTAAATGTACCAAAATGTCCTTTAATCTTATGCCCTTAAACATGTCACGTGAAAAATTGAAATTAAAGTTTTGTCAAAAAAAGAAATGAGTCATTCTTTTTAAATAGACATAAAAAGTAGGTAATTCTTTTTTAAACGTATGGAGTAATATAAGTCTTAAATTCAAAATAAATAATTTAACATAATATTGTTATGTCAAATTTCAGTACATAAATATGATTCAAAAGATGAAAAAACGTATATGAATAATTTATTTTACGTAAGTGAATAATTTATTTCAACAATAAATTCAATTTTAATTTAAATACTAGAATACTAATAAAACCACCCAATGAAAAAAATGAATATAGAATAAGTAAATATAAAATAAAATAAAAATCGCGTGGAATCACAGGAATTAAAGGTTGAGAATCGATAGGAAATGAAAAAGAATATATCTTAAAGTATTAAAATAATAAAAATATAATTTTTTGAAATCATAGAAATAAAAAAATAAATAAAAAAAGTTATTAAAACATTATCAACTCGTAATTATACCATATAATTTTACAGCCCCCACCACCCTCACACCTATAAAGTGGAGAGTGTAATTACACTCAATCAATTACACATAATTATCTATTATCGAAGTAATTATATGGCTAATCAAACAATATAATTATATCTAATTACATCAAATTTACTTACGAGAATAACTTTCTAAATAGACCTTAATTAAGAAAGAAACTATCTCATTCACTCATCATATTTTTTTATGATGCTTGATTTCATATATTGAAAAGAACAAATGATGATAATTAAAAGTAATATAATTATTAAAATAATAATTATTATCCAACACCGACATTTGTATTAGTTATTAAGAAAAAAAAGGGAATTGTTGATGACTAAATGAATGTGAAATCAGCCATCTGTTTCAACGTTAATTGTTTAAAATTATTAAAACATTTGAAATATCAAATAAATACTATTGAGTAAACATTTAAAATATCATGCTAAAATAATTAAAGCATTTGATGAAAAGATAATTTATCAAATTTAATTAAAAAAATAAATAGTTTGTAATATGAAATGTCAAATAAATATTAATAAAATAAATGAAACTAAGAATATATTTTCTTCGTTTAAAAAAGACTGACCTAATTAGACTTGGGACAATGACCATCTAATATTTGTAATAGCTTAGAACTTTCCCTCCCCTCGAACAGGCAAGAATTATCACTCCTTGTAATGATGCATATTATTAATTAATATAATTATTTCTTGTTCTATAAAAAAAAATCGTACTATTGTTATGTTAAATTTCAATACATAAGTATGATTCAAAAGATAAAAAACATAAGTGAATGATTTTATTTAACAATGAATTCAATTTTAATTTGAATACTACAATACTAATAAAATCATGCTAATGAAAAAAATGAAAGTAGAATAAATAAATATAAAATTAAATAAAAATCACATGAAATCACAAAAATTAAAGATTAAGAATCAGAATGAAATGAAAAATAAATATTATAAAGTATATTTTAAAAATATTAAACTAAGAAAAATAAAAAGAATTTTAAATAATAGAAATAAAAAGTTAATTAAAACAAAAATATAATAGAAATAAAAGAAAGAAATCAAAAAAATAATCAACTTGTAATTATATCATGTAATTTTACAATTTCCTTCCCCACTCAATGAATTGGAGAATATAATTACACTCTGCCAATTACACCAAATTATATGATACCCAAATAATTATATGAGCAATCCAATAGTTCAAACAATATAATTATACTCAATTACGAAAATAACTTTCCAAATAGACCTTTAATTAAAAAAGAAGTTATTTCATTTATTCATCATATTCTTTGATGATGCTTGATTTCATGTATTGAAAAGAATAAATGATAATACATATATTTTCTTCAGCTGACCTATATGAGAGATGATTGATCTTCTTAAGAAATTAACAATAATAATATATTTAATTTAATTTTACTCGTTAAATTTATAAAGATATAATGAATGTAAATTTTATTTTAAAAAATAATTAAGAAGTTATTTTCAATAGACTCTCAATTGATAAAAATAAAGCAAAGCAATCGAAAAAAAATTACGAAAGCAAAAAGCTTAAATAAATTATATAAAGTATAATAAAATGATTTGAAAAAAAACATTTACTAAGATAAAATAATATGATAATCAAAATATAAAAAATAACAAATAACAACGGAAAAAGAAGTAACAAGAAAAATTTACTTATGAAAAACAAAAGTGAAAATCGATATCTTCTTTATTATGTGCAAATTATTTATATTAAATTAAATGTAAAATGTAAAAAGATCACATAATATGAACGTGAAGTATCAAAACGTGTTGCGCCTTCAAATTCTCGAGTTTCTTAACTCGTAAGCAACACCTACATTTTTTAATTTTTTTCATTATCAGTACCGCATAAATTGACATAGAAAATATAAAAAATTATTATTTTAAAATTAAAAATTATAATAAAAAATATTATAAATTTATAATACTTAATAACTTAAAATTATAGAAATAACTTAATTAGCTCTCCAAATTTTATTTATGTCACATAAAAAGTAACATAAATAGCATAAAAAATTTTATAAATAACAACATTTAATAACTTCAATGTCATAAATATATAATAAATCTAGTTGACTCTTCAAATATGCATAATCTAATGATACTTTATTATAAATTAATCTAATGATACTTTATTATAAATTACTCTCGTTGTTTCTTTTTAGTTAGTCATATTTACTGAAAATATTTATTTCAATAATTATTAATTTAAATAATCAACAAAGAATTATTTTTTTAATTTTATTTTTAGTATTAATTATTTTAAAAGCTAAGACGCGTGTAAATAAATAAAAATTAAAGATGGAAGAATTTGGAGAGTTGAATGGCCCCATCACATTTAATGGCATTTCAACTTAGGATATTGTTTGTAATTTAACAGAAAATGTGAGTTACTGATGAGGTATGAATTGCTAAATAGAGAAGACAGCCCTCTTAAGCAACCTAATTTTGTAAAATGTTTCTAAAATTATAATGCTCTCGAATGTTCCATCCAGTGACCAAAAATTAGGGGTGGGTGTTGGATTTTAGCAAATTCTGATTCGATTTTTCAGTTTTCGATTTGAAAAGTATGCATTATATATTGAATTGAATTAATTCGATTTGGTTCATTTTTTTTCAAGTTCAGTTTGGTTTTTTCAGTGTTTTTCAATTAGTTTTTCGGTGTGAACTAAGAAAAGATAAAATGAGGAAAAAAATTAAAATATAAAACACTTAAAAACTTAAAATCATGTTAAGCGATGATATGGTCCCCATGATACTTATTTTGCTTAAAAATTATATTTATCTTTATCAAGAATTTGTACCTCCAACTATTGTTTGAGGAAAACAAGCACGAAGATGAATTCCTTCACATGGCATAAAAAGACAAAAATATGTTTAAATTTCTCTTGGAAAATAATATTAAGTTAACTATATGAAATAAGCCAATTCATTTTGGGACCTTGCATATCCACTCTTTTTCCTATTCAAAGTCAGCTCCTTGGCTCTGTGTTTTCACATTGAGAATAATTTGCGGATGAAGAGATGTCAAAGGAGCTTCTTACTTCCCAAACTATATATAAACGTTGGTTTATCAAGAATACGCAAGAAAAGCACTTCGAATTGTTGATTAATCGTCAGAGATGGCTTAGAACATAGTTTATTACCTAATAGATCTTTCCGTTCTAATACTCCATCCGAGAGTTATCAGTATTTATCAAATCTATTCCTATCTAACGGAATGTTATTGGATCAAAAGACAAAGACATTGTTGAGAAAAAGATGGTTTTTCCGGGATGAAATGAAAATTTCATTCATGTAACAGAAGAAAGATTTCCCATTCTTTAGCTGGAAAGATATGAATTACAAATTTGTTGCTACTTTGACTTATTTCATGAATGATTTAATTGCTAATTGATTTATATGTACACATAATTTTATTTTTTTGGGGTCTAATATATATATATATAATTTTTTTAAAAATAAAATTTTAAAATAAAAGTTCAGTTCTTCGGTGCACTGAAGTTTCGAGACCCCTATACCGAACACCGAACTGAGAAATCAAATTAGTTCGGTTCAATTCAATTTTTCGGTATTTATACCCATCCCTATTAAAAATCAACATGTTCACATTTGGGAATTCCAAATTGAACGAAATTAATAACCCAAATAAAAAAAATCAATTTATCAATCGTTAGTTATTGATTAGCGATTTTGATAATAGTTTTAAATTTATTTTATACCATATTATCATTCTTTAGTTTGAGGTTTTTTCTTGATGGATTAATCGATGATTCGATTGTAAATTAGTAAATTATATTTAGAGTTTAGTTATATGCTTTTTATATCCGGTATATAACTAGTAAATTATATTCGGTTATAAAATTCTTGATTTAGAATTTAATTTCATATTTTTATTTTTGACTATTTCAAACTTTCAATTATTCTACAAAGTATCAGCGGGGACATTGATGATGGTGTTCATACATCGCATTGGGGTAGCATGAATGAAATAGAGGCTTGCCTTTAGAGTATTATGTGATTAGAAGGTACCATCTCAACTTAAATGTAAGTTTTACAGAATGGTGGTTAGATCATCTTTTTTTACATGAGATGGAGTGTTGGACAATCAAATATTCACATATTCAGAAGATGCATGTTATGGAGATGAGTATATTGAGATGGATGTTTGGACATACTATGAGTGACAAGATTCAGAATGAGGTTATTCGAGAGAAGGTAGGAGTGGCATCTGTGGCATACAAGATGAGAGAAGTGAGATTGAGATAGTTTGTCCATGTACAGGGGAGGTTTATCGATGCCCCAGATGTTGGTTTTAGGGGTTTCATGGAGGGGCAGGGGTAGATAAAACAAAAATATCAGGGAGAAGTGATTAGATAGGATATGACACAACCTCATATCACCGAAAACACGACCTAAAGTAGAAGGATTAATAGGGGTAGAATATTGTCTTGCTTTGTGACGATTTTAAAATTTCTCATAAGATTAGTCGTGCTAATATCACTGTGTTGTTATTCTTCGATTATTCTGATACTTCTATTTTTTTTTCTTTTAGAATTGACATTGTTCTTTGTTTTAATCGTCATTCTATATCTAGTATTTTTTTTTTACTTGGGGTGTGTATATTTGAGCCTAGAGTCTTTCAAGAATAGTTTCTCTATCTTCATGAGGTAGTAATAAAGTATGTGTACACTCTACCCTCCCCAACCCTATTTTATGGAATCTTACTGGGTATATTGTTGTTATTACTGTTACAAGGTGTCAATACTTAATATTTGCTTTTAAGCAAGATGCAACCTTTCAACTCATTTACATGATTCTTTTGATTTAGCTCTTTGTTTCTAAGTGATTTTAATGATTTTATTTTGTCAAATTTGAATAATTAAACCGACAACGATCAAAAACTCATAAATCAAAATCTTAGTAGCTCTATTACAACTTATTGTATGTATAAATTAATAGCCGATAAATCAAAATGATAAACTTAAAATCGAAGCAAATCAACTGATGCCGTAAAAAAAAAAACCTTTCTAATACATAGGAAAACCAAAAAAGAGAACTACTCCATTAGTTTTGTATTTGAAGTGTCCATTTCTCATCCCAACATATTATAAATTTTTTATTAAAAAAATATTCCTCCTTGTCATTCTTATTATTTGTCCTCACTAGTCTTGAAGTTGACTACAACACATGGTATCCCTGGTTCATATATCATACCATATAAATAAGGGAGTTTGGTAAAGGAGCAGAGGTGCAGAAGCTGTGGGTTTAGCTCATTCACCGCCCTCCCTATTTTCACCTTATATTCCCACTATCAATATTCCATTATCCATATTCCAATTCAAACCATATACTATTAATTATAACAATACAAAAGAGAAAACAACAAAGGAAAAGCTTACTGATCTTCGCCGGCGTATCTCCGGCACCGGAAACGGTCCGGAAGAGAAGATATTTGTTTTGATTAACAAGATCTTCAATTCCCTCTGCCTGAAACCACGATGATTCAAACCCTACGTTTTTACCTCTCTGAACATCCATCTATCGTCGGATTCCGATGGACTGATAGCCAATCATGGGGCAACACCTGGGTTTTTCTGTTCATCTCCATATTGGCATACATAATTTTGTCGGTCTTCCTCCATCTTTTCCTTCTCCTCCTCTTTCGTCACCGTCGTCCTCTTCCTCTCGGTCCAATCCCGGCCGTTCACTCCCTTTCCATGGCGTTAATCTCCTTCACCATATTCGCCGGAATCCTCCTCTCCGCCGCCGCAGAGATCCGTGAAACCCGTTGGTTCTGGCGAAGGTACAGAACGACGCCGTTTCAATGGCTCCTGTGTTTCCCTTTGGGTACACGTCCTTCGGGTCGGGTTTTCTTCTGGTCATACATTTTCTACCTCTCTCGTTTCCTTCACACTTTCCGCACCTTTTTCACAATCATACGTCGTCGTAAACTCTCCTTCTATCAACTCTTCAACCACTCAATTCTCATATTCATGTCATTTTTATGGCTTGAATTCTCGCAATCCTTTCAAGTTCTTGCTATAATTTTGACAACATCAATATACTCTGTGGTTTATGGCTACAGATTTTGGACTGCTGTTGGATTACCCAGCAAGTGTTTTCACTTTGTGAATCACTGTCAAATTGTGTTGTTGGGTTGTAATGTGATTTGCCATGTTGGAGTACTTTTGCTGCATTTCTTAAGAGGTGGATGTAATGGAATTGGGGCTTGGGTTCTCAATTCAGTACTCAATGGTGCTATTCTCTTCTTCTTCCTTAATTTTTATGTCAAATTGCATTTAGAGAAGAGAAAAATTGGGGCTGGTAAAGAGACTCAAACTTTGGTGGACTCTGTCAAAGACAAGGATAATTGAGGTCTGGTCTGCTTTGTTATCATATCTAATCATATTTTTGAAGATAGCTGTTATATATACACACACTTAGTACTAGTAATATTCTTCCAGGCTTCTCATATATATCCTTTGAAGTTTTGTACATGGCAATGTATAAATTGTGTACTTCTGAATAAGGATACCTGTTTACAACTATATATATATATATATTTACAACTTACTTATATGATGTTTTTTAGAAGTAAATAATAGTTCTTGCTTTTTAAAGCTGTCTTTTGTTCAATTTTCTGGTATTTCAAACATGTGAAATGCTTTAATGCATGTTTGTCTTGTACATCAACAAGATCAAGTTGACAAAGATTAATCTATTTGTATGATTGATGAAAGACAAAAGCCCTTTCATTATTATGTATGAAAGGGATATTTTAGTGGTATGGATAAGGTTGAGGCATACTTCTCATGGTTTTATCAGTAGATGAGTTTTTTTGTGTTCCTCGTGCTGCTAATTTCGACTAAAAGATAGGTTGGATATACCATGGCTCTAAAATTTTATTTAAACACTCCAACAGTTAATTATTTGTGACATGAAAAGTTTGAGTTTTATGCAAGTTAGAATGAGCAGCCAATCATGGAAGTGATAAGAGTATTACTATAGTGTTTCATGACATAAAGGAAAAAGGGGCCTGACTTGTTCAATTTACTAGTTATTGGTCCTTTTAATCATGTTGACCTCAAAATATGGCTGTGACTTTCTACTTTGTTACTCAAAGAGTAGGTTGATGGATTGTTTTTTTCATTCCATGTGTGTGATGCTTACGTTGAAGTTCGATTATATTTGAATTTATGTCGTACAAAGTCTCATTTGGAGGGAAGCACTCCCTATCAAAGATTTTTCAATTTTCAAAATTCAAATCAGAAATCCTTATTTAAGGGAGGAAGTACCTCATAAACGATGGTGGTGATTGTTGGATTCTGTTGTAAAGGACAAATTAATAAGTAACTTGTTCATGTTAGAAATATCTTTTTTTTAATACAATAAAATAAATAATTATTTTAAAAAATTGAGATATTTGACTGAGCTTCTAAAAAAAAAAACTTTTAAAAGTGATTTTGAAAAACACTTCTTAAAAGCTGCGGCCAGGTAGTTTCACAAGACCTATAGTCTATTATTCTCATGGGATTTTTGATGAATAATGCCCCTTATGTTGCTTATTAAATGCTTCTTATATTATGAGCGTGTCTAACATTGCTATTAAAAATGGTTTATTTCTAGTAATTTTTCCGTTTCATTAAATGCGATATCTTTTATTAAGGAAAAAAGAAAGATATTTGTGTGAATATAAATAATTTTATAAAGGGTAAAAAAGAATTTTAAAGGTAAATTGTTTTCAATTAGAGTAAGATGATATTTTTTTCGATACGAACTAAAAAAGAAAAAGTGTCACATAAAATGAGACAGATAGAATACTTTTCTTAAAATAATTTTTTAGAAAAATCCTTTTGGAAAAAATTGCATTTGTCTAATTCATTTGAAAAGTGTGTTTAATAAGTAGATTGGATTTGTCAAACTTTTTGAAAAAAGTTGTTTTATGAGTCAAATTACAAGTAGTATCAACTTGTAATATGAAAATTATTTTGCGTAGCATAAGGTGTATGCAAAGTGGTTAAGACACATTTTGTTTTAAGAGTTTTATGTAAGTTGAGATGAGCCGCCAATAAGGGAAGTGATGAGTATTATTTAATCATATGACGAAAAAATAAAAAGGAGCCTGACTTTGTCAATTTGCGTAGCCCTTTTATTGGTGGTACCCAAGTACGTTGACCTAATAAAATTGGCTATGACTTTGTACATTGTTGTTCAATCGCTGGATTTTATTGTACAAGGACAAGTTAGTAGCTTTTTGCCCCAAAAATATCTGGGGTTTTTTCCCTCAAAAAAGTAACATATAATTACTTTAAAAAATTGAGGTATTTGATAAGCTTCTAGAAAAAAATATATTGTTTTGAATAGTAATAAAAGTTGTTCTTTAGAAACCACTTTTTAACTCTAAGGGGCCGTTTGATAGGATGTATAAGGATAAGGATATTAGATAATGTTATGTTTGGTTAGATTTTTGGACCATGTATAACTAATTCATGGTATTAGTTAATAACACATACATGGTATTAGCTAATACCTCCCATTTGGTGGTATTAGCTAATACATTGGATTAATACCATGGAATTAAATATACAAAGACAAAAATATCCCTCAAATTCTTTTACATATTTTTGTTTTCTTGATTTTGCATTTTATATTTGTAGTTTTGTACTAGTAAATTTATTTAAATAAAAGCTTATAAAAATTTTATTTATTTGAGGGTTCATATTTTCATAATATAAAAATAAGTAAATTTACAATGTCAAATTCTTAAATTTTATTTATCTGTTTCATATTTACATAATTCACGAAAAAATATTTTGACATGTCAATTTTTTTTTAAAACTAATTCTAGTTGAGTGATTTTATTGATACAATATAAAGTCAATGATGTTAAATATATTCTCAAAGTTGAATGACCTCGTAAGATATAAACACTATATTAAAATTATAACTTTTTATGTGTAAATATAGATTGTCTATTTTACAATTGTTTACCATCTTTTCTATTTTAATAATAGATGGTCTATCTTTATTAAATTAAAGATTGACATTTTATTAGTGATGAATTTATTAAAATTATAATTATTTATTCTCAAATAATTCAAATGAGAAAATAATAAACATAATGACAAATTATTATTTTCCTAACTAGTTACAAGTCATAAAAAAATAATCTACTTTGATCTATTACATGAAATAGAAAATCTCATAAAAGTTCAAGGGCATAATTGGAAAGAAACATTTTATAGAATTTTAAACCAAGCACAAAATTAAATGGAAAACACTAAACCATACATGGGATGAAAAATAATCTCAGCATTACTAATCCCTGCATAATTAATCTCTGCATTACTAGTCCATGCATTACTAATCCCTCTATTATTCATTTTTGTACCAAACGACTCCTAAAAGGGCCTCTCCTACTCTCTTAATTTTGCTCTTTAAATATAGAGAATTTTTATATTTAAACATAATTAACTTTAATTCAATATATTTTACTCTTTAAAAATGAATTTTTCTCTCTTCTCAATATTATATTATTATTTATATATTTTTATTTACTATGAAGGTCTGGGAGAGAGTGGTGGAGATGAGGGTGAAAAAGGTAGTGTTTATTTTGGAGAATCAGCGTGGATTTATGCCGGAATGGTCGACTACTAAAGCAATTCACCTTGTTCAGAGATTAGTAAAGAAATTAGGGAAACAAAGAAGGACCTTCATATGGTGTTCATTGATCTCGAGAAGGCCTATGGCAAAGTGTCAAGGGATGTCCTATAGAGGTGCCTAGAGGTCAAAGGTATCCCAATGACATATATCAGCGCGATTAAGGACATGTATGACGGAGCCAAAACTCGAGTAAGAACGGTGAGAAGAGACTCTGAATATTTTCCCGTTGAGATGGAACTCCATCAAGGATCTGTGTTGAGCCCTTTCCTGTTTGCCCTAGTGATGGATGAGCTGACGCGATCTATTCAGGAGGAGGTTCCATGGTGTATACTATTTACAAATGACATAGTATTGATTGATGAGACTCAGACTAAAGTTAATGATAGGTTGGAGGCGTGGAGACACGTCCTGGAGTCTAAAAGATTCAAACTGAGCAAGACCAAAACAGAATACTTAGAGTGCAAATTCAGTGTCGCAAGGGATGAAGCAGACATTGATGTGAGGCTAGCCACTTAACCTATCCCCAAGAGGGAAAACTTTAAGTACCTAGGGTCCATCATTCAGAGTAGTGGCGATATCGATGATGATGTCATACATCGTATTGGGGCAACATGGTCTAAATAGAGGCTTGCTTCTAGAATATTGTGTGACAAGAAAAAACCATCTAAACTCAAAGGTAAGTTTTACAGAATAGTGGTTAGACCATCTTTGCTGTATGGGGTGGAGTGTTGGCCAATAAAAAATGCACATGTTCAGAAGATGCACGTCACAGAGATGATGATGCTGAGATGAATGTGTGGGCACACAAGGAGTGATAAGATTAGGAATGAGACCATTCGGAAGAAGCTAGAGGTGGCCCCAATGGCTAACAAGATGAGGGAAGCGAGACTGCGATGGTTTGGACATGTGCAGAGAAGAAGTACCAATGCTCCTGTAAGGAGGTGCGAGAGGTTGGATTTAGGAGTTACTAGGAGAAGTAGAGGTAGACCGAAGAAGTATTGGGAGAGGTGATTAGACAGGATATGATGAGACTTGATCTCACCGAGGACATGACCTTAGATAGGAAGGAGTGGAGGTCGCGAATTAGAGTAGAAGGTTAATAGGTTAGCAGGGTTAGGCTGATGTCTAGCCGTGGGGTAGTAAGGCAATAGGTTTTGTCGAGTCCGTATATCATGTGGTGTCTTTATCTGTATCATATGTGCTAAATTTATTGTATTTACATATTATCAGGTGCTTTTCATTAATAGTCTCTCTTCCTATGCATTTCTTTTCCTTTCTATTTCGTCGTATCTAGTATTCTGCTTATGAGTTGTTGAGACGAGGGTTCCCAGGAAACAACCTCTCTACTTCTATGAGGTAGTGGTAAGGTTTACATACATTCTACTCTCCCCAGACCCCACTTGTGGAATTCTACTGGGTATGTTATTGTTGCTGTATATATTTTTATTTTTTATTTATAATATAAATCATTTTTTCAAATAATTACCATACATAACCTTCATGTAATATAAAATTTATTTTTTTCAAATAATTTATTTAATATAAAATTATAGTTTATTCCAAATTTTTGAATGACATAAATTGTAAGATATTAATAATTAAACTAAAATTTTAACAAATCAAAAATATATATTACTTTCTTGTAATATTATTCTTATCATAAAATAACTGCACAAGATATTAATAATTAATTTAATTTTTTAAATATAATTAATAAGACTTATTTAATACAAGAAACCTCTAATAAAATACAATTAAATTTATCTAAAAAGAATAGTGAAATATAAATTGTACATTAAATATTTAAAGATTACAAACATAGAAAGTATGAGCGTTACGGATATTTTTAGTAGGTGTTTGGTCATATATTCTAAATATTTTTTAATTTTATTTATAATTTATGAATTTGGTGTTGAAGATGAATTGTTTTATTATATTTTTGTAAAAGATATTTAAGACGATATTTATTTTTGAATGTACTTAAATATAACTTTAAAAGTGAAATATGAGATAAAAAATACATTATAAGATGTTATTCGAATTTGAAATAAAACTTCAAATGACTGAGGTGGAGAGCTCATTCTCTATTTTACTTCCAAATATAAAGAATAAAGAGTAAAATAAAAAGTGGTCGGAGATGTCGTAAAGTATAGGTTTTACTCAAACATTAACAAAAATGCATTTTGTAAATTAATTAACCAAATGTGAAATAATAGTCTCCAAAACTATTTTTCCTTTGGAAAAACATTCCAGAAAGAAAGAAAATTTAAATAAAAATCCGATAACAAGTTATAAAGGTTTCTTCGAAGATTGAATTCTGTCCTAATATTTGTCAGTGTTAGTCACACAAAAATCATGAAAGTTCAAGATTTAAATTTCAATAAAACTATTATTTTTTAAAATATTCATATTAGAAAAATTCGAATGACATAAGAATATCTTGGAAGTAGAGAAACATTTATTTCTGGACTGACCAAGATGGCATAGCTTTTCCGCGGCAAGGTAGTTTCAGAATATTTTATATAATTTAATTTATAAAATAATGTACATATATTAAAAAAATTAATGACATAATTTAGATTATTTTATTATTATTTTTCAAATTCATAAATATAATTTTACAAATAGTATTAATTATCTCCTAGAAAATATAAAAACTTCATTAAATGAAATTATAAATATAAAAAGAGTTCAAATATTTATTTTAAATGTTGAACAATTCAACTATTTTAAATAATGAATAAACCTCAAAAAAATAAGTTAATATAGAATAAAGGGAGTACCAAATACTCACTCTGTTTAAATTTAGTTGCCAAATATTTTTTAATTTAATTTTTATTTTTACTTATCATTTTTAACAAATCAAGGTAGGATAATGTTTTTTCTTATCGTAAACAAATCAAAGGGTTTCATATCTAATATTTTCTGCTTTTGGAGATGATATTTTTGAGATGAGGGTCTTTTGGAAACCACCTCTCTATTTCTATGAGGTAATTGTAAGATCAGCATACATTTTACCCTCTCCAAACTCCACTTGGTATATTGTTGTTGTTATTGTATTATATTCTCAATTTATTATCATTGAGTTTATAGCTTTGAAAAATATAGTAAGTAAATATGTTTGAGACCATATCAATCAATAAAAATAAAATAATAAACTCACTATACAAATAATTATTTTTAATAAGTGTGTCAAGTCAAAATTAATTAACCAAATTCCAAGGGAGGAATTACCAATAGTCTATTATAGAAGAGGAATTTTCATAAACAACAAACTAGTGAAACATAATAGGCTAAAATAGCCAATTTTTCTAAAATTACGTTTTCTAACTTTGGTCATGCCAAATCATATGTATAAATCTGTATTTTTTGTAATGTATAAAAAAAACCTTTAAATCCCTGATGATTAAATTAGAGACTTTTCAGCTGTTAATTATGGAAAGGTTCCATAAATGAAGAAAGTCAATAACAAATAGAATTTCTTTCATAATGTGACTCGTTTGTCCAAAAAAAAAAGCGGTTCCACTGTAGTTTCTTATGGAGTAATTTTCAAACGGGAAAACAAATTTTCTCGTTTGTCCAAAAAAAAAAGAGGTTCCATTGTAGTTTCTTATGGAGTAATTTCCAAATGGGAAAACAATTTTCTTTTTATGGGTTTTTAGGAAAAAATTGTGGTGAGCTTGGTTTTGCTTTTTTTTTTTTGTGTGACATGCGTTTCCGATGAAGAAAGTGTATATTGTGCGAATTAATATTGATATTCTATACAACGGAGTCTGGCGCGCTGAAATTGTATATATTGTCGACGATATGTGTGATGTTTGCCGTCGTCATACGTTCTGCTGTATATGTATTTTCGTTAAAAATGTTAATTAATGCGGTGGTGTATGATCACGTTTATATGTATATGATTGTTAGCTTACATATTTTTTGAGATAGATATGAAGCATAAGAAGATGAATAAGTGAAATTTATTGGACAATTGTGTACAAAAAGTTATGTTTGGTTTGTATAAATAATATATTTATTAAGAGCCAAAAAATTTTAGCTTATTTTATTTGTTCACATACACGCGTAGCTGTATAAAATTGTTATTTTGATGATTATGATTACATACGTGTGTCTTTTGTATTTAACAAAATGTTGCATAGCATTATTGTTAATTTCGCTGAGATAATTTTTATATATATACAAGAGTATACAGATTGATGGTAAGGATTATAATTATTTGTGTGGATGTATAATTTTGCTAGTTGTTTTATCTGTATAAATTAAGAATTTTTTAATTGTTCGAATATACTTTTCTATTATACATAGTCTAATTGTATATAATCACTAGTTAAAAATAATTGTATACTAGTTACAATTAAAATTAACAGTTATATACAAATACAAGTACATATGGAGAAAGTGTATATAATTCACAATTAAAACTAATGTATATAGACAAAAATAACAGATGGAAAAATTGTATATAATCACAATTAAAATATATATAATCACAAGTTAAAAATGCCAAAAATAATTGTAAGATGTAAAACCAACAGTTGTATACACATACAAGATCGTGAATACAACAACTATTTTTTATTCACCACATCACACACTTATACTGTCGCGCCCCATTTTTTCTCGCGAAGAAAAGAGAACCTGGAAGACGTCGTGGCAACGACTCTTTTGGAATTTTTGAAAATGAGGAGTCGCCACCTAATGATTGGATGCATTAGGACACCATTCTAACCTAAGGGTCAAAATTAACCAGAGATAGAGTAAGGGCTCAAATTACCTCGAAGGAAAGGTGTTAAGCACCCTTCAAGGTCCGCCAATGCGGGTCCTAACCGTGTCTCGTATTTCATGTGGGGATTATAAATATTGTCTTTATTTTAATTAACCTAATAAAAATGCCTAAGTGATAAAATTTTAAACAAAATAAATTAAGTAAGCAATCTGCCCCAGATATTTCAAAAAATAAAATAAAAGAAAGCAAAAAAGCGAAAGATGAAAGTTAACTAAGCAACTTATTTGATATCATTTAATTTACTTTCCTTTACTCGAATAGTCACACTTGGCTTATTACTAAGCCCAAGGATGGAAGCCAAGGTTCTGTCCTATCAAAGTTCAAATGTAGAGCATCATTTCCGAGGGTCCTATCTACCCCTACCCCTCCTAGGTTAGTTTTATTAATTAACTTAAAAGCTAACTAACTAAAATGTAAAATACTAACGAGTCCTAGAGTGCCTACCGTCCCAACCTATGATTCGTGAGGCTTGGACTTTTAAAATTTGGGGATTCTAGACTAGAGAAAATCTAGGTTTCCTATTAGACTCGCGTAAATCAAGAATCAACCAAGACAAGCAAATAGCACAAAAGGCTCAAGTATGCCTCCAAACACATGCACAAAAATGCCACAAAATACACTTAAGTAATTTAAAGAAATCCTTAGTTAAAACGTGAAGGTATATAGCATTTAAAGTGTCAACATGCCCTAATTTTCATAATGATATAGAATAGTTGAGTACTAAAAGGAACGAGTTTTAAAACTGTGAATATAAGTTTAGGAATTTTTTTTAATAACTTAAAAAAAAGTTTTAAACTTGCACTTGTATTTTAAAGAATTGAGCAATACTTAGATTGAACATCATATGACCCTTTTCTTAACCCATGAGCATTTTTAAAGCGATTCAAGTGAAAAATCATGATAAAAAAACCGCTTATCCAATTAAATTTTAACCTAAAAAATTAATAGGTCTTTAAAAGACGAATCCTAAGAATATTTAATGTGAAAATTCTCATAAAATGTCATACTAAATATCAAACTATTCACCCTATTTTAATCAAACAGTCCCATATTTGTTTATTATACATCAACAAAAATTTAAACCAAATGTGACTAAACATGAATAAACTCGAAAATTTCTATAGGCATGTTTTCTAGCGTATGAAAATTTTAAAAGCAAACCAATTTTATTTTTTTATTATACATAGTGAACAAGACAAATATTGGCAAAAGAAAATCCTAAGCATGACGTCTAAAATTTTTGACTTAATTATCTTTTCATGCTATGTGTACTTAGAACTTTGACGCACGTAAGACTCATTTTAAACAATTAAATCCTAAAATTAAGATTTGCCTACGTGAGCAACCCACAACACATATTAGTAAAGTAAAACAAATAGCAAGTAACCCCCTCCCCCTTTTCAAACTAGATCCCCCATTTTCACTATTCTTGTTACATCACTTTTTGCGGAAATAAAGTACATAAAAAGAATGAGAATGAAATAAATCCTCAGCCTTCTATTTCGAGTCCACCCCATTCAAGGCTTTTTACGAGAAGATCTGCAATACTGAAAAAGGTTAGCAGTACCCGAGTATAATAAATATAGTGAAATAAACAGAGAATTCAAGAACATGATTTGAAAGAGTAGAATAAGAACCTACCGACGATTTCTAACAGTGATTTCGACTAGGCTTTTACTTCGAGCGTAACAGAAAGATGAGAAAAAAAATAAGATCTTCTTGGTGGTAGGGAAAGCAGAATTTTTTCTTTTATTTTTTTAAGATGAAACAGAGGAGAATTATGCTAACTTCGTCTGTTTCTGTATATGAAAATGCTTGTTTATATAAGCAAGCAAGGAGAGGAATAAAAGGTAGGCCAATCAATCAAAATAATTGATATTACCATAAAATAAATCAGCACCATAAATAAATGAGAACGAAATTTAGCCAAGATTAACCCCAAAAATAGAACATAGAAGAATCAAATTAAGGGAAATTATACATTCTTTACCATGCTATATGGCAAACGAATAAGGAAAATGAAGTTTTTCTATTATGGAAGGAATAACAGTGTTATTGGACATGGAAGGAAAAATTAACTATTCTTTTAATCAGCTTTCTAATTTTCCATAACAAAGGCAAATCAAATTTCGAATCAATTGACGTGTTAGATTGGGGATCGCATGGTAAAAATTATACTTAAAAAGTATATTAATTAGGAGAGGAGAATCAATTAGACACGTATTGATATTTCTTCATTATTACGGAATTTGCCATAATACAATTGAGTAAGAAACTAATAAGTTATATCTAAGGCAAAAATGAAAAAAAAAATCTGCCACACTAACAGTTAAATCAGACAACTTCCAAATCGCACGAATTATGTGTACGCCCAATCCCGATTTTACCTATCATTAGAAGTGATCTTAGGTACTAATAATGAAAATCAACAAGATAACATCAAGTTGTCAGTTTAAAAAAAGATGAACAATGAAGTTAAAATGAATCAAACTGAATTTGACTGAAAATGTTGTTGTATGGGGATTTTTCGTTGGGACTCGTCGAAATTCTGGTGGGGTTTCGCTTTTCTCTACTCTTTCTTTCTTTTTTTCATTGGTGTCTTTTGGTTACTGTTGGTGCCGAAAAATGGGGGGAGAGTTTGGCGGGAGAAAGGGAGAGAAGTGAGGGGGAGAGAGGGAGAAGAGAGGGCGGCGCTGGTGCCGACTGTGAGGGATACAGTGAGGGGAGAGAAGGAGAAGAGGGGGTGGCGGCGGTAAGGGTCGTTTGGTGGTTGTTGCCAACTGGTGGGGCAGTGAGATGGAGGTGTTGCGGCGTTTGGTGGTGCAAGGTGGAGGAGGGTGGCGTTGGTCGAGTTGAGGGTTGCGGCGGTGAGGAGTCGACGGGGAAGAGGGAGAGAGAGGGGAGGCTGCCGGCGGTGGCAGTAAAGGAGAAAAGAGATGGAGAGGGGGGAGAAAAAGGAGAGGCAGGCATGGGGGTAAGAGGGAGAGAGGGATGGTGGTGTGACACCGGCGATGTGGAGGGAGAGAGAGCATTCCCATCGGCGGCAGTGCGGGGAGGGGGAGAGAAAGCATTCAAGGGGCTGGGGGGGGGGTGAGAAATGAAGATGAAAATTAGGGTTGGGGGTTGTTGAATAAAAATGAAAAATAATTTTATGAGTTTGAGTCAGATCCGGGTTAAGAATGGATAACCCAGATTTAAAAATTAGCCTAAATTGTAGGATTTTTTAAAATTGAGCCACAAATTGGCTCAATTTGGCTAGAAAGGAAAGAAATTGTAAGAAATTAGCTAGAATTGAAATAAAATTCAAGGAAACCGACTAAAATTGAAATGAAATTTCAAGGATTTGATTAAAATTGACATGAGTGGGTTAAAGATGGCTATGAATTAAACAAATTGAAATATAATCTAAACAATAAATATAATACACTTGAAATATATAATATTTTATAAAGTAATATTTGTGTAAAATCCATAATTCATGCCACCATTATCATTAAAAAAAAGGCTAAACGTATTGAAATTGTCGTTTTGACTAAAGAAATGATTTAAAAGATGTCACTAAAATAACCTGATGTGCGTATTAAAATAGTGAAAATAGTAATAATAATAATAAATAAAATTAATAATAAAATTAAATATTACTACCACTATTACTTGCTCGAATAGTATATTTTGTTTGTTTATATACTTATTATTATTATATTTTTAGTAAATGATAATGATAATATAAAAAACACATTTTGGGAGCAAATTATTAGTTGCATGAAATAAACCCATTTATTTTGCAAAGTATTAGAATACCTGTTTAATAAAAAAATGCGTAAAATAAGTTAAGGGTCGATCAAAATTGGGTGTCAACAACTGTCCATTCTTTGCTTGGGAATGAAGGATGAATTGTTGAGCAAAGAAAGTTGACAGAATAGCCGATTTTGTCCGACCAGTGAAGTATTTTCGGAGGAACCGAATAGAACAAAAGGGGTTATGGCCAAGACTTCGGTTTAAAGTCGCTTACATATCTCTGGTCATACGAGAAGCAGGCAATGTGTAGTTCTGGATTTAGAAACAATTGAAATTCCTAAAATGACCAAAACAGTATGAATTTCGAATCTTGAGTTGGAATGGTTGTGGTATAGAAAATGACCCAGGTATCGAAAGAAGATAGGAGGTTTAATGCACCCGATAGCGACACAGTGGCATAATTCAGACATTCTTAGGTTTTGCAATTTCTAACTAAAAGAAATGCAATGTAAAAGCAATGGTTAGAGCGCGTATATTAAATAGCGAGATAATCATAAGAATGATGCAAGTTCCCTTTTAGACCATGAATTTTACCGTAAGACGATAAGGATGACGTCTTAGACTATGGCGTCTAGGGCTATGCTAATCATAAATTATATCCTCAGGTTATGAAATGATGTCCGTAGGCCATGAAGGATGATACCTTAGACGATGATACCTTCGGATCATGGTAAATATAATTAAATCCATAGGCCATGAAATGATGTCCTTAGGCCATGAAATGATGTCCTTAGGCCATGGAGATGATGCCTTTGGACTATGACGCCTAGGGGGTGTAATATGTTATGCTATTCTGAAGCAGAGATGAATTCGGGCACAAGGCGATGCATATAAGAACTCTCGGGCCAATATCGTGTGAAAAATAATATTTTCGAGCACAATGCAATGCGAGTTACATGAAATTTCTCGGGCCATTGTCATGCAGAAAATATAATTTTCAGGCACATGCAATTTCTCGGGCCAAATTATGCGAGATATGATTTCCGGGCACAATGCAATGCAAGTTTTAAAGTGTATGCGATTTTTCGGGCTAATATTATGCAAGAATATGATTTTCGGGCACATACAGTTTCTCAAGCCGAATTATGTGAGATATGATTTTCGGGCACAATGCAATGCAAGTTTTAAGGTTTATGCAATTTTTCGGGCTAGTATTATGCCAAAATATGATTTTCGGGCATTGTATAATGCAAAATTTAGGGCACATGCAATACAAATATCGAGCATATGCGAATGTGAAGTCTTTGGTATTTATAATGCAAGTATAGGGCATATGCAAATGCAATTTTGGGCTTTTATAATGCAATTTGGGCTAGTGCCAATGTAAAGCATCGAGTAATATTTCTTACTAGATTGTCGTTTACTCGTACAATGCCGTAATATATGCCTGTCTAATCTACATTCAAAGAAAAATAGTCAGTTTATAAAAAAGGGAGGTTGATTTGTCTTTCGCCGTGGCCCAGTATGCTTCCTCGGTTGCTGATATCCAGACCTTTGTCGGGCATTTGCCTTGGGGCAGGACGACATAACATTTGAATCTTTAAAAAGGGTACATATATATGTATACATGTGTGTATATATGTGTATATATATATATATATATATATATATATATATATATATATATATATATATATATATATATATTTGAAACGTTTGAAAATAGCTGATAATTTATTAATGATGTTAAATCCTTGATAGTGGCGCATTTTGAGATAAACCCAACGTTCAGCTGAGAAAGGATCTTCGGGCTACCCGGTGTAGAATTACGACTTTCTTGTTCTATCTGTCATAAATTTTTAAGCTCGTCTAAAAAATTCTGCCCCAGTTATCTTGTCTGTTGAAGGGTACGCTCTCTTTCGAAAGAATTTTTGAGATCCTCTAAAAAATTCAGCCCCAGTCCGTAGTCAGAAAAGGGGAAAATAGATTTTTACTATGGTAAGACCAAACTCCATAGGAGCACCTACGTATCCCTTTTAAACGGAAATTAGGTCTGACGTAGTTCCAAATACAAAAAGCAAGAGATAAAGTTTAAATGTAATATCTTTTCACAGCATCTGCATTGATGGGCCTGGGCCAGATTTCGCCATCCATTTCGGCGAGTATGAGTGCTCCTCCAGTCAGGATGCGGTGAACCAGGTATGGACCTTGCCAGTTAGGTGCGAATTTTCCTTTGGCCTCATCTTGATTTGGAAATATTCGCTTCAAGACTAATTGCCCGGGTGAGAAGTATCTCGGTCTAACCTCTTTGTTGGATGCTCGGGCCATCCTGTTCTGGTAAAGTTTCCCCTGACATATGACATTGATCCTTCTTCCGTCGATCAGTGCTAATTTCTCGGACCTGCTTTGTACCCATTCAGCGTCACTCAACTCTGCTTCTTGAGTAATTCTTAGAGAAAGTATCTCAACTTCCGCAGGAATTACAGCTTCGTTCCTGTAGACCAAAAAGTAAGGTGCTGCTCCAGTAGAGGTCCAAATGGTGGTGCAATATCCCAATAATGCAAATGGTAGCTTCTCGTGCCATTGCCTGTGATTGTCAATCATTTTTCATAATATTCTTTTGATGTTCTTGTTCGCAGCTTCTACCGCTCCATTCATCTGTGGCCAGTATGCAGTGGAGTTTCGATAGTTGATCTTGAATCGATCATAAGTTTCCATCATCAGATTGCTATTGAGATTGGCACTGTTGTCAGTGATGATTGTCTCAGGGACCCCAAACCGGCAAATGATGTTGTTTTTGATGAAATCGTCGACAACCTTCTTGGTGACGGACTATGAGATATGGCTTCAACCCATTTGGTGAAGTAGTCAATTGCCACAAGAATAAATCTGTGTTCGTTCGATGCTGCTGGCTCGATAGGACCAATGACATCCATGCCCCAAGCTGCGAAAGGCCAGGGTGAGTTAGTGATGTGGAGTTCGTTGGGAGGAACTCAGATCATGTCTGCATGAGTTTGGCACTAGTGACATTTCTGAACATAGCGGGCAATTTGTTTCCATCATTAACCAAAAATAGCCCGACCTAAGGATCATCTTTGCAAGGGTGAAGCCGTTCATGTGCGGTCCACATGTTCCTACATGAATATCCTCTACAAGTCTGAATGCTTCTTCCGTTCTGACGTGCCTTAGCAAACCCAAATCGGGAGTTCTACTATATAGGATTCTCCATTTAAGAAGAATTGATTTGCCAACCTCCTAATTGTGCGTTTTTGGAATTTCGTTGCATCCTCTGGATAGCTGCCGCTCTTCAAGTATCCCTGGATATCATCATACTATGGCTTCCGGTCTTGTTCTTCCTCCACATGAAAGCAATATGCAAGCTGCTCGTGTATATGAATGCGAATGTGATCAATGTAATTCTGATTAGGGTGTCGAATCAGGGAAGATAATGTGGCCAAAGCGTCTGCAAACTCATTCTGGATTCGTGGAATGTGTTTGAATTCCACTTTAGTGAATCTTTTGCAAAGTTTTTGCACGCAATCCGAGTACGGTAGAAGTTTTCGGTTCCTTACACCCATTCACCTTGTGCCTGACGGATCAATAAATCTGAATCCCCAATTACCAGAATCTCTTGGACGTCCAAATCGATTGCTAGTCCGAGGCCCAAGATGCAAGCCTCATATTCAACCATATTGTTGGAGAAATGAAACCTAAGTTTTGCTGATTCCGGGTAGTGTTGGCCCGTTGGTGAGATCAAAACAGCCCCAATGCCTGATCCGTTAAAGTTCTTGTCTCCATCAAAAACATCCTCCAGCCATTGTATTCTTCGAAGATATTCTCTCCTACGAAAGCTACTTCTTCATCATAAAAATAAGTCTTCAAAGGCATGTACTCTTCATCCACTGGGTTTTCTACAGGATGATCGGCCAGTGCTTGTGCCTTCACTGCTTTTTGCGTGACATAGACTATGTCAAATTCACTCAGCAATATCTGCCATTTGGCCAACTTACCCGTGGGCATGGGTTTCTGAAAGATATACTTCAGAGGATCCATCCGCGAGATCAGATATGTCGTGTGTGCTGAGAGATAATGTCGCAACTTCTGGGCTACCCACGTCAAAGCACAACAAGTGCGCTCAAACAAGGAATACCAAGCTTCATATGGCGTGAACTCTTACTTATGTAGTAGATTGCCTGTTCTTTCCTCCATATTTCATCATTTTGTCCCAAAACACACCCGAATGCATGATCCATGACCAATAGGTATAGTAACAAAGGTCGACCCGACTCAGGAGGAACCAGCACTGGAGGATTGGATTAATAGTCCTTGATCTTGTCAAATGCTTCTTGACATTCTGGGGTCCATTTGATAGCGGCGTCCTTCTTTAGTAGCTTGAGGATTGGTTCACAAATGACGATAGACTGGGCTATGAAACGACTGATGTAGTTGAGTCTGCCCAAGAAACTTATCACTTCTTTCTTGCTCTTCGGAGGAGGGAGATCACGAACAGCCTTGATTTTTGTAGGATCCAACTCTATATCTCGGTGACTGACAATAAGACCCAATAATTTTCCGGCGGGTTCCCCAAAAACACACTTTGCAGGATTTAACTTCAAGTTATAACTTCGTAGTTTGTCATAGAATTTATGAAGATCAACCAGATGGTCACACCCTTTCCTCGACTTGATGATGGCATCATCCACGTAGACCTCAATTTCTTTATGGATCATGTCATAGAACAACGTGGTCATAGCTCTCATGTAGGTATCCCCAACATTGTTTAGTCCGAACGACATTACCTTGTAGTTATAAACACACCAAGGTGTGATGAAGGCCGTTTTCTCTACGTCCTCCTCATGCATCTTGATTTGATGGTACCCAACAAAGCAATCCACAAATGACTGTGTTTCATGCTTAGCACAATTGTCTATCAAAATGTGGATGTTTGGGAGTGAAAATTCATCTTTAGGGCTGGCCTTGTTGAGGTCCCGGTAATCCATGCAAACCCTAATCGTACCATCTTTCTTAGGTACGAGCACGACGTTGGCGAGCCAGGTCGGATACTTGGTTACTTGCAGAATTTCAGCTTCCAACTGCTTTGACACTTCTTCCTTGATTTTGAGACTCAAGTTAGGCTTGTATTTTCTAATCTTTTTCTTCACTAGTGGGCAAGATAGATTGGTAGGCAATCGATGGGCTACTATTGAAGTGCTCAACCCTGTCATATCTGCATAGGACCAAGCAAAGACGTCCTTGTTCTTTTTCAAGAATTGGATGTAATCTCTTTTCCTTTCCTCGTACATGTGAACACTGATTCGTGTCTCTTGAATCATTTCATCATTACCCAGATTCACTACTTCTATTTCTTCTAAATTCGCTTTCGGCTTTTCCTCAAACTCTTTGATCTTTCTAGCAACCTCTTCGCAAGTTTCATCCGTTGTCTTTGTCTCAGCTATGTTATGTTGGATAGTCTCATTATGTGCCACAATCTCAGATTCAACATTATTAAAAGTAATTTTCTGAAAGAAAACAACAAAGTAAACATAAAATAACATCATCATTAAGTAAATGAAAATTTTATTATTACGAAAGTCATAGCCAAACTTTGAATTTGTCATAATGATAGAATAAGCCAAATTGAAAAGTCTTTATTTTGAAAACATAATGAAGGATGACAATTTTCATCTCTACCCAAGCGCCCGACGTGGTCTGGACGGGTTAGTGGTTCAGCTGCTGGGACGGTCTCTGCAGTCTCCTTCTGCACTGGGGTTTTCTCCTCCTCCTCGTTGATTATGACGTTGCAGCTTCCTTCCTTGACTTCTGACAATGACAAGCCTTGCAACCCATTCAGCAAACCTTCAACATCATCATTCAGGAACCCAGCGGATTGGAAAGTCTGACTCAAAAGTGGCAAGAGACTTGGTAGAGGATAATAGCACCTAGTTGGAAGTGGCTCCCAATCAAGATATTCTTCTATAATGTAAGCATATCCCAGGACAAATGTGGTTGAATGACGTAAAGGCTCTATAGGCTCGGTGATTCCCTGCAGCCTGGCTCCTAGGCCCTTTCCTGACTCATAACCTAAGTTCAGCATTATGCTCATCACATCCATCACCCCTGCTCCTTCTTCTTCCGTGCCTGCTTCTATTGGATCTTCTCTTGTCCTCGAAGGAAAGTCTTCTGTGATGAACAAATTTCTCACACTTTCTAGCAGCTCTTCTTCTTATTTCTCTAGATCGCTCTTGAGAAACCCAGCGAATTGGAAAGTTTGATATAATGATGCTAAAGGACGTTGTAACTTAAAGTCTAGCTTTTCTCTCCTCATGGGCATTTCTCCTTCATACCCCAAACCCATGGTATCATTTTCAAAAGGATGAGAAATTGGTTCGGGCATACCTTGAAGTCTAGCCCCCAACCCTTTGCCTGATTCATAGCCTAACCATAATAGCATGCTTAAGACTTTCTGACTATACCACGGCTTTGGCTCGATGTCTCCTACCAACTCCACAGTGTGGAATATTCCTCCGTCCATACGACCCTGTCCTTCAACAACATAGACGGGATGCCCCTTCTTGCCATGCACTACTACCTCTTTATGTTCCCATTCCAATTTTAGGCATTGTGGAGAGTGGATGGCACTGCTCCAGCCATGTGAATCCATGAGCACCCAAGCAATAAATTGTAGGAAGCTGGGATGTCTATCACCTGGAATGCAATGGGGAAGGTGGCTGGACCGATGGTCATGTCCAAGGTGATCTCCCTTATCGCGTCCCTTTGGGATCCATTGAAGGCCTTCACGTTCATCTTATAATTCTGAAACTTTGCCAAATCGACACCTAGCCTTGTGATAGTGCTAAGTGGACAAATATTTAATCTAGAACCCGGGTCAACCAAAACCTTGGTAATCATTCTATCCTGGTACGTGGTGGTGATGTAAAGAGCTCAGTTATGGGTAGTCCCTTCAGGCGGGAGTTCATCTTCATGGAAGGATATCTTATATGCTTCAAACACTTGCCCTACCATGTGGGCCATTTCTCCTTCAGTGATGTCGGTTGGAACATAGGCCTCGCTCAACACCCTCATCAATGCCTTCTGATGGAAGTCTATAGGAGGGACAAGATAGAAACTTGAGCAAGTACCTTACTCGATTGATCCGCGACGGGGTGCCCTTTGGCTTGTATCCTCTTCCACACCCTACCTTCTTCTACTTCTATGACAAGATACTTGGTCCCACTCGAACTACCTTGAGCCGGGTATTTCAAAGCGTCTATCTTTTCGGAGTGGGTTACCTCCTCGGTAACATTATCCTCTTCCACTATTTCTTTTCCCTTGTCGTAGCTCTAAGGAATGACATGAGTGTCAAAGCTTTTTGAGGGGCCATTGTGACTACAAACAGATGCTTGGGCGCGACAACTTCTACTTCAAATGGTTTGCGCCCTTGTACCACAAAAGGCGCTTGAGCTATCACCGTAACTAACTCATCTTTCTTTACCAACTATATGGGCCTTTCTGTACCTGTTAATTCTTCTACTTCCAACATGTTCACTTGATGATTAGGAAGTGGGTTATTGGACACATTAGGCGCGGATTCTTTAAGCTGTATGGTTTTGGTGTCTATGAGTTTTTGGATTTTGTCTTGCAGGGATCAGCAAACCTCCGTGATGTGTCCTTTCATTCCAAAATGATAGGAGCACACCTTATTGGAGTCATACCATTTGGCTTGGGTATCAACAAATAAAGCAGGGATTGGTGTTATGTAACCAACTACTTTCAATCTTTCATAGAGCTGGGCAATAGGTTCGTCCAAGGGAGTGTAGGATTTTGTGGGCCTTCTATCAAAGTTGGGACGGTTTCTGTAGTTTGGCTGTAGAGGAGATAGTGGTGGTGGTGGAGGAGTTTGGTAGTAAGCTGGTTGGGTGTTATTAACGGGATATGCAGGTTGTTGGTATTATGAAGGGGGAGCTTGGTAAGGAGTATATGTTGGGTAAGGAGAGTAAGGCATAGGATAAGGTGATGTAGGATAATGAGGGAGAGGTGAGATTGGAATTTATGGTTTAACGGGGCATTTGTGCGCCAACATGACCGCACCCACTTCCTTCTTCTTACGATTTTTGGGCAATCTTCCAGACTGTAGTGCTTTGTTGGTAGCTTGTAGAGCTTCCAAGTTGATGATGGTACCATTCTTGATACCCTCCTCGATTCTCTCACCTAATCTAATGATGTCGGCAAAACTCTTCTCTGCAACCAGCATCATCTTGTCATAATATTGGGGCTCCTGTGCCCTAATGAAATAGTCTTTCATCTGGGACTCATCCATGGGAGGCCTGGCTCTGGCAACCTCAGACCTCCATCTTATAGTATAATCCCTGAATGTCTCCCAGGGCTTTTTCTTCAGATTCTGAAAGTAGAACCAGTCGGGTGCGTTTTTCGTGTTGAACCCGAATAGGTCCATGAAGTCGGAGGCCATATCTACCCAGCTTGACCATTTGCGGGCATCTTGGTCAATATACCAAGTGAGGGCTTCCCCTGTGAGACTCTCATAAATAGCTTCATTCTAATCTGTTCATCTCTTCCGACCCAGCAAGCTTGTCGCAATACATGCGCAGATGGGCTTTAGGATCTCCAATGCCGTTGAATAACTTGAATTTAGGAGGCTTGTATCCTTCAGGCAACTCCACATCGGGGTGTACGCATAAGTCCTCGTAGTTCAAGCCTACTACCCGCTTACTTGACTCGACTTGCTGTAGGCGATTGGTGAAGCTGTCCAATTTCTTGGCCATGGATTTGATCAGCATATCCTTTTGAGAGGATTCTGATTCATGGTATTCGTGGGTATAGAGAGCGATTTCTACGAATAGCGGGTTTTGGTTATAGTTTCCAGGAGCATGGGCATATGAGATATTGACATTAAGTTTAGGAGGCATGGTTGGGATGTGGCTAGCATTTAAAGGGTATAGTGTTGGCTCAGAAGGGCCTGCATGATGCGGGTTTTGTAAATGGGGATTGGGAGGTTGAGCATTTGTGGGTGGCAAACTGGTGGGGTTAGGTTGTGTTTGGGGAGTAGATTTTGTAATTGGTAGTGTGGTTTGAGTAGCGTTGATTTGTTCCTCCATGTTATCCCCGAAAGGGGTGCCGAGAGAAATGGACAGCCTAGCCAAATTTCGCATGCTAGCCATTTCCTCTCCGAGTTCCAAAATTTTCCTTTCCAACCTTAGTACCAGTTCGGTGGAGTGAGCCCCTTTGTCGGAGTTCTCATTGCCACTATTGTCATCGGCCATCTTACTCTTCTTTTTGTTTTTCAGATTTTGGAGTGGCGGAGGAGGAGGAGGATCCCCTTTTGATTTGGTGTAATAGGCCAGAAT
This sequence comes from Solanum rostratum, assembly GCA_029948455.1. Taxonomy (NCBI): domain Eukaryota; kingdom Viridiplantae; phylum Streptophyta; class Magnoliopsida; order Solanales; family Solanaceae; genus Solanum; species Solanum rostratum. The sequence goes on from CM057054.1 coordinate 43,544,609, forward strand.
GTGCAGACAGATCAACCCTGGGAAGGAGAAAAACAAAACAACAAAACCAACAAAAACCAGTTAGAGGTTAGGGTAATAACAATAATAAACACGTAATTCAACAAAATAATCATCCTAAAATGCAAGAGACCTCATTGAGCCAGAGGTAGGCCTAATACGACAAGTAAGTGATTCGCGATAATTAATTCAAGCCATAGTTTATGAATCGGAGTTTAGAGTTAGCATAAACAAAACGATAAGATTCTTTTATTTTATTTAGAAAACTAAACTAATACATTCTAATGAAATAAGTTTGCATGAAGTGAGAACCTAAGGGGCGAAAGGATAACATAGGAGAAATAACTAGAATAAAACTAAAGTCTTCAGTCGTGGAGCTCTCCATAGGTAGGGACGATTTACTGTCTCATCTTTGGAGTGATTCCATAGTTCCTATTAAGCAGGTTGCGAGCCAAGCTTTCTCTTCCAAGTCTTCAAACCCAGGACGTCCACCATAATCGAGGTCCAACCTTTCAGCATCTTCTAGGATCCAAATATAGTACTTCGGCGTGCAATAGGGGAGAGGTTCTTGGACTTGGATGTCGATAGTCCTTTCCCATCTTCCTATTATGTCTTGAACTTACGGAATTCCCTCTCTAAAGTCGGACTCCGCTATGATCATGTTAGAGCGCATTGGAATCACTAGATTAACTCGAACTGACGAAGAGCCCGTAGTGGGGCATATGGTTGCACCCCTTTCAGACCAATGAGTTCGATATAATAAAGTTCATCACCCCTCACCTTGGCACGTTGGATGCGCAGCCAACTGTATTTCCATTGAATCTGATACTCATTGAGTTCCCTCATAAAAACATACCATTCCCCCGTTTCTTGTGGAGCATTGAATCAGGATGTCCTCCTTGCGTGAGTGTGAATCTTTTTCCCCATCCCATCTAGACTGTCAAATATGGCTGGTTGTTTATAGAATTGCTCGATCGCCCATATTTGTAATAATAGATTGCATCCCTCAAAGAACCTTTTGCCCCTAGCGCATCTAGACAGTGCCTCGTCATTTTCGCAACAATCATTGGTACCAGAGTTACATTAGCATGATCTATCCCTCTGGCCAATGTTTGAACCACAGAACTCAAATAAGTGTCTATCTTACCTCCTTCCCTAGAGAACACCACCGTACCCAGCAGTGCAAGGACGAAGGCATTAATGCGATATTTTCCCTATTTTTCAGCAGAGCAAGCAAATTCTTCATTGAAGTTCTTGTGACCGTCCTTGTGACCAAAACGAGAGTACAAAAAGTCCAAAGAGATCCAGTCAAAGTCGAGGGAGGTCAACTTTGGATTATATCTTAATCCCAGAGATCTAAGAAATTTTCTAGCTGAGATCTTGTGGGGAATGATCATACGACACCTGTGGTAGCTCAGTTCGGTGAACCCACCAATTTTCTCTATGGTGGGGGTCAATTTGAAATCCTTAAATTTGAAGACTATTCTGGCAAGGTCCCAGTAGGGCCTTGATCAGGTATTTATTGGGGGTGATAAAGAGGAGGAAAGTCAAACCGCCTAATAGCTGGCGGACCTCCATTGCATGCTCCTGTATGATCTCATTCCACCATCCCCTAAGTTTGTGACACATGCACACCACCATGCGAGTGTTGGCAAAATTCGGGCAAGCCATGAGATCTGTACACAATAAACAAAAATAATGCTCTAAACTCCATTTTACACATTTAAGCTTGAATTAATTTATTGTGTTTCATGTAGACACATAATATGATATTTTTGTCTATAGGGTGATTGGACCCTTTAGACTTAAATATGATGACTACTAATGTAGATTGACCCCCAAGGTCAAACTATTTAAGGCTTATGCATGCATGACCTAGTTTTAGAGGTGGATAAAGCTCTATTCTAAGTTTCTATAAGAGTAGGTTAGATACAGACTTGATTTCCTATGTGAGAAGGTGCGTGGTCCCACGGTAGCAAAACTATCCGCTTACACTACGCTTATGCCATCTCTCTAGACAATGGGTTTTGAAAAGAGGTTGTGAGAAGCGCAAAGGCACAACATCACGAGAAAAGGAAAAAAAAGAGTGTCCCAAGTGGGAGAAAGTATGAACGGTATGACAGTATATAAAGCAATAATCAATTATCACCAAATTTTAAAGCAGTAATGGAAATATGAAGCAAATAAGGGGGAAGGGAAAAGAGAGGGAAAAAGGGAGCTAGGGGGAATAAGGGGAAATGATGTCAGAGGGATGTTAGAGGGGATAAGGGAGAAGAAGGGGGATGTTTGGGGGGGGGGGGATATTAGAGGGGATAAGGGAGAAGAAAGGGGAATGTTAGAGGGGGGGGGGATGACAGTATTAAAAAGGGAAGCAATATTAAAGGAGCACAATTAAAAGGGAAAGAGAAGAAAAAAAAGTTAGTAGAGAATATTAGTGATAAAAAAATAAATAACCCATATAAAATACAAACACGTAATGGTGAGAGCCTAAGTTTCCTAGCAGAGTCGCCATTCTATCGCGCCCCATTTTTTCTCACGAAGATATGGGAATCTGGACAACATCGTGGCAATGACTCTTTTGGAATTTTTGTAAATGAAGAGTCGCCACCTAATGATTGGGTGCATTAGGACACCATTCTAACCTAAGGGTAAAAATTAACCAGAGATAGGGTAAGGGCTCAAATTACCTCGAAGGGAAGGTGTTAAGCACCCTTCAAGGTCCGCTAATGCAGGTTCCAACCGTGTCTCGTATTTCATGTGGGGATTATAAATATTGTCTTTATTTTAATTAACCTAATAAAAATGCCTAAGTGATAAAATTTTAAACAAAATAAATTAATTAAGCAATATGCCCCAGATATTTCAAAAAATAAAATAAAGAAATCAAAAAGTCGAAAGATGAAAGTTAACTAAGCAACTTATTTAATATCATTTAATTTACTTTCGTTTACTCAGATCAGTCGCAATTGGCTTACTACTAAGCCCAATGATGGAAACCAAGGTTCCGTCCTATCAAAGTTCAAATGTAGAGCATCATTTCCGAGGGTCCTATCTACCCCTACCCCTCCTAGGTAAGTTTTATTAATTAACTTAAAAGTGAATTAACTAAAATATAAAATACTAACAAGTCCTAGAGTGCCTACCGTCCCAACCTATGATCCGTGAGGCGTTGGACTTTTAAATTTTGGAGGTTCTAGACTAGAGAAAATCTTGGCTTCCTATTAGACTAGCGTAAATCAAGAATCAACCAAGACAAGAAAATAGCACAAAAGGCTCAAGTATGCCTCCAAACACATGCACAAAAATGCCACAAAATACACTTAAGTAATTTAAGAAAATCCTTAGTTAAAATGTGAAGGTATATAGCATTTAAAGTGTCAAAATGCCCTAATTTTTATAATTATATAGAATAGTCGAGTACTAAATGGAACGAGTTTTGAAACTGTGAACATAAGTTTAGGAATTTTTTTTATAACTTAAAAAAAGTTTTAAACTTGCACTTGTATTTTAAAGAATTGAGCAATACTTAGATTGAACATCATATGACCCTTTTCTTAATCCATGAGCATTTTTAAAGCGATTCAAGTGACAAATCATGATAAAAAACCGCTTATCCAATTAAATTTTAACCTAAAAAATTAATAGGTCTTTAAAAGACGAATCCTAAGAATATTTAATGTGAAAATTCTCATACAATGTCATACTAAATATCAAACTATTCACCCTATTTTAATCAAACAGTCCCATAATTGTTTGTTATACATCAACAAAAATTTAAACCAAATGTGACTAAACATGAATAAACTCGTGAATTCCTATTGGCATGTTTTCTAGCGTATGAAAATTTTAAAAGCAAACCAATTTTATTTTTTATTATACATAGTGAACAAGACAAATATTGGTAAAAGAAAATCCTAAGCATGACGTCGAAAATATTTGACTTAATTATCTTTCATGCTATGTGTACTAGAACTTTGACGCATGTCAGACTCATTTTAAAAAATTAAATCCTAAAATTAAGATTTGCTTACGTGAGCAACCCACAACACAAATTTGTAAAGTAAAACAAATAGCAAGTAACCCCCTCCCCCCTTTCAAACTAGATCCCCCATTTTCACTATTCTTGTTACATAACTTTTTGCGGAAATAAAGTATAGAAAAAGAATGATAATGAAATAAATCCTTAGCCTTCTATTTCGAGCCCACCCTATTTCAGGGCTTTTTACGAGAAGACCTGCAACACTGAAAAAAGCTAGCATTACCCGAGTATAATAAAAATAGCAAAATAAACAGAGAATTCAAGAACATGATCTGAAAGAATAGAATAAGAACCTACGGATGGTTTCCAACGGTGATTTGGACTAGGCTTTTACTTTGAGCGTAACAGAAAGATGAGAAAAAAAAATAAGATCTTCTTGGTTATAGGGAAAGCAGAAATTTTTCTTTTATTTTTTTAAGATGGAACAGAGGAGAATTATGCTAACTTCGTTTGTTTCTGTATATGAAAATGCTTGTTTGTATAAGCAATCAAGGAGAGGAATAAAAGGTAGGCCAATCAGTCAAAATAATTGATATTACCATAAAATAAATCAGCACCATAAATAAATAGGAATGAAATTTGGCCAAGATTAGCCCAAAAATAGAACATAGAAGAATCAAATTAAGGAAAATTATATATTCTTTACCATGCTACATCGCAAACGAATAAGGAAAATGAAGTTTTTCTATTATGGAAGGAATAACAGTGTTATTGGACATGGAAGGAAAAATCAATTAATTTTTTTAATCAACTTTCTAATTTTCCATAACAAAGACAAATCAAATTTCGAAGCAATTGACTGTCAGATTGGGGATTGCAAGGTAAGAATATACTTAAAAAGAGTGAATTAATTAGGGGAGGAGAATCAATTAGACACGTATTGATATTTCTTTGTTATTACGGAATTTGCCATAATACAATTGAGTAAAAAACTAATAAGTTATATCTAAGGCAAAAATGAAAAAAAAAAACTACCACAATAACAGTTAAATCAGACAATTTCCTAATCCCAGTAATTATGTGTAAACCCAATCCTGATTTTACCCATCATTAGAGGCGATCTTAGGTACTAATAATAAAAATCAACAAGATAACATCAAAGTTTTTAGTTAAAAAAAAGATGAACAATGAAGTTAAAATGAATCAAATCGAATTTGACTTGATTTTGACTGAAAATATTATTGCATGGGGATTTTCCGTTGGGACTCGTCGAAATTGTGGTCGGGTTTCGCTTTTCTCTGCTCTTTTTTTCCGTTGCTGTCTGTTGGTTACTGTTAGTTTCGAAAAATGGGGGGAGATTTTGGCGGGAGAGAGGGAGAGCAGCGAGGGGGAGAGAGGGAGAAGAGGGGGGCGGCGCCGGGTGCCGACAGTGAGGGAGACAGTGAGGGGAAAAAAGGAGAAGAGGGGGCGGTGCCGATAGGGGTCTTTGGTGGTTTTTGCCAGTGGGTGGGGCAGTGAGATGGAGGCGTTGCAGCGTTTGGTAGTGCAAGGTGGAGGAGGGTGGCGTTGTCGGGTTGAGGGTTGCGGCAATGAGGAGTCGACGGGGAAGAGGGAGAGAGAGGGGAGGCTGCCGGCGACGGCAGTAAAGGAGAAAAGAGATGGGGGGGGGGGGGGAGAGAAGGGAAAGGCAGGCGTGGGGGGAAGAGGGAGAGATGGATGGCGGTGTGACACCGGCGACGTGGAGGGAGAAAGAGCATTCCCGTCGGCGGCAGTGTGGGGAGGAGGAGAGAAAGCATTCAAGAGGCTAGGGGGAGGGGGTGAGAAATGATGATGAAAATTAGGGTTGGCGGTTGTTGAATAAAAATAAAAAATAATTTTATGGGTTTGGGTCGGATCCGGGTTAAGAATGGGTAACCCGGATTTAAAAATTAGCCTAAATTGTAGGATTTTTTAAAATTCAGCCACAAATTGGCTCAATTTGGCTAGAAATGAAAGAAATTGTAAGAAATTAGCTAGAATTGAAATAAAATTCAAGGAAATCGACTAAAATTGAAATGAAATTTCAAGAATTTGATTAATATTGACATGAGTGGGTTAAAGATGGCTATAAATAGAACAAATTGAGATATAATCTAAACAATAAATATAATATACTTGAAATATATAATATTTTATAAAGTAATATTTGTGTAAAATCCGTAATTCATGCCACCATTATCATTAACAAAAATGCTAAACATATTAAAATTGTCGTTTTGACTAAAGAAATGATTTAAAAGATGTCATTAAAATAACCTGATGCGCGTATTAAAATAGTAAAAGTAGTAATAATAATAATAAATAATATGAATAATATAATTAAATATTACTACCACTATTACTCGCTCGAATAATATATTTTGTTTGTTTATTTACTTATTATTATTATTATTATATTTTTAGTAAATGATAATGATAATATAAAGAATACATTTTGGGAGCAAAATATTAGTTGCGTGAAATGAACCCATTTATTTTGCAAAGTATTATAATACTTGTTTAATAATAAAAAATGCGTAAAATAAGTTAAGGGTCGGTCAAAATTGGATGTCAACATATACATCAAAACACATTTGGGTATAAAAGTTCATTTATAAAGAAAATATATATATATATATATATATATATATATATGAGATATCGCCAGCTTGTACTTCCCTGGATTATACTCTACTTCACTATTAAGGAATTAAATTAATGTAAACATATAAATAAAGTTGCAACAATCAAAATCTTTTCATGACGAAATCATAGATTATGATATTCAATAAAATGAAGAACCAATCATCAGTTGGAGTATGTGAATCTTATTACGTCAGGACTGTTAATAGTACCTCTGGACTTTTGAGAATACTTGTTACTTCATTAAGATCTGGTTCCACATCATGAATTGGATCTTGTGAGTCCGTTTCAATTCTAACATGGAGATCCGACAAAAGCAACTATGATTTGTAAAAAGAAGGATTGTATAAGAAAGACAACAATTGAAATTTTCTTAAGAAAAAAAAATCAAAAACTGCCAAAAAATAAATCTAAAACCAAGGATACACTATTTTGGAGGGAGTTTAAAAGAGAATTTGAAATTAGTAACCTGTTAGAGATAAATTTAGGGGATATTAATGGAAAGAGAATCTGAATTTTTGTATAGAAGGAGAGAGAAAATAATATTAGAAGAGGATGAGGTTTATACAAAAAGGCCTATGAGCTCAGATGTATTTTTTAGCAGTCAATCATTATTAAGCCAATTCTTACATGACAAAACTGCATTTTGTGATGTAGATTGAGCCTCCTGTCTTTTCATTAGGAAATCAGTTATTGGATACATGATCAAAGTAGGTGATTATTAGTGCCATGAAAGCAAAAAAGCAGACTACACCGTCAAGAAGTTCAGTTGAGGTTGAATGCAAAAGCCTTGACAGCACTGTTTCTGAATTAGTGTGGCTACTAGGAATGTTAAAAGAGACTGAAGCTTGTGTTTAACTACCAGTTCCAATTTATAGTGACAACAAAATGACAATTCAGATTTTAGTCGATTAAAGTAGTAAGTGTGAATTGGAAAATGAAGAGTCAAAGAATAAGGAAATTCAGGGGAACCAAGTAAAGAAAATGAAAAGGAAATGAAGAGTCATTCTCGCTCATCGGTAAAATAGAGAAAAAATGTAGTCCTTATATTAGGAAACACTTCCTCTAACTATTAAACAGTGAAGTAAAGGGGACCACCTCGTGCCGTTGTCGCTCGGCTTCGGCTATGGCTTCGGCAATTAATTGATTGATTGATAAATTTTTTGGACAAAATTTATTTAATTAGTCTCAAGATATTCCTTTTTCTAATATTAATTCCAGAGAATTATTAATTAATTAATTCATAAATTATTACTAATTAATTAATTTCCACTGAATCAACAGATTTTAACAGTCCTTTAAAATTTCCAGGGGAGAATTTTTTCAGAACAAACATCTTCTTTTCCAGCGGATGCCATGCCTATTCAGAATTGATGAGTCTATTCTGAATAGGTGAGTTTGCACTCAATACTGTCTATAAATAGAGACCCGTTCTGCATATTTCAGACATCAAATTTTCTTCATCTCTGCATACATTTTCATCCAAAATAAAAGTTGAGTCTGCATGTGATTTGTTGCTGAATTTCAAGTTCGTTGAAATTATAGAAGTTTGCGGTACGACTACTTCCACCTCAAACTTATGTAATAGTTAATATGTTTTATCCTGGGAGGATCCATAACCTCAGGTACGGTGTGGGGATTAAATTCCTTAAGGACACACAGTGAATTCTGTGGACTCAGATTGCTTTATAATATTATTTAATTTTCAATTTTTACTGTTTCTGGTATTGGTTGAATACAAAAGGGATAACAAAAAGAATAAAATATATTGAGATTGACTGTGACTTTATTAGAATGGAAATGCTCAAAACACATTGAGATCAAAGTGAACTATATTTCGTGAAATAATAAGAAAGAACATTACAAAGGTGGAGAATCAAACCCTCATCAATAAGGTAAAAGTGAGCTACTAAGATTTTTCAATCTTTCAAGAATTTGTTATAAGGCATGCAACTATTTTTTTAATATTTGAAAATGCTTTACGCAAGTTAAAAGTTTTTCAGAAATTTCATTTTACCTTTAAAATATAGGGATAAAGTCTGCATATACATCATTCTCCTTTGACTACGTTGGTAAAATTATGTACAATGTGTATGCCGTTATTGTGCATTATTATATATTTTTATAAAGTTATAATATTAGAGTTTTCGATATTATAAGTCATATTATAATCATTTGTTTCATTATAGAATGTCATTAATTTATATACTCAATCAACATTTTTTACTTTTTTGTCATCTCGAAAATAGTATGTATATATGTATATGTATATATATATATATATATATATATATATATAAATTGATCATATTAATTAAAAATGAAAAATATCATAAGTTGATGAAATAAAAAAAAATTAAGGTTGATAAAGATAATATAACCATAAAATAAATATTTTAAAAGGTCAATAAAGAAAAGGGAGAAAATATAATATTCAAAATTGAAAAGAAAGCTTAATTTTTAAGGCAAAGTGAGGAGAAATAAATAATTTTCTACACATTACGCAATACATGTACCATAAAAAATTGTGAATATTCTATTTGAATCATGTGGGTACAAAGTGTTTGAACAAATACTTATTAGTTATTTAGAGAACTCTAATGTTGAGTATTTTAATGTGTTTGAAAAAGACACTCATGTATTTGGAAGTGTATTTTGTTTCTTCATGGTTACGTTAAGACAACACAACTTCAACACTTAATTTAAAATTTCAAAATTTGGAGTCATGAGTACAAGAGTTTCAAAGTAGTACGAAAAAAGAGTAAATAAAAAGCTATCTCATAAAGAAAATACATGGTCTGAAACAAAATACAATTAGAAAAATATCTCAATGGCAACGACGACTCGATAACTAAGTCTCACCACTGAAATCTGGAGAAAAGAAGGATAGATCCATTAGAATAAGATCAACTAGCGGGGGGAGTCCCTGTGCTCGATCTGTAGGGAGGAAACATAGTAGGGTTGAGCACTGAAATGTATCCAGTAGGTTCAACTGATTGGGTAGGAGAAATCGGATAAGTATGTAATAACTGAGAATCACTCTCACCTACAATGAAAGGTTTAGAACACAATACATACATACATATACACACACACACACACATACCAGACCAAATAAAAAGAATAAGTGTAGTCAATGATACAGTGCAATGATATGAATGAATGTAATGTATGGGGTGGAATCACGACTATCACACAACCGGTATACACATCTATTGAGCTGAAGATACCAGATAGAACCCGGGGGCCCGCAGACCATGTACTGAAATCTCTCAACCTTGTCACTTGCTCGCGGTCAAGGATTGTCACAATATCTCAACCTTGAGATGTTCTCGTGGTCAAGGGGTTTTTAAAAGTGATATTATCTCAACCTTACTACCCCCTCGTGGTCAAGGAGTTTTATAAAAGGTGATACAATATCTCAAAAATGGTACATCTCACCGTTGCCACCTTCTCGTGGTCAAGGGCTTTTATAAAGGTAGTATAATATCTCAATCCTTATCACCTCCACGTGGTCAAGGGGTGGCATAATTGCAGTATGAGATGAATGCATGTCAATGCCACACATCAATGTATATAACTGCAATATAATAAGATAATAGATAAATAACAACCATAAAATCATAAACGCAATGCCAAGTGTCTCAGTTGGTGCTACAATGTCATCAACATGCTCAAATCATCATACTCTCACCATTAGTCAAATATACCGAAGATACCGGACTTTGCAAGTCCCAATATATACATATAATTCACCGAAAGTATCTCAAATATTATCAATTACCACAAAATTTTTCAAATAGTATCACAAGTCTCATATTGCCACAATAACATCCAAGAATATCTCAAATCTCTAGAATACGACTCGACATGCCAACAAAATCACAAATTACTCCAATGCCAACATAACTGATATCACATTTCCGTACAAATATTATCATACCAATCCAATTACTCATGAAACAATTCAAATCTTAGAATTATCACATAAATATAACCAACAACTTAAATCTAGTCCCAAAAAGGTTACACGACCCTACCTCGATGCCGAAATTGCACTCGAACCAAGCTTCCGATCAATCCAAACCTCAAAACGAGCTCCTAACCAGCCAACTACTATCAAGAATAGATTATATGTGTCAAGAGATGAATTTTTGATACCCATATTGGCACAAATTGGATCCAAGAGTAAAATGATCAAAATTAGGACTAAATTACGAGGTTCATGAATCTGGAATTTGACTAGAAATTATAAATCTACGCAAAAAAAGAGTTTGTGGGTAAAAAATCCACAGAAATAGAGCTCAAATTGAAAAAGTAACATTTAAAGTTTCCAAACATAGACACGGAAAACTCAATTTTGAACATCTAAAATCATGAAATTCAGGACAAAATCAAGAAAAAAATCATGAAAATTAATTAATTTGAGGTTAGAAACACTTTCCAAAACGTTTCTCACAAAAAGCCTTGTTAAAAATCGCCCAACAAAGCTTAAAAATGTTGAAAGTCATGTTTTCTCGATTTAAAAACTGATTAGGGATTTATTACTCCATGAACGCAGGGTGAGACTCGTGAACACAAAGAGAAAGAAATCATAAAGCTCTGCGAATGTGGAGAGTCCATCAAACAAGACTCTACGAATGTGGAGAAGAGGCAGAAAAGACCTCCGCGAACATGGGGGACCAATCTTGCAAATGCGGACGGTTAATTTACCCTGCACCAGATTTTTCACACCAACTGTATTAAAATCTCGAAATCGACCCCCAGTGTCCATTCAAAACCCGATACGCATAAATCAGACATGTAGCCTTACCAAAAATGGTGATCCGAACTCAACAGAATTTGATGAAGCTCGTTTAAACTAGTTAAAACTCAAAATATTAAAACTACCCTCGAAAACTCCATAAATTATGATGAGACCATTTTTAGCGTTAGTTTCATCATCCGGAACTACTGGAACTGTCAAAATTTTGATTAGAGCTTCCGAACTCTGAACATCGACCAAAGTCAAACTTAGGCTCCGAAATAAACTAAAAATGCAACTTTGGGTCCATAATCTTCATTTTAACTCCATATTTAGTTTCGTAAATTCTCCTAGACCAAATTCGATGTTTCGAAGCTAATGGAATTAACGAATTTCCGTTTTGACACTCAAAACTCAGAATGATACAAAAACTTATTTTTTCAACAACTTAAGCTTTTAAAAATGCCAAAACTCAATATTTTTTACTTTCAAAGCACAAGATCTCAATTCTAACAACACAAATAGTACAAAATAGGTTCATGCAATTCATGAAAGGGCAAAATAATAATTTTCACATATAAGCTCAAAAATGACCAGCAAGGTCATTACATCATTCACCGCTAAAAACAATGTTCATCCTCGAACATAAGAGAAAAGAAAGTACCTGAAGCATAAAAAAGACTGGGATATCTGGCTCGCATATCTGACACCAACTCCCAAGTAGCCTCCTCAACGAGACGGTGTCACCATGAACCTTCTCTGAAGGCATATCCTTGGTCCTTAACCTCAGATCTGTCTATCCAAAATAACTATTGGCTCCTCCTCATATGACAAGTCTGAGCCCAACTCAACTGAATCATAAGAAATCACATGTGACTCATCTGGAATGTCTTGGTGGAGCATGGAGACATGAAATTTGGGATGAACTACTGATAATCTCAGTGACAATGCTAACTCATAAGAAACCTCACCTACCCCTCTCATTATCTCAAACAAGCCAATAAACCTAGAGCTGAGCTTTCCCTTCTTTCCAAATCTCATCATACCCTTCATGGATGATATACTTAGCCACACACTATCTCTAACCATAAACTCTAGAGATCTAGTCCTGCTGTCAGCATAACTCTTCCGGTGGCTCTGCGCTATCAACAACTTACTTCATATCAACCAAATTTGATCCATAGCATCTCTGAGCAAATTAACATCCAAAGCATCAGCTGAACCCGAATCAAACTATCCAATAGACGATCTACACCTGCAGCCATATAATGCCTCAAATAGTGCCATCTGGATACTGTAATCATAATTGTTATTGTAAGAAAACTCTGTGAAAGATAAATGTTGATCCTATCAAGCCCCAAAGTCTATCACGAATGCCTGAAGCATATCCTCTAACACCTGAATTGTGCAGTCAGACTGCCCATCAGTCTGAGGGTGAAAAGCTAAGCTTAAAAATCTATTTGAGTACCCAAATTGTGTTGTAGAGCCTTACAAAAATGTGAAGTGAACAAAGATCCTTTGTGACACTGCAAATATCGGCATCCCGTGCAATCTAACAATATCTTGAATATATAACCTAGACAACTGCTCAGCACTGTAACTAGTCTTTACTGATAGAAAGTAAGCAGACTTAGTCAATAGATCTTCTATCACCCACACTAAGTCAAACTTGCCCAAAGCTAAGGGAAAACCAGTAGCAAAATCCATAGTAATACATTCCTACTTCTACAGGGGAATGGGCATCCTCTGCATCGAACCTCCAGGCCTTTGGTGCTTATACTTGACTTGTTGATAGTTCATTTACTTTCCCACAAATTTTGCAATGTCTCTCCTCATCCCACACCACCAATAGTGTTGTTTCAAATCATGATACATCTTTGTCACACCGGGATGGATAGAATATCTAGCACAATGAGCCTCCTCCAATATCAATCTAACCAAATCTCCTACCTGAGGCACACAAACCCAACCATTAATCCTCAAAACACCCTCCAAATCAATAGTATTCACCTTTGCTTCATCCCTCAACACCTTATCATGAATCAAGCATAATCTAGCATCATCAAACTGGTGAACACATACCTGATCAAACAATGCAGACTTTGACTTCACAAAGGCTAAAATGTTGTGAGAAGGAGAAATATCCAATCGAACTAATGGTCTAGCAAGTGACCGAACCTCCAAATCTAAGGGCCTCTCCTCCGCCCTCAAGAATGCCAAACTCCCCATACTAGAGGCCTTCCGACTCAAGGCATCTGACACTATATTCGCCTTGCTCGGATGATATAGAATTGAGGTGTCGTAGTCATTCAACAACTCCAACTACCTACAATGTCTCATGTTCAAGTTAGGCTGAGAAAAGATATATTTGAGACTCTAGTGATCGGTAAAGATCTCACAATCCGCCATAAAATTCAATACAGACACCACCGTAGCCAACTTTAAATTATGGGTAGGGTAGTTTCTCTCATGCGCCTTCAATTGTCGAGATGCATATGCTATCACTCTCCCCTTTTGCATCAACACCCCACCCAAACCAACTCTAGAGGTATCACAATACATCCTAAAAAGTACTCCCTCCTCGGACAAAGCAAGAATAGGTTTTGAGGTCAATAAGTCTTTAAGCTTTTGAAAGCTCATTTCGCACTCCTCTGGCCACTGAAAAGCCACATCCTTCTAAGTAAGTCTAGTCAATACGGATGCAATAGAAGAGAATCCTTGCACAAAGCACTAATGGCACCCAACTAAACTAATAAAACTCTGAATCTCTATCATAGATGTCGGCCTAGCCCACTCACGAACTGCTGCTACCTAGGCCGAATCTACCATAATACCATATTTCGTCACCACATGCCCAAGGAAAGCTATAGACTCAAGCCAGAACTCATACTTTGAAAACTTGACATCTAACTTCTTCTCTCTCAACCTTTGAAGTACAATCCTCAAATGTTGCACATGGTTGGACTCATTCTTGAAGTAAACCAAGATGTCATCAATAAACACAATCACAAATATATCTGAATAAGGCTTGAACACCTGGTTCACCAGTTCCACAAAAGTGGCTAGAGTGTTACTCAACCCTAATGACATAACCACAAACTCATAATGGCTATAACGAATCTTGAAGGTTGTTTTTGGGATGTCAGACTCCCCAACTCTTAACTGGTAATATCCATACCTCAAATCAATCTTGGAAAACACTAAAGCACCCTGCAACTAGTTGAATAGATCATCAATACGATGAAAATGATAATTGTTCTTGATGATCATTTTGTTCAACTAACAATAATCAATACACATCCGCATAGTGTCATCCTTCTTCTTCATGAACAAGACAGGACCACCCTAAGGGGATATACTCAGGTGGATGAAACCCTTCTCTAACAAATCCTCTAACTACTCCTTTAGCTCATTCAACTCAGTTGGAGCCATCCAATAGGGCACAGTAGAAATAGGCTTAGTTCTCAACTCCATATTAATAGAAAAATCAATATCGCGATCCAAAGGAAAACTTGGCAAATAAGTCAGAAACACATCCATAAACTCCGTCGCAACTCTGGTGGTCTCTAATGATGATGACTCTTGAGAGCAGGCCCAAACATGAGCAAAATATGACAAAAAAATATCCATTAACCTACAAGCATACATATAAGAGATCACCCCTTTAGGATAAGAACTAATCGCACCAGTCCACACTAATTGAGGCAAATCAGGACAAGATAGAGTAACCGTCTTTGCATGGAAATCAAGAATGACATGATAAGGTGATAATAAATCCATATCCAATATCATATCAAAGTCAACCATATCAAACAATATCAAGTCGCCAATAGTATCTCTCCCAAGAAGGTAACTGTACAACCCCAATACACCTTATTCACCACTAAAAACTCACCTACTGGGGTGGAAACACCTATAAGATTGGAAAGAAGCTCACATATAATACCAAGATTCACGGCAAAATAAGCTGATACATATGAATCAATAGAACCTGGATTAAATAAAACTGAAGCAGAATAGTGGCACACAGGAACCATACCTTATAATAACAGCATCGGAGGCCTTTTCCTTGGCTTGAGCTAGAACTACATAGCATACTCTGTGCCTTCCACTAGGTTGCAGGCTTCTACAAGATCCACCTTTTGCATTGCCTCTACCTCCTCTAGTACCACCTCTCGTACCTTAAGAAGTATCCCTCGCTGCTGGTGTTGGGGCTGAACAGGCTGGCTGTGCTCCTGATGGCTAAGAGAGATATACACATTGAAGATAATGTTTAG
This sequence comes from Solanum rostratum, assembly GCA_029948455.1. Lineage (NCBI taxonomy): Eukaryota > Viridiplantae > Streptophyta > Magnoliopsida > Solanales > Solanaceae > Solanum > Solanum rostratum. The sequence goes on from CM057054.1 coordinate 43,560,267, forward strand.
ACATATGCCCAATCTCATCACAAACATAGCAAGCTCTAGGATCCCGTCCCTGAGATAACTGTCCTATGATACCATCATGCCTGGCTATGCTCGAAGAGCTATCACGACCTGTCTGAATAGGATTAGATCAATCAGTACTGTTGGCGGCAGGAATGGATACACAAACCAGCGTTGGTGGCCTGATCCTGAAATTCTGTATCTCATGGTGGGTGCCCACTAAACTGGCTATGCTGGTGAAATCTCTTACCGCCACCCTGATGATCATGTCTAATACACTCAATCATACAGGTATGGTCCATCACACTCTGAAAAGTTATCACTCCAGCATTTACATGACACTATTTGAGGCATTTTACGGGCGTAGGTGTCGATCGCTTATTGGGTGGTTAGACTCAGTCATCGTTGATGCATTCAAAATTGATTTGCTTAGAGAGGCTATGTAGTAGGTGTGCCTGATCCAGAGTCAACTATTGACATCCCAGAGTTGGAAGAAGAGATATAATGACAGGAGAGTTTTATCCCTTAGAGTTTATGGTAGGTGATCATGTTGGGTTGAAAATACCACCCATAAAGGGTATGATGAGGTTGGGGAAAAACGACAAGCTTAGCTCGAGGTTTATTGGCTCGTTTGAGATTTTGAGGAAAATAGGTGATATGGCTTATGAGTTGACTTCACCACTTAGATTGTCAATTGTCCATCTAGAATTCCATGTTTCTATGCTTCGAAATACATACCAGATGAGTCCCATATTATTTCTTATGATGTCGTAGAGTTGATTTGACTTATGAGGAGCAGCCAACAACCATTCTAGATAGACAGGTTCGTAGGCTCAGGACTAAGGAAATCATTTTAGTTAAGGTTTAGTGGCAACTTCAGCCTATTGAATAGGCGACTTGGGAGACAAAGTCTAACATACGTGATAAATACCCTCATCTCTTCGAAGCTTTAGATACTTTCTTTCACCTTATGTTCGAGGACGAACATGATTTTTAGTGGTGGATAATATAATGACCCATTAGGTCTTTTAGATAATTGGTCCTCTTAATTTTCTAAAATATTTTTTTCAAAAACTTTTAATGGGTATTTTGGACTATTTAATAACTACAACTATTTAATTATTGGATAAATTTATATAATTAGATTAATTTGTGGACCAAAGAATTAAGTTACTTAAACACCCTATACCTTTTGAACCATATAGGTTAAAATAAGTTAAAGAGATTAATATTCTTTTAATTGTATCACCAAACAATTTTGGCGTCTCCTAATAGATAGCACGAAGGAAACAGAAGAGAGATTAAGGTAAGGGGAATAACTTTTGTGATTTTTTAAAAATTGTACTTGCTTCTACATTAGAAAATATAATTCTTTTAGCCATTATACTATTAGGCAGTTTTGACATCTACAATTGGATCTCTTACTGCCATTAGTTTAGTTATTTCTCCTTTTTTAAATGTTGTTCTTATAGTTAGTACTTTATAAAGGATTGATAAGAAAAGGGTGAGTAGAAATTCTATTGAAATCATTTAAGGTTACTGCAACATGGTGGGTGGCAGCTAGTTGGCTAAAAGCCTATTGACAATCATTGTCAATTCATGGAGCATTAGTGGTAGGACCATATGTTTATTAAGGACATTAATAAGTGAGACTATGGTTGGACGACGAATGGAATTTTCGTAATAAGTATGGTTTTCCAGGGCATTACAACGAGTGGCAGTTTTGTAATAACTATATTTTCCACGGGCATTTAAGTGCTCTACCCACTGGCCAATGATCCCTTCCCTTTTCCACATGTCCCGTCTGTGGTCTTTGCCCACACGTTTAAATGTTTGCCCACTGGTTTTCCACTTCTCACATATGTATGTGTTTTGGCCTTCTCTTACTCAGTTGCTGCTACAAATTTGGTTCTTGGTGCTTCATTGAGAATTAGGAATTGGGAAATTTCCAGGTAATTAAAAATTGGGTAATTTTTTTTCTTGCGAATTTCTTCTTACTTATTTCTTCAATCCGACTTGCTACATTGCTTAAAAATTCCTTCAGAGCCGGTAATTTTTTAGTTGTATATCTTAGCTTTCTAATTTGGTGAATTTTGTAGTTACGATTTTGGCATGCATGTTACTAACACGTTGGTTAGATCCAAAATGTATGTGCCTTGGATTTTTATAATTGAATTGTGCATTTAAGTTGTTTGATAATATGTCTATCTTAGTTTTTCTAATCTTTTGAGTTTTATAGCTAAGATTTTTACATCCGTCTTACTAACTGGTCGACCTGGTCCACAAAGTTTGGATTTTCTAATGCTTTAGCGAAGAAACTCATCGTCTGTTGCTGTTTCAATTTTTATGCATGTCACTTATTGGTCAATGTGGTGCACAAAGTTTAGATTTCGTAGAGCTTTACCTAGGAAACTTATCATCTGCCACTGTTTGATTTCTGTGTTTTTAAGTTTTTGTTCCAGAAATTTCTATGTAATTGGAAATTCGAGAATTTTTGAACTTCTAACTTTTTTCTTACTTATTTCTTCAGAATTCGAATTCCTGCAGTTCTTAAAAATTCCTTCAGATTCAGTAGTTTTTGCTTTGTATATCCTAGCTTTTTAATCTTCTAAATTTTGTAGTTACGACTTCCGCATGCATGTTACTGACACGTCGCCTAGACCCAAAATGTGTGTGCCTTAAATTTTTATATTTGAATTATGCATGTAGGTTGGTTGATAATATGTATGAACTAACTTATTTGAATTCAGAGATTATCATTTCCCTGGAATGTAGCAACTTAGTGCAATGTGATTTGTGTATCTTAGTTTTCTAATCTTCCGAGTTTTATAGCTAAGATTTCTACATGCATGTTGCTAACCGGTCGACCTGGTCCACAAAATTTGGATTTTCCAATGCTTTATTCAAATTTTTATGGTTTCTCTCAATCTTGAAAGCTCCAAAATCCGAGGCAGTGAAGATTATTCGCAATGACAACGGAAAGTAAAGAAAGTTTAGACTTGATTCGTGGCCTGGTTTGACAAGTTCAAACAGAAGGTCTTCCGAGGCAACTGTTGCTTGCAGCCGGGGCAGTATTCAAAGTCCGCTCTCTTTTCTTGTTGATGAACTGGGCAAAAATCTGAGCTTCATTCTTAACTTTATTCATTGAAGCCATTCATAAGTGAAACTTCGGTTGGACGATGAATGGCACTTTGCGATTTCTGCATGCATGTTACTGACATGTCGGAGTATGTTTTGCCTGGGGGATTATGACAAGTGGCAACTTCGTAATAACTATGTCTTCACCAGACATTTAAATGCTCTGCCCACTGGCCAATTATCTCTTCCCTTTTCCATGTGTCCCATGTACCATTCTTGCCCACAGGTTTAAATGTTTGCCGACTGTTATCCCGCCTCTCATATATGTGTGCTCTGGTCTTTTCTCTAGTCTTAATGTTGTTAAATAGCCAGTGATAAACATGGCCTACTCATTTGCTATTGGAACTTTGGTTCTTCCTGCTTTACTGAGAATTACGAATTGGACAATTTCAAAGGTTTGGATTTTTTGATGCTTCAGTTAAGAAACTCATCATCTGTTCTTGTTTGATTTCTACGCATGTTACTCACTGGTTGCTATGGTCCAAAAACTTTGGATTTCAATCCTCATTCTTAACTTTATTCATTGAAGTCATTCATATATGAAACTTTATTCATACTTTTATGCTCACTCTCATTCTTGAAAGCTCCAAATTTTCGAGGCAGTGAAGATTATTCATAAGGAAAATACAAAGTTAAGAAAGCTTAGACTTGATTCGTGGCCTGGCTTGACAATATCCAACATACGGTCTTCTGAGGCAATTGTTGCTTGCAGCTAGGGCAGTATTCAAAGTCTGGTTTTCCTTCATTTGGATGAAGTTGGCAAAAATCTGAGCCTCATTAAGTTAAGAACATTAATAATTGAGACTTTGGTTGGACGATGAATGGCAATTTCATAATAAGCATGTGTTTACGCTTACCTAATGCTCCTCATTTCCGTGGTAGTAAATATTATCCACTACAAAAACCAAAAGTGAAGAAAATTTAGAGTTGATTCGTGGCCTGACATGATGAATTCAATCAGAAGGTCTTGGAGGACTACTATTTCTCGCAGCCAGGGCACTATTCCAACTCTGTTCTTCCTTCTCTTTGATGAAGTTGGTGCAAATCTGAGCCTTAATCTTAACTTTATTCTTTAATAAAGAATGAAACAATTATCTATGGGAAAAACAAAATGCACTTTTAAGTATGAGGAATAATACCTCCTGAAATCTTATTACTCACTATCTTCTCTAGATCTTCTTCTCTGTTTCCTACGTTGCTGCTTTGTTCCAGTTCTTTAACAAACCCCCTTGCCTCCTAATCAGTATAATATCTTTTTCTGCTATTCTTCATGTGATCAGTTCATACCTGGAAAAGTCCCCTTTGAGAAAGAAACCTTTCCAGGATCCATCTTTACAACTTCCCAAATTCTTAGGTACCGGTATAAGAGATAGTCCAAAGGAAATGGAAGTGAATATTGAGGATCCATATATTGTTGCTGCATTTATTTCTTGATGAAAGATTTGTTGTTGCATTTATGTACCAGCTGGCCAAATTTTCATGCTTAGTTTCAACATGGAATGCTCCAAGTTTCTGAGGCAATGAAGATTGTTTACAATGAAAACGTAAAGTGAAGAAAGTTTTGAATTGATTCGTGGCCTGGCATCACAATTTCAACCGGATGGTCTTATAAGGCAACTGTTGTTTGTAGCCAGGACACTATTCAAACTCTTCTCTTCCTTTTCTTTGATTAATCTGGCGAAAATCTGAGCCTTGTTCTTAACTTTATTTATTAACTTTTTTCTTCTCGTGTCTATCTCGAAGGCGTAATTGCTTCCCACTCTTGCCGGCTGTCTTAGATTTAAAGAAGAATTAGCTACTTCTCTCTGGAAAAGCATGAAATTTAGTTCTGCTGCTGATTTTGAACTATTCTATTAGGTTGCATAAATTTTAAATTTCCGTTGCTAATTATGTTCTTAGTTGTGGAACAGATTCTGCACACACGTAGTAACGGTGCTTGATCTTCCTGCTGCCAATATAAAAAAATTTACTCCGTGGTTTGCTCTCTCAGGTAAATATCTATAGCCTTTTCCTTTTGATCAGTTCCTTTTTGTTTGGAAATTCCCCCAGGTTGCTCCCTTGCATAGATCTTCCAGTACTTTTTGGAATTACAATATTACATCTTCTGCAAGTCCACGCATGAAATTTGATCAACTACACATTAAGCACTGTATACATAGTTATTATAATATAGGTATATAAGTAAAGACGTATGTATTCTAGGAAAACCACAGATCTTATCTACCCAAAAAAAGGAATCAGATGTCTACTAACAAAAGAAATCAGACTCAATCCCAAATGGATAGAAATCTTAGGCGCCGTACAGCTTATAAAGAAATGCCACCTGAACAAAAGTCCTCCATTGATGGATTCCTCAATATAGAAGAAGAATTTTCACAGAAAGAAAGGCAAAAAAAGAACACGGTGTCCTGCCGTGAATATTACTATTACAAACTTCAAATTTGAACTACTGAGGAAAATGGAACTTTACATTCCAGGAGTTTATTCTAATAATATTTTGCAGACCAATAAATACAACTTGAAACACAAAGATTAGACTTTTTGTTATCAAGATTTATTTCGAACTGAAGTACTAGCTAGACTTATGGACCTTCAAAGAATCGGAGAAAGAGAAATTTTCAATATTGGTAGAAAAACATTCATCCCTGCTAGCTTCACCGGAGGTCCAAGAGATATGCAGCGTCGATACATGGACGCCATCACATTAGTACAACACTTTGGAAAATCCAATATCTTCCTAACAATGATTTGTAATCCTTCGTAACCTGAAATAACAGATCTCCTACTACCTACTGATGAAATACAAAATAGACCTGATCTAATTAGCCGAGTATTCAAAGCAAAAGTAGAAGAATTAAAATTGGATATTGTTAAAAAAAAATATTTTCAAGAAAGTGGTTGCTTATATGTACACTATAGAATTTCAAAAAAGAGGTTCACCTCATGCTGATTTTCTAATAATACTTACCAATGAATATAAATTATTAAAACCTCAGTCCTACGATAGAATTGTATGTGCTGAACTACCAAACTCTGATACTAATGACTACTTACGTTCTTTAGTTATTAAGCATATGATGCGTGGTCCTTGGGGAAGCTTAAATCCTACTAATTCGTGTATGCAAATAAAAGGACATTGCAAATTTAAATATCCAAAAAAATATGCTAGGGAAACTTCTAAAGGGGAAAATTCATACCCTGTCTATAGAAGACGAGATAATGAAAAATTTGTAAATGTTAGGAACCAATATCTTGACAACGTTTGGGTTGTTCTATATAACCCATATCTATTAAGCAAGTTTAACTGTCACATAAATGTTGAAATCTGCATAGATATTAAAGTTGTTAATCTACAAATATATCTGTAAAGGTCATGACAAAATAAACTTCAATATTCAAGTAGATGACACTATTACAGAAATGGATGAAATTAAGGAATATCGCTCAGCTAGATGGATATCACCACCAGAGGCTACATGGCGTTTATTCGCTTCCCCAATTAATAAAATAAATCCCACTGTTTACCACCTTCAACTACATCTTCAAAACCAACAATTTGTTTCTTTTAAGACAACATCAACTTTGACTTTATTATTAAAGAACCCCGAAAATAGAAGAACAATGCTAACAAATTTTTTTTCCATGAATGAACTAAATAAAGCTGCTAGAGAATTGAATTTGCTATACAAAGAATTCTCCCAACACTTCGTCTGGTCAACCAGTGATACAATGTGGACACATAGAAAACAAAGTTATGCTAGTGGACGTATTATAAGTTGTCATCCAACCGAAGGAGAAAGATACTACCTTAGACTTTCACTCATGAACATACGAGCATGTACATCATGCACAGATCTCCTTACTACAACGGAAGGATTTGTAGAACGTTTAGAGAATCTGCAGAAAAAAGAGGTTTACTAGCTTCTAATAATAACTTAATTGAATGCTTGGTAAAAGCTACTCAATATCACATGCCATGTAGTTTATGACGTTTAGTTGTTACACTGTTAGTATATTGCCACCCTGCTAATCCAAAAGATTTATGGAATAGATTTGAAAATTCTATGTCCGAAGATTTTGCAACTACAACAAATATACAAAAAAAAATGATATTCGTTCACTTGTTATAAATCACATAAATAATATACTGCATTCAATGGGGCGAAATATAAATGAATTTAAACTTGTATCACTAGAGATTACGTCTTTCGTATCTTCTTTTAGAATTATCCAAGAGGCTAGAGATATCTACCTAGAAATAAATATAACTGTACCCGAGGAAGAAATCCTCCTACATACGAAACTAAATAGTGAACAAAAGGGGGCTTACAACACAATCCTTAGTAGAATATTGTCGCATGAATCTGGAGCTTTCTTCATTGATGGACCAGGAGGAACAAGAAAAACATTCTTATATCGTGCTTTACTAGCAGCTGTATGATCCAAAAAACTTATTGCTTTGGACACAACAACTTTCGGTGTTGCAGCTTCTATACTCCTTGGAGGACGAACTGCACACTCACGTTTTAAACTTCCTATTGATATAGCTGAAAACTACAGTTGCAACATAAGTAAACAAAGTTCACTTGCCTCTTTAATTTGAGATGCGCAGTTAATAGTATGGGATGAAGTGTCTATGGCAAAGAAAAAACTTGTGGAGACCTTTGATTTACTCTTGCGCGATCTTATGGGCGTAAATACACTTTTTGGGGAAAAGCTGTAGTCTTTTGAGGTGACTTTCGCCAAACTTTGCCTGTGGTCAAACGTGGAACCAAAGAGGATTTCATTAATGAATCTTTATTAAACTCACACATCTGGAATGATCTTGAAAAATCTGTCTGACACAAATATGTGTGCACGAGATGATCCCGCATTTTGTGAGTTTTGCTAAGGATTGGAGAGGGAAAAGAAAACGTTAATGAACACAACAAAATTGAAATTCCATAATCTCTACTCATTCCTTTTACAAATGAAAACGAATCATTAAATACTTTATTTAAAAATATTTACCCGAATTTAAAATTGCTTCAAACTGACACATCTACTGTTACATCACGTGTTATCTTAACAACTACAAATGATTTTGTAAACGAAATTAATGATATGTTCATAGAACAGTTCTCCACAAATGCTAGAACATTCATAGGTATTGATGAAACTATAGAACCAAAAGATCAATCCCAATTTGAAGATTTCTTACACACATTAAATCCTGCAGGTTTACCACCTTATAGGTTAAATCTAAAGAAAAATTGCTCCGTTATATTACTGCACAATTTGAATCCGTCAGAGGGTTTATGTAATGGTACACGCTTAATTTGTTTTGATGTTAACAGTGATATTATTAGCTCTACAATTGCTATGGGTGATTTCAACGGTAAACATGTTTTCATTCCTCGAATACCATTATTGTCTTCGCAGGACGAAAAATTACCCATTCCATTTAAAAGAATACAGTCTCCTATTCGCATATGTTTTGCTATGACCATTAACAAAGCTCAAGTCAAACGCTAGATTTCATTGAAATTTATCTACGTGAACCTGTATTTTCACATGGTCAACTTTATATCGCTTTATCCAAAGCAAAAACTTCAAAGTGTATAAAAATAGTGATACGGCCACTAATAGCAGATAATCCTGATGATCATTTTACTCACAATATAGTATATAATGAAATTATCCAAAAATCATTCCCCTCCTAAACATAAAACGCTCAAGAATCATCAAGAAAGTCATCAAGTTAGGATTAACTTTCAAGATTCATCATTAAGGTGAGTTATTCTTCATAAGCTTTAAGCTAATTTCTCTATCTATTCATGAACCCCTAATAGAATCTTATATCATAACCTAGGGTTTCAAGAGAACGAATTCAAGAATTCTAAGAGAGGATTCCTTGATTTTTCTTTTTCAAGAATTATGGTTCTTAATCAAGAACTCTAAAGATTCTAAGTCCAGAATCCAAGAATCAAAGACGAGCCCTTCAAGCAATGTCTTTCCAAGTTTTTCCACTCAAAAAGAACTACCGAGATCGAGGATCATTCTCCAAGAAGGCTAATAATTCATCAAATTTTGATTGTAATATCAAATTTCCAGGTATGTAAGGCTAAACTAAAACATGGGATTGTTCTCTCATGTGCTCCATAGAGGTCATAGATGAGTTGGTGGTTGAAGAATCTAAATGCATGATTACTTTGATGGTTTTCTTGAAAATTATATTTGAAATTACATGTTTTCTATGTAGATGATCATCATACAAATTGTCTTCTTAAATTAAATATTTTCATGAGAATTTGCATAACCCTACATGACTATTTTGAAAAGCATGCATAATGAACTTGAGGATGAGTCTAGAGCCTTGAGTTAAGATTGTGATTGTTGAATTGTGATTGTGATTGTGATGAGAGAATGATGAGTCTAGAGCCTTGAGTTAAGATTGTGATTGTTGAATTGTGATTGTGATTGTGATGAGAAAATGATGCTGAGTTGATAGAGTTTGATTGTCTTACGAGTCTCTATAAATGAACTCTACCGATGTGTCTATTCACTTGATTCTTAATGATTGTTCTAAATCTTGAGTCATTGATGAGATTGATTAATGATAGGGTTAAAGTCCCTATGAGATACCGATCGTTGACGGGGTTAAAGTCCCTATGAGATTGGTTGAGATGGAGGTTTTATGAGCATTGAGTCGAGAGGAGTATCGAGCATCGGAATAGGTAAGAGTGAGTCCCACCCGAACCCATTAAACTATGTCGCCAAGCGTAGAAGAGGTTTCCTCTTGAGTTTATGTCCCTGAAAGCAATAGCGGACTTGATAAGTTTTCTGACTCCAATTGGGTGAGCTGATATGATTTTTGATTCGTTCTCTACCTGGCAAGTACAGAACGGCTGTGGCAACACCGGCGAGGTGTTGTACAATCACTGGATCATAAGTGGTTGTTGTCGGTTAAGAGAAACTCCTATAAATTTCGTACCTTACTCCGAGTATAGATGAGATGAGAGGGGGTGAGCTCCTCTGAGTTGAGTTTGAGATGAGTTGAGACTATTGATAAGTCTGAGTTAATGATGTGTCACTTGTATACTCTTTATTCTTTCATAGATAGACAATTGATTGTTTTGATGTGATTATGATGTTTATTTTGAGTTGATGTTGTCATTCAGCTATTTTACATACCAGTACATTCCAAGTACTGACGTCCACTCTGGACTGCATCATTTTATGATGTAGAGGCAGGTACTAGAGATCATCGATAGGTGCTCCGTTGAAGATCTGAGATGAAGCTGATTTGGTGAGCCTCCCCTACTCCGGAGGATCCACTACTTTTATTTCATCATGCTTTAGAGTTAGATTGGACTATTTATTTTATTTTGATTTGGGTAGCCATGGATTTGTCATTGGCACCACATGATTAGTGATAGAGGCTTCATAGACGAGGGTCGAGTATTGATTTTGAGATTGTGAGCTAGTTTTTTCTACTAGCCTTCATTATTTTATATATATTCTTTTGAGACTTTAGATGAGATATGTCCATTACTTAATTATATTTTCTGCTGTTCAGTAGAGTTTATTTGATTGAATGATGTGATGAGGCTAAGTGGTTCGCCTGGGGACTAGCAATAGTCTCTGAGTGCCGGCCACGCCAAGGGTACCCTCTCGGAGCGTGACAAACTTGGTATCAGAGCCAGGTTCAAGTGTCTTGGGGAGTCTATGAAGCCGTGTCTAGTAGAGTCCTTGTTATTGGTGTGAAGAGCTCCACATCCATAACTTGGAGTCTATAGGATATTTAGGAAAAATTTCCCTTCTTTCATATTCTGAATCGTGCGATAGAGCTATTTCCTAAGAAACCTGTGATGATTCGTGTGTCGTTCTAAACCTTTCGACTATGGCTCATCTACGAGGCAACCAGACGGTAATGTTCAAACTCGTACAGAACGAGATCCTTTGTGATAAGGTAATCATAATGGTAGAGAGACTGCACTAGGCTTGAGAGAAGCTGACTAGTGTGTGAAGATTGATTGACGAGAAAGAGTGCACAATTACCTATATGAATCATGCATTTGAGTTAGCTCTGGATGTACCCAGACCATCTTTTTTCAAAACTAGCTTCCGACGTGACCCATGAGAAAGGAACTTATTTCTCTAAAGAGTTAATTGTTACCACCTAAGAGTGAGATGTGAGGTCTTTTAAACACTGAGTAGAATTGAATTATCCTAAAGTTAGAAGGATGATGATGGAAAGAAAGGGGCGAGATAGCAAGAGTGATGGCTAATTGAGGCTTATAGTTAGAGTTACGTACCTATTAAGTAAGTAATGAGGTGATGAGTCGATTAGCATAAGTTTGATGAAAGAGTCGTGAGTACCCTATGATTTTCATGATGAGGTATAGAGGAAGAGTTATTTTTAGAATGTGGTAGAACGTGTTCAAATTAGAGGGAAGTTATGTTGTTTTGTTGTAGTATTCATACTATTCAGGGTGAAGTGTAGATGTTGAATGGGGGAAAAGAGTGCTTTCATTGTGGTAGATCTAAATTAGGTTTATGATTTGTAATTGTGAGTTCATGAGACTTATCAAGATATGAGCTTAGTTAGATAAGAAGATATGATTAGATAGGTGAATGGTACTGATTTGTGAGGAAGGGATGTGTGATTGAATACTTGCTATGAGATCTTAGTGGGCTTATGTTCCCTAAATTTTTACCTAATAGTTGTAAGTTGATATTAGAGAGGTGGGTGATAGAATCACACATTAGTACTGGACCCTAAGCATGAATTTTGAGGAGTAGTGTTTAAGAGGAGACAATATTGTGAGAGTGATAGTCTTGGTTAGAGATTTGCTCTAAGAGGCTTTCTATAGTGTGTGTTTAAAGATGAAGACGTTGATTTGTGAGGAAGTGATGCTATGGGCAGGGTACAATTGCCCCTTAGCTAAGACGAGTGAGACGAGGATTGCTCAATAGATAAGGAGAGGTTTGAGATATGTATCCATGAGTGTGTAAAGATGTGTGAACTAAGTTATGACTGCTATAAGAGCCTAGATAGCATATTCGTGTTGTCAATGAGGAATAGGTTGATGTAAGCATTCTTTATCATCCTTAGTAATTAAGTTGATCGGGGCTTATGGATAGATGATGATGAGTTTTCCATGATAGAATAATCCTTATGCAATTAAATTTATGGGAGCACTTCTAGCAGGTAAAAGAAGAGGTTAGATTGTAAGAGTTGTGGGAAATAGTTATGTACGCTATAAGAATAGCAAATATAAGAGAGATTTCCATAGAGACTGGAAGGAGCTAAGAGTGATGTTGAAAAGAGTCTGAGTGGCTAGTTATATGTATGCGACTATAGAATAACAAAAGAGTATATGATATTCTTGTGGATAGTGATTCCTTGACCGTATGGAGGTATATACTAGTAGACGAAATTGAGTTGCAAATTTAGAGAGAGGACCTTGAGAGCTAAGGAGGAGACGATGTAACGCTCGATGAAATTACCAAAATACCCGTAGAGGGAGGGTATGCGCGTAACGTGTCTTCCAATGCTTGTATGAAAAATCTGAGGCCAGATTTGTGATCAGCACGAAAAATTGAGTGGGAAAAAGGTCTCGGTCGATTTTTAGGGTGACCGGATCAAAGGACAATTTTTCAATTCGAACACCGAAACAGTGTCGGTGCGCGACAGAGGCGCGTTGCGCACCTGTCACGGAGAGACACTTATGTTTTTTTTTCCAAAAAATTTTGACGGGATTGGAAAAACTATTCAGAAATTTTTGCAGAAAATGTAATATTTGCGACCAGTCCGCGTCGCGAACTGAGTCACTTCGAGACTGGAAATTTCTAAAAAAGATTTAGGAGCATTTTGATCAATTTCCAACCCCTCCTAAACTTTATACACAATGTAATTTGGTCGATCTGATGTTAAGAGGGTCTAAATCCCCATCCTAAGTCCTTTCCTAACAATCGAACAAGACTAGGGCTGAGAGAAGAGGAGAAGAGTTGAGACATAAGAGTTCAAGAGAGAATGAGAGTTCTTGATTCTGATGATGATGAGAATGTTGGAGGTAATTTCCTTACTCTTGATTTAAATTGAGTTGTCTATTTCTGAGTTGATACAGCTATTCTTGAGTCTAAATAGAGACTATTGAGATTGAATAAGAGCTACGAGCTTGAATTGATAGAGTAGAGTGCCATGAAAAGGAGCACAAATTGAGGTGGAGACTTGAGCATGAGAGTGTCCTCTGAGTCTTGTTTATATGGTAGTCCTATTCTCGATTAGAGTTGATGGCTTCCTTCTTGAGTTTGAAAGACTGATTGTTGAGTTGTTCAAATGATTCGAATTGATTGAGTTCCGATGTTCCATTCATGCTTGATCGTGAGAATGTCTAAGATAATATCTCTACTCTTGATCTGAACTGATTTATCTATTTGAGTTGATGTGTCCATTCCTGGGTCTGAATAGAGATGGTTAAAGATTGATGAGGAGTCGAGAGTTTGATTGATTGAGCGAGTTTTGAGAAGAGTTCTGATTTTATTCGTGCCTTGATATCTACCTTTGCTCATCATTCGAGGACGAATGATCCCAAGGGGGGATAATGTAACACCCCAATTGTTTTTCTAAGCTAAGACCGAGTCATTCTTCATATGATATAGGACTTAATTGATGATCCTTAATTGATCATAGATGTTAAAGTTAATTTCCTAGAGTGGGAATAAAAATTGGAGTTGATAAATGATCTTTTACATCAAGTCGAGTCCAAAGAATTTCTACCGACTAAGTTTTTGTGTGAGTTCATAGAAGGGTCAACTTCAAACGACTATATCTCCTAAAGTATAATGAATTAGGTGACCCATTTTATATCAAATTAAAGATCTTTGAATTAGCTTTCCAAAGCATCTTATTTTGCCTTAATCAGAGTTTGGAGTAGAGAGTTATGACCATTTTACAGAAGACACGCAGAGCCGTCTAAAGATCCGCGATGGCTCCGCGTCGCGGACACATCGCGGACCCTCTCTGGATAAGCTAAATGATGTCCTTCTATTTTATTTTGAGGGTAATTTTATCCTAAACCCTTTGGGTGTCTATTTAAGGCCCCAAAACGCATAAAACGTCAGTTTTCATAATTAAAACCCTCTCCTTCACTCCTAAACATAAAACGCTCAAGAATCATCAATAAAGTCATAAAGTTAGGATTAACTTTCAAGATTCATCATCAAGGTGAGCTATTCTTCATAAGCTTTAAGCTAATTTCTCTATCTATTCATCAACCCCTAATAGAATCTTATATCATAACCTAGGGTTTCAAGAGGACGAATTCAAGAATTCTAAGAGAGGATTCCTTGATTCTTCTTTTTCAAGAATTATGGTTCTTAATCAAGAACTCTAAAGATTCTAAGTCCAGAATCCAAGAATCAAAGACGAGCCCTTCAAGCAATGTCTTTCTAAGTTCTTCCACTAAAAAAGAACTACCGAGATCGAGGAACATTCTCCAAGAAGCTAATAATTCATCAAATTTTGATTGTAATATCAAATTTCCAGGTATGTAAGGCTAAACTAAAACATGGAATCGTTCTGTCATGTGCTCCATAGAGGTCATAAATGAGTTGGTGGTTGAAGAGTCTAAATGCATGATTACTTTGATGATTTTCTTGAAAATTATATTTGAAATTACATGTTTTCTATGTAGATGATCATCATACAAATTGTCTTCTTAAATTGAATATTTTCATGAGAATTTGCATAACCCTACATGACTATTTTGAAAAGCATGCATAATGAACTTGAGGATGAGTCTAGAGCCTTGAGTTAAGATTGTGATTGTTGAATTGTGATTGTGATTGTGATGAGAGAATGATGAGTCTAGAGCCTTGAGTTAAGATTGTGATTGTTGAATTGTGATTGTGATTATGATGAGAAAATGATGCTGAGTTGATAGAGTTTGATTGTCTTACGAGTCTCTATAAATGAACTCTACCAATGTGTCTATTCACTTGATTCTTAATGATTGTTCTAAATCTTGAGTCATTGATGAGATTGATTGATGATAGGGTTAAAGTCCCTATGAGATACCGATCGTTGACGGGGTTAAAGTCCCTATGAGATTGGTTGAGATAGAGGTTTTATGAGCATTGAGTCGGGAGGATTATCGAGCATCGAAATGGGTAAGAGTGAGTCCCACCCGAACCCATTAAACTATGTCACCAAGCGTAGAAGAGGTTTCCTCTTGAGTTTATGTCCCTGAAAGCAATAGCGGACTTGATGAGTTTTTTGACTCCATATTGGGTGAGCTGATATGGTTTTTGATTCGTTCTCTACCTGGCAAGTACAGAACGGCTGTGGCAACACCGGCGGGGTGTTGTACAATCACTGGCTCATAAGTGGTTGTTGTCGGTTAAGAGAAACTCCCATAAATTTCGTACCTTACTCCGAGTCTAGATGAGATGAGAGGGGGTGAGCTCCTCTGAGTTGAGTTTGAGATGAGTTGAGACTATTGATAAGTCTGAGTTAATGATGTGTCACTTGTCTACTCTTTATTTTTTCATAGATAGACAATTGACTGTTTTGATGTGATTATGATGTTTATTTTGAGTTGATGTTGTTTTTCATATTTTTCTACCGGTTTCTGTTTTATTCAGCTATTTTACATACCAGTACATTCCAAGTACTGATGTCCACACTAGACTGCATCATTTTATGATGTAGAGGCAAGTACTAGAGATCATCGACAGGCACTCCGCTGAAGATCTGAGATTTGAAGCTGATTTGGTGAGCCTCCCTTACTCCGGAGGATCCACTACTTTTATTTCATCATGCTTTAGAGTTAGATTGGACTATTTATTTTATTTTGATTCTGGTAGCCATGGATTTGGCATTGGCACCACATGATTAGTGATAGAGGCTTCATAGACGAGGGTCGAGTATTGATGTTGAGATTGTGAGCTAGTTCTTTCTACTAGCCTTCATTATTTTATATATATTCTTTTGAGACTTTAGATGAGATGTGTCCATTACTTAATTATATTTTCCGCTGTTCAGTAGAGTTTATTTGATTGAATGATGTGATGAGGCTAAGTGGTTCGCTTGGGGACTAGCAATAGTCTCTGAGTGCCGGCCACGCCAAGGGTGCTCTCCCGGGGCGTGACAAACTTAAGCGAATCCCATGCGATGGGGCAAACCTTAGCGAGGCCGTTGAGTCCATAGAGGGGGTGTATGTAACAACCCATCTTGAGATGAGATGTCCTACATCGGCAAAATACAGGAGAGATGTTGGGTATATATGTAAAGGACTGGTCTATATACTGTGAGCCGCCTTTTGGGGTGAGCCCAAAGGGACAAATCCATGATGGGCTAGGCCCAAGAGCGGACAATACTTCACAGTGTTGGGCCAGGTTGTTACAGATGGTATCAGAGCCACTCCTGTGTCAGCCTTGTCGATGTGGGGCTAGAGTTCAACTGAGTTTAGGTGAATCTCGGTAAGGCAGGGCAAACCTCAGTGCTGAGTCTAGGCGAATCTATTGCGGCGGGGCAAACCTCAGCGAGGACGTTGAGTCCATAGAGGGGGTGTATGTAACAACCCATCTTGAGATGAGATGTCCCACATCGGCAAAACACAGGAGAGATGTTGGGTATATAAGTAAAGGACTGGTCTATATACTGTGAGGCGCCTTTTGGGGTGAGCCCAAAGGGACAAATCCGTGATGGGCTAGGCCCAAGAGCGGACAATACTTCACAGTGTTGGGCCAGATCGTTACAATTTCATAGCTTCTTACTGACATTTCTACTACTCATATAATATTTCTTTTTCCTTTGGAATATTTTCCACTCTCACCCTCTTCAATGATTTTGCAGGATATAAAAAATGGAACAAAGACTCAAATATAGATGCTATTACTTCGGAAATATTAGACTGGATATGTAAGGTGCGACTTGTGGATATTGGTAAGCCTGGCGAAGGTAAAGAACGAAAGATAAAATGTATGAACATGATCTTCCAAGATTTTTACAGGTACCTTCTTATTTCTCTTTCTGGTTGTCCAATTTTCCCCAAACAACTCAAGACTTTCTCCACTTCACCTCCTACTTTCACCACAGCCTTACTATTGGATAATTTTATACTGCTTCCGTAAGGAAGGAATATATAGCACTGAATTTTACATTCAACTTTCATTGATATTCTATTTGGTCAGATAAACTACTTCAGATATGGAGTACTTCCTGAAAAATATTTTGCAAACTCACTATGGACTATGTCATAGAATAACAATTTCTTACTTACAAATTCTTATATAACTTCTGCCAGCTCTTACTACGACTGTTAATTCTATCACTTGTTCTTATTTGGTTTCCACTTTATTGTAAGAATGCCTGAAAATTTACATCTCCATTGTTCGTTTTGGATTGTTTATACTTATTCTACTTTTGCATAAATCATCTGCAGAAAAATCAAGTTAAGGCAATTGTTTATGGTGATGACATCTCTCTTTATCGACAAAGATTCACACTGTTTTACACCTACTTGATCACGAGTGCCTGAGTACAACAACCAACCTTAAGATATGAAAAGCCCTTACATGCATATGAATGGATTATTGACAAAAAACTATAGTCGATTCAATTGATAAAGATAGGTCATATGAGGCTATAGTCAATCCGTCTCATCCAGATGACTTAGATGAAGATGCACTACCACGACCCACAATCATCAACATGATAGCATTCCAGGAAATCAATGAAGAGGCATCCCGAAGTACCAAAGAACAACTCAAGAATGTAGAATTCAGTATGACTCCTTCGCCTTCTCTATAGATGCATTTCAGCACAAATTGTGACTTCTCCTTCTCCTATATTATTAGATGTGCTTGCAATTGTTGTAAACTTCTTCCCACCAAGATATGTAACAAGCATGCAAAAAAGGCTGCAAGAACTCATTGTCATTGACACCAAATAAGTCATACAAAGCGTTGGTAATGTGGCTTTTGAAAATTATCACTTGTTAAAGACTAAAAATGTGAAAATCCCCCCTGCTTATAGAAAATGTTGAAATCAAGTAGGTGTGCTAGAATTATTTTATATTATTAACTTCCAGGAAAACAAAATTATCCTGCTGCCCTCTCCTACTTATTCTCTATAGACTACGTCTATTTTCTCAATGCATCTCAGTAAACTCTTCATCTTATTCTTCTCTTACTTATGTATACTTCTAACTTTTCAAAATTCTAAAATTATAGTAAACAAGCTTTCACTTTCACACTATAGGAAGAGACTATCATTGAAGATGAGGGCACAAGACTCCTTGCACAATTTTCGAAATATCCTATTATTTTTGCTAGACGCGTAGGAGTATCAAAATACAATGATAACTAAATGCCACGAAACTATACTACCTAGAACTAAATATTTCTTACTTTTTTCTACCTGTGGCACTTCATACTTTATTAAATAAAGGTTTAACTAATGTAGGCACATCACTCACAATAAAATTCAGCACAACAATACAAATAGATCCACCATATTCACAATGTGTGCAGCTACAATCATGGTAAACATTGTTGTCATAGATGTTGGATTTCTTGCTTCTATGTCTTAATATTTTCTTACCTTTGATCATTTTCCGATCAAATAGGATAAAAACAAATGCAGAAATGCTCAACTTCTTCACAGTGAGAAGCACATCTCAATCTGGATCTCTCATCTCTGCTCTAGTTGAAGAGAAAATAGTATCCATTGCAAACATCCAGACACAATATGATGTTAGTATATTTTTCCCCAACTCTAATCCTAAACTATTTATAGTACAAATTATATCCAGAAGAATTAGTATGATATTGTTGCACAGGGACAACCTTTCACCATTGCAGCAAAGATAACTCTCTCGAAAAAATTCAACTCTTGTTATGTGTTAACCTACCCAAATTGTAGACAAGAGGTCAAAAACCTCAAGAAAAGAAAATTCCGCTGTACAAATTGCAACCAAGAAAACATGTTCACCTCCAGGTACTTCAATCTTTACCTTTACCTAAAAACACAAATACAAAGAGAATTTCCTTACTAAGGATCTATTCTACACACACACACACACACACATATATATATGTATGTACATATACACGTAACCCCAGGTGTCGATTTGATGTAAATCTTGAGGATGCATCTGGCTCAATAATTATGGATGAACACAGAACAACTATTATCTCTCACCGCAGAAGAGATTTATTCTCGAGCATCAACTGAGGTAAAAAAATAACAAAGCAACATACACATATTCACTTCACATTACAGCCAAACAAAACAGATAAGATATACTTGCTTACAGGTTTAGTCATACTCAATGCAACATGATCAGCTGAAGATACAAGACAACGTTTTCAAAATTCAAGTGAAAAAATCCTTCCCCCGCAATTCACACACAATCTCACCAAAGGTCCTCATTCTAGCCATTAGTAAAAAAAACATGTTGCCTTCTCTCCCTGCACCATCCTGCGCCAACATTGAGGGAGACAATAAAAGGAAGAAAAAAGACCTTATTTCCTCCGCTGAAGAAATAGCAGAATAAAAAAAAATTAAACATGCTTAAGCTGAAAGAACAAATCAAACCACCAACTCCAACGAAAATGCAATAAAGGTTATCAAGCAAATTTCTTCCTTACTCCTTCTCTAAATATCATGATAACTTCTATCTATTTAACAATTCCTATTTTCCTTTATATCATCCAACATACTAATGAATGTCTTATTATTTTTTATTATGTTATACATAAACGCAGGCCAGATGGCTCTCTTTTGTGATCACTTTTGATTTGTATAGAACGAAGGTAATTTACTACAATTCGTTTCCCCGAAAAGCATTTCCAACAACAAGAGAAATTACCAAATATTGTATCATTTAGAAATACTTTCTCCAAATATGAAGTACTAACATTTCCCCTTCACCTAAATAGGCTCTTGGAAGGAAACACAAAGTCTGCTACAGCTTGCTGCTTTTGGGTTTTATTTCACTGGTGATAGCGTTTTTCGTTATAAAACAAAGGTAATCAAATCATACATAAAACTGCTTCTCCAGTCATAATTTTTATATATATATATATATATATATATATATATATATATATATATATATATATATATATATATATATATAAAGGGATTCTCAAAGAACATCTTAAAAAGAATTTCAACAACAAGTGTTGTAAAAGGTGCTCACCAGCCGCCTACGCCGAGAGGCGAGGCACAGCAACCTTTGACTCTATTCTTCAGCTCATTCTCCAGTTCTTTAGGTAAGTCACGTCTCTTTTCTTCCTTTCTTCTTTCTTCTTTCTTCTTTCTTCTTCTTCTTCTTCTTCTTCTTCTTCTTCTTCTTCTTCTTCTTCTTCTTCTTTTTTTTTTCTTCTTCTTCTTCTTCTTCACTTCTTCAATACTTTCTTCATTCTTTCTTTTTTCTCCCTTTTCCTTCTCTATTTTCTTCACATTTAGCCTTCCAATTCTCCTTCTCTATTTGTTTGATTCCTCCTTCTTCTCTTCTCTATTAAAAACATTGTTTCAACTTAGTTAAAATTAAAAGTGCATCATTTTATCTAAAAAGGTTCAACTACTGTAGCAACACTTGGTAGCAATAATAGTAAAGGTAAACAGAAAGGTGATTATTTCCGACGTTATAAGAACTACTTGCATTAGCACAGACTTAGCTTATACTATAATAAAGGAAAAACATGTATGCCTAATGCTTGGCAGTTATTTCTGTTGGCTGGTTCATTCCAAGATCTTCAATATGCCTATATATGTGAACGAAAAGAACAAGAAAGGAAAACAACAAAGACAATGTGGTACAGATTCGAAACACTTTCTTTTTTTTTGGGGGGGGGGGGGGGAGGCGGGGGGGTCTACGATTTGTTTTGTAATTTTAACGACATTCATTTGTAGTGGTTCTTCGTGCATCACCCGTTTTGTCTCAATGGGGCATTACTATTCATTCGCATTTTGGAGGTTGCTTCTTGTTTAAATGGTGTTTTAAAATAGAAGGTTCTTGACCTAAACCGTTGCTTCACATTAACCCAGTTGTGTTTTATCAGTTTTGTTGTTCTTCTAGGCTAAAACTAGAGTTCCTGCGTTTGTGCTGAGGTTTAATTCTTTACAGGTGTCGCTTCTCGCATGTGCGTTCTACTTAGAACCTGTTAATATTTTGCTCATTCTTCCTGCTTCGGTTTCATTTCCCTGCTGGACTATGGTGAAGTCCTCCTTTTTGCCTTGAATCATTCATACCTTGGTGAAAATTACTATTCTCCCATTTTTTTTTTGCTGTTTAATGGGATACAAGCAGTAAAGACCAAGAAAATTGAAGTCGCCGCACTTCGGAAAGATAAACAAAATATTCTATTGATGACTCCGTGTTACAGTCAGCTTGAATTAATTATTTCCCTAAAGTGAACGTTGAAAACTTTGCTTGAAGCAGCATTTCAGATGAACCTGATGATTTCTCCACTTCTCTTTGCAGCTGCAGTGTAGAAAAGCATGGAGGAAAGATCATCACTGAAAGTATCGGATAGGATTGTTAAATCCATCAAATTTGGTTTGGCTACACCACAAGAAATAGTAAGTACAAGGTTATGCAAAGCTTTAGCATTTGTTTGCTACACAATATTTCCTCTAACAAATATTTGTATGCCTTCTAAATATTTGTAGTTAAATGAAGGTTCAGATATAGATCACTGCTGCTTCTTAATCTTGCAGATATGTCTTTTGCACCAACCTACAACTGAAACACCTGCAGTTATCAGCTTCGGTCCTTCTAGCAAAGTAACACTATAATTATATAAGTCGTATTTCAAACGAGCCTTATCAATGTATTCATACAACATGTTATTTTGTCTGATTTATCACTTCCATTTTTAGATCCTATTTTCCATATAAACAATTAAAACTTACAGGTGACCCAAAAAAGGAAGACCTCCTTTCACATTTACCTCCATCGTCATATATTTCCCACGGGCACTCATCTTCTAGTATATATAGAAAGTATGCATTAGAAATCTTACCAAGGAAATTGTTGTTCCTTTGAGTAATACGAGTATCATTGGACTCCTTATAATATGTATGTTTCGTTCTTGATAGGGAATTATCGTTTTGGGAGTTGAATTCAAGATTTGTTCATTCGATAGAAGTGTTTTAGTATTGTTCTGACATTGAGATAGGTTTGGCTATCCTTCTTTAAGATTGGGATTGAGTTATTGAATATTCGTATATTATAATCTATGGGATGAGATCGTATCATGCGTTGGGTTGAAAATTCTTATTGTGATGCCCGTGTGGAGATTTTAATTGTCTATGTGATTGCTTTGAGAGCATGTGAATCCTAAAGTGAGAATGTTGTGAATATGGCATGTTGAGAAACGAAAATAAATGTGATATGATATTGAGGATCATGACTTACTTGAGAAATGAAAGTTACTAAAATGTAATGGAGTATTTTAAAGAGGATTGAATCTCAATGTGTATAGAAGAGGGTGAACATTATAACCGCTAAACTTTGAGTACTTTGACATTTATTGAGCTGAATATTATTTTTATAATTGTGTCATGATTGCATGCATCCTTATACTACATGTCATGATATTTTGAGAAATTGTGAAACCACTTTTTAAAACCCTTGACCATGAGTTAGGTGGCAAGGTGGCTGACACACTCAATGGATACAAAACACCCATGCTTTAGCACCTGGTGCAACGGCTCCTGGTGCAATAGCAAGCACCAGTTTAACTTTTGGGGGAGGGGGGTGATTCAGTGGCAGTGGGTGGCAAGGTGACTTTGTAGTGATTCTAATCGTGGGTCCTTGACCATGAGCTAAGTGGCAAGGTAGTTTATATATTGTGATTGAGGTATATGTCATGCAAGGTCTCCATGGGTCCCCTTAGTTTATGAAGCCTTACCTCGATGAGGGTATATACGACAGGCTATGCCACAGTCTTGATTCTACTTTGTATTGCTCACCATCTCATTATATTACTTGTGGTTATTTTGGATTGGCTTATCCAAGATTCTGTGTTTACCTTATTCGCACTGTTATATACAAATTGACGGCACCAATATCGAACTGGTTTCCTGGTGCAGGTGGAAGCGTTCCTAGATATTTCATAGTTTATTCAATTTCTAGTTCCCAGTCGGTTAAATCTATTGGGCACATATTAGGTGTACTCACCCCTACTTCTTTCTCCACCCATAGATTCCAGCCAGGGATTTCCATGTGGTGATTGATTCGTTCGAGCAGTTGATTATTCAGATCTAGTGTTGAGATTTAGGGCTTCGAGTTGCCATTAGACTCTATCTTAGTTGTGTAGTCTTTATTTCTATTCGAAGACAGAGATGTACTTATTTCACTAGTTTTTGTATTAGATGCTCTTTATACTCATGATACCAGGTTATAGGATATGATTTTATTTGTTGACTATTTATCTATTGGGTTTTCTCCTTTTTGTGTGCTTTATTCTTGGGTTTGGAATTAAGTGGCCTTTTTGTCATGACCTTGTTTTGGGTCACAAAAATCGGGACGCGAAGATCACCAGGCCAATACTGTGTGAACACAAAGGTTAACAAGACTACACTCCACGATGCGGATGAGGGGCTACGAATGTGAAGCGTAGTGCTTCTGTGTCAGATATCAGCAAACACAACATGACATCAAATCACTAAATAGACCTGATTTTTTTGTTTTTTTTCGGTTTTAAGATTTGTTCGCAATCCCATACTCATAGATCATGTATGCTATCAGACTAAATTTAATTTGATGTTCGGGGCTCAATGGAATCATCCAAAATCGAATCCGAAGCTTCCTTAACCTGGAATCCGATCAGTCACAACTTAACTAACTCAAGACACTTGAAATACCAAATTGCTACCGAAACACCCAAAAATTATGATCAAACTCATTCTAGCTCTAAAATTACCTTTCAAAATTAATGGAACCATAAAAAATCTAATCTGACCACCCAAACTCAAAATATTGACCAAAGTTGATCCTAAGTTAAACTTTAGCTCCATTTTCGATTTTGGACCTATAATCCACATAACGGCTCCAAATATGATTCTGAAAACTCCCCTAGACCAATTTCCACATTCTAAAACTAATGGAATTGACGAATTCTATTTTGAGACTTGAATCTCCAGATAACTCCAAAATTCAAAATTAGACAATATAACCTTCAAAACTCAATTCTTTAGCAAAAATTCAACTTTCACAAGATTTTTAAAAATCAGCTTTCAAAACCAATCAACTATGATGAGACAATTATCAGGGAGGGTAAATTATTTTTTTTTAAATGCCAAAAATGACCTTCACGGTAATAATCAATTTTGATTTTGTCAATATAGTTATTGATCCATCAATTTTTTTATTAATTCATCAATTTTTATGAATTATTTTACCCTTCTTATTGAATACAACGATGGTGGTAGACTAGCAATAAATGCGTCAAGAACATTGTTGATGTTGATTTTATTAATTTTGATTGTGATTTTGAAGATTTAATTTCTATTGTTTCTACACAGTTAGCTCATCCCATTAGTTTTTTTTTTATAAATTTTTAATTAAATTAAAAAATTTAAAAATATTAAAATAAATAACAACATGACAATATTACATAGTATTAGTGTTATTATTACTCTCTCCGTCCATTTTTACTTGTCCACTATGCTATTTTGAGATGTCCAACAATACTTGTCCGTTTTATGAAATTAAAAGATAATTTCAAGACAATACTAGTTTACCCTTATTATTAATTATAGTTATTTTCTTGTTATATTTTTCACGACATTGTATTTATTATATTCAAAAGGTGATTTAGCAAAATTACCCCTATTATTTATTGTTTTTAATCCCTGTGCCAAGTCAATAAGGACAAGTAAAGATGGACGGAGAGAGTACATATTATAGGAATATAGTATGTTAAGTTTTACTATTTAAAAATTTTAAATGAACTTTGATTTTGGACTCTTATTATTTTTAATACTCTATTTAATTTTTATTTTTAATTATTTTTAATTCGGCCCACGGGCCAGTCCAACCCATATTGCAAATGCCACACAAATCAGCAACACTTATTCAGGCCGAGTTAAAAATCTCATTTTTTAAATGGAATCCAAAAATCGTAGCCCAACCATACTAAATCCGGGTTAAGCTAGGCCGGCCCAACGGGCCTAGCCCATATTGACAACTCTCAGAATCTCTATCAAGCTGCTGAAAATAAAAAAAAATACAAAACACATAATCGGAACAATAGATGATACATCATAAAAAGTAAAAGCTGACTATACATTATGAATAAAAAATTTTGTGGTTTATCTTGTCTTTTTTTTAGAAGAACATCGATAATAATTAATGAATTTAATTACTAAGGATGTTCAATTTATCTATTTTTAATAGTTTATGGAACCATGTATAAACTGATATTTTGTAAACTATTCCTTATTGATTCAGCTCATTTGAATTATTCAAATTTAATCTAATCCATCTATTTTAATTTTGACACCTCCAATAGGCTATTAGTTATGGGCATTCGATCGTTCGATTTGATTTATGAAATTTGGTTTGATTTTTTGATTTTCGGTTTAAGAAAAATATAAATCGAAACTGAACTGAAATAAATTCAGTTCAATTTGGTTTTTGCAATTTCGGTTCGGTTTAATTTTTTTGGTTTGAATATTATTTCTGACTCTCTTTTTTTTATGAAAAGTAATTGATTACATACAAGAAAACCTTACTACACCTCTATAAAGATAATCTACTCTATATTAGTAACCAATTAATGAGACCATTATTTAAAAATGTGAACAGCTACATGTATTGAATTTCTATTTGAAGTGCCATAACCTATAAATCAAAAGTCTACCATTTGATTCTTTCATTCCTTGACATATATGTTCCAGGTTAGCAAATTAGGATTTAGAGATTTTATTTTTCACTAAAGTAAAGTAATATTATTTGGAATTGAAATTGGGCCTTCAATAAGTATATGTTGCCCAATTGGGCTTGGGAAATTGTCAATTCATGTTGGGCCTATACTATACATATTATAATTTAGTATAAATTTCATAAATACCATATAGTTTATTCATAATTTCAGGTTTTCTCGACTCTTTTAAAAATTATCAAAAATCCCAATTTTTTCTGCATCGACTGATACCTAGAATTAACGATTGATACCTCAATATGAATTTAAATCTGTTATGTTAAATAAGGAAAAAAATCTGACAATTAAAAGGTGATTCCTTAATTAATGCTAAAATGTTCTAGTTGGTTAAATCAATCTCAACAAGTCTGTAAACAACCTATTAAGTTTAAGATTTGAAAAAAAAGATGATATTTCCAGTTTCTTTGTCGTCTCCACAATTTTCTTTTAATAATGTCTCAATCTTGATCTGCCATATAGGAATCTGGGAATAAGATATATTGTATAATCGATATAAAAGTGATGGAGTTGTTGTAGGAGATAATATCTCCTTTGTTAATCGCAGAGGAGATAATATCTCCTTTTTTACAAGAATCTGCTTTATTATGTGTTGATATTTGGTTCATAAGAACTTTATATAATTCAAAATCAACAAGGTATCATCAGTTTATTTTTCTTCTTGTGATACTCGAATAAAATTTTAGATTATTACTCTTTTTATATTTGATACTTGAATTTATGTATTTAATTTAAGGTTTGGATACTTGAATCCGTCTATTTGATTCTTGGACAAAATTTTAGATTATTTGTGTTGTAGATACTTGATACTTGACTTAATGTACGTGAAAAATATATTTAATACTTGAATTATGATTTTTCAGATTTGGAATCCTCCATTTTTTCAAATACCTGGTGTGCTTTCATGTATCAATATGTACACAACATGAAATCTGCGTATCAATTCATAAAATTCATATAGAAAGACACACACAACAACAAATAGTAAAAATTTGATACCTAAAAAAATGTAAAAGAATCCCCTACAAACAAGTAAAGAAAACGGTATCCTACATTATTTCAACAATGAAGAAATTGTAAAAATTATGTTGAAGAATCAGACCTTTGGCAACAAAAGGCAAGTGACAAAGAGCTTTTCCTTTTTCCCCTTTTTGCATGTCGTTTTGGAACTTTGGGTTTTGAAGTTTGAAGCTACATTCTTGATGACCTCTGTCTCTTCTTGGGAATCCTCTTCAATGGACTCATCTTGATGGTGTTGGCATCATTGCTTGTTGTTTGAGAATCTATTGGAAATTTTCACTAATCAAATGGACAAAATCAGTTTGGAGAAAACTTTGGAACAAAGAATGAAAAGGAAAGAAATAATTGTGTGAAAATAATTTTGAAAAGGAGCGAAAAATTGAAAAGGAAAGAAATAGTTGTCTTAAAGTTAATTATGAATTAGCTTTAATTTGAAATTAATTATGGATAATTGACTAATGCAATTGACAATTAATTGGACTCTAAAATTGAAAATAGTTAATGCTAGGTATCATATGGGAGGAGAGAAAATGTTAAAAAATGAGAATTTTGTAATTTTTTAAATGGTAGGAAATTTTGAAGATTATGATAAGATAAGTTGTGTATTTATGTAATTTTTCCTATAATTTATAAGTTATAACATATGTAGAAATTCGGTTTTTCGATTAACCGAAATAAAAAAAATTAAAACTATTAACCGAACCGAATTATCAATATTTTAAAATTTAAAATCGAAGTCGACGGAATAAATCGATTAACCGAAACTAAATTAAAAAAAAAAGTAATTTAATTGATTTTTTCGATTCGAACCAAATAATGTCCAACCCTATAGGCTATAATGGTGCTCTCTAAAATATCACATCACTAAAAAAAAAAAAAAGAGTAGAAACAAACAAAAGATAGAAGAAAAAGCAAACTAGGAAAGACATGTAACATATTTTCCCCCCAAAGCCATTATAGCATACTTTTTTCAAGGCTGAGAATCCAATAGCATCTGGATTTCATTACGCATGCATTTGTCTCATTGTCTAAATCATCAACATTTAAAAATTAATGATTTCATTATTTGTTATTTTCTTCATCTATTTTACTTATTTGTTATATTATTTTAAAATATTCAATAGTATTTATTTTTATTATTAATTATAGTTATTTTTTATTATATTTTTCTAAATAATGTATTTATTGTATTCACGGGGTGATTTGACAAATTTACGCATATTATTTATTATTTTTTAATATTTGTGCTAAATAAAAAAGGGATAAGTAAAGATGGACAGATGAAGTATGAGCAAGGGTATATAAATTAAACTGTTAAGTCAAATCAAATTGACATTTTTTAGTTTAAAGTAATTTTTTTTATAATTTGGTTTAATTTATTTTTGGAATTTCATTTAATTAATATTATTAAAATTTATTAGTATTAAATATTTATTTTACACTAAGTGAATTAATTTTAAAATTATTTATCAATACTACTTAAATAAATTGTTGAATAAATAATGGACTCGTGTAAAACACAAATTTTTCATAATTAGTTCTAATTTTGATACCCACTTATGAACCTCTTTTGACATAACATTTCAATCTTTTCATTTTAGTTCCCTTTTACAAATATATTGCAAAGTTCAAGAAAAATATATTTTTTTCTTTTGAACTTTTTATTTTTTCCTTCCTAAAAAATCCCAGTACTTTAATCCGAAATGTTAATACTAAGTAATTATTTTTAAAGTGAAGATTGATGATTCTTTTTAAAAAGATGAAAATTATTTTATTAAATTAGACAGCAAATGAATTTGTATAGAATTACAAAGTAACTGACGCGTTAACATTTTATGTATAAGAAAAGGAAATTATAGAAATGTTGAAGTACAAATTGCTAGAATGATGATAGCTTGAGCGTGTATCAAAGTAAATTAAATAGTCACAAGTTGAAGAAAGTTTTAAAGTGGACCCATATGTTCAGTAAAATTATCTACAAGAATTCAAAAGGTACATAAAAAATAATTGAAAATAATACTATGATGTTTTTGTCCAAAAAGGAGAAAGTGCATATACAAAAACAGCTAATAGGTCGAATAGTTGTTGTGTAATGATTTTTCGTAATTCACATTATTAAATATAAATAGTTTCCCACTATCCATCATCATGGATAAAAAAAGTTACAACCATAATAAACCTCCATAACTTTCCACTAACATGTTCATAATTTTGCACTATCACATCCATAACTTTCCACTAACATATATAGGTAGACGGGGGCGGGGGCAGAAAGTTATAATAATTTTATAACGTAGTGGGTGGTGGAAAGTTATAGTAACTTCCACCAATATAGTGCATGGTGGAAGTTACAGTAACTTCTACCATCATAGATAGTGGGCGGTTTCAATAACTTCTATCAACATTATCCAATTAGAATTAAGTTAGTAATAAAATATTAAATCAAAATTAATATTAACGTGAGCCATAAAATTAACATATGTGGGCCATAAAAACTAACATTCTCCCACATGGCACACGTAACATCAATAGCTTAACGATTTAATAAACATTTCAATTACTATGTGCATATTTACTAAATTCAACATCATTTATCGTTTTAAAAAAGTCAACTAATACGAGTCATGGCGGTCATATGTCCCTTCTTGACATAATTCCTTTCATGTACTATAATATTAGTATATTACTCAGCACAACCTTGAAATCCATAATGGTCCAACGATAATGTTTAGAATATCTTCAATTAAACTAAAATCTGTCAATGACATTCTCTGTCAATGACATTCTCAACATAATGTATATAAGAGAAAATAGGTAATAGTAACAGAAACATATATAGTTGAACTCAAAGTTTCAATTGCATAAACATAATAAAATCTTTACAAAGAGTTATTCATTGCTATCCATAAGACTCATTCTTTCAGCATGTTCAACAAATGTTTGGGGTGGTATTCCTTGCGTCAAAGGATCAACAATCATATGCGTGCTGCTTATATGCTCAATTGTCACTTTATTTTCTAAACTTCTTCTCAACTAACAAGTATTTCGATCTCAAATGCTTAGCGCCCTTTGAATACTTATTATTCTTAGAGAAGAAAACTGTTGCAGTATTATCACAGTAAAATTTCAGGAGCTTGAAAATACTGTCGACTATCCCAATAATTATAATATAGTTTCACAACTAATTAGCCTGAACTGTGGTCTCAAAGCATACCACAAACTCAGCTTCCATGGTGAATGCAACTATAATAAACTACTCCGCAGTCTTCCAAGAAATTTCTCCTCCAACTAACAGGAACAAATGTTACGCCCCGTGAGGGTACCCTAGACATGGCCAACACTTAGAGACTATTGCTTGTCTCCAAGCGAACCACTTGGCCTCATCAATTTCATTCAATCAATAAACAAGACAATTAGCGGAATACTAATTGAAGTAATTGGCACAAAGAGTCTCTAATAACATATCAATTAAAAAGGCTAGTAGAAAGAAACTAGCTCAACAAGTCTTAACATCAACATTCGACTCTAGTCTATGAAGCCTCTATCACTACCAAGTAGTGACAATGACAGACCCATGGCTACCTCAAAATAAAGTAAAGCTAATTAAGTCTAACTCTATAAGCAAGATGAAATAAATGTAATGATCCTCCGAAGTAAGGGAGGCTCACCAAATTAGCTGAACGTCTCAGATCCTTAACGATGCGCCCGTTGACGATCTCTAGTACCTGGATCTGCATCATGAAACGATGCAGCGCCGACTGGCGTCAGTACGTGGAATGTACGGTATGTAAGATAGCTGAATGTAATAGATCAGGTAGAATAATATGAAAATAACATCAACTCAGAATAATAACCAAATCAGAATATCAAATGTCTATATATAGCAAGAATAAAGAGTAGACAAGTGACCCATCAACCAATCAACCTCATCAATCAAATCAGATTCATCTCAATGGAACTCAACTCAACTCATTTCATCTCATCTCATCTCGACTTATAGTACTCAATATGGAAATTTTTTTGGAGTTTCTCTTATCCGACAACAATCACTTATGAGCCACTGATTGTACAACATCTCGCCGGTATTACCACAGCCGTTCTGTACTTGCCAGACAGATAACGAATCGAATCCACTAGGGATCCAACTATCAACAAGTCCTCTATTATTTCAGGGACTCTATCAAGAGGGAACCTCAATGTAGTGTAATGGTTCTAATACTCACATACACTTAGCAATGTAGTTAATGAGTGCGAGTTGGTTTTACTCTTACCCATTTGGGTGCTCGATACTCCTCCTAAGACTCCATGCTCATAAGACTCATATATCTCAATGAAATCATCTCAATAAGCCTGGTGGAGGAACTCATCATTCAATCAGTCTCATAGAGACTCCCATCATCTCATCAATTCAACTGTCAGTCAATAGCTCAAGGCTTTGATCAATCATTAGGTAAAAATTGAATAGACAATTCATTAGAATTCACTTATGACTACTCATAAACCATCAAGTTCTATCAACTCATCATTATGCTCACACCACCATCACAATCAACATTCTCAAATCAAGGCTATAGACTCAATCCTTAAGTTCATTCATGCATGCTTTCAAAAGTTAACATATTGGGTTTATACAATATCTCATGAAAAGTATTCAATTCAAGAAAACAAGTTTATGATGATCATCAACACATGAAAATACATGTAATTAATATAATTTTCAAGAAGTTCATCAAGATAATACTTCAAGAAACATGTATAGGGACTCATGGACTTTTAACTCTTCTATTACCATCTATGGGGCATATGGGAGAACAATCCAATGCTTTCGTTTAGCCTTACATACCTGGTGTGAAACTTTCAACAATCAATTTCCAAGAATTCTCCCTTGAACTCTTCAATCTTAAGCTCATCTTCTCTTCTCTCAAGCCCTAGTCTTTTCAAGAACTTAGAATGAGGTTTAAAACCCCTTTTTATGCTCTAAACGGTCTATTTTAATCGTGTTTTAAGTTTAGGAGTGGTTGAAAAATGTCTAAAATTCCCCTTATGAAATTAAGAAAAAGATTTCAGTTTGGGAAAGCGGGTCTGCGACGTGGACCAATGCGCCTCAGCGTATTTTTTTCCCGAAAATATTTTGAATGAGTTTTCGAACCCGTCAAAAAATTTAAAAAGAAATAAGTCAGGTCCGCGACAGGTTGCGCCTCTGTCACACACTGTCACTGTTTTTCGTTTTTGCATAAAAAAATTATCTTTCGATCTAGTTGCTCTAAAAATCAATTGGACTCGTTCTCCCACTCAACTCTTCATGCTGATCGCATTTTCGGCCTCGGATTTGCCATCGGAGCATGGGAAGATGTGTTATGCGCACATCTCTCCTCTAGGGGTATTTTGAAAATTTTATTGGGTGTTACATCTTCTTTCCTTTAGGATCATTCATCCTTGAATGATGAGTAAAGATGGATATCAAGGCACGAATAGACTCAAGACTCATCTCAATACTCACATCAATCAATCAAACTTTTAACTCCTCATCAATCTCTAGTGAGACTTAAGAATAGACATATCAACTCAAGAATAAATCAATCAATTTAAGTTATGGGTAAGGAAATTACCTTGAACATTCTCATCATTGGGCACGAATAGGTGCGGATAATTGGCTCTCATATGTTCCTCAGCTTCCCATGTGGCTTCCTCAACAAATTGATTTCTCCACAAGACTTTGACTGAGGCGATCTCTTGGGTTCTCAACTTGTGGACCTAACGATCAAGGATTTGGATTGGAATCTCTTCGTAGGACAAGAAATCCTTCACTCTGATACTCTCAACAGGGATCACCAAGGAAGGATCTCCCAAGCACTTCTTCAACATTGAAACGTGTAATACAGGATGAATTGCGTCTAACTCGGAAGGCAACTCCAACTCGTAAGCAACTTGCCTAATTCTCTTCACAACCTTCTCCATTGATTGATGGACAAGGTCAGGCCCAATCAACTCCGCTTCTACAACCTCGAACCACCCATTTGGTGATCTATATCTCCTCCCACACAAAGCTTCATAGGGAGCCATTTGAATGCTTGCATGATAACTATTGTTATATGCAAATTCAATCAATGGTAGGTGATCATCCCAATTTCCTTTAAAATCAAGAACACAGGCTCTCAACATATCCTCTAATGTCTGAATTGTATACTTTTCCTGGCCATCTATTTGTGGATGAAAGGTTGTACTCAGATTCACTTTAGTACCAAATCCTTTCTAGAAAGATCTCCAATATTGGGAGGTGAATTGAGGTCCTTTGTCCGAGATGATGGACAGGGGAATTCCATGCAACCTCACAATCTCCTGGATGTACAACTTGGTATACTCCTTTGTAGTGTTGGTTGTCTTAACTACTAAGAAGTGAGTTGATTTGGTCATCCTATCCACAATCACCCAAATCGAATCATGTTGCTTTCGAGACTTCGGTAGACCCGTAATGAAGTCCATGTTGATCATCTCCCACTTCCACTCAGGGATTTCAAAGTTTAGGGTCAGTCTATATGGCCTTTGATGCGCAACTTTAACTTGTTGGCAATTCGGGCACCTTGAAACGAACTCAGTAATATCCCTCTTCATTCCACTCCACCAATAGACTTCTCTCAAGTTGTGGTATATCTTGGTAGAGCCAGGATGAATGGAATATCTAGAATTATAGGCTTCCGCCATAATCCTATCTCGAACACCATCAACGTCTGGAACGCACAATCTACTCTAGTATCTCAACACTCTATCTCCCCCTTTGGAGAAGACCATCACTTTTTGTTTGTGGACAACCTCTTTCAATTGAAGTATGACAGGATTTCAGTCTTGCTTTTCTTTCATATCTGCCACTAAGGATAAAGCAGACCCATTCTGAACATTAACTCCTCCCTCATCATCCTCCTCAAGTTGAATTCTCAATCGAGCCAAGTGATGCACTTCCTTAGCTAACTCTTTCTTTCCTTCCACAACAAGGGATGTGCTACCCATTGACAACCTGCTAAGAGCGTCAACAACAATGTTAGCTTTACTTGGATGGTAGAGAATGCTCATGTCATAATCCTTGAGCAACTCTAACCATCTTCTCTGTCGTAGGTTGAGCTCTTTTTGGCTGAAGACGTACTGCAAGCTCTTGTGGTCGGTAAAAACATCCACATGCACTCCATACAAGTAGTGGAGCCAGATTTTAAGTGCAAACACCATCGCTGCCAACTCAAGATCATGGGTCGGATAGTTCCTCTCATGAACCTTAAGTTGTCTAGAAGCATGGGCTGTCACTTTCCCTCTTTGCATCAGCACATATCCCAATTCAACTCTCGAAGCATCATAATAGATTACAATGTCCTCTGTCCCAACGGGCAAGGTTAGAACTGGTGCAGTAGTCAGTCTTGTTTTCAACTCCTGGAAACTCTTCTCGCATTCGTCGGACTACTGAAACTTGACCTTTTATAGAGTCAATTTAGTCAATGGTGCGGATAGGTGTCACACCCCGGGAGGGTACCCAAGACGTGGCTGACACCTAGAGACTATTGCTAGTCCCCAAGCGAACCACTTGGCCTCATCACATCTATACAATCAAATAAACTCTACTAATTAGCGGAAGACAGAAAAAAGTAAATAGACATATATCATCTAGTTCTCAAAATAATATATATATATATATATATATATATATATATATATATATATATATATATATATATATATATATATATATATATATATATATATATAATAATTATAAAAGGCTAGTAGAAAGTGGTGCCAATGACAGACCCATGACTATCTCAATCAAAATAAAGCTAGTCTAATCTAACTCTAAAGCAAGATGAAATAAAGGTAACGAACCCTCTAGAATAGGGGAGGCTCACCAATCAACTGAACGTTTCAGATCCTCAACAGTGTGCCTCTTGATGATCTCTAATCCCTTTATCTGTATCATAAAATAATGCAGCGCTGAGTGGCATCAGTACGTGGAATCACAGTATGTAAAATGGCTGAATGAAACCGAAACAGGTAGAATAATATGAAACAACATGGACTCAGAACAATCATCAAATCAAAACGTCAAATATCTATCTAAGGAAGAATAAATAGTAGAAAAGTGGCCCATCAACTCCCCAACATCAATCAAAATAGACTCATCTTGATGGAACTCTACTTATCTCATCTCATCTCATCTCATCTCAACTCAACTCAACTCAGAGTACTCAAGGTGGGAACATTTGAGAGTTTTATATCTAACAACAATCACTTATGAGCCAGTGATTGTACAACAAGTCGACGTTGTTGCCACAACTATTCCATACTTGCCAGGTAGGGAGCGAATCGAATCCCCTACGGAAAACAGCCTCAACAAGTCCTATATTGTTTCAGGGACATAAACTCCACTCAATAGGGAACCATAATGTAATATGATGGTTCTAATCCTCACTTATGTTTGGTGACGTAGTTTGACAAGCTCTAGTTAGACTACTCTCACTCTTTTGGTGCTCGATACTCCTCCCAAGACTCAATGCTCATAAGACCTCCATCTCAACCAATATCATAGGGACTTTAACCCCATCAACGATCATTATCTCATGGGGACTCTAACCCTATCATCAATCAACTCATAGGGAATTTAACCTTTTCACCAATCAAGCTCATAAGGGCTTTAACCCTTTCATCAATCAATCTCATAGGGACTTTAACCCTATCATCAAGAACATCTCAATCAATAGCTCAAGGCTTAGAATAATCATTAGGGAACAATCGAATAGACAATTATTAAAGTTCATTTAAGGAGACTCTTAGGTCTATCAAGCTCTATGAACTCATCATCATTTACAATCAAAATCAACAATCTCACGTCAAGGCTCTAGACTCAACCCCTAGACTCATTCATGCATGTTTTCAATAATTAACATATAGGATTATGCAATTTCTCATGAAAATACTCAATTCAAGAAAATAAGTTTTATGATGATCATCAACATACGAAAATGCATATAATTAGATATAATTTGTGAGAAAACATTCAAGAATCAGTTTAAGAAACATGTATGGGGACTTATGGACACTCAACTCCTCTATGATTATTTATGGGGCACATGAGAGGATAATCTCATGCTTTTAGTTTAGCCTTACATACCTGGGATGAAGCTCTTAACAATCACTTCAAGGATTTCCTCTTGAATTCCTCAATCTCAAGCTCCTCTCCTCTTTCCTCAATCCCCAGTCTTGTTAGATTATTAGAAAAGGATTTAGAATGGGGTTTTAGACCCTTTTTACGTCAAAATAATCTAATTAGGTTGTGTATTGATTTTAGGAGGGGTTGAGTATTGAACGGAATACCCCTCACAAAATTTAGATATTTTTCAGCTTCGGAATAACCCAGTCCATGACGCGGACTAGTCGCATACAGTGTATTTTTCTCCAAAAAGTTTTTGAACGAGTTTTCCCAATCCCGTCAAAATTTTAAAAAACATATAAGTGTGGGTCCACTACAGAGGCGCGACGCGCCTTCATCGCGCAATGACACTATCTCGATTTTCGGATAAAAAAATTATCTTTTGATCCAGTTGTTGTAAAAATCCATCGAGACCATTTTCCCACTCAATTTTTCATGCTGATCACAAATCTGGCCTCGGATTTTCCATATGAGCATTGGAAGATGCATTATGCGCATACCCCTCCCCTAGGGATATTTTGGTAAATATTATTAGGTGTTACAATAGGGAAGAAAATTCATCAACAAATATATGGTAGTAGCCTGCCAACCCCAAGAAGCTCCTTATATCAGTTGGAGAGGTTGGTCTGGGCCAGTTCTTAACCGCTTCAATCTTTTGGGCATTTACTCGAATACCATCACTAGAGATAACATGGCCTAGGAAAGTCACTGACTTAAGCCAGAATACATATTTTGAGAATTTTACATATAACTCATGGTCCTTAAGTGCTTGGAGGACAACTCTGAGGTGATTGGCATGCTCTGCTCATCTCTCGAATGCACCAAAATGTCGTCAATGAACATGATCACAAACATATCAAGATATTGTCTGAATACCCTATTGATCAAGTTCATAAAGGTTGCAGGTGCATTTGTCAACCCAAAGGACATGACCAAGAACTCAAATGGCCATATCTAGTCCTAAAGGCTCTCTTTTGGATATCACATTCCCTTACTTTCAACTGATGGTAGCAAGATCTGAGGTCTATCTTTGAGAAAGAAGAGGCACCCATAAGTTAGTCAAATAGATCATCTCTCCTCGGGAGAAGACATTTATTTTTTATTATGATCTTGTTCAGTTGCCTCTAGTCAATACACATTCTGAGAGACCCATCTTTTTTTCACACGAATAGTACAGGGGAACCCTAAGGAGAAACACTCGGCCTTACAAAGCCCTTCTCTAACAGATCTTTCAATTGTTCTTCCAACTCTTTCAACTCGGTAGGGGCCATCCTATAAGGTTGAATTGATATAGGTTGGGTATCGGGAAGAACATCATCCCAAAGTCAATCTCCCTATCAGGAGGGATTCCAGGTAAATCCTCATAAAACACTTCAGGAAACTCGTTCACAATCGGGACGGACTCAAGAGCAGAAGACTTAACATCATTGGATTTAACTCGTACGAGGTGATAGATACAACCTTTGGAAATTAGATTTTTGGCTCTAAGGTATGAGATAAACTTCCCCTTAGGTGCAACAGAATCACTTTCCACTTTAGAAGTAGTTCATTCGGGAATTGGAACTTAACGGTTCGGGCTCTACAATCAATGGAGGCATAACAGACGTGAAGCCTATCAATACCAAGGATCACATCAAAATCAGTCATCTCCAACTCAACGAAATCAATAATTGTATCCCTATGATGGATGGACACCACACAAGCTCTGTAGACTCTCTCAGTTCGAATGAACTCACCCACTAGAGTAGAAACATAAATAGGTTCAAGGAGACTCTCAGGGGTTTTATCAAATCTACTGGCCACATAAGGATTTACAAATAATAATGTGGCACTAGGATCCATCAAAACATAACAATCAAGAGAAAAGACTTGAATCAAACCCGTCACAACATCTGGGGGGTTCTCCTGACCTTGGAGACTACCCATAGCATATAAATGTTTTGTTTCTCCGCTTGCACTTGGCGTAGTAACTCTCTAGCTTCCTCTAGCTGGTGGGGCTGGTGCAAGGGATTAAGCCCAGTCAACCCACTTTAGATGCTCTCTCTGGCAGTGACCCACTTGGCCACACTTGTAGCATATATCACTCCCCTCACGACATTTCCCCAAGTGTAGTTTGCCACACTTACCACATGGTGGTTTACCTTGTAAACCTTGAGCCATACTAGCTTGTGACTAAGATCTATGGGCACCAATATTCTGGGACCTCTAATCATTCCTAATTCTGGGCGCAGGGGCACTAGTAGATGATGGTGTTGGCCCTGACGGAAATCTATTACCATTCCCTCTCTTTCCAACCACATGGCTAGATGTTTTAACCTTCTTACTCCTGAACTCCACTCTGTCATGCGGTCTTTCCTCATAATCTTATTGCACAAATGTCATCAATCTCCCAATGTCCATATCACTCACAAGCATCGCTCCCCTTCTGTCTTTCTTTGTTCCTCTATTCAACCCATCAACATCCATCCCCATTCTCCCCCTCATGTCAACAACCATATTCGGAGCATATCAAGACAATTGAGTGAACTTAATCCCATACTTTTGCATAGTCATAGAGCCTTATTTCAATTCAAGAACTCTCTTACCTTGGCCTCCCATCATTCTCTTGGAAAGAAACGCCCCAAGAAAGCTTCTTCGGATGCTTCCCAAGTCAGCTATGGGGTATCCTCTCCTCTATCCTTCTTACATTGGTCAAACCATAGTCTGGCCACACCCTTTAGTTGGTAAACAACTAGTTCAACTCTGTTAGCATCAGCCACATGCATCACTTGGAACACTTT
The DNA here is from genome assembly GCA_029948455.1 of Solanum rostratum. NCBI lineage: Eukaryota > Viridiplantae > Streptophyta > Magnoliopsida > Solanales > Solanaceae > Solanum > Solanum rostratum. The sequence continues at coordinate 43,599,336 of CM057054.1, forward strand.
GTGAAGCTCCTCGACATAGTTCTTAGGATCCTCAGTGGATACAAAGCCTCCTCAAGAATTCTTAGACTCTAGATGTGTCCTGTGCATCCTGTCTGCCAGCTCCTTGTCTCGCAGTAGGTGCTGTGACAGCCTGGGCTAGAACTCGAATAGCTCGACGAAGCTCAACATTGGAGACCTCATCTTACGAGGCTGGGTCAACGGGCTCCTAATGTCCCTGAGGCTCGGGTTAGTTAACATTTTGCCTGGTGGGATGTCCTCTACCTCTGACGGCTCTTCTAGGAGGCATGGTCTCTACTTTGCAATACGTAGAGCACGAATTAGAAGAGAACCTTTCATGGAGCATAACTCTATCACACAATTTCGATCATGAAAGAAGTGAAACAATTCCTAAATATCCTATAGCTTCCCTAATATGGATGTGGAGTTCTTCACACTAATAATAAGGACTCTGCTAGACATGGCTTCATAGACTTCCTAATACTCTTGAACATTATGCTCTGATACCAAGTTTGTCATGCCCCAAGAGGGTTCCCTAGACATGGCCGGCACTCAGAGACTATTGCTAGTCCCGACGCGAATCATTTGACCTCATCACATTCATTCAACCAATAAACTCAAGACAATCAACAGAAGACTAAAGAAAGTAATGGGCACATCTAGTCTTGAATAAGATATCAATTAAAAGGCTAGTAGAAAGAAACTAGCTCAACAAGTCTTAACATCAACATTTGACTCTAGTCTATGAAGCCTCTATATCAAGTGGTGTCAATGACAGACCCATGGCTACCTCAAAAAAAGTAAAGCTAATCAAGTCCAACTCTCAAAGTCAATCTACCAAGTATTATAAGGAACTTTGGTTAAGTTTGATTCGATACATGTAAAAGCACAAGACCTACCTTTCTTTTCGAACCATGCCTTACGTTTCAGACAATCTTTTTGAAAGTGTCCAAGTTTTTCACAAAATTGATACTTATCTTTATGTTCCTTCTTACGTACTTGAAATGAGGACTCATTAACATTAAGTTGCCTCTGTTTTCCTTTAACATGCTTCTTTTCTTTCTTTCAGCTTCTTGATGACTTGCAAAGTTGAGGAGTGGGCTCCTTGATTCTTGAGTCTTATTTCCTTTTGAACCAATATTTCGTGCATTTATGCATATTCCATTTGTCTTTCATGGTATTGTAGTTCATTTGGAAAGGGTCATACTTAGATGGTAATGAGTTGATGATGAATTGTACAAGGAAATTTTACTTCACTTCCATCCCCAGGGACTTAAGTCTTGCTTCTATGTTTGTCATTTCAATAACATGCTCATGCCTAGTACGTGAACTATCAAACTTCATGGTGTTCAAAGTACCCATTAGTGTCCAGGCATGAGACTTATCAATAGTTTGGAAGGATTCTTCCACAAGTTTAAAAAATTCACTTGCATTCTCATTCTTGGAAAGAGTAGTCTTGATATTGCCCGCAATATTCATTCACATGAACATTAGGCCCAATCTGTTAGACCAATTCTAGTGCTTATAATGGGATCTTTCCTCAACACTGCTAGTTTCAATAATAGCAGTTGATTTCTCAGTGTAAAGTGCATTATCCAGATCTAAAACTCTGAGATGGAATTTAATTTGTTCGCACCAGTCTGAGAAGTTAAGTTCGTTAAAGGTAGTAACAGAGGCAGAGCGCGAATGAAGAACAAATGCTATAAATAAGTTATGCTCATTAATAACTCTTTGAGTTATACCGTATTCAGATATGGTTTATAAACTCTTAAATGTATATTGATATCCTCCTTTGGGCGAACATCAAAATACAACTTCACACATTATGATGCTTAAGTATAAATTTTAACAATATTCAACAAATTTAACATATCAATTAATAATATTCATTATCTTTTGATAAACAAATAAATATCATCAACAATACATCTTAATTATCTCTTTAATGTTAATGGTTATATGAACAATTAACAAATAATCAACCTTTGGGTGATCCATAAATGTCATAACCAAAAACTTCAATTTATCTATATTCTTCGTTATAAAAGTGACTCACATATGCTTTTACATTTATAAAAATGACTCACATATACCCCTGCCATTACAAAGTGACTCAAGTATACTTTTTTGTTTATCTAATGGAATTGAAACAATAACTTCATTTTTTTTTATTTTTAATTAAAAAAAATCATGTAGTGATATATATGATCTTTTTCACACACAATTTCTTTTTTACTTCTTTAATTATCATTATTTGAGTTTCTTATTCTTATTTTATTTTTTTTCATTCTTTTTTATAATAATATGAGGGAAAAAGTGTGAAAGAGAAAAAAAAAAAGAAAAAATTCAAAACAAATGGTATTTTTTATACACTGTTTTTTTCTTTTGTATTTGCAAAAAATATTTAAAAATAAAATTCGGGACATGAATAATAAAATTTACAAAAAAACTAAATTAAAGATATATGTGAGCCATTTGTATAATAATAGGAGTATGTATATGTCACTTTTATAATGAGGAATATATCATCTATAAATAATAAAGTTAAGAGAAGTATCAAATCCTTTTCTCATTTTTTAATTATAATTATTTTAATAAAATATTTTTTAAAAAGTAAAAAAATTCTAATAAAAATATATAAAATAAATTCTATAAATAGCATCCAAACCTTGATTGTTGCATTGGATCACCTTCCAACACACTCCAAAATGGGTTGGGTTACTTCCTATGGGGTAAATCAATTAGGTGGATCAGGATTGAATTAAAAGAGGTGATCAGTAACAATGAAGATATGAATAGTCATATGATATAAACAAGGACAAAATGAACTAATGGAATTCAATATGCTTTTTAGTATGTATTAGTTTATAGGAAGGTATTTGATTGATACAATTAGATATAAATATTTATATAATTATAAAATATTATTAAAGATAAAATATAAAAAAGTTTAAAAGAAAAAGGTATGATATATATATATATATATATATATATATATATATATAAAGATTAATGAAAATTATGGCAAAGAGAAGATAACTTCAAAAATAAACAATAATCAACTTTATCAGGCTAAATGAAGTTATATTTCAAATAAACTTTCTTTTCAACGTTCTTTTAAGGACTAATTTAAAAGAATTCAAGAATAAATACTATTTAATTTTTTTAATAAAAAACATACCAAAACACTTTTATTATTAACTCAAACTCTATAAATATTAGATAAAATAAAAATATTCAAAAAGTTCACAAAATAAAAACGTGTAAAGCTCATAATAATGTTTTTCATGATAGTTAAATGATGGGGACAGATAACATTCACTATATCTTCCAATCAAAAACTCTATACTTTTTTGCGTTGTCAATTACTTGTTCAGAAAGAAATTTGATAATTGGTATTTGATGTAATTAGATAACTGTATAATATTATAATTATAATAACTTATTTACCTAATTATATAATTACACTACTATAATTACAAAAATATTATTTATTTAAACAAGTATAATTATCTAATTAGATTAAATTTTATAAGAAAAGTTAATCATCAAAATTATAAAAGTACATATTTAGGACATATATTATTTATTATAAGTATATTAATTAATAACGATATAGTAGCTAATACTGTAAAATAATTGATATAAATTTTTAAATTAATAATATTTTAATTTAATTAATTATTAAGAGAAAAAAAAAGTCTACTTATAAGATTTCACTGGTATTTTGTTGTTGTAGTAAGGAAAAATAAAAGTGCACTTTTTAAGAATATCACGGACTTCATGTTTGGTAAAACAATATTTTAAATATAATGTCATCAAATTATTTTAATATTTGAAACAAAATCATTTCTAAAAAATTAGTGGAATGCAATATGATATAATAAGTTAATACTAATAATATTAATAAACTGGAACAAATATAAAATAAGTTCAAATTTTAAAAATATTAATATCAATAATATAATAATAAAAAATATATTATAAAAATTAAAATAGTTAGATCAAATTATTGCATTTTTATTCAATCTCACTTTTTGACAACAAATTAATGCTGTGGGCACGAAACGACCATTTGGTTGCATCTGCCTTTTTCATTAATTAATGCAATAAATCAAACATGCAATGAAAATGAAACTTTACTAAAAGTGCAAATAAGAGGTCCAGTCCGTCATGCATGGATGGACATTAATATGGTTGGACATTAATTTTAAAAATAAAAAAATATTTTTAAATTTTTACTTTAAGATGAGTTATAAATATTTATATAATTATATATTATTTTATTAAGAATAAAATAAAAATTTTAAAAAAAATTAACATATTTTATAACTGATTAAAAAAAAAATTGAAACGGAAGGAACAATGCAAAGCTGAATCATGATCAAATTTGCTTTACGTAACTTATGATGGTCTACCTAGAAAAATTGAATGCACTGAATGGGTAGTAGAAAGCAAGAGGGTGGTTCATCAGTATTCAGTAATTAATGCAAATGGACCATACTCTATAATTTCTGTGTTATCCTAAAAATGAACCTTTTTGCAGACATAGTATCAAAACATATTAGGTGATTGATTATATGTGTCCGTAAAATAGGTCAACCCAGCTTGTTAAAAAGTTAGCTTCCTCACTAAGCAGCATAGGTATGGACATTGAATTAAATCTAAAAACATCAAAATAATAAGGAGGTGGAGAGGGGGATAACTTTGTTAATCATATATTTATACCATATAAACTAATCTTGTCTATATTTTCAAATAATTACATATGTTCTCATCAATTAAGAGTTTTTTATTATATTTTTAGTTAGATACATTGTCATATATCATTTCCTAAAATCTAGCCTAAATTAAGGGAATAGAATATTTTTTAGTTATCTGTCACGCCTTGGGAGGGTACCCTAAAAGTGCCCGGCACTTAGAGACTATTGCTAGTTCCCAAGCGAACCACTTGGCCTCATCACATCCATTCATCTCAATATATAACTCAGAAAACTCAGCGGAAGACCAAAGATAAGAATGGGCAATCTATAACTCAAATATCATATTAAATAAATAAGCTACTAAGAAAGGAACTAGCTCAACAAGTCTCAACATCAATACTCAACTCTAGTTTATGAAGTCTCTATCACTATCAAGTGGTGCCAATGACAGACACATGACTACCTGAAAATAAAATAAAGCTAATTCAAGTCTAACTCTAGTAAGCAAGATAAAATAAATGCAATGATCCTCTGAAGTAAGGGAGACTCACCAACTCAGTTGAAATACTCAAATCCTCAACGATGCGCCTGTTGACGATCTCTAGTACCTACCTCTGTATCATAAAATGATGCAGTTCAAAAGGAGACGTTAGTACGTGGAATGTACTGGTATGTAAAATGGCTGAACGAAACAGAAACAGGTAGAGTAATATAGAAACAACATCAACTTAGAATATACTCAATCAAAATGTCAAATGTCTATCTAAATCAAGAATAAAGAGTAGACAAGTGACCTATCAACCAATCAAACCTCATCAATCAACTCAATGGAACTCGACTCGACTCAACTCAACTCAACTTGACTCAGAGTACCCAAGGTGGGAACTTTCTGGGAGTTTCTCTTATCTGACAACAATCACTTATGAGCCAGTGATTGTACAACAATCTCGCTGGTGTTGCCACAGTCGTCCCATACTTGCCAGGTAAAGAACGCCTATGATCCACAAGGGATCTAACCTCTAAAGTCCTCTATTGCTTTTAGGGACTTTACCTCAAGAGGGGACCATCTGAAGTAATGGTTCAATCCTCACCTATGCTTGGCGACGTAGTTAATGAGTGCGAGTGGGACTCACTCTTACCCATTTCGGTGCTCGATGCTCCTCCCAAGACTTAATGCTCATAAGTCTCCTCCCCATCTCAATTAGCCTCATGGAGGCACTCATCAACTCAATTAGTCTCATGGAGACTCTTATTAACTCATGAACTCAAACTCTAAAGTCCTCTATTGCTTTTAAGGACTTTAACTAATCTCAATTAACTCAATTCTCATTTAAGAACTCAAGGACTCAGATCAACAATAAGAAGAAGTCATTTAGACAAAACTCAAGAGCTCAACTATGGAGACTCATAGGACTATCAAGCTCAATTTACTCAACCTCATACTCACATCAAGATTACCATCAACATACTCAAGTCAAAGCCCTAGACTCCATCCCTAGGTTCATTCATGCATGCCTTCACAAATATCATATAGGGTTTATATGATGTCTCATGAAAAATATTTAATTCAAGAAAACAAGTTTATGATGATCATCAACATATGAAAATACATGTAATAGATTTAATTTTCAAGAAAATATTCAAGAAAGTATTTCAAGAAACATGTATGGGGACTCATGAACCCTCAACTCCTCTATTATCGTCAATGGGGCACATGGGAGAACAATCCTATGCTTTAGTTTGGCCTTATATACTTGGTGTGAAGCATTTGGAAAATCAAGCTCAACGAACTCTCCTCGAACTCCTCAAATTTACACTCCTCTTCTTCTCTTTAACCCTAGTCTTTTTCAAGAACTTAGAATGGCCTAGGAATGGGGTTTAAAATCCCTTTTATGCTCAAAGCGACCCATTTTGATCGTGTTTTGTGTTTGGGAGGGGGTTGGGAAAAGGTCTGAAATGCCCCTCACAAAATTTGAAAATAGTTCACCTCAAAACATGGGGGTCCGCGATGCGGAACTTGTCCAGTTTGGGTATTTTTGCCAAAAATGCTTCGAACGAATTTTCTAATCCCGTAGAAACTTTTTGGAGAAAAGTTAAGTGTTGGTCCGCGGCAGGTGCGCGTCGTACACCTGTAGCGCACCCTCACTAGAATTCATTTTCGCTTTGAAAAATTATCTTTTGATCTTGTTGCTCTAAATATCAACCGAGACAACTTTCCCAATCAATTTTTCATGTTGATCACATATCTGGCTTCAGATTTGCTATCGGAGCATGAGAAGACGCGTTATGCGTACATCTCTCCTCTAAGGGTATATTGATAATTTTATTGGATGTTACATAATCTCCCCCTTGGGATAATTCGTCCTCGAATGATGAGTAAAGGTGGACAATAAGTCACGGATAGACTCAAGACTTATCTCGATACTCACTCAATAACTCAGATTCTCGACTCCTTATCAACCTCTACAAACTCTACTCAGACCCAAGAATAGACACATCAATTAAAGAATAGAAACATCAATTTAGTTAAGGGTAAGAACATTACCTTCAACATTCTCATCATCAGGTAAGAATAGATGCGGATATTAAGCTCTCATCTCTTCCTTAGCTTCCCACGTGGCTTCCTTAATGAATTAATTTCTCCACAGGACTTTGACTGAGGCGATCTCTTTGGTTCTCAACTTGTGAACCTGACAATCCAGGATTTGGACCGGAATCTCCCCCCCGACAAACTATCCTTCACTCCATTTCTCTCAATAGGGACCACCAAGGCAGGAACTCCTAAGCATTTCTTCATCGAGACGTGGAATACAAGATGAATTGCGTCTAACTCAGAAGGCAACTCTAACTCATAAGCAACCTTTTCAATCCTCTTCACAATCTGATAGGGACCAATATAGGAGGACTCAATTTTTCCTTCTTCCCGAATCTCATGACACCCTTCACACTTTCAGGTACACCCAATCATTTACCTCGAACTCTAAGTCTCTTCTCCTCATATGGGTGTAAGATTTCTGGTGACTCTATGCAGTCTTCAACCTCTTTTTAATGACCTTTACCTTCTTCATTGACTGATGGACAAGATCAGGTCCAATCAACTCGGCTTCTTCAGCCTCAAATCACCCAATTGGTGATCTACATCTCCTCCCATACAAGGCTTCATAGGAAGTCATTTTAATACTTGCATGATAACTATTGTTATATGCGAATTCAATCAATGGTAAGTGACCATCCCAATTTTCTTTGAAGTCAAGGACACAAACTCTCAACGTATTCTCTAATGTCTAAATTGTATGTTCTGCTTGGCCATTCGTCTGAGGATGAAAAGTTGTACTCAGGTTCACTTTTGTACCCAATCCCTTCTAGTAAGATCTCCAAAATCGGGAGGTGAATTGAGCTCCTCTGTCTAAGATGATGTACAAGGGAACTCCATGCAACCTTGCAATCTCACGGATGTACAACTTGGCATACTCCTCTACAGTTTTAGTTGCCTTAATTGCTAAGAAGTGAGCCAATGTGGTCATCCTATCCACAATCACCCATATCGAATCATATTACTTTCAAAACCTCGATAAACTAGTAATGAAGTCCATGTTGATCATCTCCCACTTCCACTCAGGAATCTCAAAGTTCTGTGCCAATCCACATGGCCTTTGATGCTCAACTTTAACTTGTTGACAATTCAAGCACTTAGAAACAAAATCAACGACGTCCTTCTTCATTCCACTGCACCAATAGACTTCCCTCAAGTTGTGGTACATCTTAGTAGAGCCCGGATGAATGGTATATCTGGAGCTATGGGCTTCTGCCATAATTATATCTCGAATACCATCAACATCTGGAGCACACAATCTACTCTGGTATCTCAACATTCCAGCTCTCCCTTTAGAGAAAACCATCACTTTCTATTTGTGGACAACCTCTTTACATTGAAGTATGAAATGATCTTGGTCTTGGTTTTCTTTCACCTCTGCCACTAAAGATGAAGAAGACCCATTCTGAACATTGACTCCTCCGTCATCATTCTTCTCAAGCTGAACTCCCAATCGATCCAATCAATGCAGTTCCTTCATTAACTCCTTCTTTCCTTCCTCAACATGGGTCGTGCTACCCATTAAAAACCTACTAAGAGCATCAGCAACAATGTTAGCTTTACCTGGGTGGTAGAGAATGCTCATATCATAATCCTTGAGCAACACCAACCATCTCCTCCGTCGAAGGTTAAGCTCTTTCTGACTGAAGACATATTTCAAGCTCTTGTAGTCAGTGAACACATCCACATGCACTCCATATAAGTAGTGGTGCCAGATTTTAAGTGCAAACACCACCACTACCAACTCAAGATCATGGGTTGGATAGTTCCTCTCGTGAACCTTAAGTTTTTCTGGAAGCATAAGCTATCATTTTCTCTCTCTGCATCAGCACACAATCCAATCCAACTCTTGACGAATCACAATATATCACAAAGTCCTCTGTCCCACTAGGCAAGGTTAAGTTTGGTGCAGTAGTCAATCTAGTTTTCAACTCTTGGAAACTCTTCTCACATTCATCAGCCACTAAAATTTGACCTTCTTCTGAGTCAACTTGGTCAATAGTGCGAATAGGGAAGAAAATCCATCAACAAATCTGCAGTAATAGCCTGCCAACCCCAAGAAACTGCTTATGTCAATTGGAGAGGTCGGTCTGGGCCAATTCTTAACCGCTTCAATCTTTTGGGCACCTACTCGTCTACCATCACCAGAAACAACATGGCCTAGGTAGGCCATTAACTTAAGCTAGAACTCATATTTAGAGAATGTTTCATACAACTCACGGTCCTTAAGAGTCTGGAGGACAACTTTGAGGTGATTGGCATACTCTTCCTCATCTCTCGAGTACACCAATATATCATCGATGAAAATGATCACAAACATATCAGATTTTATCTGAACACCCTATTCATCAAGTCCATAAAGGCTGCAGGTGCATTTGTCAACCCAAAGGACAAGATCAAGAACTCAAAATGTCCATATCTGGTCCTAAAAGCTGTCTTTGGAATATCACATTCCCTCACTTTCAACTGATGGTAGCCAGATCTGAGGTCTATCTTTGAAAAACAAGAGGCACATTGAAGTTGGTCAAACAAGTCATTTATCCTGGGGGAGGATATTTATTGTTTATTGTGATCTTTTTCAGTTGCCTATATCGATACACAGTCTGAGAGACCCATCTTTCTTTCACACGAATCAGACAGGATCACCCCAAGGAGAAACACTTGGCCTGATAAAGCCCTTCTCTAACGAATCTCTCAACTTCTCTTTCAACTCTGCGGGGGCCATCCTATAAGGTGGAATTGAGATAGGCTAGGTATCAAAAATGTCACACCTCGAGACTAGGGTCGAGATGCGACACAACGAATGGGAACCTGAGAGTTCCCAAACAAGCCTCGAAGTATCCAAATCTACATCATCGGTTCGGAAGCACAATCAAATAGTAACCACATAATACTAAGGGATGGATAAGTAGGGCTCACGCTATGGGAAAATCGAGGGGAAAGGGATTTACATGGATTCACATAACATATAGCATACAAAAAATAAGGGGCAGGTAAGTAGGACTCACGCTATGGGGGCAAACAGGACTTAGGACCTTCCACATTTCCACACCAAACATGCAAACATAACATGTGTCTGTAATCGATCCATAATAGCCATTTCAAAAAGGTAACCAATGACATAAGATCCAAATCTACGAGAGTCTACAAGATGTCCAACAATATCTCTAGTCATAAGATGGCATGGGGGCCAAGACATGTCCCAGGCTCACCTTCAAATAAGAAAATAGACATAAGATAACATAGATACAGGAAGGTGGCTTGTCCTTGGAAGATGGGACTCACCACGAGTTCAACCTTTGGCATTTGAGGTACTTGTCAAACGGTGGATAGTCGTAGCGCTCGGTCCCTACATGGTAAAATTATGTAGGCATAGAGTATGTGTTAGTACGTTTGAATGTACTAAGTATGCGGGCATGCAATGCATACGACTTATCAACCTGCATTTCAACGTTAGATGACAAGGGCACATAATATAGAAAAAATCATATATCCAAGGAAGGGTAGTATACAATATGCCATGAGATTTGTGATGCATGAATGCAACGATGTTCATATTTAGCGGGGATGTGACCTCAACCGACATGAGTAGACCAAGTGAGCTAGTACTTGGAATACCGATGAAATCCCCTCACTTATACAGAGGTGGTCTACTTGCCAAAGGTAAACCATACTTCATCTTACGGGAACATATCCCATTTCATATGAAGCAACCCCCTTACGGGAACATAGTCCATTTCGAAAAAGATTTTTCATATCATATCATAATACTTCACCTTACACGAACATATCCTATTTCGTATGAAGCAACTTTTCTTATGGAAACATATCACATTTCGGATAGGATTCTCATAACATATGCTAAGCACATAGTTCGAGGAAAGGGAGAGGACCCTTGGGGATAGCCCTGATGCCCCCAATCTATCGGTGCTAAGTCAATATCCCACAAGAATACATATAGTATATATACACATGCTTTCAAATAGGCAATAGTCATTTCAAATCCGATTAATGCACATTTAGGCTCAAATACCAAATTATAGCTCATAGTTATAATATTCATGCCTAGGACTAGCTCAATTACAAATATGGAATGGTTCAAGCACCTAAAATGTTCAAAAGCCATAATCATTGACATATATGTGATCACATTCTTGTCATAACTAACATCTTATCAAAATCATTCATAAAACATTATTGGGCTTAACCCACTTCATAATTTCCATAGAGACCAATGTTCATAGATGCAAATGCAATGCATGATGTGAGAATAGCATGGGTAAAATAGATTCAAGATAAAATCAACATTATAATATAAAATTGAAGAAACACCATAGTTAAATTCACATTTAAATCACAATATAAATCACCCATGCGTAATTCAAGGTTTAAAGGGGACATGCATCTTTATGACTTCATAACCTTAACGTAAATCATCATAATAGGGCTTAAAACAACTTAAAATCATGAATAAAGTACAGTCCATACATCAATTGAATTTTAAAAAAATCAAATAATGAAAACCCACATTTAAAGTAAGCTTGATTTCATGAAAATCAATTGAAAAGAGTTTGGGTCTTCTTGGTTGAAAGGGGCCAAGAATCAATCCCACATACCTTGATTTGGAAGATGAATTTGAGAAGAATTTAGCTTGAAGTTGAATCCCCCAATTGAACCCTAGCTTGGTTCTTGAGAGTATTTTGGGAGTTGATCTTAGGGTGAGAGTGTTTTCAAATAAGAATGAATTAGAATGGAAGGGTATCAGCTGATTTAGGGGGTCTAGGATAGGCAAAAGGTCATGAAACATAATTAAAATGAACCATAATTACATATATGCCATTAATGAAACAGATGGAAAAGCGGGTCGTCAAGGCTATACGGGCATCTACATGGTCCGTGTGGCACTTCACGGATCATGAGACAATACTTAGATAGATTTTGCAATGTCAACACTTAGAACTTTTTTGAAGCTAAGGGGTGCTATATGGACAACCACACGACTCGTGTAGCACTACACGGGTCGTGCCAAGGACCGTGAAATGCCACTTAGAAAAAGTTCTACACGAAAAAGTTACGAGACAGTAATTTCGTACTTAGAAAACTTTCACATCATGAGCTTATACGATGGGCCACATGGACCGTGTGAATGGCCGTATGCCCACACTTAATCCAAAACTCTCTCTCGAAACCCCGTAATCGAAATTCTGGCCAAATACCTCTCCACTGAAGGCCACACGGTCCGTGTGGCTTCACACTGGCCATGTGGGCCTCTCATGGAGCGACACTTGGTCAAATTTTCTCCCGGGCCATTGTAATGAGATTCAATTAAGTTGTTCAAAAATCCGGTTCCTTACATCATCTCCCCCTTGGGAACATTCGTTCCCGAATGTACAACGACAAGGCTTTAGAGCTTGAATTAAGACATGAAACATTCGAACACTAGGTATAATTCATAGTTCATCATTTGGAAATCATAAAGCCTTTAAAACCCATATCAAAATGTATTCAAATCATTCAAACATCAAAAAAACATTTTCATGCACATGTATGCATGTCATGTCACGAAACTCAAGAGCGAAAGAATTAGGACTATTTAGAAGAGGATTGACCTGGTACCTTAGGCTTGAGTAGATTCGAAAATATTCGGATATCGCTTCATCATGTCTAATTCTACCTCCCATGTAGCACTCTCCACGTGATAATTTCTCCAAAGCACCTTCACCGAAGCCACATCCTTGTTACAAATTCACTTCACTTGCCTATCCAAAATCTCTATCGGGACTTCCTCATAAGATAGGTGCTCCTCAACCTCGATTCATTCCAAAAGCACAATGGTGCTAGAATCGCCAACTAACTTCTTCAACATAGACACATGGAAGATCGGGTGAATGGAACTCAAGTCTGGAGGTAACTCTAGCCTATAAGCCACGTTCCCAATCCGCTCAATGATTTCATAAGGGCCAACATACCGGGGGCTTAACTTTCCCTTCTTACCAAAATGCATGACACCCTTCATAGGCGTAACCTTCACACACACCCAATCACCACACGAAATTCAAGATCCCTCCTCCTAACATCCGAATAGAACTTTTGGTGACTTTGTGCCATCTTCAACCTTTCTCTAATTACCTTCACTTTTTACATAGCCTCCAACACTAAATCCGGGCCAATCAATGCCATCTCTCCTAACACAAACCACTCCACCGGTGACCTATACCTTTTCCCATACAAGACCTCAAATGGTGCCATACCAATGCTAGCATGGAAGCTATTATTATAAGCAAGCTCAATGAGGGGAAGGTGATCATCCCAGTTACCCTTAAACTCCAACACACAAGCCCTCAACATATCCTCCAAGGTTTGAATAGTCCTCTCAGCTTTCCCATCAATTTGAGGATGAAAAGCCATGCTCAACTTAATCTTAGTTCCAAGTCCCTTCTGAAATGACCTCCAAAATTGGGAAGTAAATTGGGTGCCACGATCCGATTTGATAGACCTAGGCACACCATGCAGTCTCACCAATTCTTGGATGTACAACTTCGGATACTCCTTGGCACTATAACTATTCTTGACCAGTAGAAAGTGAGCCCACTTAGCCATCCGGTCAACAATAATCCAAATAGAGTTGAATAGCCTTCGGGTCCGAGGCAAACCAACCACAAAATCTTTGTTCACATCTTCCCACTTCAATGTGGGAATCTCAATATCTTGAGCCAAGCCACCGGACCTTTGGTGCTCTACCTTCACTTGTTGACAACTTGGACATTCGGATACAAACTTAGCTATGTCCTTCTTCATACCATGCCACCAATACACTTCCTTCAAATTTTGATACATTTTAGTAGACCTCGGGTGAATGGAATAATAAGAGTTGTGAGCCTCGCTCATGATCACCCTTCTAAGATCAATCACATCCAAAACACAAACCCAATCTTGGTACCGGAGCACACCATCTCCCCCATGGGAGAACACCTCAATCTCTTTTTCGGCAACAAACTTCTTTAGTTCAAGCAATGATGGATCTAAATCCTGCTTAGCTTTTACATCAACCACCACGGAAGATTCTGCCCCACTTTGAACATGAATACCACCATTGCTCGAGTCGGCCAACCTGGCACCCAACCTAGACAACCAGTGAACATCCCTTGCTAACTCTTTCCTCTCCTCTTCAACATGCGTCATACTTCCTATAGATAACCTACTGAGAGCATCAGCTACAACATTGGCCTTGCCAGGATGATATTGAACACTAATATTGTAATCCTTTAGGAGTTCTAACCATCTCCTTTGCCTTAAGTTGAGATCCCTTTGAGTGATACGTATTGCAAACTCTTGTGATCGGTGAACACATCAACATGAACCCCATACAAATAGTGTCTCTAAATCTTCAAGGCAATGACTACCACTGCCAACTCAAGATCATGAGTTGGGTCATTCATGCACCTTCAACTGCCTCGATGCATATGCTATTATCTTACCATGTTGCATAAGCACACAACCCAACCAAATCCGTGAAGCATCACAATACACCACAAATCCCTCCAAGCTGTTTGGTAAAGTCAAGACAGAAGCTGAAGTGAGCCGATCCTTCAAGGTTTGGAAACTTTGTTCGCATTTATCTGACCACACAAACTTAGCCTTCTTTTGGGTCAGTTTAGTCAACAGAGATGCAATAGATGAGAACCCTTCAATGAACCTTCTATAATATCTAACCAACCCAGAAAGCTTTGAATATCCGAAGGATTCAACAGTCTGGGCTAGTTCTTCACGACCTCGATCTTCTTCGGATCCACTTGATACCATCACCAGACACCACATGACCAAGGAAAGCCACTTCACCCAACCAAAATTCACATTTGCTAAACTTGACATACAACTTCTTCTCTCTCAAGGTTTGTAGAACTAATTTAGATTGATCCCTGTGCTCCTGCTCACTTCAGGGGTAAATGAGAATGTCGTCAATGAAGACCACCACAAAACTGTCAAGAAAAGGCTTAAACACCCGATTTATCAGATCTAGGAACACGACCGGAGCATTGGTTAAGCTGAGTGACATCACCACAAACTCAAAGTTCCCATACCTTGTCCGAAAGGCTATCTTGGGAATGTTACACTCCTTAATCTTCAATTGATGATACTCGGAACAAAGATCAATCTTTGAGAAATTAGTAGCCCCTTGAAGCTGGTCGAACAAATCATTAATCCTGGGCAACGGATAATTATTCTTAATGGTCACCTTATTCAGTTGCCTATAATCAATACACATTCGAAGAGATTCATCCTTCTTTCTTATAAACAACACTGGAGCACCCCACGATGATATCCTAGGCCTAATGAAGCCTTTCTCCAAAAAATCCTTCAATTGCTCTTTTAACTCTTTCAAATCTGCCTCCGCGATATGATAAGGAGGAATAGAGATAAGCTGAGTATCGGAAGAAGATCTATGCCAAAGTCTACCTCCTTTTCAGGAGGAACACCGGGCAAGTCTTCGGGGAACACGTCCCAAAACTCATTCACCCCAGGAACTAACTCAAGAGTAGGTGATTCGGACTCCATATCCTTGAGCCTCACAATATGATAAATGCACCCTTTAGAAATCATTTTTTAGGCCTTGATGTAGGAAATAAACCGACCTTTGATAGAGGAGTCACTACCCTTCCATTCAAGAACGGGCTCACCGGGAAGTTGGAACTTGACCTTTTGGGTTCTACAATCTATTAAGACATATGATGCATGCAACCAATCCATCCCAAGAATCACGTCAAATCGAACATCTCAAGTTCCACAAGGTCACACGGGAAAACTTTGTGCAACACAGAAATCAGACAACAACGATAGACTCTATGTGCAATAACAGATTCACCCACGAGAGTATAAACTGAGAAAGGATCCTTCAAAATCTTGGGACTCAAACCAAATTTAACAGCCAATAGAGGAGTCACAAAAGACAAATTTGCACCCAGGTCAAGCAAAACATAAGCATCAAAATCAGAGACTTTTAACATACCAGTCACGACATCCGGAGCTTCCTCAACATCTTGACGAGCATAGAGTCCATAAAACCTAATTTTTCCTTGGGGAAACACCTTGGGAAGCTCTTTGTTGTCCTTGACCGCTTTGAGCCACCTGAACTTGGCCTCTATGGGTATTCTTAGGACAATCAACAACCTTGTGGTTTTTATCACCACACCCATAACAAACACCCAAATCCTTCAACCAAACACCCGTGTGGGGCTTCCCACACTTGCTACACAGAGGATACCCCTGTCCACCACCAATCAGTGCCCTAGGAGGAGGTACCCAAGCACAAGAACCTTGGCCCTGCTGGAAGCGACCAAAGCCACTACTCCGAGAACCAGAAAATCCACCATCAAAACGGCCCCTCTTAGGATCATGTACCCTTCTCTTCTAGAGTTTCTCCCCTTCAATCTGTTCAGCATACACCATGAGCCTAGAAATATCCATATCCCGTATGAGCATGGCAGTACGACATTCTTTTACAAGCAAATCAGAGATACCAAAAATGAACTTATGCATTCTTGCACAAGGGTCAGCCATAAGTGACGGAGCATACTTGGAGAGCTTTGTGAATTTTTGGGCATAGTCCCTCACACTCATACCTCCTTGCTTGAGGGTGATAAATTTAGTCATCCTGGACTCCCTAAGCTCAAGTGGAAAGAAGTGATCCAGGAACGCAAGTCTGAACTCTTACCAATTGATATAACCACCGCAAACCCTCTCCATAGACCATTGGGTGTACCGCACCTGAGCCACATCTTTCAATTGATAGGCAGCCAATTCATCCTTCTCCTCAGAAGTGACACCTATAATGTTCAATATCTTGGTGAGATCATCAATGAACTCCTGAGCATCCTCATCAACCTTCGACCCATGGAACTCCGGAGGATTCATCCGGGTGAAATCCCTCACCCTAGAAGCTGGTGCAAGATCTCGTGGCAGATTAGCCTGCCTTGTCTGAGATTTCACCACCTGGGCAAGCATGGCAAAGGATGTATGAAATTCACCATTTGAGATGGGTTCATCTATAAGCCATTGAGGTACTTGATCCTCATCAGCTGGAGTCGGTCTTGGTGGGTGGGGTCTTCCTCGAGGCATTTTCGAAAATGGAGCAGCAACACTGTCAAGATAGGGAGAACAAATATACAAACCATAGTATGACGTAAGACATGAAGAATTGAGGCAATTTCTAGAACGCCTTCGTAGCCTCTCACTCATAGGCATGGTGCACTTCACAGCCATGAATAGGACTCTACTTGACGCAGCATGTTGGACTCCCAAGACCATTTATAAACCTAGTGCTCTGATACCATCTTTTGTCACGACCCAGGACTAGGGTCTAGATGTAACACGACGAATGGGAACCCGAGAGTCCCCAAACAAGCCTCGAAGTATCCAAATCCATATCATCGGTTCAGAAGCACAATCAAATAGTAACCACATAATACTAAGGGATGAGTAAGTAGGGCTCACGCTGTGGGGACATCGAGGGGAAAGGGATTTACATGGATTCACATGGCACATAGCATATAAATACTAAGGGGCGGGTAAGTAGGACTCACACTATGGGGAAAATGGGACTTAGGACATACCACATTTTCACACCAAACATGCAAACATAACATATGTCCGTAATTGATCTATTATAGCCATTTCAAAAAGGTAACCAGTGACATAAGCTCTGAATACATCACATAGCGCGCACACACGCGCGCGCACACACACACACACATATATATATATAAAATCTACGGGAGTCTACAAGATGTCCAATAATGCCTCTAGTCATAAGATGGAACGGAGGCCAAGACATGTCCCAAGCTCACCTTCAAATAAGAAAATAGACATAGGATAACATAGATAGAGGAAGGTATCTTGTCATTGAAAGATGTGACTCACCACAAGTTCAACCTTCGAAATTTGAGCTACTCATCAAACGGTGGATAGTCGTAGCGCTTGGTCCCTACATGGTAAAATCATGTAGGCATAGAGTATGCGTTAGTACGTTTGAATGTACTAAGTATGCGGGCATGCATTGCATATGACTTATCAACCTGCATTTCAACGTGAGATGACAAGGGCACATAATATAGAAAGAATCATATATCCAAGGAAGGGTAGTATACAATATGCTATGAGATTCGTGATGCATGAATGCAACAATGTTCATATTTAGCGGGGATGTGACCTCAAACGATATGAGTAAGACCAAGTGAGATAGTACTTGGAATCCCGATGAAATCCCCTCACCGGTACAGAGGTGGTCTACTTGCCAAAGGTAAACCATACTTCACCTTACGAGAACATATCCCATTTCGTATGAAGCAACCCCTTTATGGGAACATATCCCATTTAGAAAAGGATTTTTCATATCATATCATAATACTTCACCTTACGGGAACATATCGCATTTCGTATGAAGTAACCTTCCTTATTGGAACATATCCCTTTTCGGATAGGATTCTCATAACATATGCTAGGCACATAGTTCGAGGAAAGGGAGAGGAACTTTGGGATAGCCCTGACACCTCCAATCCATCGGTTCTAAGTCAACATCCCACGAGAATACATATAGTATATGTATACATGCTTTTAAAAAGGCAACAGTCATTTCAAATACGATCAATGCATAATTAGGCTAAAATGCCAAATCATAGCTCATAGTTATAATATTCATGCATAGGACTAGCTCGATTACAAATATGAAATAGTTCAAGAACCCAAAATGCTCAAAAGCCATAATCATTGACATATATGTGATCGCATTCTTGTCATAATCAAAATCTTATCAAAATCATTCACAAAACATTATTGGGATTAACCCACTTCATAATTTCCATAGAGACCAATGTTCATGGATGCAAATGCAATGCATGATGTGAGAATAGTATGGGTAAAATAGATTCAAGCTAAAATCAACATTATAATATAAAATTAAAGTAATACCATAATTAAATTCACATTTAAATCACAATATAAATTACCCATGCATAATTCAAGCTTTAAAGGGGACATGCATCTTCGTAACTTCATAACCTCAATGTAAATCATCATAATAGCGCTTAAAATAACTTAAAATCATGAATAAAGTACAACCCATATATCAATGGAATTTAATAAAATCGAATAATCAAAACCCACATTTAAAGTAAGCTTGATTTCATGAAAATCAATTGAAAAGAGTTTGGGTCTTTTTGGTTTAAAGGGACCAAGAATTAATCCCACATACCTTGACTTGGAAGATGAATTTGAGAAGAATTTAGCTTGAAGTTGAATCCCCCAATTGAACCCTAGCTTAAGTCTTGAGAGGACTTCAGAGTATTTTAGGAGTTGATCTTAGTATGAGAGTGATTTCAAATAAGAATGAATTAGAATGGAAGGGTATCAGCTTACTTAGAGGGTCTAGGATAGGCAAAAGGTCATGAAACATAATTAAAATGAACCATAATTACATAAACGCCATTAATGAAATGGATGGAAAAGTGGGCCGTCAAGGCTATATGGGCATATACACGGTTCGTGTTGCACTTCACGGACCGTGAACAGTAACCGTGGGTCGGCACTTAGACAGATTTCATAGCGTTAACACTTAGAATTTTTTCGAAGCTAAGGGGTGCTATACGGACAACCACACGACCGTGTGGCACTACACGAGTCATGCCAAGGACCGTGAAATGCCATTTAGAAAAATTTTTGCACGAAAAAGCTATGAGACAGTAATTTCATACTTAGAAAAATTTCATGTCACGAGCTTATATGGTGGGCCATACGCCCGTACCACACCATTCGGACCGTGTAAGTGGCCGTGTGCCCACACTTAGTCCAAAACTCTCTGTCGAGACCCCGTAATCAAAATTATGGCTAAGTACCTCTGCACTAAAGGCCATATGGTCTGTGAGGCTTCACACTGGCCGTGTTGGCCTCCCATGGAGTAACAGTTCGTCAAATTTTCTCCCCGGCCATTGTTATGAGATCCGATAAAAGTCGTTTGAAAATTTGGGTCCTTATAGGGAAGAACATCAATTCCAAAGTCAATCTCCCTATTAGGAAGGACTCCAAGCAGATCCTCAAGAACCACTTAAGGAAACTCATTCACAGTCGGGACTGACGCAAGAGTTAGAGACTCAACATCATCATACTTAACTCGCACGAGGTGATCAATATAACCTTTGGAAATTAACTTTCTATCCCTAAGATAGGAGATACACTTTACCTTAGGTGCAACAGAATCACCCTTTTACTCTAGAACTAGTGCATTTGGGAATTGGAACTTAACGATTTGGGCTCTACAATCACTGGAGGCATAACAGGCATGGAGCTAATCCACGCCTAGGATCACATCAAAATTAGTCATCTCTAGCTCGACTAAATCATTAAGAGTATCCTTATGATGGATGGAAACTATACAAGCTCTATAGATTCTCTCAACTCGAATAGACTCACCCACGGGAGTAAAAACTTTAAAGGGGGCAAAAAGACACTTAGGGGTTCTATCGAATCTATTAGCCACATAAGGAGACATAAATGATAATATGATACTAGGATCCATCAAAACATAACAATCAAGAGTAAAGACTCGAATCATCCTGTCACAACACCTGGGGCGTTCTCCTGATCTTGGCTTACCCATGGCATACAAATAGTTTGTAGCTCCACTTGCGCTTGATGTAGTACCATTTTGGATCCTCTAGCTGGTGAGGCCCATATAGAAGATTGAGCCTGGCAGCCCACTTTGGACAATCTATCTAAAAGTGACCCACTTGGCCACACTTGAAGCATGCATCAGTCCCCTCACGACACCTACCCAAGTATAATCTGCCACACTTAACACATGGTGACTTACCTTGTGAAACTTGAGCCACACTAGCCTGTGATTGACATCCCTGGCTCTAAAGTTCTGACACCTCTGATCATTCCTATTTTGGGCATAGGAACACTAGCAGATAATGGTGCTGGCCCTGACTAGAATTTGTTACCATTCCTTCTCTTTCCAACCTCATGGTTGGATGTTTTAGCCCTCTTACTTCTAAACTCTTCTCTGTCATGTTGTCTCTCCTTATCAGTTTGTTGCACATAAGTCATCAACCTCCCGATGTCCATATCGCTCACAAGCATAGCTCCCCTCCAATCTTTCTTTGGCCCTCTGTTCAGCCCATCAACATACATCCCCATTCTCCCTCTCATGTCATCAACCATATCCGGAGCATAGCGAGATAGCTGAGTGAACTTCATTCCATACTCTTGCACATGAATAGAGCCCTATTTTAGATTCAAGAACTCTTTTACCTTATCCTCCCTTCATTCCCTTGGAAATAAGCACCCCAAGAAAGCATCCTCGAACACTGCCCAAGTCAGCAATGGGGCTTCCTCTCCTCTACCCTTCTTCCATTCCATTGATCATACCATAGTCTGGCCACACCCTTGAGCTGGTAAGCAGCGAGTTCAACTATATCAACATCAGTTATATGCATCCCTTGGAACAC
The DNA here is from genome assembly GCA_029948455.1 of Solanum rostratum. NCBI lineage: Eukaryota > Viridiplantae > Streptophyta > Magnoliopsida > Solanales > Solanaceae > Solanum > Solanum rostratum. Next base: position 43,621,130 of record CM057054.1, read on the forward strand.
CTTCAAAAGCTCCTCCAAATATTCTTTAGATCCTCAGTGGATGCAGACCCTGTGAACTCAAGCAGATTCATCCTCAAGAATTCCCAACTCTAGATGTGTCCTGTGCATCCTGTCGACCCACTCCTTGCCTCGCAGTAGGTGCTGTGACTGCTTGGGCTAGAGTTTGAATAGAAAAGCTCAGCATTAGAAACATCAGCTTGTGGGGGCTTCTCAACAGGTACAGTTGGATCCACGGGCTCCTAATGTCCTTGAGGCTCGGGTGGGTTAACATTTTTCCTAGCAGGACCCTCTACCTCTGATGGCTCTTCTGGGAGGAATGATTACAACTCTGCAACGCATAGAGCATGAATTAGAAGAGAGTTTCATAGAGTGTTAACTCTATCGCACAAATCAGATCATGAAAGAACTGCCACGATTCCTAATGTCCTATAGCCTCCTGCTTATGAAGTGTGGTGTACAACACTTACATAAACAAGACTCTACTAGAAACGACTTCATAAACTCCCTAGGATACTTGAACGATGTGCTCTGATACCAAGTTTGTCATGCCTCGGGAGGGTACCCTAGACGTGGCCGACACTCAGAGACTATTACTAGTCCCCAAGTGAACCACTTGGCCTCATCAAATCTATTCATTCAATATAAAACTCCGAAAACTCAGTGAAAGACTAAAGATAAGAATAGGAAATCTATAACTCAAACATCATATTAAATAAATAAGCTAGTAAGAAAGAAACTAGCTCAACAAGTCTCAACATCAATACTCAACTCTAGTCTATGAAGCCTCTATCACTATCAAGTGGTGCCAATGACAGATCCATGGCTACCTCAAAATAAAATAAAGCTAACTCAAGTCTAACTCTAGTAGTCAAGATGAAAATAAATGCAATGATCCTACAAAGTAAGAGAGGCTCACTAACTCAGCTGAAATGCTCAAATCATCAACGATGGCTTGTTGACAATCTCTATAGAGACCCTGTGTATCTCGTCTTCCATTATATAAATAGTGTGGCGTTATATAAGGCACATGTGATTTTCGCTAGCGCCTAGGGATAATAAGGCTGACAATACGAGGTAATATCAAGGACTTAATGTTTCAAGTCAAAGGAATCCCCTGAATACACATTCGGGGTTAAAGAAATAACCCGAGTGACACCTCACCTTTTTGGAAGGTTTAAATTAGGTTTAACATTTCAAATGGGACTAAAGTGTATAATTTGCTAATAATGGATTTTGAAAAGTTATTTTAATAGCATAAGGTCATACATTAAGTTTTGGAATCAAGAAATTCGCAAGATAAAGTTTGGCCGAAGTTACCGTAAGTTTCTTTAAGAAATCCTTCTTAAATATGAGTCAAATATATCAGACTATATCTCCAAATATATAAAGATTTATAAGGTACATGACCTATCAAATTGAAGATCTATGAGTCTAGTTTGCAACACACAAAACTGCGCATCAAACCGACCTCAGAATAAAAGGTTATGACAGTTTTCCTGGGACTGCCCGAGCAGGAAACCGGGTCATGGGCCAGGTCAGGTCTACACACCTTAATGTCGGCTAATTTGAGCTTTTTAAAGCTCAAATTAATTCCATTTCATCCCCAAATAGTTAATAAATTGAAGGAAAATTTTCCTTAAGGTACCAAAGGAATTTGAGTAAGTTTTTCACATTTTTACCGTTAAAATTTGTCAATGTGCCTAGAAATACGTGCCTTACGCCTTGCAATTATTCTGTATTTGGGGCTATTCTAGAGATGTAAAAAAAGTGGTGTTCTTGCTGGTTAATTTTAGTTTGCAGCTGGTGTATTCAAGTAATAATTGTGGGGCTCTTTTACGGTCATTTTTAAGAAGTTTTTCGGACATTTCCTCGGATCTGGTCATTAATGCTAAATTTTGGACTGTTTATAGGTGTCTTTAACCTGCGTATATATAGTTGTTGCTAGCTTAGGACGTAAGTAACAACTATTCACGAAGCAACTTTGGGCAATAGGACGTCCATGGGAAGGTATGTTAAGGCTAAGCTCCGTCCCTCCTTTTAGCACAAAATCCAGGAGGTTTCCCAAAACATCAAATGTGATATCTGTGAGACCCCGTGTTTCTCGTCTTCCATTATATAATTAGTGTGGCGTTATATAAGGCACATGCGATTTTTTTCTAGCACTTTAGGATAATAAGGCTGAGAATAAGAGGTAATATCAAGGACACATTGTTTCAAGTCAAAGCAATCCCCTAAATACACATTCGGGATTAAAGAAATGGCCCGAGTGACACCTCGCCCTTTTTGGAAGGTTTAAATTAGGTTTCACTTTTTGGATGTGTCTAAAAGTTTATAATTTGCTAATAATGGATTTTCAATGGTCATATTAATAGCACAAAGGTCATACATTAAGTTTTGTAACCAAGAAAGTTGCAAGATGAAGGTTGGCCAAAGTTACCGTAAGTTTCTTTAAGAAATCCTTCTTGAATTTGGGTCGAATTTATCAGGTCATATCTCCCAAACTATTAGGGTTTAGAAGGTCCATGACCTAGAAAATTGAAGGTCTATGAGTCTAGTTTTCAAAGCACAAAACCGAGCATCAAATCAACCTCAGAATAAAGAGTTATGAATATTTTACCGAGACTGCTCGAGCTGGAAACTGGGTCATGGGTCGGGTTGACCCAACTTAATGTCGGCTAATTTGTGCTTTTTAAAGCTCAAATCAGTACCATTTCATTCTCAAACATCTTAGAAACCTAAGGAAAAGTTCCCTCAAGGTGCCAAAGGGATTTGATAAGTTTTTCGCATCTTTACCGTTAACATTTGTCATGTGCCTAGAAATACGTGCCTTACGCTTTGCAATTATTTTCCCCTCGTATTAGTTGTGTTTGGAGCTGTTTTTATGCTGAAAAAAGTGGTGTTCTTGCTGGTATTGTTGGTTTGAAGCTGGTGTGTTCAGGTAATAATTTCGGAGCTCTTTTACGATCATTTTTACGTAGTTTTAGGGACATTTCCTCATGTAAATGCTCTTTGTTGAATCTGGTCATTAATGTTAAAGTTTTGACTATTTATATGTGTCTTTAAGATGTGTATATATAGTCTTTGCTTAGCTTAGGACGTAAGGAACAACTTTCATGAAGAAACGTTTGGCAATTGGACGTTCGTTGGAGAGGTATGTTAAGGCTAAGCTCCGTCTCTCCTTTTAGCACGAAATCCGGGAAGTTTCCCAAAATGTCAAATGCGATATCTTACTATTTTGTTGCTAGAAAGACCTTCTATGAAAGGCATTGGGATTGCAGCTGAGTTATTTTCATGATGGTATTAGGTTGAAATTCCTTTTGTTCGCTTAAACTGGACATTCAATTTCTATATATCATTTTGACGGTTTTCCTGGCTACCTATTCATATGTTCGAGGTGTTTCTCTTCTTGGTGTAGTTCTATTAAAATAAATGTAGAATGCGAAGGGAATGTAGTATTCATAATCAGTCCTTCTTCCATACAAAAATATAATTGAAGAATTTAACAAGTAATGCGTTGGTTTCCAATATTCTCCAGTGAAATGCTCCTATTTAAATGACTAAGGCACTTGATCCTGTTTAAATACTTTCTTTTACTAATTGATATGAGTCCAAGTATAAGCATTATATAAAGCACCTTTATGAACATTTTCAAAGTTAAAGCTTCACTCTAAATGTTGGGTAAAGTTCCTAAACTTGTTAAAAAGACATAAAAGATTCATCGAGTCATGTGTATATGCTATGATGACGATTATTATGTTATGAGAATAAGTGTACCAATGAGCTAAGATTGGCTAAATGACAATGATTATGATGTTACGAGAATAAGTGCACCAATGAGCAAAGATTGGCTAAGTTCTTTCTATGGTCTACTATGTGCATTCAACATTCATATCATACATTGCACGTTATGCATGGACTTCAAGCTATAATAGAAGGTATGGGGCCTATTAGCCTAAATATATATATGTATATGGTACAGATGGCCACAGGTTGGCAGATATGATGCCGGTTAGCTACCGGAAAGGACCACCATTGCTAGCATTTAGTTGGGTATGTCATGCATTTGCATCTATATATATGTATTCACGACATGCGATACTCGAGCATACCATACATATTTGATCACTAGGAGGTTTCTTATTGGCCATTAACGCTACTTGAGTTTTGGTTATAGGTGGTATTTCTAATAACCTTTTTACTACAGTTATCTATGATTTTACTTCCTGCCTTACATACCAGTACATGTTTATTCATACTGAAGTCCCTTTGCCTGGGGACGCTGTATTTTATTTCGTGCGTGCAGGTTCAGGTATGGGTTCTGATTTACGCCTTCACTAGGAGCCCCATTCAACTATAAGTTGGTAAGCTCCACCTCTTCCTGGAGCTTTTACAGAATGTTTACTTTTTGTTGTACAGTTGGGTATAGTCAGGGCCCTGTCTCGGCAGTGTTAGTGATTCTTATAGAGGCTATTGTGGACATGTTATTGTGGGTTGGTCCTTTTGTGTCTTTCAGTCTCCAGTCATAAGATTGGCATGTATATATGGTGTGTGCATGTTCCACTGTGGTGGCAGCCTTGTCGGCTAGCTAGTACTTTATCGTTCTGATTTACTTATCTTGATGTACGTGATTTGCTATTGACCAGGTCATGATCTAAACGGTCCCAGTTTAGTTTTTTTCTAAACATTATGCTGTCCGATTTTCTTTTGGTCCCTAGTTTAGTTAACTAGCATGTTTAGTGGCTTACCCGGCCAATAATGGTATCGGGTGCCAGTCGCGCCTCCCCTCTCTTTGGGACATGAAAAACATGATATCAGAGCAGTTCGTGTCCCCGGGAGTCCACAATGCCATATCTAGTAGTTTGCTTATGGGTGTGTTGTGCACCACACTTATACTCAGGAGGCTACGAGGCATTTAGAGATGGTTACATTTCTTTCGCTTAATAGATCGTGCTATATAGCAAAGCTATAGGAACATATAAAATCTAAATCGTGTTATGTTGTTCTTATTTAATGGGTTACCTATGCTCAGGAGATGGCACAACCTGAGATAAGTATGGATCCGAGAGAAGGTACCAATCATATCTTGCTTGGCGAGGCAGATAAATTCCCTATTGAGGCACACAGGGATTCTCCAATGCCCACAGTACTAGATTCACCAGCACCTAGTGGGGCCCAAGGAGATCTAGTACCCCAAGCCTTATTAGAGACTGGGGATCAGGGGATGAAGGAGGCTATTCAGCTACTAGTTATGATGGTTTCTGTTCATGAGAGACAACTAAAGGTGAGAGCAGATACCAGAAATGATCAAACAGAAAGCTCAAAGGTACGAGAGTTTCTTCACTTGGCCTCTCCATTATTTATAGGGTCCAATCCCACCGAGGCTCCAGGACTTTATAGGCCATGTGTATAGAGTATTGAGAGTGATTCATGCCTCTGTCACTGAGGCAGTGGAGTTGGCTTCTTTTCGACTACGTGATGTTGCTATCTTGTGGTATGAGGCATGGGAGAGATCCAGAGGGCCTGGTGCTCCTCCAGCAGAGTGGAAGGACTTCTCTGAGACATTTTTAGCCCATTACTTACCACTGGAGGTGTGGAAGGCCCATCTTGACCAGTTTATCAGCTTGAGGCAGGGGGATATGAGAGTAAGGGAGTATAACCTTAGGTTTAATTCTTTGGCTAGGTATGCACCAGATATTGTATGTACCGTGAGTGCAAGAGTTCATCGTTACTTGGATGGTTTGGGGGATCATTTGATCAAAGACTACAAGATAGCCTCTTTACAAGATGCTGTAGATATTTCTTGTATTCAGGATTTTGCTTAGATTACAGAGGACCTTTCTCATCAAATTCAGGATATCCATAGAGACAGGGATAAGAATAAGAGGGCTCGTACTATGAGGTCTTATAGGGAGCCAAGGGTAATTTTAGGCCCTTATTTCACTGATATCCACCTCCGCCAGTAGGTAGTTTCCGACCATAGATGCAGGGCTAACGATTTGGTCATTATATTCAATCAGGGCCGGGGCAGAGTTTAGGCCCGCTTGATAGCCATCGATAGAAGTGTTCTGCACAAATGAGACAACCCACTCCCCCATATACACAATGCGGTAAGCTTTATGCTATGCTGTGTAACAAGGGTTCAAGTGCATGTTACCATCATGGGAGGACAAGATATTTTATTAGCAACTGGCTCTTTAGTCAGTCCCTACTGTGAATCAATTCCGATGGTACCTTGATGAGCTTCCAGGGATTTCCCTCGAAAGGGAAATTGATTTTTCTACAGTTTTGCTCCCGAACACGCAGCCTATATCCATTCCTCCCTACAAAATGGCTCCTTTAGAGATAAGAGACTTGAAGGAACAATTGAAGGGCTTGCTTGATAAAAAACCTTATTTGGCCAAGCACATCTCCATTGGGTGTTTCAGTGCTCTTTGCTTGAAGGAAAGATGGCTCATACGGATGTGTATCAGTTACAGAAAGCTAAATAAAGTCACTATCAAGAATAAGTATCCTTTTGTGTGGATTGATGGTTTTTCAAAGATTGACTTGTGACCCAGGTACTACCAGCTACGAGTTAGGGATGTTGATATTGCAAAGGCAATGTTCAGGATGAGTCAGAGGCTGAGCACGCAAACCACTTGCGAGTTATATTATAGAATCTCCAGGAAAACAAGTTATATGCTGAATTCTCCAAATGTGAATTTTGATTAACTTCTATAGCTTTTCGTGGCCATGTTATTACTAGCGAAAGTATCAAGGTCGATAGCCAGAAAATTGAAGCAGTAATGGCCTGGCCGACACCCTTGAATCCGATAGAGGTCCATAGCTTTTTGGGCTTTACAGGATATTATAGGAGGTTTGTTGTGGGATTCTCCACTATCTCTATACCACTAACGAGGTTGACGTATAAAGCAACTAAGTTTCAGTACACTGAATCATGTGAACAGAGTTTTCAAGAGCTAAAGAAAAGGCTTACCACTGCGCCTAGTTTGGCTCTTCCGAATGGAACCAAAGGCTACATTGTATATTTTGATGCCTCGAGAATTGGCCTAGGTTGTGTTCCTATACAGCATGGTAGGGTTATTTCGTATGCTTCCAGAAAGTCACTAAACATGAACAGAATTATACTACCCATGATCTTGAGCTCGCTGTGGTTGTATTTGCCCTAAAGATTTGGCGACATTATCTATATGGAGTTTATGTTGATATTTTTACCGACTACCAGAGCCTCCATATTTATTCAAGCAGAAGGAGTTGAACTTATGATAAAGGAGGTGGCTAGAATTACAAAAACAATTATGATTTTGACATTTTGTACGATCCTGGTAAAGCTAATGTTGTCGCTGATGCACTTAGCCGAAAGTCCATGAGAAGTGTAAGTCGTGTTGAAGCTGATAAGATTGAAATAACAAAATATTTACATCAGCTAACTAGTTTGCAGGTGCAATTAGCAGATGCAAAAGGTGGAGGTGTGAATTTTCAAAATACAACTGAACCTTACATTGTTACTGAAATAAAAGAGCAACAACGTGAGGATCCTAAGCTTATGATATCGAGGGAAAGTGTTGCACAACAACAACATCCTGTAATTGAGCTAACTTATGATGGAGTCCTTCAGTACCGAGGCCTCTTATGTGTGCCAAACATCGGAGGGCTTCATGCCAAGATTCATTTGAGGCTCATTATCTTAGATATTCGGCTCAACCTAAGGCAACAAAAAAAAGGGGGTGTTGGGACCTACGACAGATTTATTGGTGGAATGGTATGAAAAAGATATTCTAAAGATGGTGGCCAATGCCCCAACTACCAACATGTGAAAACAGAACATTAGAGATCTAAAGGCCTAGCTAAGTATACTGATTTTTTGTTCTGGAAATTGGGACATGATAAATATGGTTGCATCACTAGGTTGCCTCATACTTTGTGCAGGTATGACTCTATTTGGGTAATCATTGATAGGTTGATAAAATCTGCTCATTTATTACCAGTAAGAACGACATATTCAGTGGAGGATTATGCTAAGAATTACATTCAAGAGATTATTTGCCTTTATGGAGTTTTATCTATTATCTCTGATCGAGGGGCTCAATTTACCGTACAATTTTGGAAGTCTTTTCAGAAGGGTGTGGGCACTCAGGTGAATCTCAGCACCGCTTTTCATCCACAAACTGATGGGTAGGCAGAGCATACCATCCAGACTGTTGAGTATATGTTACGTGCCTATATGTTGGACTTTAAAGGAAACTAGGATGATCATCTACCTCTTATTAAGTTTACTTATAATACTATCTTCCATGTTAGTATTCAAATGGATCCTTAGGGAGCACTATACGGGCGAAGATGTAGGTCACCGATTGATTAGTTTGCAGTTGGGGAGGAAAGGTTGCTAGATCCTAATCTAGTTTGACAAGCGACGAAAAAAATGAAACTTATTAGAGACTTACCACAAATGGCCCAAAATCAGCAGATGTTCGACGACGAGACTTAGAGTTTAATCTAGAAGATTGGGTATTATGTGGTTTGGAAAGACAAGAAAGCTTAGTCCTAGATATGTTGGACCATATAAGATTATTAGAGAAATTGGCAAGGTAACATACGAGCTTAATTTTCCTTTAGAATTGAGAGAAGTCCAGCCAGTGCCTCATGTATCTATGTTGTGGAATTACATTAGAGATAATTTGTGTATTACTCGCATCAAGGATACCCCGTTGTTGAAGACTTAACTTATGATGTGGTACCAGTGGCTATTTTAGGTCGATAAATAAGAATGCTTCGAAATGAAAAGTGGCCTTCGTGAAAGCGTTGTGGCAGAATAAAATATTGAAGAAAATAACTTGGGAGGTCAAAGAAGAAATGATGAGGAATCACCCCCAACTATTTATAATTTAAGGTGGATTGCGTTCCAAACTGACAGTTATCGTTCTTTTTAGTAACTTAAGTTTTAAAGTATTTAATGGTGTAACTTGTATGTTTTGTCGCAGGATAGCTATACAAAGCTTAGTAATTAGAGTTTTTGGGAGTTGATTTATGGTTTGCAAGAGTAATAGATGTATCAAAAAAAAAACATTTTAGTAGATGGTCACCAAACGGCTGTTTTGACAAATTTGCGGACCAATGTTCTTGGGGGGAGACTGTGAGACCTCGTGTTTCTCGTCTACATGTGATTTTTTCTAGCACCTTGGGATAATAAGGCTAAGAATAAGAGGTAATATCAAATACATAATGTTTTAAGTCAAAGCAATCCCCTAAATACACATTCGGGGTTAAAGAAATGGCCCGAGTGACACCTCACCCTTTTTGGAAGGTTTAAATTAGGTTTCACTTTTTGGATGGGACTAAAAGTTTATAATTTGCTAATAATGGATTTTTAAAGGTCATATTAATAGCACAAAGGTCATACATTAAGTTTTGGAATCAAGAAAATTGCAAGATAAAGGTTGGCCAAAGTTACCGTAAGTTTCTTTGAGAAATCCTTCTTAAATTTGGGTCAAATTTATCAGGTCATATCTCCCAAACTATAAGGGTTTAGAAGTTCCATCACCTATCAAATTGAAGACCTATGAGTCCAGTTTGCAACGCATAAAACCCGCGCATCAAACCAACCTCAGAATAAAGAGTTATGATTGTTTCACCGAGACTGCCTGAGCTGGAAATCGCGTCATGGGTCGAGTCGGGTTGACCCAACTTAATGTCGGCTAATTTGAGCTTTCTAAAGCTCAAATCAATGCCATTTCATCCCCAAACAGCTTGGAAACTGAAGGAAAAGTTCCCTCAAGGTGCCAAAGGGATTTGTGTAAGTTTTTCGCATTTTTACCATTAAAATTTGTCCGTGTGCCTAGAAATATGTGCCTTACGCTTTGCAATTGTTTTACCCTCGTATTAGCTATGTTTGGAGCTGTTTTTGGGCTGAAAAAAAGTGGTGTTCTTGCTGGTATTGTTGGTTTGAAGCTGGTGTGTTCAGGTAATAATTTTGGGGCTCTTTTACGGTCATCTTTACATAGTTTTACGGACATTTCCTCGCATAAATGCTCCTTGCCGAATCTGGTCATTAATGCTATAGGTGTCTTTAAGATGCATAGATATTGTCGTTGCGAAGCTTAGGACGTAAGGAACAATGTTTATGAATAAACTTTTGGCAATTGGATGTTCTTTGGAGAGGTATGTTAAGGCTAAACTTTGTCTCTCCTTTTAGCACAAAATCCGGGAAGTTTCCCAAAACGTCAAATGCGATATCTTACTATTCTATTGCTATAAAGACCTTCTGTGAAAGGCATTGGGATTGCAGCTGAGTTATTTTCATGATGGTATTAAGTTGAAATTCCTTTCGTTCGTTTAAACTGGACATTTAATATCTATATATCATTTTGTCGATTTTCCCGGCTACCTATTCATATGTTCGAGGCGTTTCTCTTCTTGGTGTAGTGCCTTTAAAATAAATATAGAATGTGAAGGGAATGTAGTATTCATATTCAGTCCTTCTTGCATACAAAAATGTAATTGAAGAATTTAACAAGTAATGCGTTGGTTTCCAATATTATCCAGCGAAATGCTCCTATTTAAATGACTAAGGCACTTGATCCTGTTTAAATACTTTCTTTTACTAATTGAAATGGGACCAAGTATAAGCATTATGTAAATCACCTTTATGAACATTTTCAAAGTTAAAGCTTCACTCTAAATGTTGGGTTAAGTTCCCAAACTTGTTAAAAAGGACATGTATGATCCCACGAGCCATATGTATATGCTATGAAAATGATTATGATGTTATGAGAATAAGTGTACCAATGAGCCAAGATTGGCTAAATGCAATTTCTATGATGCTATGAGAATAAGTGTACCATGAGCCAAGATTGGCAAAGTTCTTGCTATGGATTACTATGTGCATTCAATATTCATATCATATATTGCACGTTATGCATGGACTTTGAGCTATAATCGGAGGTATGGGGCCTATTTTCCCAAATGATTATATATATATATATATATATGTATGTATGTATATGGTACAGATGCCACAGGTTAGCAAATATGATGTCAGTTAGCTACCGGAAAGGACCACCATTGCTAGCATTTGGTTGGGTATGTCGTACATTTGCATCTATATATATGTATTCAAGACATGCGATACTCGAGTATACCATGCATATTTGATCTCTAGGAGGTTGCTTATTGGCCATTAAGGCTACTTGTTTTTTGGTTATAGGTGGTATTTCTATTAACCTTTTTACTACAGTTATTTATGATTTTACTTCCTACCTTACATACCAGTACATGTTTATTTGTACTGACGTCCCTTTTCCTAGGGACGCTGTATTTTATTTGGTATGTGTAGGTTCACATAAAAGTTTTGATTTACCCCTCCACTAGAAGCCCCATTCAGCTGTGAGTTGGTAAGCTCCATCTCTTCCTGGAGCTTTCACATGATGCTTACTTTTTGTTGTACAGTTGGGTATTGTTGGGGCCCTGTCCCTACAGTGTTAGTGATTCTCTTAGAGGCTATTGTGGACATGTTATTGTTGGTTGGTTCTTTTGTGCCTTTCAGTCTCCGGTCATCAGATTGGCATGTATATATATAGTTAGTGTCTGTACCTCTATTATTGCAGCCTTGTCGGCTAACTAGTACTCTATCGTTTTGGTTTACCTATCTTGACGTATGTGATTTACTGTTGACCAGGTCATGACCTAAAGTGTCCAGGCTTAGCCTTTCAGACATTACGCTGCCCGATTTTCTTTTGGTCTCTAGTTTGGTTAACTAGCATGTTTAGTGGCTTACCCGGCAATTAATGGTATCGGTTGCCAGTCGCGCCTCCCCTCTCTTTGGAGTGTGACAAACATGGTATCAGAGCAGGTCGTGTCCTAGGGAGGCCACTATACCGTGTCTAGTAGAGTCTTGCCTATGGGTATGTTGTGCACCATACTTATAATCAGAAGGCTACGAGGCATTTAGGGATAGTTACATTTCTTTCACTTAATAGATTGTGTTATAGAGAAAAGCTACAGGAACATATGAAATCTATATCGTGTTATGTTGTTCTTATTTTTAATGGGTTGCCTATGCTCAGGAGATGGCACAATATGAGATAAGCATGGATCCGAGAGAAGGTATCAATCGTGTCTTGCCTGGTGAGGTGGATATATTCCCCATTGAGGCACATAGAGAGTCTCCGATGCCCACAGTACCAGATTCACCAGTAACTGTTGGTGCCCAAGGAGATCTAGTACCCCAAGCCCCATTAGAGACTGGGGAGCAGGGGATGAAGGAGGTTATTCAGCTACTAACTAGGATGGTTTCTATTCATGAGAGACAACTAGAGGCGAGAGCAGACACCAGAAGGGATCAAACAGAAAGCTCAAAGGTACGAGAGTTTCTTCACTTGGCCCTTCCAGTATTTACAGGATCTAGTTTTACTGAGGATCCACAGGACTTTATAGACCATATGTATAGAGTATTGAGGGTGATGCATGCCTCTTTAACCAAGACAGTGGAGCTGGCTTCTTTTCGACTACGTAAGGTCACCATCTTATGGTACGAGGTGTGGGAGAGATCCAAAGGGCCTAATTCTCTGCAAGTAGAGTGGGAGGACTTCTCGAAGGCATTTTTAGCCCATTCCTTACCACGGGGGGTGCGGGAGGACTGTCTTGACTAGTTTATCAGTTTGAGGTAGGGGGATAAGAGTGTAAGGAAGTATAGACTTAGGTTTTATTCTTTAGCTAGGTTTACGCCAGATATTGCACGTACCATGAGTGCTAGAGTTCATCATTATGTGGATAGTTTGGGGGATCATTTGATCAGAGACTGCAGGATAGCCTCTTTACAGGATAGTGTAGATATTTTTCGTATTCAGGCTTTTCCTTAGACTATAGAGGACCTTTCTCGTCGAATTGGGGATACCCGTAGAGATAGGGATAAGAATAAGAGGGCTCATACTATGAGGTCTTATAAGGAGCCACAGGGTGATTTTAGGTCCCCTTTCATTGATATCTAATAACCATACTTTCATCAAAATCACATTTATCTACATAATTGGGTCTTAACCCACTTCATAAACTTCATTATCAATGCTCATGTATGCATATGCCAAGAATGATGAGAGGATAGCATGGGCAATAGAGGCTTATACTTAAATCAACAATATAATATGAAATCCAAGTAAATCCAAGAAGAAATTCGGTCAGTAGGTAGTTTCCCACCACAGATGCAGGGCTAACAATTTGATCGTTACATTCAGATAGGGCCGAGGTAGAGTTTAGGCTAGCTTGATAGCCATCGACAGAAGCGATCTGCACAAATGAGACAACCTACTCCCCCATGTACACAATGCAGTAAGCTTCATACTAGGCAGTGTAGAAAGGGTTCAAGTGCGTGTTATCATTATAGGAAGACAAAATATTTTATTAGCAACTGGCCCTTTAGTTAGTCCCTACTGGGAATGAATTCCCAATAATATTCCCCGATAAGGGAATCTCAAATTTGTTATAGATGTTCTTCATGATATGCGGTCTATATCCATTCCTCCCTAATAGGGGTGGGTCCGTAAAACCAAAAACCGAAAACCGAACCGAAACCGATCGAAAAATACCAAAAAAAAACCGCACCGTAAAAAACCGAAACCGAACACAAAAAACCGAACCGAACCGATTTTGTGCGGTTTCGATTTCGGTTTTGGTCTTCTAAAACCGAACCGAACCGTCAAAAACCGATTTGTTTTGCTTTACTTAAATTCTACTACATCATATCATTTAAAGTTATCATTAAGTAAGACGAAAAGATATATTTTGTTCAACAATCTATTTGGTGTGATTGCATCGTTGCTTTAATATTTTTTCTTATTTTGTCTTTACTTATTACTATTTAATAATTTTGTGTTATTATTTATCCTACCTTTTCATAATAGCTCCATCCCATATCCAACAATTTCTTATATATTTATCATTCAAATTATGAATATGCCCACATTATATAACAACAACGAATGATATAATCCATCAAAATATTATATTCATTGAAATAATACAAAATAACACATAATAATCATCCAAACAAAGAATAAGTTGCAATATCAAAATGAAAAATAGAGACAAACTTTGATGTCTATGGAATTCTACCTAGGGAAAATGCATAAAATCGCCTTTAAATTTCTCGATATAACTTAATTTAGCACTGTAATTTTATGATATTTATTTACCTCGTCATTCTAGTAAAATTAATATATGAATGTGATTTATAGGTAAATGAATATATCAACATTCTGTAAAATTTGCAAGAATATTTTATTTAGATAATGGTTGAATCATAATTTGCTCCAATAGACCATCCGAACAAATGATAAAATATTACTTTAATCTTTTTATATATTTTGACTGATATTTAAAAAATATATTATGTGTGTATGCTCATAAATATTTATTAAGTAGATAAGTTAATTATATAAATTATGTCTTTTCTTTTAACTATACACTTCAACATCAATTGACTTGAACCTTCCAAGGAGTATTTAATACTTGTTTTTCTAGAACATATGTTTGCAATTTTCTTGGTGATAATTGTAGTTCTTATATTGTGATACTTGTACTAATCCAAACTTTATTCTTTACCAATTGTTTAGCATATCTATACGATGATACGTCTCTACCCAACATATTATTTTACTTTAAAAAATTATTTTTAAAAACCGAAAAACCGAAAAAAACCGAAAACCGAACCGAAAAAAACCGAACCGAAAAACCAATGGTTTACTTTTTTTGGGGCAAAACCGAACCGAACCGAACCGCCAAATCACCTTCCGTTCGGTCTTTGGTTTTAGGGAAAAACCGAACCGCAAAAACCGAACCCACCCCTACTCCCTAAGGAATGGCTCTTGTACAGCTAAGAGACTTGAAGGAACAATTGAAGGGCTTGCTTGCTAAAGACTTTATTAGGCCAAGCACATCTCCATGGGATGCTCTAGTGCTCTCTGTTTGAAAGAAAGATGGCTTCTTACGGATGTGTATCAGTTACAGACAACTAGATAAAGTCACTATCAAGAATAAGTATCCTTTTCTATGGATTGACAGTTTTTTAAAGATCGACTTGTGACCCAGGTACTATGAGCTACGAGTCAGGGATGTTGATATTCCAAAAGGCAATATTTAGGATGAGTTAGAAGCTGGTCACGAAGGCCTCTTGCGAGTTATATTACAGACTCTCCAGGACAACAAGTTATATGTTGAATCCTCCAAATGTGAATTTTGGTTAACTTCTATAGCTTGTCGTGGCCATGTTATTACTGGCGATAGTATCAAGGTCGATGGCCGGAAATTGATGCAGTAATGGATTGGCCGAGACCCTTGAATCTGATCGAGGTTCGTAGCTTTTTAGGCTTGGTGGGATATTATCGGAGGTTAGTTGAGGGATTCTCCACTACCTCTACACCACTAACGAGGTTCACGCATAAAGTAGTTAAGTTTCAATGAACTGAAGCATGCGAACAGAGTTTTCTAGAGTTAAAGCAAAAGCTTACCACCGCACCTATTCTGGTTCTTCCGGATGGAACCAAAGGCTACATTGTATATTGTGATGCCTTGAGAACTGGCCTAAGTTGTGGTCTTATGCAGCATGGTAAGGTTATTGCATATGCTTCCAGAAACTTACTAAATCATGAACAAAACTATCCTACCCATGATCTTGAGTTCGCCGCAGTTTTTTTGCCCTAAAGATTTGGTGGCATTATCTATACGGAGTTCATATTGATGTTTTTACCGACTACTAAAGCCTCCAATTTTTATTCAAGTAGAAGGAGTTGAACTTACAACAAAGGAGGTGGCTAGAATTACTAAAAGATTATGATGTTGACATTTTGTACCATCCCGATAAAGCTAATGTTGTTGCTGATGCACATATCTGAAAGTCCATGGGAAGTCTTAGTCATGTTGAAGCTGATAAAATTGAAATGGCAAAAGATTTACGTCAGCTAACCAGTTTGCAGGTGCGATTAACAGGTGGGAAAGGTGGAGATGTGATTGTTCCAAATACATCAGAATCTTCCATTGTTACTGAATTAAAAGAGCAACAACGTGAGGATCCTAAGCTTATGATATCGAAGGAAAGTGTTCCACAATAGCAGCATCCTCTGTTTGAGCTAACTTGAGATGGAGTCCTTCAGTACCGGGGCCTCTTATGTGCGCCAAACATCGGAGGGCTCCATGCAAAGATTCATTTTGAGGCTCATTATCCTAGATATTTGGCTCAACCTGGGGAGACAAAAAAAAAAGGGTATTAAGACCTACAATAGATATATTGATAGAATGGGATGAAAAGATATGCAAAGATGGTAGCCAATGCCCCAACTACCAGCATGTTAAAATAGTACATCAGAGACCTGGAGGCCTAGCTAAGTATTCTGATCTTTCGAATGGGAAATGGGACATGATACATATGGTCTTCATCACTAGGCTTCCTCATACTCTATGCAGGTATGACTCTATTTGGGTAATCATTGATAGGTTGACAAAACTTGCTCATTTCTTGCTAGTAAGAACGATATATTCAGCGGAGGATTATGCTAAGATTCACATTCAAGAGATTGTTTGCCTTCATGGAGTTCCATTATCTATTATCTCTGATCAAGGGGCTCAATTTACCGCACATTTTTGGAAGTCGTTTCGGAAGGGTTCGGGCACTCAAGTAAATCTCAACACCATTTTTCATCTGCAAACAGGCAGAGCGTACTGTCCAGACCGTTGAGGATATGTTACGTGCCTATATGTTGTACTTTAAAGGAAGCTAGGATGATCATCTACTTTTTATTGAGTTTGCTTATAATAATAGCTTCCAAGCTAGTATGCAAATAGCTCCTTAGGGAGCATTATACGGGCAAAGATGTAGGTATCGATTGATTACTTTGCAGTTGGGGAGGAAAGGTTTCTAGACCCTAATCTAGTTCAAAATGCAACGGAAAAAATGAAACTTATTAGAGACTTATTGCAAACGACCCAGAATCGGCAGAAGTCTTGTACAGATGTTTGACGAGGAGACTTAGAGATTGATGTAGAAGATTGAGTTTTCTTGAAAGTATCACCTGCAAAAGGTATCATGTGATTTGGAAAGAAAGGGAAACTCAGTCTTAGGTATGTTAGGTTGTATAGGGTTATTCAAAAAATTAGCAAGGTAGCATATGAGCTTAATTTCCTTCAGAATTGGGATTAGTCCATCCAGTGTCTCATGTATCTATGTTGCGGAAGTACATTAGAGATCCTTCATATATTACTCGCATTAACAATACTCCCATTGTTGAAGACTTAACTTATGATGAGGTACCAGTGGTTGTTTTAGATTGACAAATAAGAAAGCTTCGAAATGAAAAGTGGCCTTTGTGAAAGTGTTGTGGCGGAACAAAAATATTAAGGAAATAACTTGGGAAGCCAAAGAAGAAATGATGATGAATCACCCCCATCTATTAATAACTTAAGGTGGGTCACATTCCAAAATTGCCATTTATCTGTTTTTTAGTAACTTAAGTTTTATAGGATTTGGAGGTGTAACTTGTATGCTTTGTCGCGTGACAGCTATACAAAGCTTAGTAATTGGAGTTTTTGGAAGTTGATTTATGGTTTGCAAGGAAAATATATGTATCAAAAAATAACATTTTAGTAGATGGTAATGCAACCAAGGGGTTGTCTTGACACATTCGCGGACGAATGTCCTTGGGGGGGGGGGGGACTGTGAGACCCCGTGTATCTTGTCTTCCATTATATAAATAGTGTGGCGTTATATAACGCACATGTGATTTTCACTAGCACCCAGGGATAATAAGGCTGGAAATAAGAGGTAATATCAAGGACTTAATGTCTCAAGTCAAAGGAATCCCCTAAATACACATTCGAGGTTAAAGAAATGGCCCGAGTGGCACCTCACCCTTTTTGGAAGGTTTAAATTAGGTTTCACATTTCAGATGGGAATAAAAGTGTATAATTTGCTAATAATGAATTTTTAAAAGTTATTTTAATAGCACAAGATCATACATTAAGTTTTGGAATCAAGAAATTTGCAAGATAAAGGTTGGCCGAAGTTACCATAAGTTTCTTTAAGAAATCCTTCTTAAATTTGGGTCAAATATATCAGGATATATCTTCCAAAATATAAGGGTTTAGAAAGTCCATGACCTATCAAATTGAAGAACTATGAGTCTAGTTTGCAACGAACAAAATCGCGCATAAAACCGACCTCAGAATAAAAGGTTATGACAGTTTTACTTGGACTGCCCGAGCAGGAAACCGGGTCGGGTCGACCCACCTTAATATTGGCTAATTTGAGCTTTTTAAAGGTCAAATCAGTGCCATTTCATTCCCAAACAGTTTATAAATTGAAGGAAAATTTCCCTCAAGGTACCAAAGGAATTTGAGTAAGTTTTTCGCATTTTTACAGTTAAAATTTATTTGTGTGCCTAGAAATGTGTGTCTTACGCCTTGCAATTGTTTTCCCCTTGAATTAGCGGTATTTGGGGCTGTTTTAGGTGTTAAAAAAGTGGTGTTTTTGCTAGTTATTTTTTAGTTTGCAGCTGGTGTGTTCAAGTAATAATTTTGGGGCTCTTTTACGGTCATTTTTATGAAGTTTTACGGACATTTCCTCGCGTAAATGCTCTTTGCCTAATCTGGTCATTAATGCTAAATTTTGGACTGTTTATAGGTGTCTTTAACCTGTGTATATATAGTTGTTGCAAAGCTTATGATGTAAGGAACAACTCTCATAAAGAATCTTTGGGCAATGGGACGTCTGTTGTGAAGGTATGTTAAGGCTAAGCTTCGTCCCTCCTTTTAGCACGAAATCTTGGAAGTTTCCCAAAACGTCAAATGTGATATCTTACTATTCTGTTGCTCGAAAGACCTTCTGTGAAAGGCATTGGGATTGCATCTGATTTATTTTTATGATGGTATTAGGTTGAAATTCTTTTCGTTCACTTAAATTGGATATTCAATATCTATATATCATTTTGTCGGTTTTCCCGGCTACCTATTCATATGTTTGAGGTTTTTCTCTTCTTGGTGTAGTACCATTAAAATAAATATAGAATGTGGAGCAACCTATGAACAATTGTCGCCTACATAACCTACCTCCCAGACCAAGGGAAGAAGGTATCCGAAGGGAATGTAATATTCATAATCAGTCCTCCTTCCATACAAAAAGATAATTGAAACATTTAACAAGTAATGCATTGGTTTCCAATATTCTCCTGTGAAATGCTCCTATTTAAACTACTAGGGAACTTGATCCCGTTTAAATACTTTCTTTTACTAATTGACAAGGGAAAAAGTATAAGCATTATGTAAAGCACCTTTATGAGCACTTTCAAAGTTAACGCTTCATTCTAAATGTTGAGTTAAGTTGTCAGACTTATTCAAAAGATATGTGAGATTCCACAAATCTGGCATATATGCGACAACAATGATTATGATGCTCGAAGATTAAGTTTACCAATGAGCCAAGATTGGCTAAATTTATTTTATGGCCTACTATGTGCATTTAACATTCATATCATACATTGCACGTTATGCATGAACTTCGAGCTATAATCGGAGGTATGGGGCCTATTTGCCCAAATGATTATATATATATATATATACATATATATGTATATATATATATATATGTATATATATATATATGTATATATATATATATATATATGTATATATATATATATATATGTATGTGGTACAGATGGCCACAGGTTGGCAAATATGATGCCGGTTAGCAACCGGAAAGGACCACCATTGCTAGCATTTGGTTGGGTATATCATGCATTTGCATCTATATATATGTATTCAAGACATGCGATACTCGAACATACCATGCATATTTGGTCACTAGGAGGTTGCTTATTGGCCATTAAGGCTACTTGATTTTTGGTTACAGGCGGTATTTCTATTAACCTTTTTATTATGGTTATTTATGATTTTACTTCATTTCATACATACCAGTACATGTTTATTCGTACTGACATCCCTTTGCCTGGGGACGCTGCATTTTATTTCGTGCATGCAGGTCCAGGTAGGGGTCCTGATTTACCCCTCCACTAGGAGCCCCATTCA
Organism: Solanum rostratum; assembly: GCA_029948455.1. Classification (NCBI taxonomy): domain Eukaryota; kingdom Viridiplantae; phylum Streptophyta; class Magnoliopsida; order Solanales; family Solanaceae; genus Solanum; species Solanum rostratum. The sequence goes on from CM057054.1 coordinate 43,641,197, forward strand.
ACTGTGAATTGGTAAGCTGCACCTCTTGCTGGAGCTTTCACAGGATGCATACTTTTTGTTTTACAGTTAGGTATAGTCGGGGCCCTGTCCCAACTGTGTTAGTGATTCTATTAGAGGCTATTGTGGACATGTTATTGTGGGTTGGTTCTTTTATACCTTTCAGTCTCCAGTTATCAGATTGGCATGTATATATATAGTGTGTGCATGTACCTCTATTGCTGTAGCCTTGTCAGCTAACTAGTACTCTATCATTTTGGTTTACCTATCTTGATGTACGGGATTTACTGTTGACCAGGTCATGACCTAAAATGTGCAGGCTTAGGCTTTCAGACATTATGTTGCCCGATTTTCTTCTAGTCTTTAGTTTGGTTAACTAGCATGTATAGTGGCTTACCCAACCAATAACGGTATCGGGTGCCAGTCGCGCCTCCCCTTTCTTTGGGGCGTGACACTCTAGTACCTGCCTCTGCATCATAAAACGATGCAGTCCAAAAGGGGACGTCAGTACGTGGAATGTACTGGTATGTGAAATGGCTGAACAAAACAGAAACAAGTAGAGTAAAATAGAAACAACATCAACTCATAATATACTCAATGCTCATATGACTTCTCCTCGTCTCAATTATCCTCATGGAGGCACTCATCAACTCAATTAGTCTGATGGAGACTCTCATCAACTCATGAACTCAAACGCTAAAGTCCTCTATTGGTTTCAGAGACTTTAAATCATCTCAATTAACTCATTCTCATTTAAGAACTCAAGGACTCAGATCATCATTAAGAAGAAGTCATTTAAACAGAACTCAAGAACTCAATTATGGAGACTCATAGGATCATCAAGCTCAATTTACTCAACCTCATACTCACATCAAGATTACCATCAATATACTCAAGTCAAGGCTCTAGACTCCATCTCTTAGGTTCATTCATGCATGCCATCACAAATATCACATAGGGCTTACACGATGTCTCATGAAAAATATTCAATTCAAGAAAATAAATTTATGATGATCATCAACATATGAAAATATATGTCATAGATATAAATTTAAATAAAATATCAAGAAAGTATTTCAAGAAACATATATGGGGACTCATGAACTCTCAACTCCTCTATTACCATCAATGGAGCACATGGGAGAAAAATCTCATGTTTTAGTTTAGCCTTACATACTTGGTGTGAAGCGTTTGGACAATTAAGCTCAATGAACTCTCCTCGAACTCCCGAAATTACGCTCCTCTTCTTTTCTATTTAGCCCTAGTCTTTTTCAAGAACTTAGAATGGCTTAGGAATGGGTTTTAAAATCCTTTTTATGCTCAAAACGATCCATTTTAATCGTGTTTTGAGTTTGGGAGGGGTTGGAAAAGGTCTAGAATTCCCTCACGAAATTTTTTAAAAAGTTCGCCTCGAAACAAGGGGGTCCGTAATGCGAACCTTATCCATTTTGGGTATTTTTCATCAAAAATTCTCCGAACGAGTTTCCTAATCCCGTAGAAAAGTTTTGGACAAAAGTTAAGTGTTGGTCCGCGGCAGGTGTGCGTCGCATACCTGTCGTGCACCCTCACTGAAATTTGTTTTCGCATCAAAAAATTATCTTTTGATCCAGTTGCTCTAAAAATCAACCAAGACCACTTTCACACTTAACTTTCATGCTGATCGCATATCCTGCCTTGGATTTTCCATCAGAGTATGGAAAGACGTGTTATGCGCATATCTCTCCTCTAAGGATATTTTGGTAATTTTACCGGGTGTTACATTATCCCTCAATTAATACCTTCATCCTAATCAAAATTGTATTGCTCCTTTTTTAATCAGAGTTTTATAATTTAACGGTAGTAATAGTCTAGGAAAGAAGAAAGGAGGATAGAAAATGAAAATGACGAACAACTACCTTATTAGTGATACATCCATATCATATATACTAATTCTTTTTATACTTTCAAATAATTACGTACATATATTTCCTCTAATTAAGAATTTTGGACCATATTTTAAGTTAGATATATTGAGATACATTAATGCCAAAGAGTTAGCCTAAATTAGTGCAACTGAATATCGGTATCACCCATTTAATGCCTTCATCCTAATCGAAATTGTATTCATTCTTTTTCAATTCGAAATTGTATGATTTATGAAGGAAATTGTACGGGAGAAGAAAGGAAGAGAGAGAATAGGGGTGTTGAAAAACTATCTTATTTGGCATACATTCATACCATCTATCCTGATTCTATATATATTATTAATTAAAGATTTTGTACCCTATTTTAAGTTAGATATAATTTTTATACGTAATTTCCTAAAAACTATACTAAATTAGAACAATTGCATATCTATATCCCCTAATTAGTGCCTTTATTATAATGAAAATTGTATTATCCTTTTTTCGATTCGAGGTTTTATGGTTTAATGGAAGAAATAATGTGAGGGAGAAGGAACAGAGAGATAATTGGGAGTGATGAAAAACTGTTTTATTAGATATACATCCATATCATATATATTAATTATATTTATTCTTTCAAATAACTATATTTCACTAATTAAGAATTTTGTATTATATTTTAAGTTAGATATATTAAGGTACATCATTTCCGAAATACTAGTGTACATTGGGACTATTGAATATCTATATCCCTCAATAAAAGTCTTCATCCTAATCAAAATTGTATTGCTCCTTTTTCGATTCGGAACTTTATGATTTAAAGGAAGTAATCGTGTGAGGGAAAAGGAAGAAAGAGAGAGAATGAGGTGATGAAAACCTACCTTATTACATTCATACCACACATGCTAATTCTATTTATACTTTCAAATAATTATATATATTGGCACTAATTAAAAATTTTATACCATATTTTAAACTAGATACATTGAGATACATCATTTCCTAAAAATTAGCCTAAATTTGGGCAATTGAATATCAGTAACTCCTAATTAAAGCCTTCATCCTAATCAAAATTATATTCCTTCTTTTTCAATTTAGAGTTTTATGATTTAATGATAGTAATCGTCTAAGGGAGAAGAAAGGAAGATAGAGAATGGTGGTGAAAAGTTACCTCATTAGGCATACATATATATCATATATACTAATTCTCTTTATACTTTCAAATAATTTCATATATTTTCACTAATTAAGAACTTTATCCATACTTTAAGTTATATATATTGAGATACATCAATATTTAAAAACTAGCCTAAATTAAGGCAATTGAATATCAGTATCCTTCAATTAATATCTTCATCCTGATGAAAATTGTATTCCTCCTTTTTTTTATTTGGAGTTTTATGAATCGAATAAATCATGTGAGGATACAAAAGAAAGGAAGAGAGAGAGAGTATGAACGATGAAAAGTTACATTTTAGACATACATTCATAATATATGCGGAAAATGGTCAAAATTACCCTTAAAGTATTTAAAATAGCTCACATATACCCTTTAGCTATTTTTGGGCTCAAACTCACCCTTACCATCAAACTATTGGGTCACTCCTACCCTCCACATCTAAATCTCTGTTTGGCCTCACATGTGGCATCCGATGTGTCACGTATTTTGACATATAAACGTCCACGTAAAAAATTTCTTAATTGTCATACATTAGAAACCCGACCCGTAGGATCCCAAATTGAAGTGCCTATATTTCTGGCAATATCCCAAATTATCATTGCTATCACTGAAAGGAACATTCCTATTCCCATTCTCTGCTCATGGTAATGCCTTTCTCATTTTGGTAGCTTCATCGGTAGTTAGAGACCCTATTATATTGCTTCTTCGGTCTGATTCTTTGAATGTTCTAAGCATATATCTATTAGATTACTATTTTGTCGATTTTCAGATTTTAAAACCCTAGTTGGGGTTTAAGATTTGTATAATCTTTTCATATGTTAGATTAAATAATTATTTGTTTATTTTGAGTTCAAACAGTCGTATTTGTGTACTTTTGGGCTTGATTGGTTTGTGTTATTTGTATTCTTTCTCCATTTCTTCAAGAAGATTTCTTCACTTGTAAGATTTCGAAGCAATGTATGAATTCACTAGCAGTTCACTTGAATTACCGTATGCAAGAAGATGTCATTGTGGACTCAATGCAATAATTTTGACAGCTTGGACCGATCTGAATGCGGGTAGAAGGTTTTACAAATGTCCAAGATCCAAAGTAAGTTGTAAATTAATTTTCTTGAGTTTTGAATGTTTATACACAAAATTTTATTGGTTAGATTAGGAACAACTCTTTCGGTAATACATTCCAGAATTGTGATGATCGAATTTATCACTAAATGTAGATCACTTCATGTGGATATTGGGAATGGCAAGACAAACAAAAATGTCCCCCAAGAGCAGTAGTTGTCATAATGGACCTAAAGGGTAAATTGGATGTTATGAAGGTTGAAAGAAACAGATTGAAAATGATTGTCGATGGAATTGAAGTGGCTGAAAAGGACAATCTGAGAAAAAAATTGAAGAAATGAATTTCGTTCAGCATAAGAGATTGGAAAAGTTATGATTTTAGAGAAGAAAATCAAAAAGTTGAAAATAATCATTTTCATTTTGATTCTTTTGTTCATTGTGTTTGTTGTAGGGATCACAAAGTGAATGTACGTCCTATTTTTTGTTTAGGGGAACTTAATGTATGAAGTGAACGTTTGTTCTTGTTGTAGTACTTATATTGAAGTTTATATTTGTTAGTGAAGTTGTAGTACTTGTGTTGAAGTTTGTATTTGTTAATAAAATTATAGTATTTGTGTTGAAGTTTGTATTTTTTAAGGAAGTTATAGTAGTTATATTGAAGTTGTAGTAATGAAGTTATATTACTTAAGTACACAACTTAAAACTGGGAATAGACTAACCAAAAATTGGGAATAGACTATCTAAAAACTGGGAATAGACTAACCAAAAATTGTGAATAAACTATCCAAAAAGTGGGAATGAACTAACCAAGATATCAACAACCACACTCAAGATCTCGACCACATAGCCAATGTCATGTATACAACTAAAAATTGGAAAATGGACTAACCAAATCTGGACAATAATGATTTACAATAACTGAAAATGGACTTCATAAAAACTTCATAATTTAACATCAACTTCAAGATAAAAAAAAAAGCATTCAAGAGTGTCCTACTGCCAAATTTAAACATAAGCATACACGAGTTTGCAACTACCAAATTTGATCCAAAATAAACACAAACATTCACGAGTTTGTTATGCATCTGCCAACTTCAAAAATAAACAAAAGCATCAACTTTTTGTACTATGCAGAACATATCAAATTTGGATTGTCCCATTTGCTTTTTTTATCTTCCACTTTCCCACCATCTTCTCTTTTTCCCTTTCTAGCTGGTTGCTGGTGACAACTTCCTTTCGTTTCCAAGTGAGCTTAATGGGTGAGTAAGGCAAATCTGTTGCTTCACTAATTCCAGTATGATCTCCGCTAAATGATATCACTCTATTTCCAGATGCCCTTTGTTGATTCATCCTCATCTTCAGTTTTGTGAGATGTTTAAATACAACTTGAGGTCTTGTATTAGGATCACTCTCAGGCTCTCTAGCAGGACCAAATGGTTCATACTGTTGTTCATATAGTCCAAGTGTAGGCATGAAGTGAATTTCTTCTTCTTGTGTTGGTACAGGAGCTGAACTGTTAAATCATGAACTTCATCTTCTTCTTTAATTCTTCCCTTTTTTAGTTCAATGTTCCCTGTTGTTCTTCTGGACCAAACTAAAAATTAAATGTTTAGCGTTAAAAACTTAGGGGTACAATAAAAATAACAATAATGAGATATGTAAATAAGTTCTTACCTTGCATGTCCTTGCATTGTGAGTTGATAAGCTGCACTTACTATATGTCATAATAGTTCATTTTCTTGAGTAAGCCCACTCTCCTGCCTTTTTAGTTGCAACATCCTTTTCCCTAGTTCTTTTGATATTTGGTCTTCCAACTGTCTTCACAATATCAGATAGGTCCATTGCATGTTCTGGTAATACATTCCAGAATTTGTCACCTCTTACAGGCATCAACTTAGCCTTATATGTCAACAAGTAAACCTTACTATACCACCAATTAATTTCAGTACTTGGTTCTATATTCTGGTGCAGCATTGCTCTGATGGCATGAGGGCATGGGATGCCAATCAGTTGCCATGAACTACATGTGCATTTATTCTCCACCAAGTTCACTGTGTGCCTGTCAACACCTTCAAATACTTCATACCCAAGATCACCATTGAAATCAACATTACATAACTGAGAAATTTGCATATAAGTAGTGAATAATTTCATGCAATTAGGATTGCAATTAGCAGACCATTTGCTTGCATTTGGTTCCTTCTCTCTTAATCTGTTCATCACCGTGATTCTTATATATTCAGGCATTTTCAAAATTGGCTTGCCTCTTGCTTCTAGGATCCAAGAGTTGAAGGACTCTAAGAAATTATTATCTACCGTGTAGTTTTTGCATACAGGTATCCAAATATGCCCTATACCATCTCTCAGGTGGATATCTAAGAAAATCCTTGGTAGCACTCTTTGGCAATGCACCAAGTGCACTCAGCTGATTCAAGTGCACTCAGTTGATCCTTAAAGTCTTCCTCATAAGTACTCCAAGCAACCCACCAAAGTAGTTTTTCCATCTCTCCTGACCAAAATCTCTTCATCCAGTTGGTCTTAATATGCCTAACACAATACCTATATTCATTAAAATTGAATGGTTAGTAAACAATTTTAAAGAGTAAAAAAATAATCAAAGCATATCAAAGTATCTGTGCTGAGACAAAGGAAGGACATTAGCCACTACATTTAATAGTCCCTGTATATGTTAAATACACAACTATCTAGTTACCAATTGTTATAAAGAATGGACATAATGATTAAAATAAGCACAACAAATTGCTTACCTTTTGCATATCAGAGATAAAGGTGACACTTTCACTATTTCTTAGATACAATGAATAGTTCAAAAGTTGTAGAAACCATGTCCATGTCCTAGTTGTCTCTTTATCCACTACAACCCCTGCCAATGGGTAGAAGGAATTCTAACAGTCTTGTCCCATAGCAACCAATAATTGTCCTTTGCATTGACCCTTCAAGAAAGTCCCATGTAGTCCAATAAAAGGCCCCAATCCTTCTTTCCATCCCAACTTCAGTGCATTGAAACAAATATATATTCTAAGAAACCTTGTTTTACCTTGTTCCAACTCATCTTTTGATAAATTGATCACAACATCACTACCAAGATTGCTCAGCCTAATCTCATTTACATAAGTCTATATTCTGTTGAAATCATCTAAGAAGCTGCCTTGCATTTTTTGAAGGACCATCCTCTTGGCTCTTTTAACTTTGAGGTATCAACATTCAGGTTGAATTGATCTTTCAAGTCTTGTCTCATATCCTTAAGCTTGTACTGACAGATTATTCTGCAACTTACTCTTGAAATACTGTGCTAAAGTACTTGTGCAATCTCTATAATTTTTAAATGCATCCTCACAATTGTGATTTGTCTTCAATGTTTTAATCCTAGAACCTGGACCTTTGCCATCTTTTGAAATAAGAAAGACAAATGGAAAAGCAATCATGCATCTATCCCTCAGTCTGTTTCTGTCATTTTCTCCACTACTATAGGATTGGCATTTGCAAGGGCATACAAATTCACAATTTTTCTTGCCTCATTCAAGTCCTTGAAGGTCAATGAAGGATGAAGTTCCTAGTAATGAGTGAGCTTCTCATTTACTTCTCTACTTTTTTGCATCTTAATGATCTCTAATTACTCAAAGTTATACTCATCATCATCTAACTTTTTCTTATTACTAGAATCACTTTCTAACTCAGCATCAGTGCCATATTCACACTCCACTAAAGATGTTTCACTATGGTGAATAATATTTGGGGCAAAAACAGTTTCCTCAAAATCATCGACAGCAAAGAAATAAATCACCTTAAACTGCTCATTTAATAAGGATTGCAGTTTCCTAATATCCTCAGACCCTTCAACTAAGTAAAATTTCCAGTAGGCCCTTTCATAACTACTTGCTTCACTAATAGAAAACCAAATTTATTTGTATACTCCTCCACTATCTTATCATAGTCTATGTGATGTGAATCCATATCTCTTCTAGTAGCCACATACTTCTTGTCATATACTAGTTGAGATTTTGTAATCCATTTACCCCCATAATGTAATATAAGGTCAACAGTAAGCTTTTGCATGTTGAACTGTAATAAAAAGACAAAAAGGGCCCTGAAATCAATAAAATAAGGATTCCAAACTAAAAGAAAACAATAAGACCATAATAAATAATGCAGACATAGATAGACATAAGGGACCACCTATCTAATACAACATAAAAATATAGTAAAAGAACACTTCACATTACAAGAAAGAGGAAAAAGATGAAGCAATTTGACAGAAGAAGCACATATTAGGCTTATCTAACAGGCTAAATATAGTATCTTCTATTTTGGAAAACTAAGAACTATTGAAATCATCCATGAAAACGATAATGCATTACATGGACGAGAACTTACTGGTTCCAGCCACAGATAAAAAAAAACCGCATAATCTTTAACACCAAATAATGCAGTGCATGCATAAACAAATTTGGAGGAATCTCAAGAAACATTAACATTGTCAAAGACTAATTTAGCAAAAGTACAATATACCAAGTGTAAACCCACAAGTGGGGTATAGAGAGGATAGTGTACACACAGCCTTACCCTTACCTTGTAAAGGTAAAAAAGTTATTTCTGATAAACCCTTGTTTCAAGTAAAGCATAATAAAATCACATATCGAAAGGAAAATAAAGAAATGCAGAAGAGTATATTAGAGCATATATATATCAGTACTATACTTGGCAATCTGCAGCCCTGCAGGACAAGTGACATAGAGGTTACTAGTTATACTCTACGTGCATGTAAAGTCAAATTATTACACAGACTTCATCAAAATTTGAATGCATATGTATACGAACAAAAATGCAAGTAAACAAGTCTTGCAGCCCTATAGGACAAGTGACATAGATGTTACTAGTTATACTCTATGTCCATGTAAAGTCAAATTATTAGATAGACTTCATTAAAATTTGACTGCATATGTATACGAACAAAAATGCAAGTAAACAAGTCTTGCAGCCCTGTAGGACAAGTGACATAGATGTTACTAGTTATATTCTATGTGCATGTAAAGTCAAATTATTACACAGACTTCATTAAAACTTGACTGCATATGTATACGAACAAAAATTCAAGTAAACAAGTCTTCCTAGAATTTGAAAGACCAGAGTGTCCCCAAATTTCAATACATAAAAAAGGAGCCAAATTCAATGAATTTATCTTGCTCTTATAGAGTTAAAAATTTCCACCTAAAAGACTTCAAAACTACCAGATGATAAATAATGCAAAACAACTTCAAAACAGCATGAATAATACTATTTTATACACAAAATCAGAAAAGGACGACAATGTACAATGCACACAACAATCAGAACCAAAATTACATAAAAAGTACTATTTGAACTCAAATTAAACAAATAATTGTTCTCTACTCCATCATATCAAAAGACGACCGCAAATCGAAAACCCTAACTAAAAATCGTAGAAGTAAATGAACTGTTATGAAATCTCCAAAGATAAACTGTTGAAACTACTAACCTACAAAGATAAAGCCATAAATATTCCTTTGAAGTAGATGAACTACTGAAACTCTTATGAAATCTCCATGCAAGCTGAATCGATGAAGATATTCCTCTTTGAAGGCTGTGTTGTAGTGTGGGAACTAAGGGACGGAAAAGGGTTAGATCCCCTTTAAGATCCCCTTTTAAGTTAGCACAAATATGACGGTTCAGGTTTTTAATTTGGAATCCTACGGGTCGGATTTTTAATTTGTGGGAACTAAGGGCGTGGATGTCCATGTATCAAAATACGTGATACATCGGATGACACATGTGAGGCCAAACGGAGATTTGGATGTGGAGGGTAGGAGTGGCCCAATAGTTTGACGGTAAGGGTAAGTTTAAGCCCAAAAATAGCTAAGGGGTACATGTGAACTACTTTAAATACTTTAAGGGTAATTTTGACCCTTTTCTGTAATATGTATACCAAACCTACCGATATGATCAAATAACTTACGATGGTCTATCTAGAAAAACTAAATGCACTAAAGGGGTAGTAGAAAGCAACATGGCGGTTAATCAGTATTCAGTAATTAATCAAAATGGACCACACGCTATAATTTCTCTATTGTCCTCCATCTTAACCTATAAGTGAACCTTTTTGCATACATAGTATCAAAACAATATTAGGTGATTGATCATATGTGTCTGTACAATAGGACAGACACAGTTTTCTACAAAGCTAATTTCCTCATTAAGCAATATAGCTATGGATCATGCCTTGCAATTAGGCAGGTTGAATTAGATTTAGATAAATCAAAATAATAAATAGGTGGCGAGAGGTTAACTTTACTAATCGTACATTTGTACCATATAAATTAATTTTACTATATTTTCAGATAATTACATATATTCTCATCAATTTAAGAGTTTTTTTTTTAATCATATTTTGAAACAGATATGTCGTGATAAATCATTTCCTAAAATCTAGCTCAAATGAGGGAAATAGAACATCTGTATCCTAACAGATATAAGATTTCAGAACCATATTTTGAAGCATTGGAATTTTTTAATTTTTTTTAAAAAAAGCAAGCTTGGGTTATGATAACAAAACTAGCATTTGGACCGCACATTGCACGGATAACATAAAATGTACATGAAAGTAGTAATTTTTTTATTTATTAATGGATGGTACCATTTTTTTTTTCAAATAACTATGGTAATTCATTTTTTCTAATTATTTAATCTCATTTAATTAATGTTATTATTACTCAATTTTCTTTTGAATAAAAGAACTCCTACTATGCCTACTTACATTTTTGCAATTTCTTGTTTTAATTTAAATTTAAATTCATTATTTTAATTAATTAAAAAAAATATAAATCACTTTAAATAAAAAGTTTAAAATATCTATTTTATCAAAGACATATAAAAATTCTATTAATTTTAAAAATGGAAAAGCAATCAGATACACCCCTGTACGATTAGAAATAATTTATATATGTCCATTATACTTTTGGTTCAAATTTACTTATCCAATTATAGATTTTGATCAAATATATCCCTCTTATTATATTTTGGTACAAATTTACCCTTTATTTTAACGGTTGGTTAAAAATAATCATATGTAAAGATAAATATTGTTGATTAAACTAATTCTTCTCTTTGACTTTTCAGCTTATAAAAACTTTTAATGTGACTAACAAATTTAACTTTTTATTCTTAATTTTGTTTTAAAGTTATTTCAAATTATCTTTCTAAAAACAAAACAACGAACTTCTATTTCACATTTTATTTGTTGTTCTTTCTTCTTTTTTTGGGCACAAATACCTTTAAATTTATTTTTTTACAGTAAAATTCATAATATTATAGTCATGAAACTAAAAGAACAACTTATGTATTTATTTTTTTAACCAAACTCATCAATACACAATTGTTTATTTATTCATTTTCATCGTATGAAATACTCTAATCCACAATATACAATTTAAACTCATCAATATTTAAGTAACATTAAAAGAGAAAATAACATATCTAAAAGAGGAAAAAAAGAGTCTATCATTTGACCATTTGTTAAAATCAAGGGTAAATTTATGCTAAAGTAAAATAAGAGGGGTATATTTGAACCGAAATTATAACGAAGGATATATTTAATCTATTTCTAATGGTAGAGGGGCATATTTGACCCTTTTCCATTTTAAAATTTATATAAATATCATGTAAATTGTGATAGATGAAGTTACATGTAATATTCAAAAATAAATAATAAGAAAATTATAAATAATAACAATTAATAATTTATAATGTTTGAGATAATATAAAAATTTGATTGAATCATAAAATTATATTGTGTCATGCCACTCTTTTTAAATTATATAAAAGTACTATGAATTAAAATAAATAGCAATTTGTTTTTAAGACAATATAAATTTGAAAGATTATCGAAATTACAATGGATGAATATGAAAATTTAGAAAATGCATGTATTGGTACCATGTTGGAATGTATTTCCGTGGAGGTTATATATCATTCTTCAGTCTCAAATCAAATTCTACGACTTTATTTTCAATATATTCATGAAATATTTAGTAATATTATTGTAGACGATAAAATTCGTGTCAGAAAAATAATAATCAGGAACGAAAATATCGCGACAATCGTTGTATTTTATTTTAATATATGCGAGTGTTACAATCTCTATGAATCCTCTGATTCGCCTTTTCAAGTATAAATTCAAGGGCTCTTGAGCTTGTTCTTGAATTTGAAGTCTTGTTCTTGGACTTTGAATTTATTCTTGATCTTGAAATTTGGATGTGTTAGATTTGTGGCATTTGATCCACGAGCTCTTTCTAGTTTTTTTTGTTTAGAATTCTTGGTGTCCTTTGAATCATGAAGACCCCTATATATAGTTGTAGAATAGAGGAGTCATGATAGAATCAGGCTTTCTCCCGGCCAATCATATTTAAGTGACATGGCATATTGGGTTTTAATAAAATGGGCCTATCATTTCGACACATGGCATGATCCCATTAACTTCTTTGTTTGACTTGGCGTGCCACGTCATTTGACACGTGGCACCAAGATGGGCCTCTTGGATGAGAAGATATTGGGCCTAATAAAGTGGGTTGTCTTTTGTAGCACAAATAATTGAATTTGGGCTTTTAATTAAATGCATACGTCATTGGACTTAATTAATTGACCAAATTATATTAATTCATAATATTTATTTTGATTAATATATTTTGAATTTAATATAATTTGAATCATTTATAAAATTTATATTTAATAAATTTTATATGATTACAAATGCCCCCTGCTTCAAGTCTTGTCGAGATATTATATCTTTTGAAGACTAGACTTGAAGTATTAATTTAATATCATGATTCTCCATATTATTTAAATAAATATGGATTTTACATATTTATTTATTCTTTTGAATTATACGGCAATATATATATATATATATACAATATATATATATATATACACATACATACATATATTTTTGGGTGGGTTTTGACCATAATTTCCTTTCTTGGCACATTTTGACCAAGAAGCAACATTTGTTTCTTGTTTGCAAAGAATTATACACGTCCCTCTCTCTTAATCCTTTTAGGATTTTAAGGATTAATATCCTAATTCTTTTATGATTCAAATATCCTTCTAATATTCTAATTTTTTTAGGATTCAAATATCCTTTTTAATATTTTAATTCTTTTAGGATTCAAACATTCCTCATCTCTTCTCTATAAATAGACCTTGCTCCTTATTCTTTTAGCATCAACATTCAAGGATTTGGAGTTCCTCTCTTCAAAAAAAAATTTTTGGGAATTATACGTGGAGCTTCAAAGTGCGAGGTACAAATATTCTTTTTTTTTTGTTCTTTCTTGTCCCCTTTTTTTTCTCTTTCTTTTGCAGGGTTGTGGATTTAAGCTCCATTGTATCACAAAATTTGGTCTTGGAGTGTGGAGGGATAAAATCCGCACCCACGCCTCGAGACCACCAACACGAGGCTTTACGCTGTTCGAAATGTTTAAACATAGGGGACCAACAACACGAGGCTTTACATTGTTCTAAATGTTTAAACATAGGGGACCAACAACACGAGGCTTTACGCTGTTCCAATGTTTAAGCATAAGGGACCAACAACACGAGGCTTTACGCTGTTCCAATGTTTAAATATAGGGGACCAATATTACGAGGCTTTATGTTGTTCCAATGTTTAAACATAGGGGACCAATAATACGAGGCTTTACGCTGTTCCAATGTTTAAACATAAGGGACTAACAACACGAGGCTTTACGATGTTCCAATGTTTAAACATAGGGGACAAACAACACGAGGCTTTATATCACTACAACATTTTTGGCTTTTAAGTACCCTGACTAAGTGTGGCCTAAACTATAAAAAAGTGTTGTCTTTGATCAAAGGCAACACTTTTTAGCTTTAGGCAACACTTTCGAAGTGTAGCCATTTATAACATCTCTAAAACAACACTTTAAAGTGTATCCTTTGCTGATATCCATGCCATAATTGACGTTCAATTTTGAAGTTTTGCAATATTGACTAAAAAGAATTTATATGCCAAAATTTTCTTATTGAAATTATATATATATATATACTAATCACACTATGCATAATTTTGCTTACAAATAATTAAATGTATAGATATGCAATAAACTTCAAATAATAATGTCTTACAAATTCTTATAAGAGTCTTTTAAAGATGTGCGTACTCGCAATGAATTTCACAAAATCAATTGTATTTAAACTCTAAAAATAGTGCAAAAACTCTTCCTATTCATTTCAATAAATCAAATTGACTTGTGGCCGCCATTCAAATTTGATCTCTCGCATTTTCCTACACATTAAAAAAATAAAACAATTAGAGAGAAATCAAAACAAATGAAAGATAAAAAGCAGTATTGTTGGAGCTTTGTTGAAACAACATTGTTGAAACAAATCAAAACAAAAAACAGCATTGTTGAAACAAATGAAAGGTAGAAATGTTTAGAGTTGAACCATACATCATTGCAGTAACATAAACAACAACTGAAACATTTAGTAACATCATTGCAGTAACATCATTGCAATTGAAACATCATTGCAGTAACATAAATTGCAGTAACATCAATAACAACTGAAACATTCAGTAAGCCTCACGCACACAAGGACATTCAGTAAGCCTCACGCACACAACTAAAACATTCAGTAAGCCTCACGCACACAACTGCAGTAACATACATCATTGCAGTACCATAAACTGCATGAATCTGATTTTCAAGAATTTTAACTCTATTTATTGTTACTCCAATGACTAGAGTTAACAAATTTGTCACTTAAAGGACATTCAGATGTCACTTAAAGGACATTTAGATGTGGCACAAAGAATAAAATAATATTGATGGATTGAGTCTGTAACTTAACTTGATATGAGTGTTTATAGCATGTTGATGAGAAAAGGTTCAAAATAGTCTATCATCTTTGGACTAGGCTCAAAATTTTTAAAAGAAAAAAAACAACTCTAGAAGAACCATTCAAACTCTTCTTACAAAGTTGTCAAGAAAAAACAATTTCCTGACAATGACCTTCACCTTCTAATTGTCCATTTCCATGCTAGCATTTCTTGTTTTCTACAACAAAATCCATAGATATATGATGAAAAACTTCAAATCGAACTGTAAATCAACAAAATTCATTCCTACTCAGTTAGCAAATTCGAAATGAGAATTTTTTTATTCTGGCTCATTAATATTATTGCTTTTTTTCCTGTTTCTGCTCAGCTCTCAAGACTTTACAAAATCGAAGGATTGGCTAAGATCCAACAATGTTCTTTTCTACTAAATATAGTCATACTAATCCATGCATGAATTTTCAATGGCATACATACATATTAATGATATGGGAGATTTTATCACAGCCTGTTCAATTTACAACTTTTGACTTGTACTAGCTATCACTTGGTTAATGGAACAATATCTTTTAATGAAAAAAACAACCGGTCAACAGAATGTCTACCCATCTCACAAGAAGCCTTGCTGGTATAATGAACTTGGAAACATTCAGTTAGAAACATATTTACGTACCAAGTAATTGTTGCTTATAAACATTGGAAGTCCTTAATAACTTGGACAGAGACAAGCTCCAAACACCAAGATTCAAACACCAATTATCAAGCTTCAAACACCAATTGTCACAAAGATATACAAAATGAACAATTCAACATTGTTGCAGCTTCAAACACCATACCCACTAAATTAAGTCACTAAAAATACACAAAATGAACACTTCAATATTGCTGCAGCCTTAATTTAATTTTCAACAGTATGCAACTTCAGAATCAATGTAAGATTAAAAAAACCAATGTGGATTGAGTGTTTGAATTATTGATCCACAACTTCTTGAATAAAAATACCCTTTAATCAATTCATAGAAATTAGTGGAGTCGCACACACGAGCATGAAACATTGGGTAACAAGATCACAACACAGGAGCACTGAACTCTCACAGATTCTCAATCATATAAGATATATTTCTTTAGGATAAAATACCTTTTGAGTTAAGAACCAAAGCATGAGTTGATCCAGAAGAATGTGGAAGATTTTGACCTCTTTCCACTTGTGCACTACTTGCATCAGCAGGTGAAGCAAGATTAGATCCGACGCACCCGGGTATATCTTGAAAATTCAATCCTGGGTTGTTTTGCAACAATTTGGCTAAACAAATTTCGCATTTCCTCTCTCATTTCTTCCTTTAGAGAAGTTATTTCATTGGCATGCTTTTGTTTAAGCTTGTTAATTTCCTCCTCCTTTTTGAGAGAACTTGTTGTCAGTGATCTACGTAGCATCTGAGTCGACCAGGCTGTTCCTTTCCAAACACTGCCTTAAATGCATCATCTGGTGTTTCTTCAGCATTTTGGCGATTCTGAAGTTCAGCCTATCAAAAAAATTCACATGGCACAGTTAAATTTAAGTACTACTTTTTGTTCAACCAAAAGGGGTTTATGATTCATTTAGCGAAGTCACACTCTCCACAATATAAATATTATAAGTATGAATAAAATTAACCACTAATCCACTATAAATAACTTACTATTGCAACTTGGGTATCAGCCTGAAGTTCTTTTCCTTTTTTTGTACGAGTTGCAATAAACATTTCAGACTTTGATGGTTCCTCATTGTTTTCTTTAGCTGCACGCTACAAATTACACAAAAATGAATTTTAAAAAACATCAACATGTTCTAGTAAAGTACCAAAAAATGAAATTCAAATTTTACAAAGTGTATGTTAATTAGTATTACCAATGCCACGCGTACTCTTGCAAATTTAATCGGTCCCATACGATGCCTCCACTTTTGTTTTTTTCTGTTTTGGGAATTCACCTCAGAGATAGCCTAAATTTCAATACAAAAAGATGTATTAATTTATAAATAAAAAAATAAAGAATAGAGATGACGCAAAATATGTCAAAGAAAAAAATGCATTATTTTAGCCCGACTTGGATAGTTGGATGCTTCCAATACTCGATCAACTGACGAAATTGAACTTCAGGTATATCATCAGGCCGTTTCGCTAACATATCCTCAATAGTACTATTTTTATCAAAAAATCTCTCTTTAATACTTCCCTTGTGTCGCCTCCAAGCCTCACGAAGGCCTGTCATCACTCACTTCTCTCCTTCTGTTGGAATTAAGAATTTGGACTATGCAAAATAGATAAATATTTAGCTTCAATCAATAATAAGCATGCAATGAAATATAAAATCTCAAAGTTTATTGTTCTTACATTGACATATTCCCACATGCGTTTTTTAGTAACATCTGGCACTGCATGCTAACTAGTGTAAATCAAGCTGATAAATCTGGGATTCCTTGCAATTGTTCCTAGAAAGTAGGTTAGATTAGACACGATCTTATCAGTTGGTCCCACTGTTTGTCCTTTATCAAATGTCACCTCCTCTCTTTCTTCCATATTTCTTGCATGAATTTTCTTACATGTTGTTTGTCCTCGAACATTTTTCTTCTTTAATATTCCTAGATTAATGTAACAACTTCCAAATAAGAAATGTCATTTATAATGAATAATAAATTTTACAAAGTTTAAGATATACCTTTTGTACTACAATCGATGTCAATTTCCTCATCTATTGGAGACCCATCCTCACCAATTTCTTCTTGATCCACAAAATCATCCAATACTTTATTATGTTCATCAATAAGAGGAGCATGCATACATTCGACATCATCTGTTGTGCGGTTATCACATTTCATTTCATCACCTAGGCGTGTTCTTTATTTTTTCAGAAACTGATCAAGATTAGTAGTCGGTAGCACCGACTTCCTCTTTACCTGTTTGAAGTTCGGTAGCTCATCATGAATATCATGTTGTTCATTTATTCCCTGTTCTTTTAGAAATTGATCAAGAGTGGTGGCCGGTAAGACTGACTTCATCTTCACTTGTTTGATATTTTGCAGCTCATGAATATCAGGTTGTTCCTCCCCTTCACCTAGTGTTGTATCAATCACATGAGAAGTATTAACATCTGCCTTTGAAGATGGTTGGAACCTAGAGTTTTGCATAGGAAATTTGACTCCTTTCTTTTGAATGGAAACTCCAGATTGAAGCAACCTTTGTATATTTTGTCCTTTCCCTGCAATCATATGTGAAGTACTAAGCTCTTCCATTGAAGACAATTGAGTCACTGCTTAGTGCCTAAACAGTTTACTCTTTTCGTCTTGTGGAATGAACCCCTCAAGATTTCGTCTTTTATGCGCTATTGGTGCATGCTCTTTCCTCAGTTTATCATTGTCTAGTTTTTCAAGTTGTTCTCTCTTAATCTTAAACTTGTTGATCAATTCAGCACTTGATCAGTATTGCATATCAGAATTCACATTCTTCAATGGACTTTGAGCTTTGTTCGGATTCAGGACCTTTTTCTTTATTATTCTTGTCTGATTCATTTTCGTCTTCTTCTTTTAATCTCTTTGCTTTATGTACCTACAAAATAAGCATGCGTTAAGGACTTGTGAAATAAAAGTCCTTTTATGGATTGCTGCTTCACCTTTTATGGATGCACCTTTTAACAATACAAAGTTAAGAGTATTTGATGATTCTCTTTCTTGTTAAAGATAAATCAGAAGTACTTAACGCTACACCAAGGCATGTCAAAAAAATTTACTATGCCAGAGTACACACTAAGTTTCTCAATATCTAGCAAACCATTGCAGAGATTGACTTTACCAGCTTGCAGAAACATTTGATAAATCTTTAAACATAAGAATTAGTTGATGGGTTCTGATATTCTGATATTTCTAACCCATAAGATTCTCCTACACTATTAATCAGAAAAAAGTGGGCACATAATATTCCAGTCCTAAACTGAATCCCTTCCCTTACATGAAAGCATGAAATTTTTTTCCTCTACCACCTGCATATCACTTATCAACACAAGTGCTCCTCATCAAAACTCATAAGCGACAATATTCCAACTAAACGTGCCAAATATATCAAGAGGAAAGGTTTAACTGAAAAGAACAAAAATTGAGTCTTGGGGTGGAGGGCACAATGTATTCAACTGCATTCTAGAAATCAACTATGAAAAAGAAAGGCAGGAAACTTAAACAACTGCACGACACCACTCAGAGACCACCCAAAATCAAAAGTTGCTGGTCAAAACAGAAACTATAGCATTGGAACACTAAACCTCAAGTCTGCAACTGAAATGTCAAGAATCAACCAACATGACTGCAATAAGTTGCTTATTTTACCAGCCTGTACATCCTTCCCAAAATTCAGGCAAATACATGGTTGCTGCTTCACCTTTTATGGATGCACCTATTGTTGTTGACAATATTACAGCAATTGCAACATTACATTACTCTGGAGCACACTTGCAAATAACCCCACTACAACACTTACTAGTACAAATACACCACCCAAAAATGCTACCCCTGTAGCCAACAACTTTCTAGACTCTCTACATAGTTTGAATTCCAAAAAATACCCTGCTAAAGTTTCACAAAAAAAATGATCACTCTTGGCTATCGAACGTGAAGAAAGAACTTTCAAATTATCCTTATAAGCAGTAAAACAGGTGTCCACAATTGGCAGTAGAGCAGAAAGCGAGAAGGGAACACATTGAAGAACATTTTAGAAGGGAACACATCTTATTTATACCTATTTAAGCATTTTTTTTCTTTCTGTATAAGCATCCTTATCATTAATCATTAACAAGGCATTTATCCTTGTTTTGAAAAAAGTAGGAATACTCAAACTACAAACCTTTAACTTGAATGTCAGGATGAAGCCCAATTCCTTGTTCAATCGCACAGCCGGAGGCTGTTTGCTTAAATCAATTCCTGGTCTTTCTGGTCTAGTTACACCAGCAGAACTCACATGCACAAACCTGCAGAACAGTAAAGTTAGTAGTTAGCACAAAACTGAAAAATCAAGGAAGAATGTTGCACTACTTCAAGTTTAAACACAGACCAAAAATAAGGAATAAAAATCTACTGCTTCAAGTTAAAACTAACAATATAAAAGTGGGATCCAGAATCCAAAATGGCATGAGGTGAGTCAGATTCTGTAAAAAAAACATAAAACAAGAAATTAAAGACAAAATGGCATGTACTATAGCTAATTCTTTTTGTATGTGCAGCCAACAAAATACCCAAAGAGCCCAACAAACTCATTTCTAGATATTAAATATCTAAAAGTCTTGTACTAGAAAAGTATTTTAATAACAAAATGAGTGAATTAGAAGTATAAAGTCATCCAAAATAACTAAAACTTATGGTGTGTCATCTTCGAACTCCGCTTCAGAATCATCTTCAGACTCATCTTCAAATTCATTTTCAGACTCATCTTCAAACTCATCTTCAGACGTGTTTTCAAACTCCTCTTTGGATTCTACTTCCAGTTGTTGGGCAACAAATTCCTCTGGAGGCACATCAATAATTGTTGCTGGTAGATCAATCCTTGTTAAGAGAACTTCACCGGTATCTTCAGGTATAGATGGTCCCATCAATTGTTCAGAGGGCTCATTTTCATAACTTTGTGGGACATTAGATTCAACTTGATCGCCCATGTTAAACAAGTCTCTCGGAACCGTCTTCATAGCATAATATCGATCTTGATCATATGGATCTTGCACATAGAAGCATTGGTGTACTTGAGATGCAAGCACAAAAGGCTCGTCCTGAGAGCATTTTTTGTTAAAGTAGACATAAGTAAGGCCATAAATATCACTTTCAACCTCATACCAATCACATTTAAATAAGACAACCTTAAAATGACCATAATAGTCTAACTCAACTATATCAACTATTCTTCCATAGTAAGTCAAATCTGCATCAATCGGATTTTTATCCTTTGTGCTTGCAAAACTCTTAGTTGAGGTAACTACTGTAACACCACTATTTTGTGTTTTACGCCTTGCATCACGCTGCCTTGTGCGGAATCTATATCCATTGATAAGATACCCAGAATATCTTTTAGCAACTGAATTGGGTCCTCTGGATAATTGTTTCATCAAATCAGGCATATCCTCTTGCAAAGAACGAGTTTCAAACCATTGAGAGAAGTTTTGACTATGATTCTTGGCCCTACTCCATTTGGATTTTCGCGACTGGTTATTAAGTTCCCTTTCATGCTCTCTACATAAAAGATATTTTTTTATTAGAACGATAAATGAAATAACTTAAAAGTTAATTCTACTAAACAAAATACTATAATTCAATTAAAGTACCTAATATATTCTTCAACCTCATCACAATTTCCCAACAGATATGTATGTGCCTGAGTTAGTGACTTATTATCCAAAATAAATGGATCAATTTTCTTAGCTCCTAAAGGACAACCTCTGTTAGGGAACAAACTGAAAGTTTTTGTATCACCCAGACCACATTCATCATTATTTCGAGCTCTTCTGTTAAATTTGGTATGTACACCGCCATGCATATATCTAGAGCATAAAGTTATAATTTCTTTCACATTATGTGTCTCTGCTATACATCCTTCTGCATGACGTCTATTGCGGACATATGATTTCAATGTACAATTTTCTCTTTCAGGAAAATACATCCATCGGTTCTGAAGGGGACCTCCTAATCTCACTTCATTTGCTAAATGAATAGTCAAATGAATCATTATATCAAAAAAAGTAGGAGGAAAAATTCTCTCCAACTGATTTATTGTTTCTACAATCTCTATTTCTAAGCAATCCAGTTCCTCCAATGTGATAACTTTTTGACATAAGCGACGGAAGAAGTGACTTAGACGAATCAAAGAAATTGCAACATGATCAGGAAGGATGCTTTTAATTGGTATTGGAAGCAAGTAATGTAATATGAAATGAGCATCATGGGTCTTATAACCAGACAATTTTCTTTCATCCAGCTGCACACACCTAGATATATTAGAGGCACTGCCATCAGGGAGCTTTGCTGTGTTCAAAACTAAACAAAAAATAGATTTCTCTCCATTTATCATTGAGAAGCATGCTCTTGCGAATCTTATTTTCTTACGATCCGTAGTATCAGGATGAAGATTCTTTCTAATTCCCATGTCTTGCAAATCATAACGAGCTTTTACATGATCCTTTGTTTTATCAGGAATATCCAGAAGAGTTCCAAGTATGCTGTCAACTATGTTTTTCTCTATGTGCATTACGTCAAGCTTGTGGTGTAACAAGTTGTGCTGCCAATAAGGTAATTCAAAAAAGATTGACCTTTTCTTCCATGGACCATCATTTGATCTCTTCCTCTTCTTTCCAAACATATTTTCAAAATTTTGTAATTTGTTAAGCACATCAATTCTCTTTAATAAAGATGGAGGAGACCTAAATTCAGTTTTTCCATTGAAAGATCTTTTATTAGATCTCCATGGATGATCCATGGGTAGAAAAACACGATGGTCCATATAGCACATTTTTCGACTAAGTTTAAGATAGAGAAAATTAGTGCCATGGTTACAACAAGGACAAGCTAACTTTCCTTTTGTACTCCAACCAGAGAACATGACATATGCAGGAAAGTCATTGATTGTACACATAAGAGCTGCTCGCATTTGAAAAGTTTGATTTCTTGAAGCATCATATGTTTCAACTCCACAATCCCACAACAATTTTAACTCATCTATCATTGGTTTTAAGTAAACATCAATGTCGTTTCCAGGTGATCGTGGCCCAGGTATAATTAATGAAAGCATATAATATTTAGATTTTGTGATCATCCAAGGTGGTAGATTATACACCATCAACATAACTGGCCATGTGCTATGAGATATACTCATCGTACGAAATGGATTGAACCCATCACTTGCCAAGACAAGTCTCACATTGCGAGAATCCAGTGCAAAATCAGGATGTAAGCTATCAAAGTCTTTCCATGCTAGGCCATCAGCAGGATGCCTTAACTTTCCATCTTTACAACGTTCCTCATCATGCCACCTTAATGAATCTGCAGTCTTTGAGCACATAAATAGCCTTTTGATTCTAGGAATTAATGGAAAGTGTCTCAAGATCTTTGCTAAAACTCGATGAGATATTTTAGGAGGCTCAAGCTCGCCCTCTGTTTTAGAATATTTGATATATCGCGAAGCTCCACAAGTATGACAAAATTCATCATCTTTATGATCATTCCTAAACAACATACAATCATTAGGACATGCATCAATTTTCTCATAATCAAGACCAAGATTCTTAGTCATAGACTTGGCTTTATTGTACGACAGAGGAATGTTTAACTCGGGCATTGCCTCTTTTAATAACACTAAAAGAGAAGTAAATGATTCATTGCTCCATCCGTGTAGGCACTTCAACAAATATAAACGGATTGTGAATGATAATCTAGAGAATCCTTTACAACCAGGATATAGTTCTTGGCTTGCCTCTTCAACTAAGTTATAGAATTTTTTGGCATCTTCATTAGGACCTTCATAAAATCCTTCACCCTGTGCAACATCTCTAAATTGATCATTCAACAATCCATTGATGTCATCATGGGAGTCATCCATATCATCATCAACATTCGACTTGATTTCCCATTCCCTGTAATTAATCCATCTAGTATAACCTTGAACAAATCCATAGCATATTAGATGATCATACACTACATCTCTTCGAGTCCAACGAATATTACAACACTTTGCACATGGACACTGAATTTCTTCACCTTGAGGATCCCCATAAGTGTAAGCAAAATCTAGGAAAGATTGAACACCATCAATATACTCTTTGCTATACCTAGCCAAATTCATCCAATCCTTCGATGGGATACTTGGACTCCTAAAGATAAATATTGATATTAAATCTTTCAACAAACAATCATCAAGATATTAATTAATTTATAAATAACTTCTAAATGCCACGAGTAAGTTATTGAAATCATGCGTTGACAATGATAAGAATGTCTTACCTAGTCATGACACTTATGTTAAGCCAAATCAATCCTCAAATCCTCCACGGTTGTTTTTTGAAGTTGGCTATATTTCTAAGAAATAACAAGTAAAATTAAAAGGATTACCCAAACTAAGAGATAAAGCAAAAAAAAAAAGAAGATTTTAGGTAAATTGAAAAGTTCGAGTTCTCTAGCCGTTTTGAGTTCTGAGCATTGAAATTCGATTCTGTCAAATTCATTAGCTCCGAAATGCTGAATCTAGTCTAGAAGAACTTGCAGAACTGAATATGACATTAAATTTGAGATTTTAGGTCCATAAATGTTTTCTTAGTTCTTTAAAGTTGAAAATTTCAAATTCTCTAGCCGTTTTGAGTTCTGAGCGTCGGAATTCGATTCTGTCGAATCCATCAGCTCTGAAATGCTGAATCTAGGCTACGAGAATTTGCAAAACTGAATATGGCATTAAATTGGAGATTTTAGGTCCATAGATGCATTTTTAGTTCTTTAAAGTTGAAAATTTCGAGTTCTCTAGCTGTTTTGAGTTCTGAGCGTCGGAATTCGATTTTATCGAATCCATCAGCTCTGAAATGTTGAATCTAGGCTAGGAGAACTTGCAAAACTGAATATGGCATTAAATTGGAGATATTAGGTTTATGATAGCATTTTTAGTTCTTTAAAGTTGAAAATTTCGAATTCTCTAGCCATTTTGAGTTCTGAGCGTCGGAATTTGATTCTGTCGAATCCATCAGCTCCGAAATGCTGCATCTAGTCTAGGAGAACTTGCAGAACTGAATATGGCATTAAATTGGAGATTTAGGTCCATAGTAGCATTTTTAGTTCTTTAAAGTTGAAAATTTTGAATTCTCTAGCCGTTTTGAGTTCCGAGCGTCAGAATTCGATTCTATCAAATCTATCAGCTCTGAAATGCTGAATCTAGGCTACGAGAACTTGTAGAACTGAATATGACATTAAATTGGAGATTTTAGGTCCATACATGCATTTTTAGTTCTTTAAAGTTGAAAATTTCGAGTTCTCTAGCCGTTTTGAGTTCTGAGCGTCGGAATTCGATTCTGTCAAATCCATCAGCTCTGAAATGCTTAATCTAGGCTAGGAGAACTTGCAGGACTGAATATGGCATTAAATTGGAGATTTTAGGTCCATAGTAGCCTTTTTAGTTCTTTAAAGTTGAAAATTTCGAATTCTCTAGGCGTTTTGAGTTCTGAGCGTCGGAATTCGATTCTGTCGAATCCCACTAACTCCTCCAATCATTATAGTAATACAATCTTGGGACTAACTAATATCCCTAGCAAACGCACGATAAAATAATCCTACATTTCATCCCGGAATTATTATCCCTTATCCCTCATACCAAATGACCCCTAAAGGTTAATTCCGGAACTTTAGGGTTCTTGATAAACATGTAAATAGGAAATAGAAAGATTTCGTTAAAATTGTTCGTTTGGATCCCGAGAAGCTACTTTTTATTGATTTATCCAATCCTTCAAATCCTTAATCCAACAGATTTCTGAACTCCAAAGAAGCCAACCAAATTAAGTAAAAAAATAAAAGAATAATGTATTGTCTGTGTCATTTGACTACACGTTAACTGTGTCATGAAGAGCATTAGCAAAGAGAGAAGAAAACGCTGACAGTGGCAAGACAACGAGACAATGCATAACAAGACAAGGATAGAGTGTTGTTGCAGCTCCATCACTTTCCTTGTTTAAGAGTAATTGTACTACTTTGAGTACTTTCCCAACCAAAGATAATAACAACTTCAACCTTTCCAGCTTCCAATAGCTAAAAACTTCAGCATGACTATTTACAATTTCCAAAACATCAATCTACCACAAATAGAATCTTCCAAAAGAAGTTAAAACACATAACACAGTCACAATACATAAAAACTCCAGTACTTTACGAAGAAACTACAAGCTGTCTCCAAATATGAACCCAAAATGTTTTATAGGATCAGATACTAATCGCAAGGTAAAGTCAGCCTTCAGTCCCCAGCTTGCGTTTGTTGCAGAGCATTCACAATTTAAAATTAAATTCTATGTATAATGGTTGCTTATTTGAAAGATTCAATTCTCATCTCGGTATTTTTTATGTTTATGTTTGTATTTGTTATGTAGTTGGATCAACCTTTTAATGCAAAGGAAAACGAGAATGTGGTATTTAAGACAGGAAATAATGGGGAAAAAAATGTACCTCTCCACAAGATCAAATTCAACATAAAAAAGAAAAACAAGAATATTGTAATAAACTAAGGACCACCAAGAGAAGTTTAATAGGAAATTCAAAAAGAAATCTTTTTCATCGTGAATTCCTAACTTGTCATTTCCAAATCTCATAAAAATCCAATCCCAAACATTTGATCATACTCTCTATTGGTTTATCCTATTATTCAAACCAAAGAAACCAACTAAATTAATTTTTTTAAAAAAACATATCCAATATCTTCTTCACAAGTTTAAGTTCAACAAAGACTTGAACTATAACAAAGTAAAGGACCAGCAAGAGAAGTTCAATATGAGATCCAAAAAGAAATCTTCTTTCATCATGAATTCCAAATATCATGAAGAACAAATTCTATACATCACTCATACTCTCTAATGAAATCCAAAAGAACCAACCAAATTAAGTAAAAAGACACATCCACTATCCTCTCCACAAGCTCAAACTCAACATAAAAAGCCCAGAAAAGCAACAAAGACTTGAACTTTACTAACTAATGTAAGTAGAGAAGTTGTTTCTAATGTACCCTCAGCTCAAGTTTGATATAAGGTAAACAACAATAGTTATCTAGTCTTCTAATATAAGGTAAAACATAAGACAAGTCAGGTGAATCAAATATAATGATGTGTCTTATAGTTGAACAATATAGTATAAGGTTCTGCAATGGAACAACAAACTCTAGTAGAGACTCAAGTGTTATAATGAGTCTCTAAACAAACACCATTGTACGTGAATAAGCATCTTGAAAACCATTAAATGTATCTGCCCTGCTAGTGCAAAAGTGTGAAGAGGGTTCCATTTTGCCTGGATTAGACACACATTCACAAGTATCAGGAATTAACTAGTATATCTATGGATTTCTTTTGAATAATGTGGTTTTTGGTCTCTAAAGTCTGTTGGTGGTATCTAATACAGTACGGATAGCAAGTCTCATCATTGCTTACTAATATACTTATCAGATAAGAATGTAGGTATGAAAGAGGAAGTTGAATCTCCTTAGAACAGTTACAGTTGATATCTTATCCAGCTCTGGAGTTTGATTACGATACAAAATTTCCCTTTCCTCTGGGCTCAAAAGTTGTTCAACCTCTGGAAAACCAAAAGAGAAAATGCTAGTTTCAGATACTTGAGATTCAAAAGATATCAAATAACTCTACTGAATCAATGTGAGACTACTAGAACAGATGCTAGCGAAGTAGTCTAAAGAACACTAGATACTGCACCACCAGAAAAAGATTAAATAAACCAGGTTTTCAAAAGATAAGTTGAATTGAATGGACTAGAGTTCCAGCTGACCGAAGCTTGCTTAGACGAAATTATGCAACAAAAATTATTAGCATCATTCATTGGAACCGTCCATTCTTCAATTTCTTCTCTAGTTCTCCAAACAGAATATCTCTAGGATTCAGTTTCCTCGATTTATAACAATAGAAAACAAGGGGGGCAGCTAAATGAACCTGCAGAAGTAGAGATGGATTAGGGATTTCAATTTTATGGGTGTGAGTATGGAATTCTAACACAGCTCATCTAATTACTTGGTTCAGAATTAATCATCTGTACTTTTAGTACATCTTTTAACACATATACAACATCTAAAGTTTGAACCAAAACTACTAGTATTGGATAAACCTATAACATAAAAACTTCAATTTACTTTTCATTAAATCACTAATTTGTGTGTTGATTAAAGAAATACCTGTAAATTGTAGTGACCCTTGAGATTTTAGATTTGGGGCAAAAGAATTCTGATGAAACTTGAAGCAACGATTTGGGGCAAGAACAGAGAGCAAAGATAGTAGATTCTCTTCTTAGTGGTACAGAGAGCGAAGATTGAGCAGTATGAATCTTCGTTCTTAGCAGAGAGACATACAGCGAAGATGAATCTTCGTTCTTAGCAGAGAGACATACAACGAAGATGAATCTTCGTTCTTAGTAGAGAGACGTACAGTGCGCGAAGATGAATCTTCGTTCTTAGCAGAGAGACGTACAGCGAAGAGCAGTGTGAATCTTGTTCTTCGTTCTTAACAGAGAGAGCGTACAGAGAGGTCTTCTTAGAGAGAGAGAGAGGGGTTTTGTTTTGCGTATTTCGGTCCTTCTGTACGTTTTGGGCTTCTTAGAGAGAGAGAGCAGTATGAATTTCTGGCTTGTTACAGTAATTTTAATAATATAATGGTGGGAAAGTTAAATATATTGGAGGGAATATAATATTTTTGAGATATTTATAAGGCAACACTTATAAAGTATTGTTTTTATAATTATGAAAATAATACACTTTAAAAGTGTTGTCACATGTATAAATATGTGTTGTCAATTATAGGATGATGTGCCAACGTATATAAGTGTTGCCTATACCATTAATGAGCACACTTTACAAGTGTTGCTAATATTATTGTTGCCAAAAGCTAAAAATTAAGGCAACGCTTTAAAAGTGACGCAAAATATTTTTTAGGCAACACTTTATAAATGTTGTCCAGATTTAGTGTGGGCTTAGGACTAAAATGTTGTAGTGTTACGTTGTTCTAAATGCTTAAATATAAGGGACCAACAACACGAGGCTTTACGATGTTCTAAATGTTTAAACATAGAAGACCAACAACGCGAGGCTTTACGCTGTTCTAAATGTTTAAACATAGGGGACCAACAACATGAGGCTTTATAAAGTTCCCAATGTTTGAACATAAGGGAACACCAACTCGAGGGCTTTACAATGTTCCCAATGTTTGAACATAAAAGACCACCAATTCGAGGTTTTACAATATTCCAAATGTTTGTGAAGAGGCCATCTTAGGGTGCAAAGGGACAATTTTTTGTCCACCTTAAGGCATGGAAAATTGGAGATCCTTTTAAGGTAAGCCCACGAAAAGGCCAGCTTAAGGTGTAAAGGGACAATTTTTGTCCACCTTAAGGCATGGAAATTTAGGAATCCTTTAGAGGATAAACCAACAAAAAGGTCAGCTTAAGGTGCACAGGGACAAATTTTTGTCCACCTTAAGGCATGAAAATTCAGAGAGATCCTTGTGGTATAAAGGGATGGATAATCGACTTTATCCCAAGAAAGACAATTTGAGGGAATCCTTATGATGCAAAGAGATAGTTACTCATTTTTGCCTTAAGAAAGGTGAATATAAAGGTCAAGGCCTTAACATTCAAGCTCAACAACTTTAAAGAATTCCACTTATAAATATGGTGAATTTGAAACTTCAACTTTAAGAAGGAGAAAATTTGAAGACTTCAAATTTCACATTTCAAGAAGTTAAAGTCCTTAATATGCATACTTGATTGGTTTAAAACCTCAAAATCACGCACTAGAAGAATTTGCATACTTTAACTTACAAACTTGAAAACTATAAACGCTTCAATATGCATACTTGGAGGATTTGAACACTTCAACTTTAAAAAGAAGAGAATTTGAATACTTCAAATTGCATATTTCAAGAATTTAAAGTCTTCAATATGCATACTTGATTGATTTGAAACCCAAATTGTGCACTTGAAGAATTTGCAAACTTTAACTTACAGACTTGAAAATTATAAATGCTTCAACACGCATGCTTGGAGGATTTGAGCACTTCAACTTACAAACTTGAAGAGTTCAAAAACACTTCCAACTTATATTAAAGAATTTGAAGGCTTTGATTGCATACTTAGAGAATCAAAGACTTCAACTTGTAAACTCGAAGAATTTGAAGACCCTACCTTGCACACTTGAAGAATTTGAAGACTTTGATTTGCATACTTGGAAAATCAAATACTTCAACTTACAAACTTGAAGAATCTTTGAAGACTTTAACTTGTATACTTGAAGGATTTGAAAACTTTGATTTGCATACTTGGAGAATCAAAAGATTCAACTTGCAAACTTGAAGAATTCTTTGAAGACTTTAACTTGTATACTTGAAGGATTTAAAAACTTTGATTTGTATACTTAGAGAATCAAAGGATTCAACTTGCAAACTTGAAGAATTTGAATACTTCAACTTGCAAACTTGAAGAATTTTTGAAGACTTCAACTTGTACACTCGAAAGATTTGAAAACTTTGATTTGCATACTTGGAGAATCAAAGGATTCAACTTACAAACTTGAAGAATTTTCGAAGACTTCAACTTGCATACTTGAAGGATTTGAAAACTTTGATTTGCATACTTGGAGAATCAAAGGATTCAACTTGCAAACTTGAAGAATTTGAATACTTCAACTTGCAAACTTGAAGAATTTTTGAAGACTTCAACTTGTATACTTGAAGGATTTGAAAACTTTGATTTGCATACTTGGAGAATCAAAGGATTCAACTTACAAACTTGAAGAATTTTCGAAGACTTCAACTTGCATACTTGAAGGATTTGAAAACTTTGATTTGCATGCTTGGAGAATCAAAGGCTTGAACTTGCATACTTGGTTAATTTGAGAACCAACTCGTAGACTCTGGGACTTCGACTTGTAAACCTGAAAGATTTGAAAACTTCAATCTGCAAACTTGATTAAATTTGAAGACTTCAAGCATGCCACTGAAAAGGCTCATATTCCATAGGGCTTTGCCCCCATAAGGAATCAAGTAGGGACATATAGTTTTTTAATACTCATGCAACTGAACTTAGAATATAATTCCAAGCGCCGACGTACCTCAATAAAGAGGATCAAGTCACAACGTAGTTCTGGGGAGGGTTTTTTTTAGGGTGCCGTACACAGTTTATACTCTTGCAGGCCAGGAGTATTATACATTTTTATACCCAAATTCTAGGAGCATAACTTTCCTCAAGGATAGTATCTCTTAAGGAATTTTGCAATTATAGGACCGATCCTTATGCTATCTGCATCGACAAGCTTGTAAGCACCATTTGAGTATACTTCTTGTACTACATATGGTCCATCCCACTTTGAGGTGAATTTTCCCCCAGACTTATATAAAGTGATAATAGGCCTTCTTACTGTGAGAACTTGGTCTTCAACTTGAAAACAGCTTGAGTGAACCCTTTTATTGAAAGCATGAGATAACGAGCTTGATAACATTCAAGATTTAGTTGGGCTTCTAACCTCTTTTCATCAAGTGCTTCTAACTCGGCAAGACGTAGTTGAGCATTTTCCTCCTCAGTGAGCCCTTCTTGGATAGTCAGTCTCAAGGACGGTATTTGACGCTCAAGTGGCAGGACCACTTCAACTCCAAAAGCAAGAGAATATGGGGTTACTTAAGTTGGTGTGCGATATGTCGTCCTACATGCCCACAAGGCTTCTTCCATTCTTTCATGCTAGTCTTGTTTGGACTTAGATACCACTTTCTTCAGAAGATTGCATAGAGTCTTATTGAATGCTTCGGCAAGACCATTGACGGCAGCATGATGCGCAAAAGATTTCCGCTACGTGAAGCCAAAGAGATCGCATATTTTATTCATCAATTTGTTATCAAACGCCTTACCATTATCCGTTATTATGTATCGTGGAATGCCAAATCGGTAGACAATGTTTGCTCGAATAAAGCTTGCAACATTCTCCTTCTTGACTTCTTTAAGAGTTATAGCTTCAGCCCATTTAGAGAAGTAATCTGTCGCAGCCAAGATGTACAAGTGTCCACCAGAAGATTTTGGCAATGGTCCGACAATATCCAGTCCCCAAGCATCGAATAGCTAAGATGTAATAGTCGGGTGTAAAACTTCAGGTGGTTGATGTATGATGTTTGCATAGAATTGACAAGCTTTGCACCTTCGAGCATAATCCAAGCAATCTT
Organism: Solanum rostratum; assembly: GCA_029948455.1. Lineage (NCBI taxonomy): Eukaryota > Viridiplantae > Streptophyta > Magnoliopsida > Solanales > Solanaceae > Solanum > Solanum rostratum. Next base: position 43,673,151 of record CM057054.1, read on the forward strand.
TCACCATTGCTGGCCAATAATACCCCATTCTTTTTATGTGAAAGTGGAGCTTTGGCCCAGACTGATGTGATCCACACACTCCTGAATGTGCCTCTTGCAAAGCTTGAGTCGCTTCCTCCTCCCCCAAACACTGTAAGAGCATTCTCTCAAATGATCTCCTATACAATGTGTCCTTGTAGTAGAGAAAACGAGGTGTGCGACGACGAATGTCAGTTCTTCTTTTAGCATCTTCTAGAAGTCTCCCATAACATAAGTAGTCGATGATAGCTTGTCACCATTCCTCTTTATTGGCTTCAAAAACTGCGACAAAATGCTCAAGTTTATTCTCCACATGCTCGCCTTCATCTAATGGTGATACTACCCATTTTTGGCAGATAGTAACTTGAGTCTGATCAGGAAGAGTCAGGGTTGAGGCCAGCGCAGCCAAGGCATTGGCCGTTTTATTTTTCTTTCTTGGCACATGTTGGAGGGTCACATCTTCAAGCCGTCTTATCAACTTTTGGGCATAACAGTGATACGAGCGCAGTTTAGGCTTCCTGACCTCATAGGTTCCCAAGAGTTGCTTAATCACTAATTGAGAATCACCAAAAACTTGCAACTGCATTTGTTTCATGTCAACAGCCATTTCGAGTCCAAGTATTAGTGCTTAATATTCTGCAACATTGTTGGAGTAGCATTGTTTCAATGTGAAGGAGAATGATAAGACCTCTCCCTGTGAAGTGACAAACACTACGCCCGCACCAGCTCCACCACGATGCGCAACCCCATCAAAGTATATTTTCCAAGAGGGTTGGATCTTGATGACCATTGCATCTTTATCAGGAAGCTCATCAGTTACCAATAATCTTGTATAGGATGGTCCGCCAAAAAGTCCGCTAATGCTTGTCCCTTCACAACCTTTTGAGGGATGTACACAATCTCAAATTGTTTGAACTGAAGGTACCACCTTGCTAGTCGGTCACTAAGGACTTGTTTCAACATAACAAATTTGATGGGATTTGCTCTAAAAACCAGATGGATTGTGTGAGCTTGAAAATAGTGCTTCATCTTTTGAATCGAGAAGACCAGCGCCAAACACAACTTCTCGATTGGTGAATACTTCAGCTCATTTGGTGTCATCATTCTGCTCAAGTAATAAAGGGCATTTTCCTTGCCTTCACTTATTCTCTTGGGCCAGTAAGGCTCCCACGGACCTTTCTTGCACCGCAATATAAAGTATCAGTGGCTTTCCAGGTATAGGGGTTGCTAAGACCGGAGGTTTCGCCAGATATGCTTTGATACTTTCAAAGGCTTTGCTACATGTTTAATCCCACTTGAAAGGGACACCTTTCTTCACGAGATGACTGAATGGTTGACATCTTCCAGCTAGATTTGAGATGAACCTCCTCAAGTAGGCTAGTTTCCCCTGGAGACTTTTCAACTCATGACTGTTTCGAGGCTCGGGCATCTTCAAAATTGCATCAACTTTGGCTTGATCAATCTCAATCCCTCGATGTCGCACTATGAAGCCAAGAAACTTTCCAAAAGCAACCCCAAAGGCACACTTTAGTGGATTCATCCTCAGTTGATATCTTCGAAGCAACTCAAACACCATTCTCAAGTCTTTCAAATGGTCCCTCCTTCTTTTTGACTTTACCACCAAGTCAGCAACATAACACTCAACATTTTTGTGGAGTAAATCATCAAATATATTTTGCATAGCCCTTTGATATATGGCACCGGCATTCTTCAAACCAAAAGGCATCACCTTGTAGCAATAAATGCCTTTATCCGTACGAAACGCTGTGAGCTTTTCATGCTTTGGTGACATGCGAATTTGGTTATAGCCAAAAGAACCATCCATGAATGACATTGCCTCATAACCCGTTGTAGCATCAATCATCAACTCTAGAATGGGTAGCGGGAACTCATCTTTAGGGCATGCGTTGTTGAGATCTCTAAAGTCAATGCAAACTCGAATTTGACCATTCTTCTTCCTCAGAGGAACAATGCTTGAAATCCACGTGGGGTATTTAACTTCGCGAATAAAGGCCGCCTCAATGAGTTTGTTAACTTCTTTCTCAATTAACGAAACCAAGTCTGGCCTGAAGCGTCTTTGAGCCTGCTTGACAGGATGAGCATTGTGCCTGACTGCTAACTGATGGACCGCAATCTTAGGATTCAAACCGGGCATTTCTTTATAGCTCCAAGCAAAGACATACCTGTATTCTCTAAGTATATCCGTACAAGTTATTTCTTCATCAGCTTTTAGGAAAGCACTCAAGTAAGTTGGTCTTGGGTCTTCATCAGTGCCAAGGTTAACTTCTTTTAAGGGATCGATCGTGGTTTTCACTCCTTCAAATTCTGGTGGAGCATCTCCAGCATCCTCATCTTCCTGCGGATCATTATCATTAATAGATATATGATGGCACAAAGCAATACATCCAAACTCTTCATCAATTCTCAGTTGACACAATGCGTTATTCTCAATCTGAGTTTTAACATGACATGAGGAGCCTACGCTTTCTTCATCTTCTTCGTGCTCTTTGGTGTACACCACAGTGTGAACCTTTGCCTTTAGTACCTCTTTACATGAAACTACGAGTTCCACTCGTCGCTTCATCCTGAAAGGAATTATGCTTTTGAAATCCTTTTCGATCATAGGTGAAGCAATCATCGTTACTCTTAGGTGACTTCTTCGACACTTATTATTCTTCTCCTTCAATGGACCTAACCTGTCGAACACAAAAGTTCTTGCAGCAGGTTTTCCAAGTCGATCAAACACAGAAGGTTGTTTATTAGAAGAGGCACACTCATCTTCTACAGTGATATAGTCATTGCTTTCCCTTCTCATGGAGATGCATACCGGTGGTGGTCCGCTATAGCCTAAACCTTCACGTGCTTGCCTAGTTGTGCCCTCCGATGGGAGTTTACCTAGCCTAGACGGCTCATCAGGCTTGTACCCAGCCTTTGCGAGTAACTTGTAAGCATTTGGATCAAAGCCTTCTGTATGTTTTGTGGGGAGTGATGTATCTTGTGGCGGATTTTGAGCCACAAAATTTCCCAACAGCTTTGCAGACAAGTTTATTGCGTCGATCCGTTTGATAGGAAAAGTCAACCCTCCTAGTACATTCCCGTGTACACCAGATGATTGAACCTCCTCTTTCTTCACCTTCGGGATATAACAGAGCGTAGGAGATAGCTTTCTTTTCGAGGGCATGGCCTTCCCTTTATTTGGACAGGTACTAGGCTCCCCAATATTAACTTTGGCCCTTTCAGTGGTTGCATTAGTTTCTTTGCCTTTAAGCCTATCAGGCTTGGTTGGTTTGACACCCTCAAGCTTTTCCCCTTTCACAAGATAACTCTTCAAATAGAACTTTGCATCGGCAAAATGTGACTCCACTTCAGTGAAAGGATTGTTGTCAGCAACTATTTTCCTTTCAATTCCATCTTCCAGGTACTTCAGACATTGATAGTAAGAAGATGAGACAATTTTGTTCTCGTGCACCCAAGGCCTTCCCAATAATATATTATACGAATTCTTTGCATCAATCACATGTATCCATGCACTTGATCGCAAATCATCCATATGAATTTCTAGCTTAATCGAGCCTATAGACCTCTGCCCCCTTGATTGAATCCTTGTATCAACAAACGGCTTTGGCGAAGCTCTTCAGTTGCTATGCCAAGATCTTTCAATGTGTGGATGGGTAGAATGTTGACCCCAGAACCTTCGTCTATCAAAATTCTATTTATCCTCTTCTCTATCACGTGGCCCACCATATACAACGGACGATTGTGTAGAGTTTCACCAAATAGAAGATCATCATCCGTAAATGTGATCTTTGTGTCACATGCATGTACTTCTTGAAAAAAGGGTTGCACAGGCTCCTCAGAAGATGACGGAGATGCCTTTGATGGCATTTCTCCCACCACTTCATCTTTGTTAGTAGGGGACATCTTCGATGAAGTTCCATTTATTGTCTCTCCCTGGTCATCATTGAAGCATGATGCCTCATCATTGTCGGGAGCTTTTTTCACAGAGAACCAACTCGGTAAGAATTCCCCCAAGGTCACAGGGTGTCGCGGCTTCTGGTGGTAACGCATGTCCACCTTTGGCCCCCTTGGACGCTTGACTGACTTTTGCTTCTTTGCTCTCTTTACTATCCTTTGTCTGATCGGTTGTTCAAGTGATCCTTTCCGTGGACTTGTCTTGTTGCGTCTCCGCCTAGTCACAAGAATCCAACCTTCATCATCATCTATACCGATTTGGGATTTTTCTTTCTCTAATGACCCTACTTCTTCAGGTGTACATATTTGAACTGGCTCAAGCGAGCCAAACATGATAGAGATTTGATTAGAGTTCGCCTTTCCATCATCAAGGACAATCTTCTTCTCTCTAACCAATTGCATAACCTTGTCTTTGAAGATAAAACACTTTTCGAGAGGGTGACTTATGAGTCTATGATACTTGCAATAATTTGGGTAATCAGTCTTCCCAGCTTCATCAGGTCGTTTCATTTTTGGCAACTCAATGAGCTTAAGCTCAACCAATTCCTCAAAAATTTCAGGAACGTCAGAATCCAAAAAGGGGTATTCCTTTTCTTGCATCTCTCTCAAGGTTAGCTTTCGGTCTGAACGCCCTTGAAAAGTCGTGTTTTTGCTTTGTTTCCTACTCTCCTTCGTAGTAAACTTCACAGGCGTCTTATTAATATTCATGGATTCTTTGTTGTCATTCCTGGCACAAATTTGCTCCATTTCTTAGGTTCCTTCTTGTCCTTTCCTTTGCGAGGATCGTGAACAAGCATTCCATCTTTCCCAGCAAAAGACATGCTCAACTCCATCTCATGAGCACGAGCCGCTAGATCTTCAAAAGACTTAGGTTTGATCCCTTGTAGGATGTACAGAAGCCCCCATTGCATCTCTTGGATACACATTTCTATGGCAGAAGCTTCACTAAGTCTGTCTTTACAATTAAGGCTCGCATTCCTCCATCAATTTATGAAGTCGAGGACAGGTTCATCCTTTCTTTGGCGGGTATTTGTGAGTTCCACCATGCTCATAGTGCAGCTTGTGCTATAGAAGCGATTAAGGAACTCATGCTCCAGTTGCTCCCAACTGTCAATGGAATAAGGCTCAAGGTCTGTGTACCATTCAAAGGCATTTCCTTTCAAAGAGCGGACGAATTACTTGGCAAGATGGTCTCCATAGGTTCCTGCATTATTACATGTCTCCACAAAGTGTGCAACATGCTGCTTTGGATTTCCTTTGCCTTCGAATTGCTGAAACATAGGGGGTTGATAACCGGCAGGCATTTTGAGGCTATCAATCCTTGCAATGTAAGGCTTAGCATACATATGGGAAGACCTTGTGGAGACTTCATACTTGTCTTTAATGGTCCCATCAATGAACTCCTTTAATCGATCAAGTGGGATCATTCCTTCGGCAGAAACTGGCAGCTCCTTGATAGTCGGTGCTTGCTTCCCAGGATTTTCAGTTTCTTGAATCTCAATACCCTTTCCAGGTGCATGGCTAGATTCCCCTTCTAGTAAACCGTCTACCCTGTCCATCAACTTATTGATGCAAGTCTTTTGGTATTGCATATGCTTGGTCAATCCTTCAACCATCTTTACCAGATTCACAAGTTGTTCCTCCGTAGATGAAGCATTAGTTGGCATCGCTTGCATGACTGTTGGAGGCATTGAAGAGTAGCATGGATTATTGTGGAAGTTAATCTTCAGAGGGCTCACATTATGCGATGTGATGGAGAAGATTCATTGGACGAGTCCTGGTCTTTCTTTGCAGTGGAGTTCCTGGAACCAGAGACCTCAAGCAGGGCCAAAGTCTGCCTGATCTTCTCAGTAATACTGCTTCCTCCTTCCGAAGCGTTTGTATAGGACCTCGCTCCCTTTGGGGTTGAAGATCCAAAACCAGGAGTTGGTGCGGACGACACTTGCAGTGTTTGTTGTCCTAGCAAAGTAGCTTTGCTTCTTGTGACAACTCCAATGCTTCCAAAAGTGACACCCAAGATTCCCTCTACTTCAGTACAGAACTTGGAATCAGCAGCCTTGGAGGACGTTGATTGGGAGATCTTATTGGAAGTCATTTAAGTGTTCTTAGATTCTTGAAAAGTTGAGATGAAAGGTAGAGATTGTCCCACTGGGCGTGCCAGAATTTGTAGACGATAAAATTTGTGGCAAGAAAATAATAATCAGGAACGAAAATATCGCAACAATCGTTGTATTTTATTTCAATATATGTGAGTGTTACAATCTCTATGAGTCCTCTGATTTGCCTTTTCAAGTATAAATTCAAGGGCTCTTGAGCTTGTTTTTGAATTTGAAGTCTTGTTCTTGGACTTTGAATTTATTCTTGATCTTGATCTTGAAATTTGGATGTGTTCTTGATCTTGATCTTGATCTTGAATCTTGACTTTGTTCTTGTTCTTAATCTTGATCTTGAGCTTGACTTGAGTTTAAAAGCTTTTAAGCTTGTTCTTGAACTTGAACTTGAATTCTTGAATTTGCAGAGAAATTTGTGGCATTTGATCCACGAGCTCTCTCAAGTTTTTTTTGTTTAGAATTCTTGATGTCCTTTTTAATCATGAAGACCCTTATATATAGTTGTAGAATAGAGGAGTCATGATAGAATCAGGCTTTCTCCCGGCCAATCAGATTTAAATGACATGGCATATTGGGCTTTAATAAAATGGGCCTATCATTTTGACACATGGCATGATCCTATTGATTTCTTTGTTTGACTTGGCGTGCCATGTCATTTGACACGTGGTACCAAGATGGGCCTCTTCGATGAGAGGATATTGGGCCTAATAAAGTGGGTTGTCTTTTGTAGCCCAAAATAATTGAATTTGGGCTTTTAATTAAATTCATACGTCATTGGACTTAATTAATTGACCCAATTATATTAATCCATAATATTTGTTTGGATTAATATTTTGAATTTAATATAATTTGAATCATTTATAAAATTTATCTTTAATAAATTTTATATGATTACAATTATATTATTAAAAGTCAATTTTATACATTTTTTTATATTTACAAAATTTCAATGTTTATTTTATAATTTAGGTCTAAATTGAAAATGAAATTAATGAATAATTACCAAAATTTAAACACGCAAGAGGATTGTAAAAAAGATATGGACAATGAAAATATTATTATCGTAAAAATATCAACCACAGACATAGAGCTAAAGTGGAGCTTTACAATATAGTGAAAATAATTGAGAGATGTAGTGGAACTCTCTAGATTCTGAAAAATATATTTAACTTTTTTGAAAAAGACACTTTCTTTTTTTTCTGTAGTTCTGTTTTATTTATTTAAACCAGTAAAAGCTATTCGGGCGATGTCTGGACTTAATAAATATGTTTGATTATTTTTGTACTATTATTCGTATGATTAAATTTAAATTTAAATTTAAAATAAGATATTTCATTCGTTTTAATTTGTTTGTGTGTTTTTTAGTTCATCTAAAAAAAATATTTTTTTCTTTCTCTTTCTTTTCTTGATAATTTTTAAAATTTAACTTTTCACATGGCATGTAATCATAAGGCCAAAATTTTTTTTTTATGATATTTGAGTCAAATAAATTGACATATATTAAGATTACAAAATATATAAAAAAAAATTTAATTTTTTGGTCAAATTAAATAGAACCAATTAATTAAAATGGAAATAATATTTAGTTTAGTTAAAAAGTTAATCAAGCATGGACCCATAAATGTTTGTTTTTGTCTTGATTTTTCTTTTTGGTCTTGATTTATGCAACACAGATAAATTTTTTATATATATTTTTACAAAATTTAAGTTACAAATTATTGCAACTTATAGTATACTTTATGTTAATCTTAAGTAATATGTTATTTGCACTAATTTATGGTTTGCATATACAATTTTGAGATCACTTGAATTTTTTATTAAGTAATTAATTGTTGTAAGTGTGTCACGCCCCGGGAGGGTACCCTCCACGTGGCCGGCACCCAGAGACTATTGCTAGCCCCTAAGCGAACCACTTGTTCTCAGGATAGTCACTCAACATCAATGTAGCGGAAGTAACGTAGTGAACTACCTCAATAAAAGGCCAAAAGTCAACCTCCGTCTCAACATAATATTAAATAAGAGTGCTACTCAGTTCATAAAGAAAACATCAACATCAAACCTTGACTCATGTCTATGAAGCCTCTAACCTGACTCAACTGTCTTGGATGGTACCATGACAGGCCATGATTACCTGACCCAATGATAAAGAAAGCATCAAATAGAAGGGTCTCCTCCGGATAGCAAGGAGGCTCACCAATGTTGGAACTCGCAATCTCTGACCTCAATGATGCGTCTGCTGAAGTCCTCTAACTCCTGTAGCTGCATCATGAAATGATGCAGCGTCAAATGGCGTCAATATGAGGAATGTACTGGCTTGTAAAATAGCTGAATAACAATATAAGTATAACATCATAGGAAAAATATCAACTCAACATCATACTCCATCAGAACGTCAAGCATCTATCTAAGGCAAGAGATTAGAATAGACAATTGTCTCATCAGCCTCTCATCTCAACATCATCATCACATCAACCTCATCTCAAGGAAACTCGACTCAACTCACTCAAGGAACATCAACGTCAACTCAACTCAGGGAACATCAATATCGACTCAACTCAGGGAACATCGATTCAGAACATCACATCAACATCAACATCAGAGTTCTATCAAATGGAACCTAACTGAGAGTTTCTCTAACCGACAACCATCACCTATGAGCCAGCGATGATACAACGAAGCAATGTCATTGTCAAATCCATCCAATATCCTGTCCGGGGTAAAGGACATCAACCTCAGTGGATCCACAGAAAAACCTCAGTCCTCATTTGGGACAAGAAAGGAGCCATCCGCATTGTGGTTCAATCCCCTCTTCCTACGCGGGCCACGTAGTTAATGGGTTTGAGTGGAACTCACTCTTACCCATTTCGGTACTCAATACTCCTCCCAGAAGTCGACATGCTCATAAAACATCAACCTTATCAGTCCCATAGGGACATAATACCTCATCATCAGTCCCATAGGGACATAATATAATACCTCAACATCAACATCAGTCCCGTAGGACATAATATAATACCTCAACATCAACATCAGTCCCGTAGGGACATAGTACCTCAACATCAATATCACCTCACCTCATCAACATCGACATCATAGAGTCAAGATATTCGTTTAGAAATTTAAACTTCCAATTTTTAAGACATCATAAAACATCATTCTCCTCAACATCATCATCAAGACTCTCATCAAATGTGAAACACAATCACAACATCTCACAACATCACAACATCATTCTATTAAGGCTCTAATCTCATCTCTTAGTTCATTCTTACACCTTTTAAATAAAATAGTCATAGGGATTTAAAAAGAAAACACTCATGAAAACGAATTATGAATGTAAATCTAGTATTATGATGATCATCAGTTTAGGTAAAGTATATGCATAACGTAAAATACAATATACATGCTCAAAACTCTTCACATCAACCTCATTATGTTCAACACACAATTTAATTTACTCAAGAGGGAACATGGGAGAACATTCACATGCTTTAGGTTAGCCTTACATACCTGAAATGATTTCTTAACACAATTCTTGCACAACTTCTCTTGATCTCCTCAACCTCAAATCTCCTCAACCCCCGACTTAGTGATTTCTAGGAAGAATGCTTTTGAATGGGGTTTTTGTGAAATCTTTTTCTTAGAAATCGACCTTTATTGGTCGTAGGGGAATGTTTAGGAATTATAAGAATGGACTAAAATGCCCTCCGTAATTTAAAAGAATTTTTCCCCGACTGAAATAACACAGTCCGCGATGCGGACTTGTCGCGGACAGTGTATTTTCGAAAAACTCAACTCCGTCGAAAAATCACAAAAAAAGATAAGTGTGGCTCTGCAACAGGTCCGCGATGCGGTTCCATCGCGAAGTCACACTGTTTTTCGTTTTGGAATGAAAAATTATCTTTCGACTCGGTTGCTCTAAAAATCTACCGAGACCCTTCTCCCACTCAATTTTTAGTGTTGATCACGAATCCGTTCTCGGATTTTCAATCCCAGCATCGGAAGTCGCGTTTTAGGCACACCTCCTCCTTAGGGGTATTTTGGTAATTTACCGGGCGTTGCAAAGTGGGTCCCACTATTGTTGGTATGTAAAAAAGGGAAGAAATAAAATGTTGCTGCCAAAAAATATTTTTCTATATTTGAGTAAAAGAATTTGACATATATTTAAATTAAGATTACAAAATGTATAAATTTTGTTAATTTTTTGGTCAAATATTGTAAAATCATTGTTGAAGTAGAAGAAATAATCAATAGAAACAATATAAAATCAAGTAGCTGAAGCAATTACGTCAATCGTCAGCTACATGCCTAAGGAAGACCTAATTTATCATAATTTTAGTATTTAAATGACTTTTAGGACATTACTCGCTCGATTTCATATGAATTGTCCATTATTTTATTTTATTAAATTATATTTATTAGTTATTAAATTAAAGTAAAAATAATTTATTTTATTATAAATTAAACATTTGGAAAGCTTAAATAAGTTTAAAATTTTGAAAAGATTTTGTTTGAAGGAGTAAAGATTAACTAAGGGACCCACAGGAAATTGTGGTTGAAGTTCCACGTGGAATTTATTTGTGATTAAAGGGAGCAAATAAAAAGGAATATGGAATTTAAGGAAAAGGGGGTTTCATGTGGGGTATACAAAGGGAAACATGGCAGTTTTTTGTGGATTTCATGGTAATGGGAAACTCTCCTCTTATATATATTTGATATCTTTGATCTTATATACATCATCATCATGTGTGATGTATAATTATTTAATTAAGATGGATGGTTATTAGACAAAAATAATTATAAAAAAATAACAAATATAGATATATATAGTTAGTGTATATATTAAATACGATCTATTTATATTCATTTTGTGAGTGTATCATAATATATATTCAAGTGTATAGTGCATGTATAAGTAAATTATATTATATAGTTAGTGTATACTTCGTATGCTTTTTGGCGAGCTATATTATATAGTGATAGTATATTCTTATCATTTTTGAATACTTTTTATCAAAAAAAAAAGATATTTATGATGTAGTAAATAATTTATTATATATATTTAAAATTATTTCTTTTTATATCAGAACCAATCATCTACCTTTAATAAAATTTATTAATTTTTTTAATTTGTAGTTCCCTTCCCGTTATTTTCTTTAGTAATCAAGGATACAATGTAATATTATTAAATGTTTATTTTCCCCAAAAACATACATCACATGTATTTAAAAAATAAAAGCACCATTTTCAACAAAATAAATAAATAAATAAATAAAAGCATTGTTGCTTGTGACAGAAATTGTTGGTTTTTTGAAAAAGATGAATGAGAAAACAAAAATATTGAAAGAGACTTCCAATCAATTGAAAAACTTTGAATAGTTTCAATAATTTTATTAAGCATTGAGGGGTTTTAAATAGTCAATATAAAATATAAAATTTGTATAATTTGAAATTTAAAATGACCTAAGATATCTCAACAACTTAACTAAAATTCAAAATTCAATTTTATCTTAAACTAAATAATTTATTTTGCTAAAAACTATTACAGTATCTAAAATCAATTTTTAACACTTCCCCTTTGCTAAAAACTAGTGCGCTAACTAAAAACAATTTTCAACATCCCCCGTTGCTTTAGTTACTGCAATTTTTAAAAACTACTCCTCCTCAATTTCTGCTTTGGTACTGAATTATTTTTATTGTTTTTGAATTTGCAAAATTTCTTCTTTCTTCTTCTTCTTCTTTTGGTTTTGTACTTAAAAACACCATCAATGATCTTCTCTTGTTTAAAAGTGCTTTCATTTGAGAATTGATAGGATTCGCAGAGAGTTGTGATGATTTTTTTCTATCACAATGTTACATAAAACAGAGGTCTCAAAATGAGATTTTATTATCATTGACCAAATTTGATACATTTTGCCAATGAAAATTTGTAGGACATTTAAAGAGAGACTACTGCTTGTCATTCTTATGTTAAAAATTGGTTCAAAAAGCCGGTGTGCTAAAAAAAGCACGAGTCAAAAATAGCCCTAACAGGTTAAAATGGATTGAAAAATAGCTCTTGTGGGTTAAAAATAGCTCTTGAGAGTTAAAAATAGCCCTGGCGGGTTAAAAAAAGTAGCCCCTGCGGGTTGAAAAGGTAGCCCTTATGGGTTAAAAATAATATGGTAGTTCTTTAGAAGAACTCATAGATCCCATAAGATCAATGAAACTCTGGATACCACTGTTGGTTTTTTATATAAAAAAAAGATGAATAAGACATTAAAAATATTGAAAGAGTCTCTCAATGGATTGAAAAACTTTCAATAGCTTTCAATAATTTTGTTAAGCATTGAGGGGCTTTAACACTACAGAAAAAAAAACTAATAAATTATGGTGGTCTATTAATGGGGGTCATAAATGTCACGCCCCGGGAGGGTACCCTGGGCGTGGCCGGCACTCAAAGACTATTTCTAGCCCCTGAGCGAACCACTTAGCCTCCTCACACCACTCAACATCAAGATAGCGGAAGTAACATCAAAGGAATATCTTAAATAAGGGCCCAATGGCCAACATCAATCTCAACATCAACTAAGTAAGGGAAATATTACTCAGTCCAAAAGAAATCATCTGCATCAATCCTCGACATCATGTCTACGAAGCCTCTAATCTAACTCGACTGTCTAAGAGTGGTGCCGTGACATGCCATGGCTACCAGACTCAATGAATAAAGGAAAACATAAAGTAGAAGGGTTTCCTCCGGAAAGCAAGGAGGCTCACCAACTCAGAACTCAAACTCTGCGGCTTCAACGGTGCGTCTGCTGAAGTCCTCTAACTCCTGTATCTGCATCATAAAACGATGCAGCGCCAAATGGCGTCAGTACGTGGAATGTACTGGCATGTAAAATAGCTGAATAACAGGGTAAATACACAGCATAAAGAAACATCAACTCAACATCATATTCCATCAAAATGTCAATGTCTATCTAAGGCAAGAGATTAGAATAGACAGTTGACTCATCAACCTCTCATCTCCACATCGTCATCACATCAAAGGAACATCACATCGACTCAAGGGACATCAACACCGACTCAAGGGAACATCACATCGACTCAACATCACATCAACATTAGAGTTCTATCAAAGGAACCTAACTGGGAGTTTCTCTAACCGACAACCATCACTTATGAGCCAGTGATGATACAACGAAGCGATGCCGTTGCCACATCCATCCAATACCCTGCCCGGGGTAAAGGACATCACATCAGAAAAAAAACATCAGTCCTCATTTGGGACAAGAAAGGTGCCATCCGCATTGCGGTTCAATCCCCTCTTCCTACACGGGCCACGTAGTTAATGGGTTCGAGTGGGACTCACTCTCTACCCATTTCGGTGCTCAATACTCCTCCCAGAACTTGACGTGCTCATAAAACATCATCATCATCATCAATCCCAGAGGGACATAGTACATCATCATCAGTCACATAAGGACATGGTATAATAATTAATACCTCAACATCAACATCGGTCCCAGAGGGACATAGGATAAGACATCAACATCAACATCAGTCCCGTAGGGACATTGTACCTTAACATCAACATCACCTCACCTCATCACATCAACATCAACATCATAGACTCAAGATTATCTTTTAGAAATTAAACCTCGAATTTTAAGACATCATATTACATCATTCTCATCAACATCATCATCAAGACTCTCATCAAATGTGAAACACAATCACAACATCGCCACGTCATCATCGTCAAGGCTCTAGGCTCATCCCCTAAGTTCATTCTGCATGCTTTTCAATTTGCAATACTTATAGGGTTTTTAAATGCACTCATAAAAATGAATTAAGTGTAAAACAAAGTAATGATGATCATCAATTCCTGTAAGAAAATCATTTATACATAAAATACGTAGACTTTTAATATGCATCAACTCTTTACATCAACCTCAACATCAATGACTCTAATCATTAGTTCTCAGAAGGGCACATGGGAGAACATTCCCATGCTTTAAGTTAGCCTTACATACCTGGAAAGTTTGGCTAACACAAGGAAGCACACCCTCCTCTTGATCTCCTCAATCCTCACCTTCTTTCAAGCCCTACCTTAGGTGACTCTTGGGAAGAACGCTTAGAATTTGGGTTTTGAAACCCTTTTCTTCGAAAACTGACCTTAATTAGGCGTAGGGGGACGTTTAGAATAATTAGGAATGGACTAAATTGCCCTCCATAATTTAAAAGAATTAAGCCCCTGTCTGAAATAACACAGTCCGCGACGCGGATCTGTCGCGGACAGTGTATTTTCGGAAACTCAACTCCGTCGAAAATTTTACAGGAAACATAAGTGTTGCTCCGCGACCGGTCCGCGTCGCGGTCCTGTCGCGCAGACACACTGTTTTTCGTTTTTGAACGAAAATTTATCTTTCGACTCGGTCGCTCTAAAAATCGACCGAGACCCTCTTCCCACTCCATTTTCAGTGTTGATCACGAATCCACTCTCGGATTTTCAATCCGAGCATTGGAAGACGCGTTTTACGCGCACCTCTCCTCTAGGGGTATTTTAGTAATTAGCCGGGCGTTACATTATCTCCCCCTTGGGATCATTCGTCCTCGAATGATGAGTAGGAACGACATTAAGCACGAATAAACTCAAGACTCACCTCGATAGTCACTCAATAACATCATTACCTCGACTTCTCATCGACTTCATTAATCATATATTCAGACATCAATTTTTATAAACATCACATCATGGTATTAACATCAATTTTCATAAAGGTAAGAATGTTATCTTCAACACTTTCATCAACCTCAAGCACGAACAGGTGCGGGTATTTTGCCTTCATCTTTTCCTCAGCTTCCCATGTGGCTTCCTCAACGAATTGATTCCTCCACAGGACTTTGACAGAAGCTATCTCCTTGTTCCTCAGTCTGCGAACCTGTCGATCAAGGATCTGGACTGGGATTTCCTCATAGGACAAACTATCTCTAACTCCCGTGCTCTCCACAGGAATTACCAAGGCTGGATCTCCCAAACACTTCTTCAACATTGAAATATGGAACACCGGATGGATTCCATCTAACTCGGAAGGTAACTCTAGCTCGTCCTTCCCAATTCTTCGCACAATCTGGTATGGGCCAATATAACGAGAACTTAATTTCCTCTTTTTCCCAAACCTCATGACACCCTTCATGGGTGATACCTTCAAGTAAACCCAATCGCTCACCTCAAACTCTAGGTCTCTCCTCCTCACATCTGTGTAAGATTTTTGACGGCTTTGGGCAGTCTTCAATCTTTCCCGAATAATTTTCACCTTCTCTAAGGACTGGTGAACAAGGTCAGGACCAATCAACTCAGCCTCTCCAATTTCAAACCACCCAATAGGTGATCTACATCTCCTCCCATACAATGCCTCATAAGGGGCCATTTGGATGCTCGCATGATAACTGTTGTTATATGCGAATTCAATCAATGGCAAATGATCATCCCAATTTCCTTTGAAATCAAGGACGCAAGCCCTCAACATGTCCTCCACCGTCTGAATAGTGCGCTCTACCTGACCATCCGTCTGTGGATGAAAGGCTGTGCTCAAACTCACTTTGGTACCCAATCCTTTCTGGAAGGACTTCCAGAATTGAGAAGTAAATTGGGCTCCTCGGTCCGAGATAATGGACAAGGGAACTCCATGCAACCTCACAATCTCTTTGATATACATCTTGGCATACTCCTCTGCCGTGTTGGTCGTCTTGACCGCAAGGAAGTGCGCTGACTTCGTCATTCTATCCACAATCACCCATATTGAATCATGCTGTCTCCTCGATCTCGGTAGGCCAGTGATAAAATCTATGTTAATCATCTCCCACTTCCATTCTGGAATCTCGAAGTTCTGGGCCAAGCCAATTGGCCTTTGATGCTCAACCTTTACTTGTTGACAATTTGGGCATCTCGAAACAAACTCCGCAATATCCCGCTTCATTCCACTCCACCAATAGACCTCTCTCAAGTCGTGATACATCTTGGTGGAGCCCGAATGAATGGAGTATCTAGTGCTATGGGCCTCAGCCAGAATCCTCTCTCGGACACCATCAACATCGGGGACACATAGTCTATTCTGGTATCTTAATACCCCATCTCCCCCTTTGGAGAAGACCATCACCTTTTGCTTTTGAACATCCTCCTTCAGTTGAAGTATAATAGGATCTCGATCCTGCTTCTCTTTTACCTCAGTCACTAGGGACGATGCAGACCCATTCTGAACATTAATTCCTCCCTCGTCGTTCTCCTCAAGCTGGACTCCCAATCGAGCCAACCTATGCACTTCCTTCACTAACTCCTTCTTTTCTCCTTCAACATGGGTTGTGCTACCCATAGACAACCTGCTAAGAGCATCAGCAACAACATTAGCTTTACCTGGGTGGTACATGATGCTCATGTCATAGTCCTTGAGCAATTCCAACCACCTCCTTTGTCGCAGGTTGAGCTCTCTCTGACTGAAGACATACTGTAAGCTCTTGTGGTCCGTGAACACATCCACATGCACTCCATACAAGTAGTGACGCCAAATTTTGAGTGCGAACACCACTGTCGCCAACTCAAGATCATGGGTCGGATAGTTCTTCTCATGAACTTTGAGCTGCCTGGAAGCATAAACCACCACTTTACCTCTTTGCATTAACACACACCCCAATCCAACTCTTGACGCATCACAGTATATTACAAAACCTTCCATCCCGTCGGGCAAGGTTAAGACAGGTGCAGTAGTCAACCTTGTCTTTAGTGCCTAGAAACTCTTCTCGCATTCTTCAGACCACTCAAACTTGACCTTTTTCTGGGTCAGTTTGGTCAATGGGGCGGATAGAGAAGAAAAACCCTCAACAAATCTGCGGTAGTAGCCTGCCAACCCCAAAAGAAACTCCTTATGTCAGTTGGAGAGGTCGGTCTTGGCCAACTGGCAACCGCTTCAATCTTTTGACCATCTACTCGGATCCCATCACCTGAAACCACATGACCTAGGAAGGCCGCTGATTTGAGCCAAAATTCACATTTGGAGAACTTCGCGTACAACTCCTGGTCCTTAAGAGTTTGAAGTACGACTCTAAGATGTTTAGCATGCTCTCCCTCACTCCTCGAATATACCAGAATATCATCAATGAACACAATCACGAACGTATCTAGGTAGGGCCTGAATACCCTATTCATCAAATCCATAAAAGCTGCAGGTGTATTCGTCAACCCAAAGGACATGACCAAAAACTCGAAGTGGCCATATCTTGTCCTGAAAGCTGTCTTTGGGATATCACATTCTCTCACCTTTAACTGGTGGTAACCCGATCTGAGGTCTATCTTCGAAAAGCACGAGGCACCTTGAAGTTGGTCGAACAAGTCATCTATCCTGGGAAGAGGATATTTATTCTTGACTGTGACCTTGTTCAATTGCCTATAATCTATGCACATTCTCAGTGACCCATCCTTCTTTCGTACAAACAGAACGGGAGCACCCCAAGGAGAAACACTGGGTCTAATAAAGCCTTTTTCTAACAGATCCCTCAACTGCTCCTTCAATTCTTTCAATTCAGCAGGGGCCATTCTATATGGTGGAATCGAAATAGGCTGTGTCTCAGGAAGAACATCAATACCGAAGTCGATCTCCCTATCAGGAGGGACTCCAGGTAAATCCTCAGGAAACACCTCAGGGAATTCATTCACAATTGGGACCGACTCAAGGGTAGGGGACTCAACATCATCAGATCTAACCCGTACAAGGTGGTAGATACACCCCTTTGAGATTAATCTCCTCGCCCTCAGGTAAGAAATGAATTTACCCTTGGGTGCAACATAACCTCCCTTCCACTCTAAGACCGGTTCATTAGGAAAATGAAATGTAACAACTCGGGTCCTACAGTCTATGGATGCATGACAAGCATGGAGCCAGTCCATACCAAGGATCACATCAAAGTCAACCATCTCCAACTCCACCAAATTGGCCAAAGTGTCCCTATGATAGATTGACACTATACAGTCTCTATAGATCCTCTTAGCCAGAATTGACTCACCAGTAGGAGTCGAAACAGTGTAAGGCTCAAGCAAACACTCAGGAAGAATCTCAAACTTATTAGCTACATAGGGCGTCACAAAAGATAAGGTGGCACCTGGGTCAAGTAGTGCATAACAATCATAAGAAAAGATTCGGAGCATACCCGTAACAACATCTGGAGCAACCTCTTGATCCTGTCGATTACCCATCGCATACAGGCGATTTGTCCCGCCTCCAGCATTAGCAGTGGTTGCCTTCTGACGATTGCCCTCAGGGGGCGCTGTAGAAGACTGAGCTCTATTTCCTCTGTCGCTCCACCTCTGAGTCCTCGTAGGGCACTCACTCTGAAAATGGCCAGGTCGCCCACATGTAAAGCAATTATTAGTGCCCTCACGGCACGCACCAAGATGCAGTTTGCCACACCTGCCACAGGGTGGCATTCCTCTCGGACCTTGAGCAACACTGGCTTGGGACTGAGGTCCCTGTGCTCTGAAATTCTGATAACCATAGGATCGCTGATCATACCTGTTTTGCTGATCAGGTGCACTCGCTATTGACGGTGCATGGCTAGAAGACCTCTTTTGAAAGAATGTCCTATCACCTTTCTTCTGCTTCTGCTGACTAGGCTCATGCCCTTCCGATTTAGCTCTCTTCTTCTGTTGTTCTTCTCTATCCCTCTTCTTGTCCTCCTCAGTCTGTTGGGCGTAGACCATAAGTCTAGCGATATCCATGTCTGGAATCAGTAATGCTGCCTTACACTCCCTTTTTACATGTCTGCCCAACCCAGACACATACTTCCTCATTCTTGCCCTCATATCCAGGACCATCTCTGGAGCATATCTGGACAGTTGGATGAACTTCAAGTTGTACTCTTTGACCGTCAGCTCCTCTTGTTTCAGATTCACAAACTCCTCGACCTTCGCCTCCCTCAACTCTTGGGGATAGAAGTGATCAAGAAAGGCACTCTCAAACTCCTCCCACTCAGCAGGCTCTGCATCCTCACCTCTAACATCCTCCCACTGGTTATACCAGACATTAGCAACATCCTTAAGCTGATAAGAGACCAGCTCGACTCCCTCCACCTCAGTTGCATGCATAGCCCTCAAGATCTTACGCATCTCATCAATGAAGTTCTGTGGGTCCTCCTCAACCTTTGACCCCGTATAGACCGGCGGGTTCATCCTCAGGAAATCTCTGAGCCTGGTTGCAGCCGTAGACTCTTGAGAACTGGAGCTAGGGGCCTGGGGACCACGACTGCTACTCTGAGAGGCTACTAACTGGGTGAGCATAGCAATAGCTCCCCTGAAGTCCGCTTCCGAAGTGGAGGCTGACTGAACTGGAGGTGCTGGTGGAGCCTCAGCAGCTCCAGCAGGTCATCCCCGTCTCCTTGTCTCATGCTGACGAGGGGCCTCTGGTAAGGGATTCTTAGTATTAGGGACTGAGGCATCTCTTTGAGCAGCTGTGCGTTTTGGAGGCATTATCTGCAAACGCGTAACGCACGAATTAGAAAAGGGGCTCTCATAGAGCCAAGCTTTATCGCACGGCATTAGAACATCAAAGAAGGGTAACCATTTCCTAAATGTTTTGCAGCATCCTGTTTATGAAGTGTGGTGCACAACACACGCATAAACGGGACTCTACTAGACACGGCTTCATAGACTCCCTAGGACTCTTGAACTCTGTGCTCTGATACCAAGTTTGTCACGCCCCGGGAGGGTACCCTGGGCGTGGCCGGCACTCAAAGACTATTTCTAGCCCCTGAGCGAACCACTTAGCCTCCTCACACCACTCAACATCAAGATAGCGGAAGTAACATCAAAGGAATATCTTAAATAAGGGCCCAATGGCCAACATCAATCTCAACATCAACGAAGTAAGGGAAATATTACTCAGTCCAAAAGAAATCATCTGCATCAATCCTCGACATCATGTCTACGAAGCCTCTAATCTAACTCGACTGTCTAAGAGTGGTGCCGTGACATGCCATGGCTACCAGACTCAATGAATAAAGGAAAACATAAAGTAGAAGGGTTTCCTCCGGAAAGCAAGGAGGCTCACCAACACAGAACTCGAACTTTGCGGCTTCAACGGTGCGTCTGCTGAAGTCCTCTAACTCCTGTATCTGCATCATAAAACGATGCAGCGCCAAATGGCGTCAGTACGTGGAATGTACGGGCATGTAAAATAGCTGAATAACAGGGTAAATACACAGCATAAAGAAACATCAACTCAACATCATATTCCATCAAAATGTCAATGTCTATCTAAGGCAAGAGATTAGAATAGACAGTTAACTCATCAACCTCTCATCTCCACATCGTCATCACATCACATCGACTCAAGGGACATCAACACCGACTCAAGGGAACATCACATCGACTCAACATCACATCAACATCAGAGTTCTATCAAAGGAACCTAACTGGGAGTTTCTCTAACCGACAACTATTACTTATGAGCCAGTGATGATACAACGAAGCGATGTCGTTGCCACATCCATCCAATACCCTGCCCGGGGTAAAGGACATCACATCAGAAAAAAAACATCAGTCCTCATTTGGGACAAGAAAGGTGCCATCCGCATTGCGGTTCAATCCACTCTTCCTACGCGGGCCACGTAGTTAATGGGTTCGAGTGGGACTCACTCTCTACCCATTTCGGTGCTCAATACTCCTCCCAAAACTTGACGTGCTCATAAAACATCATCATCATCATCAGTCCCAGAGGGACATAGTACATCATCATCAGTCACATAAGGACATGGTATAATAATTAATACCTCAACATCAACATCGGTCCCAGAGGGACATAGGATAAGACATCAACATCAACATCAGTCCCGTAGGGACATTGTACCTCAACATCAACATCACCTCACCTCATCACATCAACATCAACATCATAGACTCAAGATTATCTTTTAGAAATTAAACCTCGAATTTTAAGACATCATATTACATCATTCTCATCAACATCATCATCAAGACTCTCATCAAATGTGAAACACAATCACAACATCGCCACGTCATCATCGTCAAGGCTCTAGACTCATCCCCTAAGTTCATTCTGCATGCTATTCAATTTGCAATACTTATAGGGTTTTTAAATGCACTCATAAAAATGAATTAAGTGTAAAACAAAGTAATGATGATCATTAATTCCTGTAAGAAAATCATTTATACATAAAATACGTAGACTTTTAATATGCATCAACTCTTTACACCAACCTCAACATCAATGACTCTAATCATTAGTTCTCAGAAAGGCACATGGGAGAACATTCCCATGCTTTAAGTTAGCCTTACATACTTGGAAAGTTTGGCTAACACAAGGAAGCACACCCTCCTCTTGATCTCCTCAATCCTCACCTTCTTTCAAGCCCTACCTTAGGTGACTCTTGGGAAGAACACTTAGAATTTGGGTTTTAAAACCCTTTTCTTTGAAAACTGACCTTAATTAGGCGTAGGGGGACGTTTAGAATAATTAGGAATGGACTAAATTGCCCTCCATAATTTAAAAGAATTACTCCCCTGTCTGAAATAACACAGTCCGCGACGCGGATCTGTCGCGGACAGTGTATTTTCGGAAACTCAACTCCGTCGAAAATTTTACAGGAAACATAAGTGTTGCTCCGCGACCGGTCCGCGTCGCGGTCCTATCGCGCAGACACACTGTTTTTCGTTTTTGAACGAAAATTTATCTTTCGACTCGGTCGCTCTAAAAATCGACCGAGACCCTCTTCCCACTCCATTTTCAGTGTTGATCACGAATCCACTCTCGGATTTTCAATCCGAGCATTGGAAAACGCATTTTACGCGCACCTCTCCTCTAGGGGTATTTTAGTAATTAGCCGGGCGTTACAATAAAAAACCCCTGCTATACGTTTATTTTGTGGTGTTTATGTCAACCCCCATAAAATAATTCTTTTTGTGACGATTTAAATATGGAGGTTGTAAAAACCCTCCACAATATATTCAATTTGTGACCTCTTCAAAATAATCTTATATCTTATTTTATTGGTAAAATAATAAATTTATAGTGTAAAAGTAAATAGATAACAATACATTTTCATGGCTATTAAACATATTTTTATTATTTATAGAGAGAAGGGTCTCATATACCCCTCAACATAATTTCATAATTTAGAGCTCATATATCCCTCATTATATAAGTGACTTACATATACCCTTTTAATCTAATGGAAATAAAAAAATTATTTTAAATTTATTTTTTACCCTTTAAGACTAGAAGAGTATATCTGGACTATTTTTGTAGTAATAAAGGTTTATATGAACCATTTTCATAATAAAGGGTATATCATTTCTAAATTCCAAGGTTGAGGGGTATTTAGTAGCACAATTTTTTTTTTTATTTTAATTGTAGAAAAAATAGGCGGCAAATGTTCCCTCTTTTATTCTTTTTTTCTTTTCCTCAAAAATAGCCATTGGCCTCCATCTTCTCCTAGTGTAACCGTCCCATGTCCCCACTAAATTCATAATAAAACCCCCAGCTCCATTTTATTTTTAGTTTTTCCCTTTCTATTGAATTTTGAGCACTTTATCATTAAATTCATACTCCTTAAAAATAAGAATTTGCAACTCTAATTCTATTTCTATTTGGGAATATTACTTATTAATTGTATCCTCTTTTGTGTTGCGTAATTTTGCAGGAATGTATCTAGGATGAATACATTTTAGAATATCACTGCTTGTAATCAGATTAATTTTTCCCTCTTAATTCTTCTTATATTTCTTATCTTAGTAAGCCGTAAAAGCTGGGGTTATCAGTATTGCATTTATTGAACTAGTATGTAATCCTCATGCACAATTTAGTGTAATTTTTTAAGAAGTACTGGCATAAACCGAGCTTCATTCATAATGTCTATGTCTCATATAACATAAGTTTTAGAAGAAGGTCTTACTATCTTTTTGTAAATTTGAATACTTTAGATTTTCTTTTTATAAGTTGGCTGAAAATTAGAAAAAGAAAGAACATCAATAATTTTCATCTTCATTGCCCAAAGATCAAATTCTTGTATATATATGCTTTTTATTCTGCAAGTTTTGCTTATCTTTCATATGCATCCCTACCCCTTTCCTAACTTTATAATGGTTTTTGGAATAATTGAAATATATGTAACTATTATGGCTTTTTGTAATAAAATATTAAGGCATTAGTTTCGAATTTTTGAAGTATTTAGTTGTTAGAGTACAATTTTCTTCTATTATTTGCATTCTATCCTTTCAGGCGGATGATGTGGATCGCGATTGGACCCATATCACATTTGAAGGATCATCTATCAAACACTTATATTTTATTCATATTTATTTATGTGAAATCTTTTTGTTTTTATGAAGTTAAAGTTGTACTCTTTATGAGTTATCAAACGGAGTTTGTATTAATTTAGTTTGCCATGAAGTCAAATTTATGTTGTTTCGCATGATAAATATTTTTTAATTGGAAATTGGTTTATTTTATATTGGGTACTAAGTAATTGTTTGTACATATGAATATGCATGATCTAACATAATTTAAATCTGCATATATATATATATATATATATATATATATATATATATATATATATATATATATATATATATATATATATATGTATGCAGATGAAATCATATTGTGGAAGTTATAAACTATCACAAATAAAATATTTATTTTCTGACGGCCGTCGTGGAGGTTCTAAAAAACTGACACAATTTGCTCGTGGAATAGGTAAATGTTGCGTTTTTTAAAACCACCACAATTTAATTTATGGGGTCAAAATCTGCTACAAATGGACAAAATATTCCCCACAAATTAAGCCTTTTTTTAGTGTAAATAGCCAACATAAACTATAAAATCTGCGTAATTTAAAATTTAGAATGACCTAAAATATCTCAACAACTTAACTAAAATTCAAAATTCAAATTTATCTTAAATTAAATATTTTATTTTGCGAAAAACTACTGCAGTAACTAAAATCTATGTTCAACCGAAATTGTCACATCTTTTTAGGTGAAGTGATAGGCTTTATCAGTAAGTCATCCTATTTCCCGATTTTCATCAAAAAATATACATAACATGTATTTGTATTTAAAAAATAAAAACATTGTTGAGTGTGATAGATATGAAGACATCTTTTTAGGTGAAGAAAAATAAAAGTGTTGTTGAAGGCTTTGTGTGTGAGTTTTTCTATCTCCTCATTCTTACCTCATTGTCTTTTGTATTTTCTTCCTATTTCCTCATTTTGAACTCATCAATATTTTTTATGTTTTCTTAATAGTAGAAATTTTAGAATGCAATTTATTTTTCTAGCGTTTCGTGCAATTAAGATATTTTATTTGTAGTAATTCCAAGGAATTTTTAGAGAAAAATGTATTGACATGTTCATAATCTACTCAACATTCTGGATATTATGACATTTATTTTTCAGAAAAATGCATAATCTTAATTGCATGTTCTAAAAATATAAATTTCAAAGCTATTAGTTTCCATTTTTCATTTAATTTGAACATGCAACTAAGATTATAGTCAGATGAAGAATTTTTTCCAGATATATTACGATTGTTGTGTTACGACTCGAGCTCTCAGGTCATGATCGCGCCTGTTAGATCCAGCCTATAGGCAAGCCAACCCAATATCCATGTTACCTGTCCTGAATTAATAGTGATAAAGATACCAATAACATATAAGTACAACGAACACAACCTACCCGGGACCTAGAAGGTACCTGTACAGAGCTACTATAGACTCAAATTAAAATATACATATTTACATACATAGCCAGAATAGCCATCTATGCATACAAATCCAAACTACATATACAAGGCCAATATCTGAATACAAAAGACGACCCACTAGACAAAGGGAGACTGCAGAATGTCTAGAGCTGTTGATGCTTACTAATGTCTTCTGCATTATCATCGCACTCCTAACTTAGCGACTGCAGCTAGTACCTAGACCTGCACCATGTGAAGATGCAGAAATGTAGGGCTGAGTACCAGAAAAGGCACCCAATAGGCATCATTTGCCCACCGAGTGAAATAGTGAACATAAATAAAGCATAAGCATGGAGAAACTGCAGCAGTGTAGCAAAACAAACCCAGATCAAGGCATAGATATATCGAGAAACCCTTAGTCATAACCGAGCCAATCAAAATGAAGAACAATGATGAACAGAACCAACCCAAGTGGTGAACATCGATACCGACTGATGAAGATTGTTAGGCAAATACTACAACTGCCCCCCCCCCCCCCCAACTTAGGTATAATGTTGTGCGTGGGTACAAGACCGTAGTATCTATGTATGTATGCCCCCCAAAAGCCCAGGAGGTACACCCGCGCACAATCAGGATGTGAATAGGTAGAGGGTTACAAGGGTTAGTATCAGATGGTATGAAATCTTAACCAATATAGCATATAGTATCACATGGGGCATCGAACCCCAAACTATCACCCGGGGCCTCGAACCCCTAACAGTCACTCAACTGCAACCAACATGTAGTGATTACCAAAGGAGAGTGGGAATGGACCCATGATGTCTATCCCTCACACATAAAAAATCTCGACCTCTAAGATGTTGGTTAGGAGAATCTCATGCCTCTTGGATATAGTGTGTAACACCTGGTAAAATTATCAAAATACCCCTAGAGTGAGGGTATGCGCGTAACACATCTTTCAATACTCATATGAAAAATCCGAGGTCGGATTTGTGATCAACATAAATAATTGAGTGGGAAAATGGTCTCGGTTGAGTTTTAGAACGACCCGATCAAAAAATAATTTTTCGATCCAAACCGCAAAATAGTGTTGGTATGCGACAGGAGCGCGTCGCGCCTCCATCGAGAGACCAGCACTTATATTTTTTTGAAATTTTTTGATGGGATTGAGAAAAATCATTCAGAAACATTTTCTGAAAATACGCAGTACGCAACTAGTCCGTGTTGTGGACTGGGTATTTTCCGAGCTGAAAATTTTTAATTTTTACGAGGGGCATTCTGATCAATTTCAACCCCTCCTAAACTCTGTACACGATCTAATAAGGTTGTTTTAAAGTAAAAAAAGGTCCAAAACCCCCTTTCTAAGTCCTATTCCGTAATCTAACAAGGCTAGGGCTTGAAGAAAGAGGAGAAGAGCTTGAGTTTGAGAGATTTGAGAAGAAATTCTTGACGTGACTGGTTGATAGCTTCATCCCAGGTATGTAAGGATAAACTAAAAGCATGAGATTGTTCTCTCATGTGCTCCATAGATGGTTATAGATGAGTTAATGGTTCAAGAGTCTACATGCATGAACCCTTGATGTTTTTTCTTAAAATTTTATTTGAAATTACATGTATTTCTACCTTGATGATCATCATACTATTTGTTTTCTTGAATTGAATATTTTCATGAGAATTTTCATAACCCTACATGACTAATTTGAAAGGCATGCATAATGAACTTGAGAATTGAGTCTAGAGCCTTGATTTGAGATAATTGATTGTGATGAGAGAATAATGATGAGTTGATAGAATTTGATTATCTTAGGAGTCTCTATAAATGAACTCTACCGATGTGTCTGTTCGATTGATTCCTAATGATTGTTCTAATCTTGATTCATTGATGGGATTGATTGATTAAAGGGTTAGAGTCCCTATGAGCTGAATGATGACAAGATTCGTGTCCTTATTAGATATCGATCAATGACGGAGTTCGAGTCCCTATGAGATTTGTTGAGATGGAGGTTTTATGAGCATTAAGTCATGAGAGGAGTATCGAGCACCGAAAAAGTGAGAGTTAGTTCGACTTGAACTCGTCAAACTACGTCACCAAACGTATGTGAGGCTTAGAACGATCACATATATATTATAGTTTCCTCGTGAGTAAAAATCCCTGAAAGCAACAGCGGACCTGTTGAGTACTAACTCCATATTGGGTGAGCCGATATGGTTTAGATAGTTCCCTAATTAGAATTTTTGGAACGGCTATGGTAACATCAGCGAGATTTTTGTACATTCACTTGCTCGTAAATGATTGTTGTCAGATAAGAGAAACTTCCATAAACTTCCTACCTTGAGTACTCTAAGTTGAGATGAGAGGCGGAGAGCTCCTTTGAGATGAGATGAGATGAGAGGAGGTGAGCTCCTCTGAGATGAGATGAGATGAGAGGAGTTGAGCTCCTTTGAGATAAGTCTGAGATGATTGATGAGTCTGAGTTGTTGACGGGTCACTTATCATCTCTTTATTCTTGCATAGATAGACATTTGACGATTTAACGTTATTTAATGATTATTGTGAGTTGATATTTTTTCAATATTATTCTACCTGTTTCTGTTTCACTCAACTATTTCATACCAGTAAATTCATAGTACTAATGTCCCTTTTTGGACTGCATCATTTAATGATGTAGAGCCAGGTACTAGAGATCGTCAACAGGTGCTCCATTGAAGATTCGAGGTTCTCAGCTGATTGGTGAGCCTCCTCTATTCCAGACGATACACTATTTTTATTTCATCATGTTTTAGAGTTAGATTGGACTATTTATTTTACTTTGATTTGGGTAGCCATGGGTCTGTCATTGGCACCACATGATTAGTGATAGAGGCTTCATAGATGATGGCTGATCGTTGATGTTGAGATTGTGAGCTAGTTTTTTCTACTAGTCTTTATTATTATCTATACCATTTTAAGATATTAGATGAGATTTTCCCATTTACTTACTTTTATTTCCGCTGTTCAGTAGAGTTATTTGAGAATGAATATGATGAAGCTAAATGGTTCGCTTGGGGACCAGCAATAATCTCTAAATAACGGCCACGCCAAGGGCACCCTCCCGGGGTGTGACAAACTCGGTATCAGAGCACAGAGCTCAAGTGTCTTAGGGAGTCTATGAAGCCGTGTCTAGTAGAGTCTTCTTTATGGGTGTGTTGTCGACTACATTTCATAAGCAGGAGGCTATAAGACATTAGGAATTATTACACTTTTATTCTCATTCCAATTCGTGCGATAGAGTTAAAATCTATAGAAGCTCTTTTCTGATTCGTGCTCTACGCGTGCAGGACTGATAACATGCCTTCCAAAAGAGCCTTCAGAAGAAGGAGGCATCTTGCCAAGCAAGCTGTTAACCCACCTGAGCCTCAAGTTGAGGAGCCTGTGGACCAAGCTGTCCCTGTTGAGAAACCCCCTCAAGATGAGGTCTCCAATGCTGAGCTATGCAGGGCTATTCAAGCTCTAGCTCAGCCTATTGCAGCACCTGCTGTGTGACAAGGAGCGGGTAGAAAAAAATGCTCATGACACCTCCAGAGTCCGAGAACTTTTTAGGATGAATACATCTGAGTTCACGGGGTTTGTATTCGCTGAAGATCCTGAAAACTATGTGGATTAACTTGAGAAGGTGCTCCAAGTGATGGATGTGGGTGATGCTGATAGGGTTGAACTGGCTACTTACCAACTCAAGGGTGTGGCCAGGCTGTGGTTCGACCAATGGAATAAAGGAAGAGGGAATGATGCTCCATGTTTGACTTGTGTAGTGTTTGAGGAAGCCTTCTTGGGACGCTTCTTCCAAAGAGAGAAAAGAGAAGCTAAGGTGAGAGAGTTCCTGAATCTGAAACAAGGCTCTATGACTGTGCAAGAGTATGGGTTGAAGTTCACGCAGTTATCTCGCTATGCTCCGGACATGGTTGCTGACATGAGGGGAAGGATGGGGATCTATGTTGATGGGTTGAATAGAGGACCCAAGAGAGATGGTAGGAGAGCAATGCTTGCGAGTGATATGGACATTGGGAGATTGATGGCATTTGTACAACAAGCTGACGAGGAGAGAACATGACAAGGAACAATTCAAACGTAAGAAAGCTAAGACATCCAACCATGATGTTGGAAGGAAAGGCAATGGCTATCAATTTCCAGCACCATCAGCTACTAGTACACCTGTTCCTAGAGGCAGGTATGATCCGAGATCTCAAAATATGAGAAATCACGGACCTTAGTCGCAAGCTAGTATGGCCCAAGGTTCATAAGGTAAGCCATCGTGTGATAAGTGTTGCTAATGCACTTGGGGAGATGTCGTGATGGGAATTATGTGTGCTATAAATGTAGCCAAGGGGGTCACTACCAAAGAGATTGTCCAAAGCAGGCTAACCAAGCTCAATCTACTACACTAGCCCACTAGTCAGAGGAAACCAGAGGGGCACTACGTCAGGCGCAGGGTTACTACCGGAGAGATTGTCGTGACCAGTATGATTCGAGTCTTTACTTTTGATTGTTATGTTTTGATGGATCGGGGTGCCACATTGTCGTTGAACCCCTGAGAGTCTCCTTAGACCCTTTGATGTTTCTACACCAGTGGGTGAGTTTATCTGAGCCGAGAGAATCTATAGAGCTTGTGTACTGTCCATCCATCACAAGGATACTTTTGTTTATCTGGTTGAGCTGGAGATGATTGATTTTGATTTAATTCTTGGCATGGATTGGCTTCACGCCTATTATGCCTCCGTTGATTATAGATCCCGAACCATTATGTTTCAATTTCCTAATGAAACGATTCTAGAGTGGAAGGGTGATTCTGTTGCACCTAGAGGAAGGTTTATTTCATATCTTAGATCCAGAAAGTTGATTTATAAAGGTTGTATCTATCACCTCGTGCGAGTGAAATCTTATGATGTTGATCCCCTAACTCTGATTTCCCAAGGTTGTATCTATCACCTCATGCGAGTGAAATCTGATGATGTTGAGTCCCTAACTCTTGAGTCAGTCCCGATTGTTAATGAGTTTCCTGAAGTGTTTCCTAATTATCTGCCTGGAAGTCCCTCAAACGACTCCCCAAAGACTGAGAAATCATCCATGAAGACTTCCACAAAATCTTCCACCATCTCGTGGAATATATCCGTCATGCACATTTGGAATTCGGTGGGTGCATTGTACAGGCCAAAGGGCATACACTTGAACGCATATGTACCATAAGGATAGGTGAATATGTTCTTCTCTTTATATGTAATGATCCACTAGGTCATTTAGCTAATTAGTCCTCGTACTTCTATACAATATTCTTCTCATAAATTTTAAATGGGTATTTTGAACTATTTGATAACTACGATTGTTTAATTTATGGATGAAGTTAGGCAATTAGATTAATTTGTGGACCAAGAATTTAAGTCATTTAAGTAGCACCACTTAGCCTATATATTAAAAATAAACTAGTGGGACTATTATGATAAGATTTTAAATGGATGATAATTTTATTTGGAATTTATAAGTGGTTGTGCACTACCTCCACTTTAGAATGTCTCCACTTTCTTTTCCTCCCTTAAATTCAATGATTTTGGTACTTAGGCATATATGGTTAGCAAGAAAGAAAATACTAATTCTTCATTTAGGGATATTGAGAATATAGTGGTAAGGTCTCATTGAATTGAATGAAAATATTTTTTTTCCTATACTTCTCACTTTGGTATTGAATTGTAAATTAGGGGAAAGAGTGGTGGGGACTATGATGTGTTGTTTACTAGGAAAATCATTTTGATTATTTCAAACATGCTATATGATAATTAATGTCATGACAACACATTGTGTATTTCATTTGTTATGTAACTAACCATTTATTAGTATAAGTATGCTGTCCATTACAATTACACAATATTAATACATGCATGCCGCACAAAAACAATGAAGATAAAGAAAAATATATGTATATTTTGTGTAGTAATTTAAAACATATAATTGTAATATGAATGTTATAAATTTACATGTGGGAAAGAAAAAATTCATGAAATGTCAGTGTGTTTAATACCCTAAATAACTTATTAGATGTGTACTATTTTCACAAATCTCTGACACACAATAAAGTCCTCTTTTGACAATATATATATATATATATATATATATATATATATATATATATATATATATATGTTCTGTTATCTTTTGACAATTAATGAAAGTAATAGATAATTAGATATTAGATATATCTTATCTTATAAACACCGCTAAAATTATATCCTTCAAAGAGTTTAAGACTAAATCCTAAGCTTGAAATTTAGGAACTAAATTATCGAGTTAGATGAAATCGTGAGGTTAGGCTAGATATATAGTAATACGGGTGTCATTGGACTCCTTGTGATGTGTATGTTTCGTTTTTGACTGAAAATTATCATTTCGAGAGTTGAATTTAAGATTTGTCTATTCGGTAAAAGTGTTCGAGTGCAGTTGTGGCATTGAGGTATGTCTGGCTATCCCTCTTTGATTGGGATTGAGTTATTGAATATTCTTATGTTATAATCTATGGGATGAGATCGTATTGTGTGTTAGGTTGAAAATTCTTATTGTGATACTAGTGTGAGGGATTTAATTATCTATATATTGTCTTGAGAACATGTAAATTCTGAATTGAGAATATTGTGAATATGAGATGTTGAGAAATGAAAGTTACTAAAATGTAGTGGAGTATTTTAAAGAGAATTGTATCCCAATATGTATAAAAGAGGGTGAATATTAAAATTATTAAACTTTGAGACTTTGATAATTATTGTACTCATTAAGAGAAATATTGCTTGTGTAATTGTGTCTTGATTGCATGCATCCTCATATTACATGTCATGACATATTGAGAAATTATGAAATTACTTTTTAAAACCCTTGATTACGAGTTAGGTAGCAAGGCGGTTGATATATTAAGATTCTTATCATGAGTCCTTTACCATGAGCTAGGTTGCAAGGTAGTTGATATATTATTATTCGTATCATAAGTCCTTGACCACGAGTTAGGTGGCAAGGTAGTTGATATATTGTTATTGAGGTATATGACCTGGGAGGTCCTCATGGGTCCCCTAAGTCTATGAAGCCTTAGCTCGACGAGGGTGTATATGACAGGTTGTCCGACAGTCTTGATTCCACCTTGCATTGCATTGCCTACCATACCATTGTATTACTTGTGGTTATTTTGAATTGATTAATTTAGATTAAATGTTTATTTTATTTGCGTCATTCTGTATAAATTGGCGGCACCGATGCCTGATTGGTTTTCCTATTGCAGGTGGAAACGTCCCTCGATTATTGCATAGTTTATTCAATTTCTGACTCCGAGTCAGTTAAACCTGCCGGGTACATATTATGTGTGCTCACCCCAACTTCTTTCTTCCTTGCAGATTCTCATCAAGATTGTCTACCTGATAGTTGATTTGCTTGTGTAGTTGGTTCATACCAGATCTAGTGGTGAGACTCAGAGCTTCGAGTTGCCATTTGATTCTATCTTAGTTAATCAGTCTTTATCTCTATTCAAAGACTGAGATTCACTTATTTCACTAGTTTATGTATTTAGATGCTCTTTACACTCGTGACACCTGGTCCTGGATTATGATTTTATGGATGACTTATCATGTAATGGAATATTTATCTATTGGGGTTTCTCCCTTAAGTGTACCTTATTATTTGGTTTGGACTTAAGTGGCCTTTTAGTCATGATCTCATTTTGGGTCGTGACAAGTTTGGTATCAGACCTCTAGGTTCACCGGTCTCACATGTTAAAGAGCAGGGTGTCTAGTAGAGTCTTCTAGATCGGTACGTAGACATCCGTATCTATCTTCAAGAAGGTACATGTTGCTTATTAGGAGAAATCCTTTTTTCATTGATGCCTTTTGTGTGATATGTTCATAATTAAGTTTTTTGTGCCTCTAATCTATTCTTTTTGTGTAGATGCCGAGGACTAGAGTTAGAGATACAGAGGATTAGTCAGTACCTGCTATCTATGCCCTACCTAGAGGGAGAGGCAAAGGTCATGGTAAAGCTAGAGGCCGAGGCCGGGCTAGAGGAGTAGCACCAGCCCGAGGTCAGACCAGAGGGCGTCACCTGAGCCTATTGTTGACCCAGTATATAAGCATGAGGAGCAGTCTGAGGACCCAGTTCAGCTTCCAGCAGCCTCAGAGGATACACAGGTACTACAGGAGTTATTGACTCGGTTGTTGGCAAGGTTTGAGGGTACCCCTGCTACTAGTGTTCTTCTGGGTACTCTAGTCCCCGCTATACCTGTTGGTCCTTCACAGTTAGCTCAGGGACCTAGTGTGGGATTCTAGACCCTGAATCCATTTTTCATGCCTTCTATTACACCTCCAAGGTTTTTAACCTCGCCAATTTCTGCCAGTGCTGCTATGTCCTTGTTTGAGCAGAAAAATTTTGAAAAATTTATAAGATTGGCTCCTCTTAGATTTAATGGTATCGCTGGGATGGGGCATATGACTTTATGACAGAGTGGATCGACTGTTCAACTTGGGTATTCTGGAGGCCCACAGAGTAGCTTATACATCTTATCAGTTCACAGGCATGGCCAAAGAGTGGTGGAGGTCAGTTATGGCCCAAAATCCTATTGATGCTCCAGCCATGAGTTAGGAGCAGTTTACTAAGATCTTTCTTGAGAGGTTCGTACCCTATAGTCTTTATGATAAACGTTGTGATGAGTTCGATAAATTGGAGCAGGGTACTATGACTGTGTACCAGTACAAAGCATGATTCCAAGAGTTGTCTCGCTATGCCATATCTAGTATTCCCACGGAGTTTGAATGGATTCGTCGATTTGTAAAAGGGTTCGCAAGTTATCTTCAAGAGGCCACAACCTCTCTTGTGTTATCCGATGGTTCCTTTCAGAGCATTGTTAACTATGCTAGGATGATAAAAGGGCATTAGACATACATGACAGGTGGTGGTAAGAGGTCCTGCCATAAGAGTCAGTTTTGAAATTATGCACCCAGAGATAGAAATTCTCAAAGGCAAACTGCTCAGGGTTATCAGGGGAGACCAGTTTATGCAACCATTCCTAGTATGGATAGTACTAGTAGGCCCAGATGTAGCCAGACCAGTTAGTGGTTCTTCAGGTCATTCGTCTCAAAGTCCAAGCACCAGAGGTTGTTATGTATGCGAAGAGTTTGGCCACAAAGCCAAGGATTTCCCCAGGCGTGCTCCTATTTCAGTTTCGTCAGGGACACAGACAACCCAATCTACACCAGCGTCAGTAGCTAGAGGTACTTCACAAAGTGCAAGAGGTAGTACCAGAGGTACTAGGGGTGGATCTAAAGGTGGTGCTCATGATGGATTGCAGGTCATTAGCGGGTGTTGTGTATGCTATGTTGTTCTAGTCCAAACACAGGTGGAGGCATCGGATGCTGTGATTACATGTATAGTTCTAGTTTTCCATAGTTTAGCTTTAGTATTATTTGACCCTGGGTCCATCTATTCGTATGTATCAGGTTATTTTGCTAATGATATTGATGTTATGTCTGAGCCCCTTGATGTGCCTATTCTTATTTCTACACTGGTAGGTAAATACTTAGTGGTAGATAAGGTATATCGGGATTGTACAGTGGTAATCGCAGGTAGGGAGACCCAGGCCAATTTGATCCTCCTAGACATGCTAGACTTTGATATTATTTTGGGAATGGATTGGTTGTCCCCTTATCATGCGATCCTTGATTGTTATGCTAAGACTATGACCTTAGCGTATCTAGGTTTGCCTCAGATTGTATGGATAGGTACTCCCAGCTCTTATCCTAAGGGGGTGATTTCCTATGTTCATGCTTGGCGTATGATGAGGCATGTGTGTTTGTCTTATTTGGCTCATGTACGCGATATTTCTAAGGAGTTATCTTCTTTAGAGACCACGAGGGTAGTGATGGAGTTTGTGGATGTGTTTTCTACTTACCTACCAGGTGATCCCCCAAGCTGCGATATTGATTTTGCCATTAATTTAGAGCCGAACACTAAGCCTATATCCATTTACCCTTATTGGATGGCTCCGGTAGAGTTAAAGGAATTGAAGGAGCAATTAGAAGATCTGTTGAAGAAGGGATTTATTCGGCCTAGTGTGTCACCTTGGGGTGCACCGATATTTTTCGTGAAGAAGAAGGATGGTACTATGAGAATGTGCATTAACTATCGTTAGTTGAACAAAGTGACCATCAAGAACAAGTGTTATCTGCCTTATATTGATGATTTGTTTGATCAGCTTCAGGGTGCCTTTGTTTCTCCAAAATTGATCTAAGGTCGGGGTATCACAAGTTGAGGGTTCGGGAGTCAAACATCCCAATGACTACTTTTAGAACTCAATATAGGCACTATGAGTTTGTAATTATGTCATTTGGGTTGACTAATGGCCCCCACCCGCTTTTAGAGAATTGATGAACCAAGTGTTCCGAGCTTACCTAGATTCCTTTATGATTGTATTCATTGACGACATCTTGGTATATTCCAAGAGTGAGGTAGACCATGTCCGTCACCTCAAGACTATGCTCCAGAGATTGTGTGATGAGAAGTTGTATGCTAAGTTCTCCAAATATGAATTTTGGCTCGAGTCTGTGACTTTCTTGGGTCATGTGGTGTCTAAGGATGGTATTTTGGTCAATCCGGCCAAGGTTTCAATGATTCGTGATTAAGTAAGACCCACTTTAGTGATTGCGATTTGGAGTTTCGGTGGGCTGGCAGGTTATTATCGTCGATTTGTTTAGGGATTCTCCTCTATGTAGCTCCTTTGACCAAACTAACTCAGAAGGGAGTAACATTTTTATGGACAGATGAATGTGAACCTATCTTCAAAAGGCTAAACGAGTTATTGACTTCAACACCTATTCTAGCGTTGCCCGAGAGAGGTGTAGCCTCTGTCGTTTATTGTGATGCTTTTGGTGTCAGTTTGTGGGGATTATTGATGAAGAAGGGAAGCGTTATAGCGTTTGCTTTACGACAGCTGAAGGCCCATGAGCGAAACTACCCTACATATGATTTAGAGTTAGCTGCGGTGGTGTTTGTTTTGAAATTGTAGAGGCATTATCTCTATGGGGTGCATTGTGAGATCTTCACAGACCATCGCAACCTCAAATATATCTCTCTACCTAATTTGAACATAAGGTAGCGTAGGTGGTTGGGGTTCGTGAAAGACTATGATATCTCTATTCTTTATCATCCTAGAAAGACTAATGTAGTGGCTGATGCATTAAGCCAGAAGGCTTCTAGCATGGGTAGTTTGGCATTTCTTAGGGGGGAGAAGAGGCCTTTGGCTTTGGAGTTTCAGTCTTTGGCCAGATAGTTGATCACACTTGACATGTCCCCATCGCATAGTGTGTTGGCCTTCGTTGAGGCTAGGTCTACATTGATGGATCAGATTCGTGCTCACCATTTTGATGATGATAAGTTATGTATGATTCGGGACAAAGTGATTAGGGGTGAGGCTAAGTCAACTTTTCTTGATTTTGGGGAGTGCTAAGGATTAATGGGCATATTTGTGTGCCTAAGGTAGGTGATTGGGTTAGCTTGATATTGGAGGAGGCTCATTGTGCTAAGTATTCCATTCACCTAGGTGTGACAAAAATGTTTCATGACGTGAAGCAACATTATTGGTGGTATGGGATGAAATGGGACATTGTAGAGTTTGTGGCTATGTGTTTGAATTGTCAGCAGGTTAATTTTGAGCATCAAAAGCAGGAGGTTCAATGCAGAGGATCCTATTCTCGAGTGGAAGTGGGAGCGTATTACCATGGATTTTGGGATTGGATTACCTGTGACATTAGGTAAGTTTGACTCAGTTTGGGTGATTGTAGACAGGTTGACCAAATCAGCTCACTTTATCCTAGTAAGGACTAGCCACAGCGCGGAGCAGCTAGCTAGGATCTATATACGCGAGATTGTTAGATTGCATGGGGTACCTATCTCTATTGTGTCAGATCGAGGTTCGGTGTTCACCTACCATTTTTGGAAGGCATTGCAGCATGGTTTAGGTACTCGATTAGACATGAGCTCAGCATTCCATCCCTAGACCGATGGCTAGTCCGAGTGGATTGTTCAAGTATTGGAGGACATGCTTAGGGCATGCATAATTGATTTGGTGCCCGGTAGGACCAACACTTTCCCTTAGCGGAGCCTGCTTATAATAACAGTTATCACTCCAGCATTCGCACCATTTGAGATATTGTATGGATGTTGGTGCGACTCGCCTATTGGGTAGTTCGACTCAGTTTCGTTGATGCATTGGACACTGATTTGCTTAGAGATGCTATGGAGCGTGTGTGACTGATCCAAAGTCGATTGTTGACAACCTAGAGTTGGAAAAAAAGCTATGTTGATTGGAGGGTTCGTCCCTTGGAGTTTATGGTAGGTGATAGTGTATGATTGAAGGTATCGCCCATGAAAAGTGTGATGAGATTCGAAACGAAGGGTAAGCTTAGCTCGAGGTTTATTGGCCCATTTGAGATTCTAAGAAGAGTAGGTGAGGTGGCTTATGAGTTGGTTTTGCCACCTAGATTATCATTTGTCCATTTAGTATTCCATGTCTCCATGCTTCGAAAATACATTCCGGTCGAGTCCCATTTTATGTCTTATGATGTCGTAGAGTTGGGTCCAAATTTGACTTATGAGGAGAAGCCAGTAGCCATTCTAGATAGACAGGTTCATAGGCGCTCAGGACTAAGGATATCGCTTCAGTTAAAGTTCCATGGAAGCATCGACCGTTTGAGGAGGTGACTTCGGTGAAAGAGTCCAACATGCGTGCTAAATACCCTCATTTCTTTGAAGCATCAAGTACTTTCTTTTACCTAATGTTCGAGGACAAACATGATTTTTGGTGGTGGATAATGTAATGATCCGTTGAGTCATTTAGGCTATTAATCCTCTTACTTCTATAA
The DNA here is from genome assembly GCA_029948455.1 of Solanum rostratum. Classification (NCBI taxonomy): domain Eukaryota; kingdom Viridiplantae; phylum Streptophyta; class Magnoliopsida; order Solanales; family Solanaceae; genus Solanum; species Solanum rostratum. The sequence goes on from CM057054.1 coordinate 43,710,900, forward strand.
AATATCCTTCTTATAAATTTTAAATGGTTATTTTGGACTATTTGATAACTATAACTATTTAATTTATGGATGAAGTTAGGCAATTAGATTAATTCGTGGACTAAAGATTTAAGTTATTTAAGTACCACCACTCAGCCTATATATTAAAAATAAACTAGTGGGACTATTATGATAAGATTTCAAGTGGATGATAATTTTATTTGGAATTTATTAGTGGTTGTGCACTACCTCCACTTGAGAATGTCTCCACTTGGGAATTTCTCCACTTTCTTTTCCCCCTTAAATTTAATGGTTTTGTTACTTAGGCATACATGTTTAGCAAGAAAGAAAATTGGTGTGACATCCGAGGAGAACCTCGTGTCCAGGTAATCTCAGTACTAATTCTTCATTTAGAGATGTTAAGAATATAGTGGTAAGGTGTCATAGAATTGAATGAAAATATTTTTCTATTCCTATACTTCTCACTTTGGTATTGAATTATAAATTAGGGAAAAATGTAGTAGGGGCTATGATGTATTGTTTACTAGGAAATCATTTTGATTATTTCAATCATGCTATATGATAATTAATGTCATGAAAACACATTGTGTATTTCATTTGTTATGTAACTATACATTTATTGGTATAAGCATGTTGTCCATTACAATCCCACAGTATTAATTAAAGAGAAAATCTTTACAATACATGTATGCCGCACAAAAACGGTGAAGATAAAGAAAAATATATGTATATTTTGTGTAGTAATTCAAAACTTATCATTGTAATATGAATGTTTTAAATTTACATGTGTGAAAGAAAAGGTTCATGAAATCTCAATGTGTTTAATAACCTAACTAACTTATTATATGTTGTAATGTATATATGTTAGTAAACATGTGTTCTGTTGTTACAAAAACCTAACACACAACAATGGCCTCTTCCTTCCGTCATATAAATATATTTTCTGTTATCTTTTGACAATTAATGATTGCAATAGGTAATCAGATATTCGATATATCTTATCTTATAAACACCATTAGAATTATATTATTCGGAGACTTGAAGACTAAATTCTAAGCTTGAAATTTAGGAACTATTACGAATTAGATGACATCTTGAGGTTAGGCTAGATTGATAGTAATACAGGTGTCATTGGATTCCATGTGATAGGTATGTTTCATTCTTGATAGAGAATTATCATTTTGGGAGTTGAATTTAGATTTGTCTATTCGGTAGAAGTGTTCGAGTGCAGTTCCGGCATTGAGGTAGGTTTGGCTATCCTTCTTTGAGATTGGGATTGAGTTATTGAATATTCTTATGTTATAATTTATGGGATAGGATCGTATCATGTGTTGGGTTGGAAATTCTTATTGTGATCCTAGAGTGAGGGATTTAATTATCTATGTGTTGTCTTGAGAGCATGTGAATCCTAAATTGAGAATATAATGAATATGACATGTTGAGATATGAAAGTTACTAAAATATGGTGGAGTATTTTAAAGAGAATTGTATCCCAATATGTATAAAAGAGGGTGAATATTAAAATTGGTAAACTTTTAGAGCTTTGATAATTATTTTATTCATTGGGAGATATATTGCTTCCATAATTATGTCTTGATTGCATGCATCCTCATGCTACATGTCATGATATATTGAAAAATTGTGAAATTACGTTTAAAAACCCTTGACTACGAGTGAGGTAGCAAGGCGGTTGATACATTAAGATTTTTATAATGAGTCCTTGACCATGAGCTAGGCTACAAGGTAGTTGATATATTGTGATTCATATCATGAGTCCTTGACCATGAGTTAGGTGGCAAGGTAGTTGATATGTTGTGATTGAGGTATATGGCTTGCGAGGTCCCCATGAATCCCCTTAGTCTATGGAGCCTTAGCTCGACGGGGGTGTAAATGTCTGGCTGTGCCACAGTCTTGCTTCCACCTTGCATTGCATACCATACAATTGTATTACTTGTTGTTGTCTTGGATTGGCTTAATTGATATTATATGCTTATTTTATTCGCGCCATTCCATATAAATTGGCGGCACCGATGCTGGACTGGTTTTCTATTGCAGGTGGAAGCATTCCTAGATTATTTCATAATTTATTCAATTTTTTATTCCCAGTCAGTTAAACCTACTGAGTGCATATTATGTAAACTCACCCCTACTTCTTTTCCCCCTGTAGATTCTCGTCAGGATTATCCACGTGGTAGTTTATTTGCTCGTGTAGTTGGTTCATACCAGATCTAGTGGTGAGACACCAGGTTCTGGATTATGATTTTATGAGTGACTTATCATTTAATGACTATTTATCTATTGGGGTTTCTTCTTTAGGTGTACTTTATTCTTGGGTTCGGAATTTCGTGGCCTTTTAGTCTTGACCTCATTTTAGGCCGTGACATTATACCCCGAGTATACATCCAAGAAACAGTAATATTTCTACTCTGCTAGCCTGTCCAACATTTGATCAATGAAAGGAATTGGATAATGATCTTTCTGGGTGGTATCATTCAACCTCTTGTAGTCCATACATATTCTCCACCCTGTCACTATTCTGTTTGGGATGAGCTCATTTTTCTAATTTGTAACAACTATCATTCCCCCTTTCTTGGGGACACAATGTACCGTGCTCACCCACATGCTATCTGAGATTGGAAAGCTGGTGCTAGTATCCAGCCACTTATTGACCTCCTTCTTCACCACTTCTTTCATAATGGGGTTCAACCTTCATTGTGGCTGGGCTACTAGATTGTGGCCCTCCTCCATGAAGATTTTGTGCATATATAAGGCTAGGCTAATGCCACGAAGATCTGACATTTGCCAACCTATAACTCGCTTTCTCCTTTGCAGAACAACAACAACCATTTCTACTTGGGCTGCAGACAATGAAGCAGATAAGATTATCGATAAAGTGTTATTTTCACCAAGGAAAACATACCTGAGATGTGACAGCCACAACTTCAACTCTAGATGAGGGGCTTCTTTGATGGAGGGCTTGGGTGGTGGTCCTAATACCCTATTTAAGGGCTTGAAACTTTCTTTAGCATCTTGACATTATGATTATTCAACACACTTTCAATTTCTCTCACTTCAAGGTCATCTCCTAGCCCTTGATTCAACAACACCTTGGCTAGAGGATCCTGAAATCTCGATCTCACTAACTACAACCTCTGTATCAAACACTATGATTGCTGCCAAATCCTCATACACTCCCAATAATTTTAAATCTTGGTAGACGTCGAAGACTTTCACCTTATCATGAGCGTGTATAGTTCATTTTCCAGCTGCAACATCTATCAATTCCTTTCCTGTTGCCAAGAATGGGAGTCCCAAGATGAACAGAACCTATGGATCAGGTTCAAAGTCCAGGATGAAAAAGTTCACGGGGAAAATAAGGGACCCCATTTGGACCAAGACATCCTCTATGATGTCGTCCAGTCTTGCCACCGAACAATCTGCCAGCTGTTATAAGATGGTGGTGGGCTTTGGATCTCCAAGCCCCAACTTTCTGAACATAGAACGGGGCATGAGATTGATATTTGCAACAAGATCACACAACCCCCTCACATTCACACAGTTTCCAATTGCCACTTGAACAGAGAAATTTCCAGTATCCTTCAATTTAATTGGTAACTTAGCTTTGTTCAAGATCCTGGAGTTGCACTTTTCAGTGAGAGCCACAATCTCGAACTCAGCCAACCTATTCTTGTTGGCCACAATATCCTTCATGCTTTTTAGATACTCCAGGATCCCCTACAATACATCAATAAGAGGTAAGTTGATTTGTACCTGTTCAGGAGCCCGATGAACTTCTGGAAGCACTCATCCTCCTTTTTCTTTTTCAGCTTTTGGGGAAAGGAAAGAGGAGTCTTTGGTGTTGGAGCTGCTTCAGTATTAGGGAGGCTAGGATTGCTAGCCTCTATCTCTTTGTCAGAAACTATGTTAGTCCTATTCCTCTGCTTGGGGACTAACTCTTTCAATGGTCTTCCACTTCTAGTGCTAACAGTATTCACTTGTTTTGGATTAGGTTATGTGGTCCCTAGCAAGCCACCTTGAAGTCTAACATTTACTGTCCTTGCCAATTACCCCAATTGTTTTTCTAGATTCTAGAGGCTTTGCTTATTCTGACGAATCTCATCCTTTTGCCTTTGTTGATTTGCTAGAATCTGTCATAGCACCTCACTATCATTTATGTTGCCTGGATTAGCTTGTTTGCGGGCTGCTAATTTGCTGATTGTAGAATGAATTCCCACCTTGTGGTCTATACGGAGGAGGTCCATGACTTTGTTGATGTTCACCCCAAGAGAAGTTTAAGTGGTTTTACAGTTTGGGTCATAGGTGTTCCCAAAGCCTTGGTGACCACCTCGGTTTGCTTTACCAACCAAGTTAATAGCCTCTGGAGTTGACCCACAATATTCTGCAGTGTGATCTCCACCTCCACAATTATCGCATCAATTATTCTGCTGTTGTTGGCCCATAGTGAGTGGAGTTGGTTATTGGCCCAATGACAAGTTGTTGAAGTGCGTTGTCAGCATGTTTTGCATTGCTGGCACTTGTGCTTGCAGTGCTGTCATTGCATCTATTGCCAACATTTCTGCTTGTTTCTGAACTATGGTCTATTAGATCCCTCATTCCACTTAGGATTTCCTTGTGCAATGCGGTTTAATAGAGCATACAATTCATCATATGTCTTCTCAAGGGCCTATCCCCCTGCAAAAGAATTAAGAAGAATCTTGGTGTTAGATTCCAAACCTTCAATGAAGGTATGAACCAACACCTCATTAGTCTGGTAATGATCTGGATAGTTAATGAGGAGAGTTTTGAACCTGTCCCAGGCTTGGTACATGTCCTCTCTAGGAATTTGTCTAAAACAAAAAATTTCACTCCTTAGCTTGTTTGTCTTTCCGGATGAACAGAATCTTGTCAGGAACTTTCTAGCCAGCTCATCCCAAGAAGTGACTGAGTTGGGTGGCTCAATTTGTAACCACCTCCTTACATCCCCCAGTAGTAAAAAGGAAAACAGATTCATCCTCACATAATCTTTATTCCTTCCTCTAGGGATAAAGTGTTAGCAATCTTCAAGAAATTCTAGAGATGAACTTAGGGTCCTCATGTGGCAGCCCAGTAAACTGCCCGGTGGAGTGGTACAATTGAACCATGTTCTGCTTGAGCTCTCAACGACCACTGGGCTCTTGTTTTCGAAAATGGCTTGTCACATTATTAGTGCGTGGGATTGCCACATCTCGGACTAGCCTAGCTGCAGCCTCTGGTGTAGGATTCTGTTCAGACATCTCTTCTGTAACAAGTTCAACCTCTTCTTTATTATCCTCTAGTTTTTCCTATTAGATTAGTTCTATCGGCGGAATGGGGTACAAGACACCTGCCCTCTTTCGATGTTGTTAAAAGCAAGATTCTGGATCCTCCAATGTCGCCAACCGAATACCTACAAATAAAGAATGACTAAGATCAAGTGCAACGAACACAACAAAACACAACACCTCTGAAAAGTTAACTAATTTCTAATGTTAAGTCCTTGGCAACGGCGCCAAAAACTTGTTGCTACCTTAGCACACGCAGGTGTATGTGGTCAACTCAAGTAATACAATGACTCTTATTAGGATCCAGATGTTGAACCCAATGGACTTAGATTAGATTTCAGTATAAATCAAGTGTGATTACGTTAGTGGTAGTTAAAACTAAAATAACTAAGTAAAACTACTATTATCAAATGATCTCAAGGGAAATATCAATATGAGCACGATTCCGGGACTGTAACTAATTCGATGCATATCCTAGACTCAATACTCGCAATTGTGTCTGCATTTCCTAATTATTGATTCACAGGGTTGAAAATACCTAAGTAGGGTTTCACGCCTCTATCGGCCTACCCTCATCGACATCCTAACTACATCGTTAAGCGGGGATAGACATGATCAATGGGAATGCTTTAATGTTATCTTCCTATATTTGAATAAAGCTAGGTGTATGGGTAGTTCTCATAGGTCTCCTATACACGAATCAACCTAGTTTCCTAGATGAACAAGCTCTCTATACCCTTGCATTCTATTCACTCCAATATCTCTCAAATTCAGAGTGAACAACAAATATACCTCATGGTTGGCCAGACTATGAATCATGGATAAAAGAGATATAGGAATAATTAAATGAAGACCCATTCATAAATTGCAACGATCAAGAACTAACACATTGTCTATGGATACAATCCCAGAATATGGGAAGATTAGCCACTCAGAATTGTTCCAAAACATATAAAAATGCTAAACAACATTCAAGAATGAAAATCTAAGATGAAAGACCAACCAAAGTAACCATGGAATGGAGTTCTCAGTCATAGCTCCTTGTCCTCTCTCCAAGCAGATACCAAAATTAATGTTCTAAACTGAATATAAACCTACAAATTGTATTTCTCAATTTCACCCTCGCATTTTCAAAGTACGCAACATGGACTATGCTACATTTAGTGTATTTCAACATTTAATCCCGACTTGGCCAATTTCTCTATTTCTTCTGCAAGTCCACGATGCAAACTATCACCATTTTTGTGCTTCGCGCCTTTTTCTCCATCTTTTCAGCTTACACAACTTCTTGCGCTGGTCCGTGATGCGGGCATAGATACTTTTATAGGGCTGGTTGATTTCTTCACTTCATTCTAGCAATTGTGTCCTTCCTTTATCTTCGTACGTGAATCCCAACATGTATTATCTGCTGAAAAACCTGCAAAAGCACAACCAACAAGCGCACATGGCCCAAGATTAGCAAAATAAGTTGAAGTACACTAAAAACACCTAAACTCTATTGATTTAGTCTATGATTAGGCTCTATACACGGGTAATTTTGGCTAATTTGACGTATAAATATGTCTAAGATCACCTAGCCTACCTGAAAGGCGGACTCATGCACTTCGGATCAGTCCACACGAGTTTTATCTTGTCTGACCACCTCCCAATGGTGTTCAACTATTAAAATATGAATCACAATATAATTATAACTATTTTAGCTATAATATCTCAAGAAATGGGGGAAGATATGTTAAATGTGACTAAAATGGGGAAAAATGAGACCTACGCCTAAATACCAAACCAACTCCCCGAAAATGATCTCTATGTCACCCCAAATCTATAGCCAGAAATTGAGCTCAAAATGAGGCTTAGAATAATCAGAAACAACCCAAAAAACAAAAGACATTTCCTATCGAAAAGTACATACATGTACATCAGCTTCTGAACTAAATTTATTAGAAATACAATCAAATTAATAGAATCCAAGTATATCAGACCGTATATCTCAAAAAGTAGTACAATTAGACCCAAATACAGTTAATTCCGATAAGAAATGACCGAGATATCATATTTTGAATTTTTCAAAAAAATCATAACGTGACCAGCAACTAAATCATCATTTTTGCACCAAACAGATCTCTATCAATTAATTATGACATTACCATGATGTGCACCGCACAAAAACGCATAGAATAAACTCAAATTTCACCAAAATCCGACTCAAAATGGACAAAAAATTGCATGTCAAAGTTTTCGAGAATTATATCCAATATGTAGCAAAAAAAGTCAAATTTCACCACAAACGTCACACCAAAAGCAATTTCCAAAGCTTCCACGGTGTTCATCTCAAAAAAAATACACAAGTTAGACTTTTTAATATTCGATCTAGAATCAAAATTGAAGGAGATATGATTGATCAGGTTTTGTCTTTTCTTCATGCCTGATTCTAGAAAGTGTTTCCATATTTAGATAGCCTTAAACCGCCTCTGCCACATGTCAGTTTCCTGTTCAGCCATGTCATTGCCTCCCTTTTTAATTTTCAGCCACTGCTCAAACTTAATTTCAATGCTCTGGCCTCATCTAGAGTCAGAATAATATAATCTATACATGAAATCTAATAGGAAAAAACATTCTAGACCCAACGTTGTAGTCAAAGTTTCCATCGGAGGTAGTTTCGTTCCAATGTGGGTCCTATCTCCCAATATCAAAGTTTTGGAAGGGGCGAAAATACACTCGAGAGCCTTGAGAACCGAACGAAAGGTCCTCCTAGACCAAACTCGACATTTTGGATCCAACTATGCGGTCGAAATTTTCATTTAGGGCACGTTTTCCAAGGACATTGATTAAAGTCAACTATTAACCCATTCCAGCGCCTAAATTTGCAAAACACGATATAATTGCACCGAACATGCCCCTAGCCTAATTTGGCCATTTCTGAGCTGATGGAATCGTTAGAATTCCACTCAGAGGGTGTTTACTAGGACATTCCCTAAAAAGTTATTTTAAAGTTATAATCTTTCGCTTAATTCAAAAAGCTGTATATTTGTCAAACGATTCACCCAACGACCGAACAATCAGTGTCAATAAGTTATAAATAGCCCACAATCACTATGCAAATGGTCAAAGTGATAAAATATTCGTGGAACCACAGAAATGATGTGGAGGGTTATTACAACATCCCCCACTAATAGAACTTTCGTCTGCGAAATTAAGAATAAAGGTGTACCAGAAGAATCCACTCCAACCCACATAAGGATCCTAACCTTAAACTCATATTATACAACAAATACACATGCTCACATCAAACAACAGTTTTGGCTACCCCCAGCTAATCAGGAATATAATAACCCATCAACATGCAACTGAGAATCAATATAACAATCTATAAGAGATCCTCAATGATCACGCAACCCTTACAACTTAACCCCAAATGGCTTCTCGACTTTGGAGGCTCAAACCAGCCAATTGGAGTACGACATCAACAACTGCACACTAGAAACAAGTCAATCCAACCCCAAGGCAACATTAAAACCAAGGCCATCCGACAATAATGCTGGACTTGCGTATCACAATCCTAAGAAATCACCATATCAAATCCTCTACTAATAAAGGGGACCGTCTAGTACCTCGATACCTGATCAAGGATAAAAGAAGCTTGGAATCCATACTCAAGTAGGAGATAAGCTAAGCAATGCAACTAACAATGTAAAACCACAACTCAAGTACAAGGCAACCCGGCAAGATGATCAACATCCCCATGTGTAAGCATAGCTACGAATCTGACCAGCACAGCCCCAGCCAGTTAACAATTATAACAAGTCCCCAGGGCAGAGTGGCCAGCAGCCTAGCTAATAACGCAATGATATCCCATCCAAGAATAAACAACCCAACTAAGCCCTCGGGCATAGTATTTGTCTCACAATCTAGTCACCAAGGAATCAGGAGAACCGTATATCAACAAAATCATCACAACAGGATCATAACCATAGAGGCACAAGGTATAGCTAGGGGTATAACTAACAACTATACCCTTAAATAATATTTAACTCTCGTATTAGACTACCCACTCCAGTAGTCAAGAAACAAAAGAATCATATATATAAATTATAGGGTTTTGGCTTACATTTTACCCCTAGCGGGGTATAATCATAACATAAGTGACTGTTACTCAGAATCCCACCAGGTATAATATACTCGTCTGTATTAGGAAGGCTAATGGGTTAGACCAGCGGTGAAATAAATAAAGCCTAAGCATGTAGAAAGTACAGTAGTGTAAATCCAGATCAAGGCATAGGCATAGGCATGTCGGGAAACCCTTCGCCACAACTAAGTCAACCAAACTGAAGAACAATGATGAACGGAACCAACCCAAGTGGCGAACATCACTACCGACTAATGAAGACCGCGTAGGCTAATACTATAACTGCTCCCCGAATTGAGACATAGTGTTGTACGCGGGTGCAAGGCCTTAGTATCTATGTACACTAACTAGGCCCCCATAAGCCCAGGTGGTATACCGTGGACAATCAGTGTGTGAATAGGTAGAGGGGCACAAGGGTCAGTAACAGATGGTATGAAATCTCAACCAATACAGGATATAGTATCACATGGGGCATCGAACCCCAAATTCTCACTTGGGGCCTCAAACCCCTAACGATCACTCGGGTCCTCAAACCCCTAACTGTCACCTAGGGCCTCGAACCCCTAATTTTCATTCAAGGCCTCGAACCCCTAACAGTCACATGGGGCCTGGAACCCTTAACTATCACCCTGGGCCTTGAACCCCTATAATATCAATGAGGCCTCGACCCCTCTTCCCGACCTGGCCTCCGGTCGGGGCAGTCAGCGAGGGCTAGATGGTCTGACAATATACATAACTGTGGGATGTATCCCCCCGCAGGAGAAAGAATCCCCTAACACAACCAATAGGGCCTCAAACCCAAGAATAATCAACTAGGCCTCAAACCCGAGAATAATTATTTGGGCCTCAAACCCAAGAATAGTCACACCATGTGTATATGTAACAATACAAGATTTGAACAATGCAAGTCCTGGACAACACTGGCTTAAGTCTAGGCTAAGGCCCAATAGAAAGCAGATAAACCAAATGTATCACAAGTACTTTGTAAAACACTAGACATACCATTGATAAGTATAACAACTTTCTAGAGAAACAATAGGTAGCCCATCTAATAAAGCAACAAGTATCCAGATCGACAACAAGTAATTTAGTTAACTTAGAGGGTGCAACACACACTTCACCAATAGAACCACAATCCAGTACATAGGTAGCTAAGAGAATAGTATGTCGACAACAGAATCACAACACAGAGCCTCAATATGTAATTAGAAATACAACCGGCAACTAACCCCTCAAAATTACAATGTGTATCCAACGTCAAACAATCCATACTGGTAACAAGTGACTAGATAGGGACACGCATCAATCACATGGTACACATTTAGATTCATTCACAGCCTTGAATTGTGCAGAACCCAGTTATTACAACAAATAATGTCACTACCATGGCCAAACGATGATCACAGTCCCAACCATCATTTATAGTCTGTAATTCAATAATTCCCAGCAATATATAGGTATACAATAAAATTTTTACCTCAGTCTAGGGGAAGGAGAAAGCTAGCCTACCTAAAAGGCGGGCCACATGCTCTAGATTAGTACACACGAGTTTTACCCTATCTGACCACCTCCAAATGTTGCTCAACTATTAAAGTATGAATCATAATATAAATATGACTGTTTTGGCTATAATATCTCAAGAAACAGGGAAAGATATGTTAAATATGTCTAAAATGGGAAAAACTGAGGTCTATGCCCAAAATACTAAACCAACTCCCCTAAAATGATCTCTATGTCACCTCGAATCTATAGCCGGAAATTGAGCTCAAAACGAGGTTTAGCACAATAAAAAACAGCCCCAAAAAACAAAGGACATTTCTTATCGAAAAGTACATATATGTACAACAGCTTGTTAGCCTAATTTCTTAACAATACAGTCAAACTAATAGAATTCGAGTATATCATAACATAGGTTTCGAAAAGCAGTACAACTTAGACCTAACGTTTTCTTAATTTTGATAAGAAATAGCTGAGAGATCATATTGAAAATTTTTCTAAAAAATCATAACGTTATCAACAGTTAAATCATCATTTTCGCACCAAACGAATCTCTATTAATCAATTATGACATTACCATGACGTGTGTAGCGCAAAAACACACAGAATAGACTCAAATTTCTCGAAAGTTTGACTCAAACAGGACAAGAAATCACATGTCGAAGTTTCCAAGAATTATATTCAATATGCAGTAGAAAATGTAAATTTTTACCTCAAAGGATGCTCTGAGATCAATTTTCAAAGCTCCCACAGTGTTCCTTTCAGAAAAACACACAAGTTAGACTTTTGAATCACCGAACTCAGATCAAAATTGAAGGATATATCATTGATCAAGTTTTTCCTTTTTTTTTCTTGCCCGATTCTAAAATGTTTCCATATACAGATAGCGTCTAACCACCTCTGCCACATGTCAGTTTCCTATTTGGCCTTGTCACTACCATCCTCTTTAATTTTCAGCCACTGCTCAAACTTAATTTCAATACTCCGGCCTCATCTGGGGTTGAAACAAACACTACTGGAAATTTGATATACAGCAACGGTTATCTGGCAACGGTTCTACAACCGTGGCAATATGCGCCCTATAGCTACATTTTGAACCGTGGCAATAAACGATTAACATTAACCGTGCTATTAGAAAGAAAACCGTAGCTATAAATTTGGTATGGCAACGGTTCAGTGTATTCGTTGCAATAGAAGACATATGACAATGGTTTCCAACCATTGCCAAATAACCCAAAAATAATTAACCCGCGAAATATATTATATTTCCCTCCACTCACAAAAGAGGCGGCCCCCAAAATTAATTTACTCTCTCCACTCACTCAGTACGCCCCCAAAATTTCCACTCACTCAGTACCCTCTTCGTCGTCTCCAGTAAGCTGGTCGAGAGAGCACATCTTCAGCATTCCGTCCTCATCTTCGTCCTCATCTTCAGATTTCTGTCAATTTGTCAAACGAACAAGATAAAGATGAAGAAGATGAAGCTTCGTTAAGGCGACATTCCTCATCTCCGGTACATCTTCATCTCCACTTCAGAAGACCCGAGAAAAGGTGAGTTAATTCACTCCTCGTCTCCGGTAAGCTCCGTTAGGGCATTTCATCATCATTGTCTGAAACACCCAAAACCCAATTGCTACGTCTCTCAGGTGAACCACGTGAAAGGTCAAGCTCCGGTGGGTTTATCGGAGGTACAAGGTCGTTGAGCTGCAAATCTCTCAAACATTTACAAAACACGTCTCCAGTTCTCAAGGGCTTATTTTCACAGAGAAGTTAGAACTTGCAGAGAGGTACGATTTTTGATTTCTCTGCGTATTTCTTGATTTCTAAGTTCCCACAATGTGTAATTTGTTGTGTATGTACTTTGTTTTTCAAATGCTGAAATTTCATTATAGGGTTTTGAAAAATCATAAAGAATAACAAATGGGTTTCTGAAATCTATGTTATTTGCTGTTGTTAGTGCCAATTTTTCAAAGTTCTCTGTTGATTCTTTGAAATGAAGTGTATTCTTAGCCAGTTCTGTCAGATTCTTTGCTGTTGGGACTGAATTTGGAAAACTAATAGGAGTAATACCTTGGTGTAGAGTGTAGTGGCGCTGAGAGTTGGACCAGGCATTAGAGCAGCCAAAAATACAGCAACTGAATTTTAGATTTAAGCCAATTAGGCCCTGATGTTGTTGAATTTACATATGGCAACAAAATTATCAGTACTAAACTTATTAGAAACTTAATTTTCTTCATGTTCTTTTTCTTCATATTCTGTTAGGGAAGGGAGTTGCTTGCCTTTTTTTTTGCCCCTTCTTTTATTATTCTTGGTTGGTCTCTAGCATTTAGTCAAAATGTGCGTGTCTCAAGAGCAGTTGGTTATGGTAGTTCAAATGCCATAATCATTTTGATCTTGTACAGTTATTTCTGCATCAGATTGTCCAATACGAATTTCTGATGAGAGTAGTAAATATTAGACCGATAAACTAATGGAGAATGATAATTATTTCTCATTACTAACCATTTTCTAGTTTTTGATCTAAATGTGTCTGGTGCTTTTATTTGTTTCCAAGAATTATTATTTAGTGGAGGTTGTTTTCTAATCATCTATTATTGCTTCCATGGGCTAATGTTAGTGTGAAGAGCTGGAGTTGGATTATATTTCTGAGAATCTGCTTCTTTGAGACCTAATCTTTAATTATTAGAAGAGAGGGAAACTATATAGATATTATCTTCTGTCATTGCATCTTCATTACATCTATATGTTAATTAGGAAATTACACCTACTGATTTTGAAAAAAAAGTGTGTTTTAAACTTTGACTCACTTGTATCATGGAGATGAACTTTTGTAGTCAAAACTTAAAGTTTGTTAAATTTATATATAGTTTGGAATAATTACGGTATGTGGTCATTTGGCCAAAATAATTATTAAAATAAATGATCAGTCGTAGTACAAATATGTATAGTCAGTACATATTTCATGGGTCAAATTTAATTTTTGTATATCATAATGTATATTTAGGGCTCACGTGGTTATTGTATAAGAGTCATGTATAAAAAATTGCATTATTTTTTACCATATTTGGTAGAAGTTTTGTATTAAGTATACAAGTCAACATAACTTATACGATGTTTAGTTAGTAGTTTCTAAATGTTGTATAAAAGTTATTGATGTATTAACTTTATACGGTGTTTGGTTGGGTTGTAATAATTCTATATAGCTAATACTCACATAACTTATGAGGAAATCTATGCATAATTTTATGCGGGTAAATGGTGGATTAAGTTATGTGGATATTAGTTACATGGAATAATAATCTATTCCGTTGTGATGTATTATGGTTTGAATATAGAAATGTTGCCCTTTATGTTTCAGAATGCAACTAAATGACTCACTTTCTGTTTTTATTTTTAAACTTAGTTTCCATTTCTAAATGGCTGGGTTAAGCATAAGGAATGATTAATCTCCATAGTTGCTTTGTTGCTTCATTAGTTTCTGTTTTCGATAACTGTACTACTTTGGATAGGTGAAGTTCTATAGCTTTTCAGTTTATTGAGAAATTTTGAATGTAACTTGATAACTTTTGGTTTAATTTCCATTTGAAGTTTCAGCTTGCTAAGTTTACAAATATCAAAATATTTTCAGCCCCTTTTATCATAGTTTAAGCGAGATTCATTTCTTGTAGCATGAAGTCATTGCCTAATTGATGTTTTTCTGTGGTTTTTGTAAACTTAGCAAGCTGAATTTGAGGAACTAAAATTGAGGAACCAGATTTCCTCCTCAAATGAGATCTAATCCTTTTGAGAGTTAGGTCTGCAATAGTGTTAATAGCAATTTGAAGTAACCGCTAATACTCTAATCAACTTACATCACCCAATTACCCCAAGCTTCTTCTAATCTAAATTAATTGTCGTGACTCAATTAATTCATCAAAATCTACACAATGTGTAAGTCAGTTGATTTACAATCATGATTTTGTTAGAATAAAAAAGGTAAAAGAATATCTTGAAATATTTAAATATAATTATCAGCTTTAATATTTTGTGTAATGTCACGTAGGGTGCTCAATGGATACCGGAGATAAAAGTTGGATGGATCTCCAAAGATCCATCGCTGAATATATTCGTGGAGTTACTGATTTTCTTGATAAGGCATTTGAACTAGCCTCTCAAGGAAATAAAATATTATGCCCTTGTAAAAAGTATTTTAATCGTTATTGGCATTGTAGAAATGTGGTTGAGGATCACTTGATTTGTCACGGATTCATTCATGGATACACCAAATGGGTTTTTTCATGGAGAAGGATTTTCCTCAAGAGAAGAGCCATCTCCAACAAATGATGATGAAAGTTCTGACAAGCATGACGATATTGATAAACTACTTCATGATACTTTTATAAATGTAGAAGATGACTTGGGGCATGAAGGAATGAGGGAGGAACCATCTGAAGATGTTTATAAATTGGTTGAGGAAGGAAAACAAAAGTTGCATCCAGGGTGTAAGAACTTTTCTAAGTTGAGTTTCACCATCCGATTATACTTGTTTAAATGTCTTCACAAGTTGACTGATGTTGCCTTTTCAGACTTGATAAGAGAGGCATTTCCATTTGCTCAGATACCTGAGTCTTTTTACAAGGCAAAAAAGGTGATAAAAGATTTAGGTCTTCATTATGAGAAAATTCATGCATGTACTAATGATTGCATGTTATTTTGGAAAGACAATGCAAAGTTAGATAATTGCTCCGTGTGTGGATCTTCAAGATTGAAGAATGTTAATGATGGCTTAACTAATAAGGGCACTAAAATTCCAGCAAAGGTTTTAAGGTACTTCCCTTTAAAGCCTAGGCTTCAGAGGATATTCATGTGTGCCGAAACATCTGTAGCTATGAGATGGCATGCTACTGAACGCCCCAAAGATGGAAATTTAAGACATCCTGCTGATGGAGAAGCTTGGAAGGATTTTGACTCCTTGCACCCTGACTTTGCTCGTGATGCTCGTAATGTTAGATTGGGTCTTTCAACTGATGGTTTTAACCCATTCTGAACTATGAGCATTTCCCATAGCACATGGCCGGTTATGTTAATGAACTATAATTTGTCACCATGGATTTGTATGAAGCTGGAGTATATAATTTTATCGATGATTATTCCAGGTCCATCATCTCCTGGAAACGATATAGATGTATACTTACAACCATTGATTGAAGAGTTGAAGGAACTATGGGAAGTGGGATTCAAAACGTATGATGCCAAAACTAACAAATCATTTACTATGCGTGCAGGTTTATTGTGGACAATAAGTGATTTTCCAGCCTTAACAATGCTTTCCGGATGGAGCACCAAGGGGAGATGGGCATGCCCCACTTGTAATTGTAATACTTCTTCTCAATATCTCAAACATAGTCATAAGATGTGTTACATGGGCCATCGGGCATTTTTACCTCTTGATCATCCATATAGAAGAGATAAAAAATCATTTGATGGTAAAGAGGAGCATAGAGCTGCACCTACTCCCTTATCAGGCATACAAGTGCTTGAAGAACTTCATGAATTCAATAATGTTTTTGGAAAGGGGCAAAAGAAAAGAAAACGGAAGAATGATGGTCCATGGAAAAAGAGGTCTATATTTTTTGAATTGCCATATTGGGCAACCAACAAACTGAGGCACAATCTTGATGTGATGGACATAGAGGAGAATCTTTGTGATAGTTTGCTTGGAACTTTATTGGATATACTTGGAAAGTGCAAAGATCACATAAATTCTCGCTATGACTTGCAAGTGATGGGGATATGCAAAGAGCTTCAACCGTTAGTGGATGATGATACTGGAAAGATTCATCTTGCTAAAGCTTGCTTTTCCATGAAATCAGAGGAGAAAAAGATATTTTGCACCATTTTAAAAGATGCCAAATTACCAAAAAGGTATGGCTCTAATATATCAAATCATGTGCAAATTGAAGAGATGAAAGTATCGGGATACAAAAGCCATGATGCTCATTTTATACTGCATTACTTGCTCCAAGTTGCTGTCAGGAAAGTGTTACCCAAACATGTGTCTTTGATTCTAATTAGGTTGGGAAATTTTTTTAGAGCTATATGTAGTAAAGTTATAAGAAGATGTGATCTTGATAAGTTGAAGGCTGAAATCATAAATATAGAATGTGAGCTTGAAAAGATTTTTCCTCCCTCCTTTTTTGATATAATGACACATTTGCCTATCCATTTAGTAGATGAAATTAAACTTGGGGGCCCGATTCATTTGCGTTGGATGTATTCTTCTGAAAGAAATATGTGTGAATTCAAGGGGCTTGATCGTAATCGAAAAAATTCAAAAGGATCAATAGTAGAGGGATTTTCAGCTGTGGAGTGTTTGACCTTTTGTTCAAGATACCTACCTGATTGGGTAAAGACAAGATTCAGTAGGTATCAAACTGAGGATGATGACGACACTCAAGCAGAAGGAGATGATTTATCACCTTTATTTCCTAAGATAGGTCATCCAATCGGAAGTGATAATAAAAGGAAAGGCAAGACTTTCAACATGGAGCATCATGAGTGGTTTGAAGCACATCGATATGTTTTGTTCAATACTGGAGATGAGCAAGTCGAGACATTCATTAAGTAAGATAAAATAGTTGTTTGATTTGGATTTTATTTATACGTTGTGATAATGTGTTTTAGATTTTATTTATAAATTCATATTAATTAAATTGCAATATATACTTGCAGGGAACATAAGAATTTACTTGATAATCATACTCGAGGAAATGCATGGGTAAAGGCAAAGATCCATAGCAGAGAATTTGGTGATTGGTTTTGGGAAAAAGTTCAAATGATGTGGTACAACTTTAGATGCAACAAATGATGTGGTACAACAAATGCAAGAAAGGATGCAAAAAATGGAGAAACAAATGGAGGAACAAAGGAGAACTATGCAACAAGAAGTAATAACAGATGTAGTTGCACAACTTCAGCGTGCAGGATTAATTGATCCAATCATACTAGCAGCGTTATATCTTCCTTCACCAGTAGAAGGAACATCTGGACAAGCGCTGATCAAGGTTATTCTTTGTCTATTTCAAATTTTCTTCTTCTTTTCTTGTTGATGCTTCTTCCTCTTCTTGTGCTGCTACTATTGCTTCTGCTTCTTCTTCATCATCTTCTTCTGCTTCTGCTGCTACTGTTCCTCTTCTTCCTCTTCTTTTGTTCTCTGTTGCTTCTGCTTCTTCTTTTGGTTCTCTGCTGAACTGATGTTGCTTTCTCCCCTGCCAAAAGTTCAGTAAGCATATAGGTTGTTGATCTGTAGTGGCTCTTCTTTTGGTTCTCTGCTGAACTGATGTTGCTTTTGGTTCTTCTTTTGGTTTTTGATCTGTAGTGGCTCTCTGTTGTCTTCCAAGTTCTGGGGGTAGGTGATCTTTTGCTTGTATTGTTGTTGTTTAGCTATATGCATATATAGGTTGCTAAACAAGTATTGCTCATGAACTGATATTTCTGCTTCTGCTGCTACTGATATTGCTGAACTAATAATATTAGTGCAATATTGAATCTATTGCTTAGAACTTCTGCTGCTACTGATATTGCTGCTACTGTTCCTCTTCTTCCTCTTCTTTTGCTCTCTGTTGCTTCTGCTTCTTCTTTTGGTTCTCTGCTGAACTGATATTGCTGCTACTGTTCCTCTTCTTCTTTTGTTCTTTTGTTTTTGATCTGTTTTTGATCCTAGCAAGGACACTAGGATAGTGGCCTAAGCCTTGTGGTTTGATTCTTACATCAGCAACCGTTGAAGATCATGCTTTATCTTTATTTTGGTACTTGAAAAGAATGTTGATGACATCCACAAATTTAAGTGGACAGTGATAATAGAAGGCTTTTACCCTTGCATGTCTGGTCTCTCTTGATATCTTGAACCTTTTTCAAAGGACCAAATGTTCCTCGCTGAATCCCTCGTAAGACTAATTTTTAGATGTGAACTTCCTTGAAAATATGCTCCAAGTTGCATTAAGACAAGATTTGGCAGGTGTTACTTATATGATATAGAACTTCTTTTTGGACTTGTGATTGATATTCTGAAGTCGTTTGAGTGATGTTCTCTCTGCCAATTAGCTGATACTTTTCTCTACTATTAATGTAATGTGAATTCCAATTGACAACTTAAATTCCATAATATCCATATTAGATGGATTGGAGGCATTATAAAGAAGAAAAATAGAAGGGGAATATTAATTAAAGCTATGGAACAAGAGCTGGTATAAGAGCTGCAATAGAAAATAGAAGGTCTTGATGTGGTACGTAGTTGGTACAGGAGCTGCAATAGCAGCCCAGGGATCATTGTCATCAAGTGCTCCACTTCTCTTAAAATTCAAAGGCTTTGCCGAAGGAGCTGGGGCTACCATCTATAATTTGTTCTGCAGAAATTATTTGATCTATATATAATTTGTCTAGGTTGTCTGGCATCACAATGTGATTATTAATTATATTGCATTTTCATTATTTTTAGGTGATGAAATTGAAAGGGATGAAAGAAACACGGAAGCTTGACCTAGGAGATGGATTGGGTTTATGGTGATCACAACGTACATTATTCTCGAAACATTGTATATTTCTTTTGAGAATTTAAAGCTATGGTGTGTTCACCCTTTTTGGCATATGCATGTATATTTAACTTTATCGATACTATTAGCTAATTAATTACCAAATGATCGATCAGTATGTGAATCTTCATGAATTGTAATTTTCATAATGCATAGGTATATATTATTTAATTTTGTGATCAATTTTAAATTACTGTTACATAAAATTATTATATTATAGCATGACTTTATCTGGGCATGTAGTACGTAATACCATAAAATTATGACATGCAATATAGCCTATTTATTTGTTGCACTTGATTAAGAAAAATTATTGTAATAGGTAAAAAACCGTTGCATTACGAACGCAAAACCGTTGCAATAGACTGAAGGATTATTTGAATAGATACGCAAAACCGTTGCATTAGTGTTGAAATAACTGTAGCACTACAGGTCTATTGCTACGATTTCTAATTGTTGCAAATGAAACCGAACCGTGGGATATTCTTAAAGGAGGAACCGTTGCATTAGTGTTGAAATAACTGTAGCACGACAGTTCTATTGCTACGGTTCTTAATTGTTGCAAATAAAAATCTAACTGTTGGATTTTCTTAAAGTAGGAACCGTCGTAATAGGTTACCTTAATTGCTACGGTTCCTGTAACCGTAGGATTAACTGTAGCAATAGAGCTATTGCTACGCCACCTAATGTAGCGATTAGTGGAACCGTGGCAATAGACCTACAGCGACGAGGATGGACCCTATAGCTACGGTTTTGAACCGTTGCCATATATCAAATTTCCAGTAGTGAAATATAATTCATATATGAAACCTCATTGAAAATGACATTCCAAACTCAATGGTGTAGTCAAAATTTCAATCGGAGTTCGTTTCGTTCCAATGTGGGTCCTATTTCCCAATATCAAAGTTTACCAAAGGATCTAAAATACACTCGAAAGCCTCGAGAATCATACAAAATGTCCTTCTAGATAAAACTTGATGTTCCAGATCTAATGGTGCAGTCAGAATTTCTATTTAGTCCACGAGTTCCACACACATTGATTAAAATCAACTACGAACCCATTCTGGCAACTAAATTTACAAAACTCAATATACTTTGACCATTTTTGAGCTGATAAAACTGTCAGAATCCCGCTCTGAGGTTGTTTACTAGGAATTTCCCTAAATATTCATTTTATGATTATAATCTCTCATTTAACTCGAAAAGGTGTAAAAGTGTGAAGTGATTCGCCCAACGACTGAACAATCAGTGTCAATAAGTTATAAATAGCACGCAATCACTATGCAAAGGCGCAAACTGATAGAATATTCATGGAACCACAAAAATGACCTGGAGGGTCATTACATATTGGCTCTTCAATGTAAGATATTGATGGAAGTTGTACTCAGATCTAAAGTCTTCCCTTTAACCATGTTGGAATGGTATGGTGAATCTTATTTTTATTTAAATTTATCTTGCTATCGAGAATAAAGATTAAAGACTTAGCTTCGTGCAGCTTATTGGTAAGATAAAAGAATTGTGAAATTTATTTGGTGATTTCTCCTTTAGCTCAATTTGCTTCAGTCTTGCACTCTTTGCAAAGGTCAGGTAAAATTTATAATTTATTATGTTATTTAATTAATGAATATCACATGCATGTAATAACAAAACTGTAATAAGTTTAGATTCAGATTTTGTTTGGTGGTTGAGAGTTTTCTATTATGTTCATCTCTTTTCTTGTTCTTTTAAATGTTAGGAGTGGTATTCAGGTCTAACATCTTTCGTTTGACGTTAGTTGAAATGGTGCGGTGATTTATTTTTAATTTATTTAAATTTATCTTGATTTTGAAAATAATTTTAAAGACTTTTAGCTTACTAAACTACTTTGGTCATTTGGCTATAACCTTCTTGGCATCTTAATTATTGCCGTAGCTCTTTTTTTGTCTGCTGGATGTTGGTTGCCACCATGGGTGGTAGGGGCAGCAATAGATGCATCTTCAGTAAGTGTTGTATGCAACTCTCTTTTGATGAAGAAATAAAAAAGGCCTAAAAAGCTTGATAATCTTGAGATTGGAGGAATAACTGTTGAGTCATAATTTCTGTAAATATGTTGCATGTTTGTCATGCCCCGGGAGAGTACCCTAGACGTGGCCGGTACTCAGAGACTATTGCTAGTCCCCAAGCAAGCAACTTGGCCACATCACATTCATTCAATTAATAAATTCTATCAATCAACGGAAGACTAAAGATACTAATGAGAAAATCTGATGTTTCAAATAGTGTATCAATTTATAGGCTAGTATGGAAGAAACTAGCTCAATAAAATCTTAACATCAATACTCATCTCTAGTCTATGAAGCCTCTATCACTATCAAATGGTGCCAATGACAGATCCATGGCTACCTCAACTCAAAAGTAAAGCTAACTCAAGTCTAACTCTAATAATCTAGATGAAACTAAAGGACCCTTCGAAGTAGGGGAGGCTCACCAACTCAATTGAATGAAAACATCCTTAATGGTGCACCTACTGACGATCTCTAGTACATGCCTCTACATCATAAAACGATGCAGTCCAGAGGGAATGTCAGTACATGGAATGTACGAGTATGTAAAATGGCTGAACGAAACAGATGCAGGAAGAATAATATAGAAATAACATCAACTGAGAAGATACTCAATCAGAATATCAAATGTCCACCAAAAGCAAGAATAAAGAGTAGACAAGTGACCCATCAACCAATCAAACCTCACCAATCAACTCAACTCAACTTAACTAGACTCAGAGTACTATCAGTGTGGGACCTATCTGGGAGTTTCTCTTATTCGACAATAATCACTTATGAGCCAGGGATTGTACAACAATCTTGCTGATGTTGCCACAACCATTCTGTACTTTCCAAATAAAGAACAACTTGAATCCATAATTGAAATTCATGATGGAAACAACCTCAGAAGTCCTCTATTGCTTTCAAGGACTTCTCCTCAAGAGGGAACCTCTAATGCGATGATTCAAGCCTCACCTACGCTTGGGGATGTAGTTAATAAGTGAGAATTGGACTTACTCTTACTTATTTTGGTGGTCGATACTCCTCCCAAGACTCAATGCTCACAAGACTCCTCATCTCAACTCAATCACCTCAATTAGCCTCGTAGAGGCTCTCGTCATCTCATTAACTCAAGTCGGTTGGGCCTTTCGGCCTATCATCTCAAATTATCTCATCAACTCTATACTCATCAATAGCTCAAGGTTTAGATTACTCATTAGGAAGAAGTTAATTAGACAAAACTCTGGAGTTGAATTATGAATACTCATGGGACCATCAAGCTCTATTAACTCATCATCATGCTGACATCACAATCACAATCAACACACTCAACTCAAGGTTCTAGCCTCAATCCCTAGGTTCATTCACACATTCTTTTACAAAATAACGTATATGGTTTATGAAATAATTCATAAAAAAGCATTGTGTCATTAAATCAAGTTTACGATGATCATCAATATATAAAAATACATATAATGTATATAGTTTCAAGAAAATATTCAAGAAGCATGCATGTAGACTCTATATACTCACAGTCTTTCTATTACCATTAATGGGGGCATATGGAAGAACAATTCCATACTTTAGTTTAGCCTTACATACCTGGTGTGAAGCTTTGATACTCAATCTCGTAAGAACCCTCCTCCATTTTCTTAGATTCTCGCTCCTCTTCTCTTCTCTTTAGCTCTAGTCTTTGTTAAAAACTTAGAAAGGTTTAGAATGGGGTTAAAACCCTCTTCTTTATACTCGAAATGACCTATTTTGATCATTTTTTAAATTTAGGAGGGGTTGGAAAAAGTCTGAAATGCCCCTCACGGAAAACAGAAATAAATTGTTCTTTGGGGAACCAAGTCCTGACGCAGACTTGGGCAATTTTTGGGGTTTTTCACTAAAAATCTTTCGATCGAGTTTTCTAATCTCTTAGAAAAATTTGGACCAATTTTAAGTGTAAGTCCGCGTCAGGTGCGCATTGCATAACTGTTGTGCAATTATTCTAAAAATCGTTTTCGCATCAAAAAATTATCTTTTGATTCAGTTGCTCTAAAATCAACCAACACAATTTTCCCAATGAATATTTACATGCTAATCGCATATCCGACCTCGGATTTTCCATCGGAGCATGAGAAGATGCGTTATGCGCAACATATCTCCTCTAGGGATATTTTGGTAATTTTACTGGGTGTTACATCATCTTCCCCTTGGAATCATTCATCCTCGAATGATGAGTAAGGATGGACATCATGACATGAATAACAATCAAGGATCTTCTCAACACTCACTCAACCCATCACACTCTTGACTCCTTCTCAGATTCTGACAATCTCTACTCAGGCTCAGGAATAGACAAACCAATTTGGGTTAAGAGTAAGGAAATTACTTTCAACATCTCATCATTAGGCACGAATGGAACATCAGAAATCAATCAATTCAAATTATTTAGACACCTCGACAATTCAGTCATTCAAACTGAAGAAGGAAGTCATCAACTCTAATTGAGAATATGACCATCATGATATACAAGACTCTATGGACACCCTCAAGCTTAGTTCCTCATCTCAATTGCGCTCCTCTTCATAGCATTTCACTCCATCAATTTAAGCTTATAACTCCTATTCAAATCTACGTCTAACCACATCCTCTCATTCCATTTCACATCTAACTCTAAGTCCCACTTTCTATTCCTAAGATGATCATATTTTTACCAATCTAAACCCTTAAAATCTATGTTTCATATATCCATAGTAACCTTTACTTAGAGAATACTGCTCGTTCTCATTACTCTAATATACTCGCATAGTGGCGACCACACATTCAAGCCTATCACTCTTAATGGCCTTTTAATGTCAACTTCACTTGAGATTCTTCAAGCTTACTATAACACATCTAAACCCTCAATCATATGAATTGTTATCATGAGAGACACTCATATTCTCTTATCTATCTATCACTCCTCTACTATCATTAAATTTCTATCAAGACTGGAAAGTAGGATCACTAGAAGGGCTTGGAACAAAAGATCATTAGCACGATTCAATCGATAAATCTTATTTGAGAACATCCAAAATAAAGTATGATCTCCCTCATCTGTCAAGACTCATTCCGAGTTCACAGAACTACACATAGTGTAAAACTCAGGTCACATCTCATCAACATAGGACGAGAAACTCTTAAATCCATGAGGTAAGATCAATGTTGATGAATGATGTTATCGCTTCTCATCCTCAAAACTCAACATGAATGGCGATAAACCAGCGGTACATGGAACTAGGCCATGGGCATGACAATCATACTCCAAATGGGAATAGAGCATCACCTTACTAAAGTATAAGGAATATATGAGATGGTGAAGAATTGATATCTTATTTTGATTAGCCCATCACCATTAAGAACTCAAGATCTATTTCGGTATATCACATCATCATCTTCCCCTTAGCTCTCAAGGTCCACTCTCTAAATTTGTGAATCGATGCCCTTTGCTAGGCTATAAGTACATACCTCCACATGGTCAGGGGATCATTATCTACAGGAACATGAATCTTAAACTCTTTTGTTATACTACAGTCATATAGGTAAAATAGCCATTAAGACTCCTTCCAAAGATACCACTCTTAGCTTCCCCCTGTCTCTATGGAAAGCTTTCTATATTTTCTACTCTTATTGGCGTACATAACCACTTCCACAACCCTTACAATTTAAACTCTTCTTTTGCCTTCTAATGCTCAACTTCTGCGTTCCCATAAATGCATTTATATAAGACATTAGACTATAATGAAAAACTCATTATCATCTATCGATAAGCCTTAATAAACTTAGTCACTCGGGATGACAAAAAAATGCTTACATCAGCATACTCCTCATTGACCACTCAAATTATTGCCTAGATTCTTATAACAGTCATAACATAAAGCTCCACGCAACTTTACACTATCATGGATACATATCTTAAGCCTCTTCTTATGTAATGACCTATCCTCAATTCAATATTCCTACCTAAGGGGCATTTGTACCCTGGCCATAATATTGTTCTCCTTACAAATCAACATCTTCATCTCGAACATACACTATGGCAAGCATCTTAGAGCAAATCTCCAATTAAGACTATCACTGTCACAATGCTATCTCCTCTTTAACACTACTCCTCAAAATTCAAGCTTAGGGTCTAGTACTAACGTGTGCATCTATCATACACCTGTCCAATATCTCACCAATTTTACAACTACTAGGTAAAAATTTGGGAACACGGGCCAACTAAGACCTCATAGCGAATACTCAATCAAGACATCCCCTCCTCACAACTCAGTACCACTCACTTATTTGTCATACCTCCTTATCTGACTAAGCTCATAACTCGATGGATCTCATGTTCTCTCACTTAAGAATCATATGCCTAAATTAGATCTATCACATTGAAAGCACTCTGTTTCCCTATTCAACATCTATACTTTACCCTCAATAGTATGAATACTATAACACATCAATATAAATATCCTTCTAGTTTTGAGCACACTCTAACACATTCTGACAATAACTCTCTCTCTATGCCTCATCGTGAAAATCAAAGGGTACTTACTACACTTTCGTTAAAATTTATAGTAATCGACTCATCATACCAATACTTACCTAATGGACAAATAACTCTAGTCACAAGCCTCAATTAATCATTACTCTCACTATTCCGTCCCTTTTTTTTCATGGTTGTCATTCTAGCTCTGGGATGACAACTCTACTTATGGTTTACAAGACCTTAAGTCACACTCTTAGGTGGCAACATTAAACTCTTTATAGACATAAGTTTCTCACTCTCATGGATAATATCCAAAGCAAGTAAAGACTCAAATCATACCTGTCACAATATCTAAGGAGACGTCTGGTGAATCTTTCTAAACTTCTCTAACTGGTGGTGTCGGTGTAGAAGCTTGAGCCTTTTTGGTATACTTTGGACATTTCCTCTGGAAGCGACCCACTTGGCCACACTTGTAACATCCCTCACTTCCTTCATGACATTCTCCTAAGTGAAATTTTCTATACTTGCCACATGGTGGCCTACCTCGGGGTCCACGAGAGGCACTAGCCTGAGAATGAGATCCCTGATCTCTAAAGTTACGCGGCCTTACTTGAAAGTGACTCTTTTTCCTATTCCTTCTCGGCCTCTTAAACTCACGCGGGTTTATTCTCAAGAACGCATGGACCCTGGATGTATTCGGAGCATCCTACCTGCCTGCTCCCTATCTAGAAACCAATGCTATCACAGCTTGGGCCATAGTTCGGATGGCAAAGTAGAGCTCAGCATTGCTGATGTCAGCCTGTGATGGTTGCACGGTAGGGACAAAGCCTATTGGTTCATCCTAATTCTGGGGCTCGGGTTAGTTAGCGTCCTATCTACTCGGATGCGCTCTTCCTTCATCAACTCTTCTTGGAAGCATGATCATAATTCTGTAAACGCAATGCACGAATTAGGAGAGAGCTTTCATAAAGTGAATTCTATTGCTTCGAATTGGAATATGAAAGAAGTGTAACCATTCCTAATGTCTTATAGCCTCCTACTTATAAAGAGTGGAACAACACACGCATAAACAAGACTCTCATAGACACAACTTCATAGACTCCCTTTGAAATTTGTGCTCTAATACAAAGTTTGTCATGCCCCGGAAAGGTACCCTAGACGTGGCCGACACTTAGAGACTATTGCTAGTCCCCGAGTGAACAACTTGGCCTAATCACATTCATTCATTCAATAAACTCTATCAATCAGTGAAAGACTAAAGATAATAACGGGAAAATCTGATGTAATAGTATATCAATTAAATAGGCTAGTATGAAAGAAACTAGGTTACCGGAATCTCAACATCAATACTCCTCTTCAGTCTATGAAGCCTTTATCACTATAAAATGGTGCAAATGATAGACCCATGGCTATCTCAACTCAAAAGTAAAGCTAACTCTAATAAGCTAGATAAAAATAAAGCAGGATCCTCCAAAGTAGGGGAGGCTCTTCAACTCAGCTGAATGCAAAGATCCTCAATAGTGCACGTATTGACAATCTCTAGTACCTGCCTCAGCATCATAAAATGATGCAGTCTAAAGGGGACTTCAGTACTTGGAATGTACGAGTATGTAAAATGGCTGAATGAAACAGATCCAAGAAGAATAATATAGAAATAACATCAACTCAGAAGATACTTAATCAGAATGTCAAATGTCCACCTAAACCAAGAATAAAGAGTAGACAAGTGACCCATCAACCAATCAAACCTCATTAATTCAACTCAACTCAACTCAATGGAACTCAACTCAACTCAACTCGACTCAGAGTACTATCAATGTGGGACCTATCTGAGAGTTTCTCTTATCCGATAATAATCACTTATGAGCGAGTAATTGCACAACAATCCCACTAATATTGCCACAGACATTCCGTACTTCTTCAGAAGTCCTTTATTGTTTTCAAGGACTTTTCCTTAAGAGGGAACCTCTAATGTGATGGTTCAAGCCTTACCTACGCTTGGCGATGTAGTTAATGAGTGCGAGTTGACTTACTCTTACTCATTTTGGTAGTCGATACTCCTCCCAAGACCCAATGCTCATAAGACTTCTCATCTCAAGTCAATCACCTCAATTAGCCTCGTAGAGACTCTCGTCATCTCATTAACTCAACTCAGTTGGGATTTTCGGCCTATCATCTCAAATTATCTCATCAACTCAATACACATCAATAGCTTAAGACTTAGATTAATCATTAGAAAGAAATCAATTAGACAAAACACTATAGTTGAATTATGAATACTCATGGGACCATCAAGCTCTATTAACTCATCATCATGCACACATCACAATCACAATCAATATTATCAAGTCAAGGCTCTAAACTCAATCCGTAGGTTCATTCATGCATTCTTTTACAAAGTAACATATATGGTTTATCAAATAATTCATGAAAAAGCATTGTATCCGTAAATCAAGTCTATGATGATCATCAACATAAAAAATACATATGATGTATATTTTTTCAAGAAAACATTCAAGAAGCATACATAGAGACGCAATATACTCACAATCATTCTATTACCATAAATGGGGGCACATGGAAGAATAATTCTATGCTTTAGTTTAGCCTTACATACCTGGTGTGAAGTTTTGATACTCAATCTCGTAAGAACCCTCCTCGATTTCCTCGGATTCTCACTCTTCTTCTCTTCTTTTTAGCCCTAGTATTTGTTAAGAACTTAGAAAGGCTTAGGAATGGGGTTAAAAACCCTTTTTATACTCGAAATGACCTATTTTTATCGTGTTTTGACTTTAGGAGTTGGAAAAAGTCTGGAATGCCCCTCATGAAAAATTGAAAAAAATTATTCTTTGGGGAACCAAGTCCGTGACGCGGACTTGTGCAATTTTTTTATTTTTCTCTAAAAATCTTCCGATCGAATTTTCTAATACCGTATAAAATATTGGAACCAATTTTAAGTGTAAGTCCGCGTCAAGTGCTCATCGCACACCTGTCGCAAACTTATTCTGGAAATCATTTTCCCATCGAAAAATTATCTTTTGATCCAATTATTTTAAAAATCAACCAAGACTATTTTCCCATACAATTTTATGTTGATCGCATGTCTTGCCTTGGATTTTCCATCGAAGCATGGGAAGACGCTTTATGAAAAACATCTCTCCTCTAGGGGTATTTTGGTAATTTTACCGGGTGTCACAATGTTTTTTCTGTAAATATGTTGAAGGGGGAAACCTAGGTACAACACTCAGAGTTATTGCGACGCAACATCCAGGTCATGGATTTAAGCCGCGAAAACAACTTCCGACAGAAATGTAACTTTTAAAAGGTGATTGTAAGTAGATATCTGCAGATCATATTGGATTTCAGGCTCTTCAGTTGTTAATGCAACTTGTGCTTTCTGTACGCCTTGGATCAATTGCAAAGCAGATTCAACAGTTGCGGAGCAAGAGGTGCAGATCATTCCTTTTATATGTATCGACAGACTTGGGAAGTTTTCTTATTTGTCTCCTCTATAAGCAACGTATCCTGAAACCCAACATCTTCTATTGTCTCACAGATTGTTTCCTTCTGCACATTTGAGTAAGTATTCTTAGCAACTATAACACTATTTTTGTGTATCTATTTATGTTTTACGATGCAAGTTAGATTTGATTATGAAGACAATAGAGATAATGAGAGAAATGGCTATGGAGGATTCTGATTCCCATTCGAATTCGGAGACAGAAACGGAGATGAATCAAGAGGCTTGTGACATTTTCTCTATCTATGTTAGTCTTAGTCACATGAGTTTATTTGATTTTCCTCCATAGGAGAAGGAGAAGTATGCTGCCGGCATCGTCAAACTGGTAAAGGAAAAAGTAAAGGTCGGTCTGATTGTTTTGACAGGCATTCATTCTACTATTTGTTCTATATCTTTGCAGAGTATTTGATTTTTGTTTGCTTCAGGACTTCAACCGTAGGAGGTTTAAGGCGGGCTCTGCAATTTGGGGCCAGGGATCTTTTAGATACATACAACTGTTTTAGGTAGTGTTCGCAATACACTTTCTATCTCTATACATTTCTATTTAACAGAGATTTTCTACTACTTTTATTTTTAATTTATATGTTTTTACTTTTTACAGGTTGATTAGAAGTTATTTATTTTAAGTGTATTATGACAAAGATTACTAATCATAATGGGCTACTTAAAGTTAGTACATCATTACCATTACATATTATTAAGTTATTTAAACTTTCATTATTATTGTGTAGTAAATTGTAGATGTTTAACGTTAAGGTAATAGATTGTAATATGTAGGTAATAAGAATGGGCAAGCTCGGTGCACTAAAGCTTCCGCTATGAGCAGGGTTCGAAATAGGGCCCGACCACAAGGGTCTATTGTACGCAGCCTTACCTTGCATTTCTGCCAGAGGCTGTTTCCAAGACTTGAACCCGTGAACTCCTGGTATTATGGCAGCAACTTTACCAGTTATGTCTTCCAGAAAATTGAATACAACAAAGCATTGGAAGTATGTCTTTAGAATTCAATATAAGACAGTACATTACAATAACTTATTTATATAATATATCTAAGTATCTTTAATTAAAACATCATTACAATAATAGCCTGTTAAACTATCCATGATATGCATAAGTGCTTTTTTTCATTTTTCCAAACTTTTACTACCTCCATCACTCAATTAAGAAGCCCATCATTCAATTCAGAAGCCCATCTGATTAGCTGAATTCTCTGTCATTGTTCAAAAGAGAGTCAACAATATTGTCAATTTAATCAAATTACTTTTAGTGATTTAATTATAAATCTTTATAAATATGTAAAAATGATAAATGTATAACAAAAATTATAAAAATTAAAATTATACCTAAAGATTAGTTCATTCTAATTGAGTCTTATAGAAGAATTCAAATGCCTTCTTGTTGAACAACACAGTTTAAAGCTGTACTTAAATTCCATATGCTATAAAATACATACACAGAAAAATAAAGAATAACAAATCAATTAATTTAACATTAAAAAAATAATCTAAACTTAATGAGTTTAGAAAATTATTTGATGGATATAATAACTTTTTAGAATATAGAATCATTAGATACTCAAAATAAGACATACCTTTGATGCCTTAATATAAAGATCTGCAACTCTTTCCCAGTCATATAGCAAACACCTCAACAATTGGAGTATATACAACCATCCAACAAAACACAACATGTCATATTAGAATTTGAAACACTTCTTCATATATTATCAGCCCATCTTCGTCATAAGTAAGTACTTTTAATCCCTTTCTACTTGTCACTCTGGAGAGAGCTACTTAAAGTTGTCCATTTATAAAAACTGGCTTATGCATATATAATTCAACATGAGATAATGACTGACCTTGGCTCTTATTAGTTGTCACGGCAAATGATACAGTTATAGGAAACTGTCTTCTTTGAAACTTAAAAGGAATTCTAGCATCTGAAGGTGTTAAAGTCCTTGAAATAAACACCTTCTGTCCAACATTCTACCTAGATAAAATCTTTACTTCAATTACTTGATTTTCAAGTTTAGTAACAATCAACCTAGTACCATTACATAATTATGCAGATTGATCAATATTTCTTAGTAACATCACGGGAACCCCAACCTTTAAATTGATTGAATGGTTTGGAACTCCACAATATTTAGTAGTGTTTAAAAATTCAGGAGTATGTACATGTTCCAAAGTAGAATAAGTATGATCAGACCTGCATATTTTATCTGAACTAAAATATAATTTTTCAGGATTATGATTCAAGAAAAACATGTATTGATTGATTGATTCCACCATATCAAGTGTTGGAGCAAGAATGACTCTTTGCTGTAGGTATCCAATATCACTGCACTTAATATTGAAATCTGGACACGTACTTTTTACAATGGCTGAATTGGATCAGTAAAATCAGTTATTAAGAGATCCTCTAAAATAAGAACTTTGCCTATTCCATCTACTGAACTACCGATCCTACCATCTCCAACTTCCAAGATCCATTTGGAAAAATCCTTCAACTCTTTTAAATCGGTACAAATACCATTGCTTTGCAATCTCATATTTTTTTGTTAGTGTCAATAACTTACAGTATGACAATAGATTTGAAGAGTTGAGAGTTGCATTAACAATCATTTGCCTATTACCTTTTGGGATCACAGGAAGGATTTGTCTGAAGTCACCTCCAAGAACAATTGTTATACCTCCAAATGGTAATCCTGACTATGATGCATCTGTATAGCTAATAATGTCTCTTAAAGTCTCATCCAGAGCTTCAAAATAATATGTATGCATCATTCTGGTTCACCTGAGCTACATCTTCAGTTGGTAGGCAGCCAATTCAGCCTTCTCCTCAGAGGTGACACCCATAATGTTCAATATCTTAGTGAGCTCATCAATGAACTCCTGAGAATCCTCATCAGCCTTCGACCCATAAAACTCCACAGGATTCATCCGGGTGAAATCCCTCATCCTAGAAGCTGGCGTAGGATCCTATGGCAGGTTAACCTGCCTAATCTAAGAGGTCACCACCTAGGAAAGTAGGGCAAATGTTGTACGGAACTCACCGTTTGAGATGGATTCATCTATAGGCTATTCAATTGCATGATCCTCATTAGCCGAGGCCGGCCTTGGTGGGAGGGATCTTCCTCGAGGCATCTTCTGAAATGAAGCAAAGAAACCATCAAGATGAGAAAACCAAATATACGAGTTATAGCACGACATAAGGCATGATGAAGTGAGATAATTCCTAGAACGACATCGTAGCGTCCCACTCATAGGCATGGTGCACTTCATACCCATGAATAGGACTCTACTTAACGCGCCATGTTAGACTCCGAGGACCATGTATAAACGTAGGCTTTGATTGTAATGCTTGAAAAAATTACCAAAATGCCCCTAGTGAGAGGGTATGTGCGTAATGAATCTTCCGATGCTCGTACAGCAAATCCGAGGCCAGATTTGTGATCAACATGCAAAATTCAGTGGGAAAGTGGTCTCGGTCGATTTTTAGAGCGATCCGAACAAATGATAATTTTTCGATCTGAAGTGCAAACAATGTTAGTACTCTACAAGGGCGCGTCGCATAACAATTGCGGACCATCACTTATATTCTTTTTAAAATTTTTGACGAGATTGAGAAAACTCATTCAGAAACGTTTTTCGAAAATACATTGTGCGCGACCAGTCCGCGTCATGGACCGTGTCTTTTCCGAGTTGAGAATTTCTAAATCATTACGAGGGGCATTCCGATTGATCTCCCACCCCTCCCAAGCTCTCTACATGATCTAGTATGGTCATTTTGATGTAAAAAAGGTCTAAAACCCCCCATTCTAAGTCCTATCCCAATACTTTACCAAGGTTAGGGCTTGAGGAGAGGAGAGACGAGCTTAAGTTGAGAGATTCGAGAAGAAATCCTTGACGTGCTTGGTTGATAGCTGCATCCTAGGTATTTAAGGCTAAACTAAAAGCATAAGATTGTTCTCTCATGGGCTCCTGTAGAGGTTATAAATGAGTTGATGATTCAAGAGTCTACATGCATGATTTGCTGATGGATTTTCTTAAAAATTTGATTTGAAATTACATCTTTACCTATGTTGATGATCATCATACTAATTGTTTTCTTGAATTGAACATTTTTCATGATAACTTGCATAACCCTAAATGACTAATTTGAGAGCATGCGTAACGAACTTGAGAATTGAGTCTAGAGCCTTGAGTTGAGATTGTTGATTGTAATGATGAGTTGATGGAATTTGATTGTTTTATGAGTCTCTACAAATGAACTCTACCGACGTGTCTATTCCATTGTCTTCTAATGACTGTTTTAAATATTGAGTCATTGTTGAGATTGATTGAAGAGAGGGTTAAAGTCCTTTTCTGATACCGATCATTGACGGGGAGTGGGTCCTTATGAGATTTGTAGAGATGGAGGTTTTAGAGCATTGAGTCATAGGAGGTGTATCGAGCACCGAAAGAGTGAAAGTTAGTCCGACTCGAACTCGTCAAACTACGTCGCCAAACGTAGGAGAGGCATAGAACCATCACATATATTATGGTTTCCCTCGAGAATAACGGTCCATGAAAGCAATAGAGGAACTATTGAGTTGACTCCATATTGGGTAAGCTAATAAGGTTTTTGAGCATTCCCTACCTGACAAGTTTGGAACCATTGTGGCAACATCAGGGTGATTGTTGTACATTCATTGGCTCATAAGTGAGTGTTGTCGGATAAGAGAAACTCTCATAAGTTTCTTACCTTGAGTACTCCGAGTTGAGATGAGTTGAGATGATATGAGAGGAGGTGAGCTCCTCTGAGATGAGATGAGATAAGTGAGATGCGAGGAGGTGAGCTCATTTGTGATGAGTTTGAGACTATTGATGAGTTTGAGTTATTGATATGTCACTTGTCTACTCTTTATTCGTTCATACATGGACATTTGATGATTTGATGTGATTTGATGTTTATATTGAGTTGATGTTGTTTCCATACTGTTCTACCGGTTTTTGTTTCATTCAGCTATTTTACATACCAATACATTCCAAGTACTGATGTCCACTCTGGACTGCATCATTTTATCATGCAGAGGCAGGTACTAGAGATCATCAACAGGCGCTCCGTTAAAGATCTGAGATTTGCAGCTGATTTGGTGAGCCTCCCCTACTTCGGAAGATCCACCATGATTTATTCATCTTGCTTTAGAGTTAGAGATTGAACTATTTATTTATTTATTTTGATTTTGGGTAGCCATGGGTCTGTCACTGGCACCACATGAGTGGTAATAGAGGCTTCATAGACGATGGTCGAGTGTTGATGTCGAGATTGTGGGCTAGTTCTTTCTACCGGCCTTTATTATTATTATCTGAGTACTTGAGATTTTAGATGAGATATGCCCGTTTACTTACCTATATTTTTCGCTGTCCAGTAGAGTTTATTTGATTGAATGATGTGATGAGGCTAAGTTGTTCGCTTGGGGAGTAGCAATAGTCTCTGAATGTCGGCCACGCCAAGGGTATCCTCCCGGGGCGTGACAAACTTGGTATTAGAGCACAGAGTTCAAGTGTCTTAGGGAGTCTATGAAGCCATGTCTAGTACAGTCTTGTTTATGGGTGTGTTGTCGACCACATTTCATAAGCAGGAGGCTTAGGACATTATGAATTATTACCCTTTTCTTCTCATTCCAATTCGTGCGATAGAGTTAAGCTCTATGAAAACTCTCCTCTAATTCGTGCTCTATGCGTGTAGAATTTATAACATGCCTCCTAGAAGAGCTGTCAAAGAAAGGAACGTCCTATCAGGCAAGCTGTTAATCTATCTGAGTCTCAAGTACCCGAGGAGCACGTGGATCAAGTTGTCCTTATTGCACAACCCCCTCAAGATAAGGTCTCTAATGCCGAGCTACGCCAGGCTATTCGAGCTTTAGCCTAGGTTGTCACAATACTTGTTATGAGATAAGATGCAGGTAGACCAGATCCGCCTAAATTCACGGGGTCTGCATCTACTGAAGATCCTGAGTACTATGTGGAGGAACTTGAGAAGGTGTTCCAAGTGATGCATGTGGCTAATTCTAATAGGGTCGAACTGGCTACTTACCAACTCAAGGGTGTGGCCAGACTATGGTTCGACCAGTGAAAGAAAGGTAGAAGGGATGATGCCCCATGTTTGACTTGGGCAGTGTTTGAGAAAGCCTTCTTGGGACTCTTTTCCCCAAGAGAGAAAAGAGAAGTTAAGGTGAGAGAGTTCTTAAATCTAAAATAGGGCTCGATGACCATGCAAGAGTATAATTTGAAGTTCACGCAACTATGTCGCTATGCTCCAGACGTGGTTGCTGATATGAGAGGAAGGATGGGAATGTATGTTGATGGATTGAATAGAGGACCCAAGAGAGATGGTAGGGGAGCAATACTGGTAAGCGATATGGACATTGGGAGACTATTGACATTTGTGCAACAAGCTGATGAGGAGAGACACCATGACAAGGAGGAGTTGAAGCGTAAGAAAGCCAAGACTTCTAGCCATGAGGTTGGAAGGAAGGCAATGGTAACCGATTCCCAGCGCCATCATCTTCTAGTGCACCCATGCCTAGAGGCAGGTATGATCAAACGTCTTAGAATTATGGAACCCATGGATCCCAAACGTAAGCTAGTGTGGCTCAAGGTTCGTAGGGTAAGCCAACGTGTGATAAGTGTGGAAAAATGCACATGGAGAGATGTCGTGACAGGAATGATGCGTGCTACGGGTGTGGCCAAGTGGGTCAGTACAAGAAGGATTGTCCAAAGTGGGCTGGCCAGGCTCAGTCTAATACACCGGCCCCACCAGTTGGAGGAAACCAGAGGGCCACTACGTCAAGCGCAGGCGGAGCAACAAACCGCTTGTATGCCATGAGTAGTCGCCAAGATCAGGAGAACTCCCCAGATGTTGTGACGGGTACGATTCGAGTCTTTACTTTTGATTATTATGTTTTGATGTATCCAGGTGCCACACTGTCATTTGTATCTCCTTATGTGGCCAGTAAATTTGATAGAACCCTTTAGAGTCTTCTTGAACCCTTTGATGTTTCTACTTCAATGGGTGAGTCTATTTGAGATGCGAATCTATAGAACTTGTGTAGTGTACATCAATCATAGGGACACTCTTGTTGATTTGATTGAGTTGTAGATGATTGATTTTGATTTGTTCCTTTGCATGGATTGGCTTTACGCTTGTTATACCTTTGTTGATTGTAGGTCCTGAACCGTTAAGTTCCAATTTCCTAATGAACCGATTCTAGAGTGGAAGGGTGGTTCTGTTGCACCCACAGGGAACTTTATCTACTATCTTAGAGCTAGAAAATTGATTTCCAAAGGTTGCATCTATCACCTCGTGCGAATTAAATATGATGATGTTGAGTCCCTGAATCTTGAGTTAGTCTCGATTGTTAATGAGTTTTCGGAAGTGTTTCTTGACGATCTGCGTAGAGTCCCTCTTGATAGGGAGATTGACTTTGGGATTGGTGTTCTTCTCGACACTCAACCTATTTTGATTCCACCTTATAGGATGGCCTTCACTGAGTTGAAAGAATTGAAAGAGCAACTGAAAGATTTGCTAGAGAAGGGCTTCATTAGGCCAAGTGTTTCACCTTGGGGTGGCCCTGTCCTATTCGTGCAAAAATGGGTCCCTCAGAATGTGTATTGATTATAGGCAAGTGAACAAGGTCATCATAAATAAAATAAATCCTCTCCCAAGGATAAATGATTTGTTTAACCAACTTTAGGGCGCCTCTTGTTTCTCAAAGATAGACCTTAGATCTGGCTACCATCAGCTGAAGGTGAAGAAATGTGACATTCAAAAATCAGCCTTTAGGACTAGATATGCCCATTTTGTGTTCTTGGTCATGTCCTTTGGGTTGACAAATGCACCTGCCGCCTTTATGGACTTGATGAATAGAGTATTCAGACAATATCTTGATGTGTTTGTTATTGTTTTCATCGATGACATTTTGGTGTATTTGAGAAGTGAGGAGGACCAGGCTAACAACCTCAGAGTTGTCCTCTAAACTCTTAAGGACCATGAGTTGTATGCAAAATTCTCAAAGTTTGAATTCTGGCTTAAGTCAGCGGCCTTTCTAGGCCATGTTGTTTCTGATGATGGTATTCGAGTGGATGCCAAAAGATTGAAGCGGTTAAGAACTGGCCCCGACGGACCACTATGGCTGACATTAGAAGTTTCTTAGGGTTGGTAGGCTACTACCGCAGGTGTGTTGGGGATTTTCATCCCTATCCGCACCATTGACTAAGCTGACTCAGAAGAAGGTCATGTTTTTGTGGTCCTATAAGTGTGAGAAGAATTTCCAAGAATTGAAGCGAGGTTGACTACTGCACCGGCCCTAACCTTACCCAATGGAACATAGGACATTGTAATTTATTATGATGCCTCGAGGGTCGGATTGGGATGCGTACTAATGCATAGAGGGAAGGTGATAGCCTATGCTTCCAGACAACTCAAGGTTCATGAAAGGAACTATCCAACCCATGATCTTGAGTTGGCAGCAGTGGCGTTTGCACTTAAAATCTGGCGCCACTACTTGTATGGAGTGCATGTGGATGTGTTCACTGACCACAAGAGCTTGCAGTACATTTCCAATCAAAAAGAGCTCAACCTGTGACAGAGGAGATGGTTGGAATTGCTCAAAGATTGTGACATGAGCATTCACTACCACCCAGGTAATGGTAACGTTGTTGCTGATGCTCTTATCAGGTTGTGAATGGGTAGCACAACCCATATAGAGGAAGGAAAGGAGGAGTTAGCCAAGGACATGCATCGATTGGCTCGGTTGAGAGTTCAACTTGAGGAGAATAATGAAGGCGGAGTTAATGTTCAGAACGGGTATGCTTCATCATTAGTGGTGGAGGTGAAGGAAAAGCAACACCAAGATCCTGTTGTACTCCAATTGTAGGAGGTTGTCCACAAACAGAGAGTGAAGGTCTTCTCCAAAGGGGGAGATGGATTGTTGAGGTATCAAACTAGGTTGGAGGTTCCAGACGTTGATGGCATTCGAGATAGAATCATGGGGGGATCCGACAACACTAGATATTCTATTCATTTGGGCTCTGCCGAAATGTACCACAACTTGAGGGAAGTCCATTGGTAGAATGGAATGAAAAGGGATATTGCAGAGTTCGTTTCAATGTGCCCAAATTGTCAACAAGTGAAGGTTGAGCATCAAAGGCCATGTGAAGTGGAGATGATTAATATGGACTTTATTACTGGTCTACCAAAGTCTTGGAAGCAACATGATTCGATATGGGTGATCGTGGATAGAATGACTAAATCGGCTCACTTCTTGGCAGTTAAGACAACTAACACTGCGGAGGAGTAAGCCAAGTTGTACACCCAAGAGGTTGTGAGGTTGCATGGGGTTCCCTTGTCCATCATCTCGGACAAAGGAGCTTAATTTACCTCCCAATTTTGGAGATCATTCCCGAAAGGAGTGGGTATTAAGGTGAACCTGAGCACAACCTTTCATCCACAAACAAATGGTCAGGCGGAGCGTACAATTCAAACACTTGAGGACATGTTGAGAGCTGGTGATCTTGACTTCAAGGGAAATTGGGGTGATCACCTACCATTGATTGAATTTGTGTATAACAATAGTTATCATGCAATTATTCAAACGGATCCCTACAAAGCCTTGTATGAGAGGAGATGTAGATCACTAATTGGGTGGTTTGAGGTTGGAGAAACGGAGCTGATTGAGCCCGATCTCATCCACCAATTGATGGAGAAGGTCAAGATCATTAGAGAAAGGTGAAATACTGCCCAGAGTCACCAAAAATCTTATACCGACGTGAGGAGAAGAGACTTAGAGTTCGGGGTAGATGATTGAGTGTATTTCAAAGTGTTACCTATGAAGGGTGTTCTAAAATTTGGGAAGAAAGGAAAGTTGAGTCCACTATATGTTGGACAATATCAGACCGTAAAGAGGATTGGGAAGGTTGCTTATGAGTAAGAGTTGCCTTCCGAGTTAGATAGAGTCCATCCAGTATTATATGTGTCGATGTTGAAGAAATGCTTGGGAGATCCTGCCCTTGTGATCCCAGTTGATAGCATTGGAGTGAAAGAAGGCCTATCTTACGAAGAGGTTCTGGTTAAAATCCTTGATCGTAAGTAGAGGAACAAAGAGATAGCCTCAGTCAAAGTCCTGTGGAGGAATCAATTTGTTGAGGAATCCACATGGGAAGCTAAAGAAGAAATGAAGGCACAATATCTGCACCTATTCATGCTAAATAATGAGAGTGCTGAAGGTAAATTCCTTACCCTTCACTAAATTGATATATCTATTCTTGATGCGACTTTCTATTCGTAAATCTGAGTGGTATTGATTGAGGTCGAGAAAGAGTCGAGAGTTCGATTGATTGAGTTGAATTTTGAGATGAATCTTGAGTCTATTCATGCGTTCATATCAAACTTTACTCATTATTTAAGGACGAATGATCACAAAGGGGAGATAATGTAACGCTCGATAAAATTACCAAAATACCCCTAAAGAGAGGGTATACGCGTATTGCATCTTTCGATGCTCGTATGGCAAATCCAAGGTTGGATTTGTGATCAACAAACAAAATTGAGTCGGAAAATGGTCTCGGTCAATTTTTAGAGCAACTTGATGAAAAGATAATTTTTCAATCCGAAGTGCAAAATAGTTCTAGTAGGCGACAGGGCCGCGTCGCGCACACATCGTAGACCAACACTTATATTCTTTTTAAAATTTTCAATGGGATTGAGAAAACTCATTCAAAAACGTTTTCTGAAAATACATTGTGCGCGACCAGTCTGCATCGCGGACCGTGTCTTTTTCGAGTAGAGAATTTCTAAATTATTACAAGCGGCATTCTGGTCAATTCCCCACCCTCCTAAACTCTCTACACAATCTAATCCAGTCGTTTTGATGTAAAAAGGGTCTAGAACCCCCATTCTAAGTCCTATCCCAATACTTTACCAAGGCTAGGGCTTGAGGAGAGGAGAGAAGAGCTTGTGTTGAGAGATTCGAGAAGAAATCCTTGACATGCTTGGTTGATAGCTGTATCCCAGGTATGTAAGGCTAAAAAAAGCATGAGATTGTTCTTTCATGTGCCCCATAGAGGTCATAGATGAGTATATGATTGAAGAGTCTACATGCATGATTTCTCGATAATGTTTCTTGAAAATTTGATTTGAAATTGCATGTTTACCTATGTTGATGATCATCATACTAATTGTTTTCTTGAATTGAACATTTTTCATGAGAACTTGCATAACCCTACATGACTAACTTGAGAGCATGTATAACGAACTTAAGAATTGAGTCTAAAGCATTTAGTTGAGATTGTTGATTGTAATGATGAGTTGATGGAATTTGATTGTTTTATGAATCTCTACAAATGAACTCTACCGACGTATCTATTCCATTGTTTCCTAATGACTATTTTAAATCTTGAGTCATTGTTGAGATTGATTGATGAGAGGGTTAAAGTCTCTATAAGATACCGGTCGTTGACGGGGAATGATTCCCTATGAAATTGGTCGATATGGAGGTTTTATAAGCATTCAGTCCATGGAGTAGTATCGAGCAACAAAAGAGTGAGAGTTAATTGGACTTGAACTCGTCAAACCTCATCGCCAAACGTCGGAGAGGCATAGAACCATCACATATATTATGGTTTCCCTCGAGAGTAACGGTCCCTGAAAGCAATAAAGGACCTATTGAGTTGACTCCATATTGGGTGAGCTGATATGGTTTTTGAGCGTCCCCTACCTGGGAAGTTTGGAACCACTGTGGCAACATCAGGGTGATTGTTGTACATTCACTGGATCATAAGTGAGTGTTGTCGGATAAGAGAAACTCCTATAAGTTTCCTACCTTGAGTACTCCGAGTTGAGATGAGATGAGATAAGATGAGATGAGAGGAGGTGAGCTCCTTTGAGATGAGTTCGAGACTATTGATGAGTTTGAGTTATTGATGTGTCACTTGTCTACTCTTTATTCGTTCACTGATGGACATTTGACGATTTGATGTGATTTGATGTTTATATTGAGTTGATCTTGTTTCCATACTATTCTACTAGTTTCTATTTCATTCAGCTATTTTACATACCAGTACATTCCAAAAGTAATGATGTCCACTCTGACCTGCATCGTTTTATGATGCAGAGGTAGGTACTAGAGATCATCAACAGGCGCTCCGTTGAAGATCTGAGATTTGCAGCTGTTTTGGTGAGCCTCCCCTATCGGATGATCCACCATGATTTATTCATCTTGCTTTAGAGTTAGAGATTGGACTATTTCTTTATTTTGATTTTTTGTAGCCATGAGTCTGTCATTAGCAGCACATGAGTAGTAATAAAGGCTTCATAGACGATGGTCGAGCATTGGTTTTGAGATTGTGGGCTAGTTGTTTCTACTGGCCTTTATTTTTTGTTATCTGTGTACTTGAGACTTTAGATGAGATGTGCCTTTTTACTTACCTATATTTTTCATTGTCCAGTAGAGTTTATTTGATTAAATGATGTGATGAGGCTAAGTGTTAGCTTGGGGACTAGCAATAGTCTCTGAGTGTCGGCCATGCCAAGGGTACCCTCCCGGGGCGTAATATTGATACCATCTTTTATCATGACCCGGGACTAGGGCCTAGATGTGACACGGCGAATGAGAACCTGAGACTCCCCAAACAAGCCTCAAGTATCTAAATCCACATCATCGGTTTAGAAAGCACATCCAAATAGTAGCACATAGTACTAAGGGGCGGGAGAATAGGACTCACGCTATAGGGGCAATACGGGGATTGGGACTTACCATACTTCCACACCAATCCAAACGAATACGTAAACCAAATACCACGCATATCACTAAGATCTTAAAAGAGTCTACATATTGTCCAACGAATGCCTCTAGTCAAGATGGAACGGGGGCTAGGACATGTACCGGGCTCACCCTCAAATAAGAGAAGAAATCTTAAATAACATAAGTAGAGGGAAGATGGCTTGTCCTTGGGTGATTAGACTCACCACAAGTACTCTTCTGGATCGGACTACTCGTCAAACTGTTGGTAATCGAAATGCTCAGCCCCCTACATGGTAAGGGAACATAATATAGAAAGAATCATATATCCAAGGATGAGTTATACAATATGCCATGAAATTCATGATGCATGGATGAGATGGTGCTCATATATATATATTGGGGATGGACTATAACCGATAAATCAAACTCATGTGAGCCATTACATGAATTAGTCCGATAAAGACCTCCCATTGGTAGGAGAAGATTACTTTCCAAAGGTAATCTATATCACACCTTACGAAACACACTATTTCGGTGGATGGTCACCTTCCTTATGGAACACACCATTTCAGAAGGATTTTCCATAATCATATCATAATTAAAAACTAATAACCATTCCTTTCGACCTGGTCATTTCGGTAATGGTTGCCGTTCCTATGTTGGCACATAGTTCGAGGAAAGGGAGAGGGCCCTTGGGGTAGCCCTAACGCCCCCGATCCATTTGTTCTAATTCAACAATATCCCATATGAATACTTATGCATATACATGCTTACAAGAGATACAATATTCATTACAAAAACTTTCAATGTACATTTAGGCTCAAAAGCCAAATCATAAGTCATAATCATGATGCTCATGCAAGGAATAACTCATGCACATATACAAGATGGTGCAAGCACCTGAGATGCTCAAAGAGCAATAATCATAAGACATGTATGTGATCACATTCTTGTCATAACCAATGCCTTACCAAAAACCATATCATAATCGTTTCATAAAATATAATTGGGCTTAATCAATTTCATAATTTCCATATACCAATGGTCATGAATGCAATACAACACATGATGTGAGGATAGCATGGGTAACATATATTTAAGTAAAATCAACATCATAATATGAAATTGAATAAAACCATAATTAAATCAACATCTAAATCATAATATAAATCACCCACACATAAATCAACTTTAAAAAGAGGACATGCATGTTCATAACTTCATATCTTAATATAAATCATCACAAATAGTGATCAAAGTAGATTACAATTATAGGTAATGTACATCCCATACATCAATTGGATTTAATAAGATCAAATAATAAAAACCCATATTAAAGTAAACTAAAATTCATGAAATCAATTGAAAAGAGTTTTTGGTCTTCTTGATCGAAAAGGACTAAGAATTAATCCCACATACCTTGATTGAGGAGCTGAATTTGGGGAAAGATCTGGCTTGAATTTGAGCTCTAATTAAACCCTAGCCTTGAGTCTTGAAAGAGGAGAGTAGAGAGTATTTGAAGGTGATCTTATGAGGGGTAGAGGGTTTAAAGGGAATGAATTTAGAGAGGAGGGATATCAGCTTAATTAGGGGTTTAGGATAGGTAAAAGGTCATAATTCATAATTAAAATAAATCGAAATTACATAAACACCATTAACAAAATGTGACTGTTAACTGTCACTAAAATAATTTTTGCGGTGCCAGCACTTGGAATTTATCTGAGGCTAAGGGGGTACCATACGGACGGCTACACGGCTCGTGTAACGTTACGCGGGTTGTGTCAAGGGCCCTGTGATAACACTTGGAAAATTTCCGCCCGAAAAAGTTACGAGACGGTACTTTCATACTTAGAAACATTTTACGTAACGAGCCACACGGAGGGCCACACGGCTCGCGAAACACCACACAGATTGTGTGGGTGGCTGTGTGCCCTCACTTGGTCCGAAATCCTCCATCTCATTCCACACTGTCGAAATCTTGGCCAAGAGTCCCTCCATGGGAGGCCACATGGTCCGTGTAGCTTCACACAACCCTTGTGGCCCTTCCATAGAGCGATGCCTGGCATGTTTTTCACTCAGGATGGTACTAGGAGGTACAGTAAAGCCGCTAAGAAATTCAGGTCCTTACAATTTAGGTGATTGACCATATCTATTCCGATACATAAGAATAAATTGAGATAAGAAGCATGAACTGAGAGTCTTTCGTTGATAATGTATGTAGCGCCTTGTGAGTGTGAGCTTTATTTGATAACTTCATGTGTTTTGTGCTAATTCAGAACTTGCCTGGTTACTCTAAATTACATTGTAGATTAGTTGGATTAGGAAAGAATCTTAGGTCATTGTTCTTAAATAGTCCAATTTAGCCTAAAAATAACCCACCAAATCGATGATATCTCCATTGTTCCTAATGTTTGAGCCTAACATATACTTATTCTTCAAAAA
The DNA here is from genome assembly GCA_029948455.1 of Solanum rostratum. NCBI lineage: Eukaryota > Viridiplantae > Streptophyta > Magnoliopsida > Solanales > Solanaceae > Solanum > Solanum rostratum. The sequence continues at coordinate 43,755,667 of CM057054.1, forward strand.
TACCTGATTAACCCAGCCTTATCTAGTGAAAAATCCTGAATTCGTCCCTGGACCTTCTTTGAACATTGTGTACCTTGACTGCGGCAAAAAGCCTAAGTTGAGGGTGTATCCTAAGTTGAGGGTGGCTAGTGTAAGGGTAAAAAACAAAAATATGGGAGGTAAGATAGGAATACAAAGGAAAAGGAGAAAAAACATGTACTGGGTGCAAGAAAAATGAAAGACGCCTTAATTTAGATCTAAAAAGCAAAATGAAGTGTAAAAACAAGGCAGAAGGCCTAAAATGAAAAGAAAGCACCCAGAAAAGCTTAAACAAGGAAAAAAGGATAATAAGGTGAAAATCACAGAGTTGGTAGTGCAGAAGGAAGAAAAAACAAAGTTTCAGGGAGGGCCTTGAGTCACTATTTTTCCAAAATATCATATTAAAGCCCCCTGAGCCTACGTTACAAGCCTAGAAAGTCCTAGAGTGGTCCTAGTCCAATTAGTTGATGGTCTGAGTCATGAGTATAGGGGCAAGCCTATGGTATTAGTCATGATGCATGAATATTTATTGTGAGGGTGAGTGAGTTTGCACAATCCTAATGCTAAAACATGGAAATATCATTGAGTGTCAGATGTGATACTTCTTTTTGTGAGGGCACTTGCATTGCATTATTAGCATTAGACTTGTTATGTGATTACGGATTGTTGATAATACCTTGCATGTCATTGTTGTGTTGTCACATGCACTAGTTTGCATTGGTTTGCTAAATAGCTATCTAATTCTGTTTTGAAGAGTTGGTGTGGGTATCTGAGTCTTAGATGTATGGTGATGTATGCCATTGAGTTGAGGTCTGTATGTGACTGTATTGTCTATATAGATTGAGTCTGTTGCTTGAGGAAAAGAAACAATTTTAGCTTTAGGAAAAGAAAAACACTTTTGATGCTTAAAACTTAGGATTTTGTGTGTTCTCAATGCAACTTTAGTTATTTTTATGTGTTTTTGTGTTTCGATTTGCAGGTATATAAGTTAGTCATGATTTGGGCAAACAGAAGTTACTGGTTTTTGTTTTTGTATGAGACCTTCTACAGGTCGTAGAGCATTCTACGAGTTGTAGAGGTGTTTCTTGAGGAACTCTAGTGAGAGGTCAAGTTTCAGAAACTAATTCTATGAACATGTAGACGAGTCGTAGATCATTGTACGAGTCGTAGAAGACCTTTAGTGCCCTGAGGATAAGAGAAGTGGACTTGCAGGAAAGTTATTATATGAAATCCCCTTTACGGGTCATAAACCACCTTACGAGTAATCAAGGGGTGTAGTAGAAGAGAATTCCAAAATTCTAGTAGCTTATTATGAGACCCTGACTATGAGTCATAGAGGACAATACGAGTCGTAAAGTGCTTTTGTGGAGTTTGCCGACTAGTTTTTCTAATTTTTTTTGGGATTTGTTTTTACTTATTATAAATAGAGTTTACGGTTATTTTCAGGAAGGGATAGAACAGTTCATGTTAGTTTAGAGTAGTTTATGTTAGAGAATACAATATTCTAAGAGAGAAAATGGTGAGAGAGTCTTTGAAACACTTATGGTATAATTCAATCTTGAAGCTTGTGATTCTCATTGTCATTGGATTTGCTTGTTCTTAATTCAGTTGTGTAAGTGCTTAATTATGTCTTCTAAATTCATAATCTTTTCAACCACACAAAGCATGAGTAGCTAAATCCACAACTAGGGTTGTGGGAACCATAAAGAACTAACAAAGTAAAATCGGCTAATTCACGATTCTTGGAAGGTGTATATGCATGTATTAATTAACTCTCTTCGTTTTACATGTTTTCTGATGGTAGACAACATTAGAACCCACATAGTGTTACTGATTGGACCAAGGTAGTAATGAATAGGAAAAAAGATTAATTAACATGATTCGATTGATGTGTTCTCGTCTAATCAACCAAACTGGGCCAAGGGAGGTTTTACTGGGACTTATAGGTAATGGTTAGTAATGCACACTATGGAGATGGGCCAAGTCACATAGTGAAATTCGCCTCGCACCTTTGAACAAAGGGCATGGTGAACTTAAATTACCATCCTGTATGCTATACACTAGACAAAAAATAGGTTATACAGTGATACTGAGTTGGGAAATCATGAAGAACACAATACCTAGAGTTGCTCTCCTTTATTGATCTTTCTCTTGTGATAGTTAGTTAGTTTATCTTTCTTATTGATTTTTGTAAAAACCCCCCTTGGGGAATTCAGTTGATTAACTACTTGGATTACTTGTTAGTGAATTTGTCGTGTGTCTACATAGTCCCTGTGGGTTCGACCCTAACCTTGGTTAGGTTCTATTTCTTGACAGCGACCGCTTTATCCTCTAAAAAGGAGGTGTAACTTGGGCGACATCAGTCTTCAACCTCTCTTTAATGACCTTTACCTTCTCCATTGACTGATGGACAAGATCAGGTCCTATAAACTCTGCTTCTCCAACCTTAAACCAACAAATTGGTGATCTACATCTTCTCCCATACAAAGCTTTATAGGGAGCCGTTTGAATGCTTGCATGATAAATATTATTATATGCAAATTCAATCAATGGTAGATAATCATCCCAGTTTCCTTAGAAATCAAGTACACAGGCTCTCAAAATTTCCTCTAATCTTAGAATTGTACGCTCTGCTTGGCCATCTGTCTGTGGATGGAAGGATATACTCAGATTCACTTTAGTACCAAATCCCTTCTAGAAAGATCTCCGAAATTAGGAGGTGAATTGAGCTCCTCTGTCCCAGATGATAGACAAGGGAACCCCATGCAACCTCACAATCTCACGGATCTACAATTTGGCATACTCCTTTGAAGTGTCAGTTGTCTTAACTACTAAGAAGTGAGCCGATTTAGTCATCCTATCCACAATCAACCATATCAAATCATGTTGCTTCCGAGACCTTGGTAGACCAATAATGAAGTCCATGTTGATCATCTCCCACTTCCATTTTGGAATCTCAAAGTTCTGTGCCAATCCACATGGCCTTTGATGCTCAACTTTGACTTGTTGGCAATTCAGGCACTTAGAAACAAACTCCGCAAGATCCCTTTTCATTCCACTCCACCAATAGACTTCCCTAGTGTCATGGTACATCTTTGTAGAGCAAGGATAAATGGAATATCTAGAGCTATGGGCTCCAGCCAAGATTCTTTCTCGAATACCATCAACATATGAAACACACAATCTACTCTGGTATCTTAACACTTTATCTCCCCCTTTGGAGAAGACCATCACTTTTTGTTTGTGCACAACCTCCTTCGAAATTGGAGTATGACAGGATCTTTGTCTTGCTTTTCTTTCACCTCTGCTATTAAGGATGAAACAGACTCATTCTGAAAATTGACTCCTTCCTGAACTCCCAATCGAGCCAATCGATGCACTTCCTTAGCTAGCTCCTTCTTTCCTTCCTCAACATTGGTCGTGCTACCCATTAAGAACCTGCTAAGAGCGTCAACAACAATGTTAGCTTTACCAGGGTGGTAGAGAATGCTCATCTGATAATCTTTGAGCAACTCCAACCATCTCCTCTGTCATAGGTTGAGCGCTTTTTGACTCAAGTCATACTGCAAGCTCTTGTGGTCAGTGAACACATCCACATACACTCCATACAAGTAGCGGCACCAGATTATAAGTGCAAACACCACCCCTGCCAACTCAAGATCATGGGTCAGATAGTTCCTCTCATGAACCTTGAGTTGTTTGGAAGCACAGGCTATCACTTTCCCTCTCTGTATCAGCACACAACTTAATCAAACTCTTGACGCATCATAGTATATCACAAAGTCTTCTATCCCGTCGGGCAAGGTTAAACCTGGTGAAGTAGTCAGCCTAGTCTTCAACTCTTGAAAACTCTTCTCACATTCATTAGAACACTTAAATTTGACCTTCTTATGAGTCAACGTAGCCAATAGTGCGGATAGGGAAGAACATCTGTCAATAAATCTGCGATAATAGCCTTCCAACCCAAAGAAATTCCTTATGTCAGTTGGAGAGGTTAGTTTGGGCTAGTTCTTAACTACTTAAATCTATTGGGAATCTACTCGAAGGCCATCACCAAAATTAACGTGGCCTAGGAAAGCCACTGACTTAAGAAAAAACTCATATTTCGAGAACTTCACATACAACTCATGGTCCTTAAGAGTTTGAATGACAACTCTGAGGTGATTGGCATGATCTTTCTCATCACTCGAATACACTAATATGTCTTTCATGAACACGATCACAAACATATCAAGATATTGTCTAAATACCTTATTCATCAAGTCTATGAAGACTGCAGGTGTATTCGCCAACCTAAAGGATATGACCAAGAACTCAAAGTGGCTATACCAAATCCTAAAGACTATCTTTGGAATATCACATTCCCTCACTTTCAACTAATGGTTGCCAGATCTGAGATCTATCTATGAGAAACAAGAGGCACACTGAAGTTGGTCAAACAGATCATCTATCCTTGGGAGAGGATATGAACTTGTTCAGTTTCCTATAATCGATTTACATTCTGAGAGACCCATCTTTCTTTTGCATGAATAGGACAGGAGCACCCCAAGGAGAAACACTCGGCCTGATAATGCCCTTCTCTTGCAAATCCCTCAACTGCTCTTTCAACTCTTTCAACTCAGCGGGGGCCATCCTATAAGTTGGAATTGAGACAGGCTGGGTATCGGCAAGAACATCAATCCCAACATCAATCTCCCTATCAGGATGGATTCCAGGCAGATCCTCAGGAAACACTTCAGGAAACTAATTCACAATTAGGACTAACTCAAGAGTAGGAGACTCAACATCATCAGACTTAACTCACATGAGGTGATAGATACAACATTTAGAAATTAGCTTTCTCACCCTAAGGTAGGAGATCAACTTTCCCTTAGGTGCAACAGAATCACCCTTTCACTCTAGAACCTGTTCATTCGGGAATCAGAACTTAATGGTTTGGGATCCACAATCAATAGAGGCATAGCAGACATGGAGCCACTCCGTACCAAGGATCACATCAAAATCAGTCATCTTTAACTCAACCAAATCAATAAGAGTATCCTTATGATGGATGGACACTACACAAGCTCTATAGATTTTCTTAGTTCGAATACATTCACCCACTAGAGTAGAAACATCGAAGTGTTCAAGAATATTCTAAGGGGTCCTCGCAAATCTACTGGCTACATAGGGAGTTACAAAGGACAATATGGCACCAAGATCCATCAAAATATAATAATCAATAGTAAAGAATTTAATCATACCCGTCACAACATCTGGCGAGTTCTCCTGATCTTGGTGAATACCCATGGCATACAAATGGTTTGGAGCTCCGTTTGCCCCTGATGTAGTACCTTTTTTATTTCCTCTAGCCAGTGGGGCTGGTGCAGAAGATTGAGCCCACTCAGCCCACTTTGGACACTCTCAAGGGAAGTGACCAACTTTGCCGCACTTGAAGCAAGCATCATTCCCCTCTCAACATCTACCTGAGTGTAATCTACCACACTAAACACATGGTGGCTTACCGTGTGAGCCTTGAGCCAAACTAGCCTCTGATTGAGATCGCTGGGCTTTAAAGTTCTGAGACCTCTGATCATTTCTGGTTCTGGGCATAGGAGCACTAGCAGATGATGGTGCTGGCCCTGACTGGGATTCGTTACCATTCCCTTTTTTTCCAACCTCATGGCTGGATGTCTTAGCCCTCTTACTCTTGAACTTTTCTCTGTCATGTTGTCTCTCCTCATCAGCTTGTTGCACATAAGTCATCAACCTTCTGATGTCCATGTCGCTCACTAGAATAGCTCCTCTCCCATCTTTCTTTGGCCCTCTATACAACCTATAAATGTATATCCCCATTCTCCCCCTCTATCAACAACCATATCTGGAGCATAGCGAGATAGCTGAGTGAACTTCAACCCATACTCTTGCACAGTCATAGAACCCTATTTCAGATTCAAGAACTCTCTCACCTTGTTCTCCTTTCATTCTCTTGGAAAGAAGCACCCCAAGAAAGCTTTCTTGAACATTCCCAAAGTCAGAAATGGGGATTCCTCTCCTCTGCCCTTCTTCCATTGATCATACCATAATCTAACCACACCCTTGAACATCAGCCACATGCATCACTTAGAATACCTTTTGAATCTCCTCCACGTAGTTCTCAGGATTCTTAGTGGATACAGACCGTGTGAACTCAAGCAGATTCATCCTCAAGAATTCCCAAACTCTAAGTATGTCCTGTGCATCTTGTCGACCCGCTCCTTGCCCTGCAATAAGTGTTGTGACAACTTGGGCTAAAGTTTGAATAGCTTGGCGAAGCTCAGGTTTAGAAACTCAGCGACTCTTCTGGGAGGCGTGATCACAACTTTACAATGCATAGAGCACAAATTAGAAGAGAGCTTTCATAGAGTTTTAACTCTATCGTACGAATCAGATCATGAAAGAATTGTAACCATTCCTAATGTCATATAGCCTCCTACCTATGTAGTTTGGTTGACAACATACCCACAGACACGACTCTATTGGACACGACTTGTAGATTCCCTTGAACTGTTGAACTCTGTGCTCTGATACCAAGTTTGTCACGTCCATGGAGGGTACCCTTGATGTGGGTGGCACTGAGAGACTATTGCTAGTCCCCAAGTGAACCACTTGGCCTCATAACATTCATTCATTTTGTATAACTCAAAAAATTCAAGCGAAAGACTAAAGATATGAATAGGCAATCTAAATCTCAGAACAATATAAATAAAGTAGGCTAGCCTAAAAGAAGCTAGCTCAACACATTTCAACATTAATATTCAACTCTAGTCTGTGAAGCCTCTATCACTATCAATTGGTGCCAATGACCGACCCATGGCTACCTCAAAATAAAATAAAACTAACTCAAGGTCTAACTCTAATAAGCAAGATAAAGATAAGTAATGATCCTCCAAAGTAAAGAAGGCTCACCAACTCAGCTGAATGCTCAGATCCTCAATGATGCGCCTGTTGACGATCTCTACTACCTGCCTCTGCATCATAAAATGATGCAGTCCAAAAGGGGACATCAGTACATGGAATGTACTGGTATGCAAAATAGCTGAATGAAACAAAAATAGGTAGAATAATGTAGAAACAACATTAACCCAAAACAATACTCAATCAGAATACCAAGTGTTCATCTAAAGAAAGAATAAAGAGTAGACAAGTGACCCATCAACCAATCAAACCTCATCAATCAACTCAACTCAGGTCAACTCGACTCATAGTACTCAAGGTAGAAACTTTGTGGGAGTTTCTCTTATCCGACAACAGTCACTTATGAACTAGTGATTATACAATAATCCTCTTGATGTTGCTATAGCCGTTCAGTACTTTCTAAGTTTAGAACGCCTATGATCCACAAGGGATCTAAACTCTAAAGTCCTCTATTGCTTACAGGGACTTTACCTCAAGAGGGGAGCATGTGAAGTAATGGTTCAATTCTCATCCTACGCTTGGTGACATAGTTAATGAGTATGAGTGGGACTCACTCTTACCCATTTTGGTGCTCGATTCCCATCACAAGACTCGATGCTCATACGACTTTTCCTCATCTCAATTAGCTTTATGGAGGCACCCATCAACTCAATTTATCTCGTGGATACACTTATCAACTCATTAACTCAAACTCTAAAGTCCTCAAACGTTATCGTGGACTTTAACTCATCTCAATTAACTCAATTCTCATTTAAGAACTCACGGACTTAGATCATCATTTTAGAAGAATTCAGTTAGACAGAACTCAAGAACTCAATTGTGGGACTCATAGGATAATCAAGCTCATTTAACTCAACCTCATACTCACTGCAAGATTTCCATCAACATACTTAAGTCAAGGCTCTAGATTCCATCCCTAGGTTCATTCATGTATGCTTTCAAAAATATCATATAAGGTTTATACAATATCTCATGGAAAGTATTCGATTCATGAAAACAAGTTTATGATCATGTAATAGGTAAAAGTTTCAAGAAAATAATCAAGATTCATGTATGTAGACTCATTAGACTATTAACTTCTCTATTACCATTAATGGGGCACATGAGAGAACAAATTTCGTGGTTTAGTTTAACCTTACATACTTGGTGTGAAGCTCTTGGACAATTAATCCTCAATTACTCTCCTTGAACACCTTAATTTTATGCTCCTCTTCTTTTTTCTTTAGCCCTAGTCTTTTTCAAGAATTTAGAAAGGACTTAAAATGGGGTTTAAAACCCTTTTTACGCTCAAAACTGCCAATTTTGATCATGTTTTGAGTTTAGAAGGGGCTGGGAAAGGTCTGGAATGCCTTTTAAGAATAACTGAAAAAGCCCATCTCGGGACATGAGGTCCGTGACGTTTGTCGAATTTGGATATTTTTCATTTAAAATTCTCCGAACGAGTTCTCTAATCCCATAGAAAATTTTTAGAACAAAATTAAGTGTTGGTACGTGGTAGGTGTCGTTGCACACTTGTCTCGCACCCTCACTAGAATTCATTTTTTTCATCGAAAAACTATCTCTTGATCCGGTTGCTCTAAAAATCAACCGACACCACTGTCCCACTCAAATTTTCATGCTGATCGCATATCAGGCCTCAGGATTTGCCATCGGAGCAAGGGAAGACGCGTTATGCATACATCTCTCCTCTAGGGGTATTTTGGTTATTTTATCGGGCGTTACACCATGGTAAAAAACAATCATATTAATGGATCCATAATGAAAGTCCTCTTTTGGGACAAATGAGGAGTAGCCCGAATGAATGACATGATGCTATCCTACACTAGCTATGTAATTTATAGGGTTTAAGTTGCCTCTGTTTTATACAAATCAGTGCTCAATACTACTTCTAAAATAACTCATTATTTTCATATACTCGAGTAAGTAAAATACTCAAAATCATCTCGTCTAGTCTCATTGGACTCTCCTCAAACTTAAACTTTCCTCAATTTATCATGCTCGTTATTTGAATTCAAATGCTTTTAATATTACTCACAAAGCATCAAAACTCTTTTCTCAGGGCACCATTTATGTTCAAGACCTCATGCTCATTTAGACTAAGAAAAGTAATGTATAACGTTAATAAAAAATGTATTTGGGACACTCATGTTCCCTAGAATCTCTTCTCAAATAGTATCTTAAAATACTTTACTTAATCTCTAAAATTCATACATAATGATGCAAAAATATTCTCACTTGAAACTCTTCTAAAAATATGCATTTGAAGCAAAATATAATAATACCTTCTTGAAATACTTCTTTTCATTCTTGGAGTTGCTTCATTCATAAAAGTATTGAATGTGTACTACTATGAGAAAATTGATAAATAACCTTAATTAGAAAAAATTCATGTGATATAATAAGCATGAACCATAAATCAAAGATTGATAATTTTGTTCGAAGTACCATAATCCCGATAATGAAATCAAGAATCAATAGTAGAAGTAAAGAGAATTTGAAAGTTATGAACTTCGGGGATAAAACACTAGATTTAATTTTATTAATTAAAATTGTAGATGTATAGAACAAGTAAGAATTTAATTTTTCACTATAATGGCCTTACATACCTAAAAGATCATTACTTTGATCGAAACTCAATGACCTTTGTTGATATGCTTGAATCCTAGCTTCTATCCTCTTCAGTCTTGCTCTCAAAATCTAAATGCAAATTGGAGAAAAAAGTACATTGGATACTGATAAGGGACTTAGCTTAGTCCCAGAAAGTTAAGATTTTAATTTGGAAAAGGTGAGAATAGACCAAACTATCTCTCCTTAAAACTATCTCGGGATGGTTTACAGGTAATTCTATAAACTATAAAAACTTGTATGTGTCGTAAAAGAATGTTTCATGGAAACTGGGACTTTAGGGGACTGTGTAACGCCCGGTGAAATTATCAAAATACCCCTAGAGGACAGATGTGTGCACAACGTGCCTTCCCATGCTCGGATGGCAAATCCAAGGCTGGATATACGACTAGCACGAAAAATTGAGTGAAAAATGGATTCGGTTGATTTTTAGAGCGACCAGATCAAAAGATAATTTTTTTATGCAAAACCCGAAAGCAGTGTCGGTGTGCGTTAGGGACGCGTTGCACCCTAGACGCAGACCCGCACTTGTATTTTTTTAAAATTTTTAACAGAGATTGGAAAAAACTCGTGGAGAGAATTTTTGGGATAATTATACCACTTCGCGTCTAGTTCACGTCGCGGACTGGGTATTTCAAAATGAGAATTTTCCTTTTATTTCGTGAAAGGAATGTCGGAACTTTCCCAACCCTTCCCAAGTTCCATAAACAAGTATACAGGCGTTTTTCTCAGAATAGAGCTTCCGAACCCCATATGTTGCTTCCTAAAGTGAGAATTCTTGAGAGAAGAAGAGGTGGAAGCTAGAAGTCTTGAGGGTTAAAGGTAATTCCTGATAGAGATTGGTGTTTTCTTCATCACAGGTGTGTAAGGCTAAACTAAAGCATGAAATTATTCTTCCCTGTGGCCCCATTGATGGTAATATAAAGGTTATGAGTATATTGAGTCTCCATGCACGTATCATGAATGCTTTGTTATAAATTTTATATATATATATATATATATATATATATATATATATATATATATATATATATATATATATATATATATATATATATCATATGTACCTTTATGTATCAATGATCATCATAAACGTGATTTATACTTTTAAATACTTTTTATGAGTCATTCTAAAAAACCCTACAGGTTACTTTCATATAATATTGCAAGAATGAACTTAGGAGATGAGTCTAGAGCCTTGACGGTATGAATATGCATGTAACTGTTATTGTAATCCCAATATAAGTGCACTCATGATGATGTTGATGTAATGTCACGCTCTGGTAGGGTATCCTTGGTGTGGTCGACACTTAGAGACTATTGCTAATCCCCAAGCGAACCACTTGGACTCATTGTCACATCATACTCGACAACGGAAGAAAAATACTCAAGAAAAGACCGTAAAATAAGTAAACCAAGTCTTTAATAAAAAGAGAATTTTCAATAAAAAAGAGTTTGGAAAAACAATTCTCAACTTCCTTTTCTCAATGTCTATGAAGCCTATACCTCTAACATCTAGATGGTACCATGACAAGCCATGGCTACCAAACTCAAAGAAAACAGATGTAACTAACAAAATAAAATAAAGGTTGCTCCGGATAGCTAGGAGGGCTCATCAACTCTGGAACTCGGAAACTCTGAATTTTAACGGTGCACTTGCTGAAGTCCTCTTTTACCTGTAACTGCATCATGAAACGATGCAACACTGAGTGGCGTTAGTACGTGGAATGTACGTATGTAAAATGGCTCAAGAAATAGATAAAGCTCAAACTCAATCAATCAACTCGACTCAAGACTCAACTCCTCATCTCATATCTCAACTCAGGTAAATCATGCAAGTTTAAGGTTTGAGAACTTGCTTCTAGAAATAGACTCATTATTTGATGCAACTCAGTTCGAAAGACTCATGATATGCTCAACTCAAGTATTTGTTTGGAAGTTTCTCTAACCGAAAATTCTCCACCCCACCATAAGTTTTGGTGATGTATAATGAAACGACATCGTTGCCACGTCCTCCCTAAACTTGCCAAGGAATCAGACGTTAACCTCTACCTCTACCTCTCTTCTTGTATCCAAAGAGAATGTCCATCTATTGGGACATGGGCCACCAGAATTATCCTGTGCGACCATCCTATGCTGGAAACGTAGTTCTGGGGTGCTCCTCAAATACAAAACTCAGTGCTCAATACTCCTTCCAAGACTAAAATGTGCACAATGAAATTAAATCAACTCATTTCAAACAAGTCAACTCAGGTTTTAATTACTCGACTCAGTGTCTCAATAACTCAATAACTCTGGGGCCATCATTTATGCAATGCAACTCATGACTCTAACTCATACCATGCAAGACTCCCAATAATTTCGGTCAAGAATATCATATTATCAAGACCCAACTCATAGGATAAAATAGGTATTCTCTATATACATATATGAAACAAGAAAATATACTTTCTGGGTTCAATTAATGGGTTTAGAAAATTTAAATTCACACTTCTCAATTCGATACATAAGTAAGAAATACTAAATTTAGGGCTAAAGTATCAAACATTCGAATAACATTCATATTTCATGTTAATAACGATGCTACTCATAAATTGACTCAAGTAAATTCATGAAAACTCCAACATGTACAAGAATTAGGGATTCAAAAAATCACATGATTTAAAACATGCATTTATACTCATGATCATGACTCAAGAAGATGAAAGGGCAAGTGGATGAATATAGTCCAACGCTTTAGGTAGCCTTACATACCAGGGATAATGCTAACAACAATATCCCTCGAAAATCTTCTCTTGAACTCCTCAATTTCAAGCTCTCCTCTACATTCCTCAAGCCCTAGTCTTGATGGTTTATTAGAAAAGGACTTAAAATGGGGTTTTAGACCCTTTTCACGTTAAAATGACTTATATTGGTCTTGTTACTGAATTTAGGAGATGTTAGGAATGGACCGTAATACCTCTCGAAAAATTTAGAAATTTTTCAAACTCGGAGTGACCTAGTCTGTGATGCGGACTGGTCGCTTACCACTATATTTTCTCCAAAAATTCTCTTAATGAGTTTTCTCAATCTCATTGAAAACTTTTGAAAAAAAATAAGTGTCACTCCATGAAAGTGCATGACACGCCTCTGTCGCGCGGCGCTGCTGTTTTCATTTCGGATCGAAAATTTATCTTTTGATCTAGTCGCTCTAAAAATTGACCGAGACCCATTTCCCACTCAATGTTTCATGGTGATTACAAATCCGACCTTATATTTTTCATACGAGCCTTGGAAGATGTGTTACACACATACCCCTCCTCTAGAGGTATTTTGGTAATTTTGGGATCATTCGTCCTCGAATGATGAGCAAGAGGGGTATTGTAAAACGAATAAACTCAAGACTCATCTCAATACTTACTCAACAACTCAAACTCTCAACTCTTCATTGACCTCGATAACTCGACTCAGATTTCAAGAATGGACGCATCAACTCAAGATGGAAACATCAATTAAGTTAAGGATAGGAACATTACCTTTGATATTCTCGTTATCAAGAACAAATAGATGCGGATATTTGGATCTCTTATCTTTCTCAGCTTCCCACGTTGCTTCCTCAACAAACTGATTCCTCTTAAAAACCTTAACGGAGGCTATCTCTTTATTTCTCAGCTTGCGAACTTGTCGATCAACGATTTGGACTAGAATCTCCTCATAGGAAAAGCTATATTTCACTCTAATATTCTCAATAGGGATCATCAAGGCAGGATCACCCAAAGACAACATATACCACTGTCAAGGGGGAAGTTTTATTATTTAGGTTAGTTAGGTATTTCCATTTCAAAAAAAAAAAGGTAAAAAATCCAAATTGGGTTGCGCTATATATATGAAAGAGTATACAATAATGATGTATTTGGCAAATCAAATACCATGGTCTAATAATCAACCATTCTGATTAATTGATAATATTAGTATTAGTTGGAAATTTTGTGAAAGATTCCTGTGAAAAGTTTCATTAACGCGGAATTCGTGTCGAGTAGACCTTGTTGTTGTGAGAATTCTTAATTCAATTCATGAGTTGTAGGGAGGGATTTATGTCACCACAAACAGAGACTAAAGCAAGTGTTGGATTCAAAGCTGGTGTTAAAGAGTACAAATTGACTTATTATACTCCTGAGTACCAAACCAAGGATACTGATATATTGGCAGCATTCCGAGTAACTCCTCAACCTGGAGTTCCACCTGAAGAAGCAGGGGCCGCGGTAGCTGCCAAATCTTCTACTGGTACATGGACAACTGTATGGACCGATGGACTTACCAGTCTTGATCGTTACAAAGGGCGATGCTACCGCATCGAGCGTGTTGTTGGAGAAAAAGATCAATATATTGCTTATGTAGCTTACCCTTTAGACCTTTTTGAAGAAGGTTCCGTTACCAATATGTTTACTTCCATTGTAGGTAATGTATTTGGGTTCAAAGCCCTGCGCGCTCTACGTCTGGAAGATCTGCGAATCCCTCCTGCTTATATTAAAACTTTCCAAAGTCCGCCTCATGGGATCCAAGTTGAAAGAGATAAATTGAACAAGTATGGTCGTCCCCTGTTGGGATGTACTATTAAACCTAAATTGGGGTTATCTGCTAAAAACTACGGTAGAGCTGTTTATGAATGTCTTCGCGGTGGACTTGATTTTACCAAAGATGATGAGAACGTGAACTCACAACCATTTATGCGTTGGAGAGATCGTTTCTTATTTTGTGCCGAAGCACTTTTTAAAGCACAGGCTGAAACAGGTGAAATCAAAGGACATTACTTGAATGCTACTGCAGGTACATGCGAAGAAATGATCAAAAGAGTTGTATTTGCTAGAGAATTGGGCGTTCCGATCGTAATGCATGACTACTTAACGGGGGGATTCACTGCAAATACTAGCTTGGCTCATTATTGCCGAGATAATGGTCTACTTCTTCACATCCACCGTGCAATGCATGCGGTTATTGATAGACAGAAGAATCATGGTATCCACTTCCGGGTATTAGCAAAAACATTACGTATGTCTGGGGAGATCATATTCACTCTGGTACCGTAGTAGGTAAACTTGAAGGTGAAAGAGACATAACTTTGGGCTTTGTTGATTTACTGCGTGATGATTTTGTTGAACAAGATAGAAGTTGCGGTATTTATTTCACTCAAGATTGGGTTTCTTTACCAGGTGTTCTACCTGTGGCTTCAGGAGGTATTCACGTTTGGCATATGCCTGCTCTGACCGAGATCTTTGGGGATGATTCCGTACTACAGTTCGGTGGAGGAACTTTAGGACATCCTTGGGGTAATGCGCCAGGTGCCGTAGCTAATCGAGTAGCTCTAGAAGCATGTGTAAAAGCTCGTAATGAAGGACGTGATCTTGCTCGGGAAGGTAATGAGATTATTCGCGAGGCTGCCAAATGGAGGCCGGAACTAGCTGCTGCTTGTGAGGTATGGAAAGAGATCGTATTTAATTTTGCAGCAGTGGACGTTTTGGATAAGTAAAAACAGTAGACATTAGCAGATAAATTAGCAGGAAATAAAGAAGGATAAGGAGAAAGAACTCAAGTAATTATCCTTCGTTCTCTTAATTGAATTACAATTAAACTCGGCCCAATCTTTTACTAAAAGGATTGAGCCGAATACAACTAAGATTCTATTGCATATATTTTGATCAAGATTTGAAATACAAAATCTAGAAAACTAAATAAAAATCTAAGACTCAGATCTTTCTGTTGTTGTCTTGGATCCCCAATTAATCCTACGGATCCTTAGGATTGGTATATTCTTTTCTATCATGTAGTTTGTAGTTTTTCTGAATCAAGCCAAGTATTACAACTCTTTTTACCCATCCTGTATATTGTCCCCCTTGTTCCATAATTTATTACTTATTCTTAGATTTTAGATTGTTAGATTAGTTAGTGATTAGATATTAGTATTAGATAGTATTAGACGAGATTTTACGAATTTTTTTTTATTTCTTTATAGGGGAGGACAAATCTCTTTTTTTCGATGCGAATTTGACACGACATAGGAGAAGCCGCCCTTTATCAAAAATTCTATTCTTTTTAATACTAAAAGGGGGTTCCAACATATTAATATATAGTGAAGTGTTCCCCCACCCCAGATTCAGAACTTTTTTTCAATACTCACAATACGTATTAGTTAATAATCCTAGTGATTGGATTTCTATGGTGGTTTAATTCGATGTTGTTTAAGAAGGAGTTCGAACGCAAGTGTGGGCTAAATAAATCAATGGGCAGTCTTGGTCCTAGTGAAAATACCAGCGAAGATCTAAATCTAAAAGTGAAAAACATTCATAGTTGCAGTAATGTTGATTATTTATTCAGCGTTAAAGACATTCCGAATTTCATCTCTGATGACACTTTTTTAGTTAGTGATAGGAATGGAGACAATTATTCCATCTATTTTGATATTGAAAATCAGATTTTTGAGATTGACAACGATTATTCTTTTCTGAGTGAACTAGAAAGTGCTTTTTATAGTTATCGAAACTCGAGTTATCTGAATAATGGATTTAGGGGCGAAGATCCCTACTATAATTCTTACATGTCTTACATGTATGATACTCAATATAGTTGGAATAATCACATTAATAGTTGCATTGATAATTATCTTCAGTCTCAAATCTGTATAGATACTTCCATTATAAGTGGTAATGAGAATTACGGTGACAGTTACATTTCTAGGGCTATTTGTAGTGGTGAAAGTCGAAATAGTAGTGAAAACGAGGGTTCCTGTAGACGAACTCGCACAAAGGGCAGTGATTTAACTATAAGAGAAAGTTCTAATGATCTCGAGGTAACTCAAAAATACAAGCATTTGTGGGTTCAATGCGAAAATTGTTATGGATTAAATTATAAGAATTTTTTGAAATCCAAAATGCATATTTGTGAACAATGTGGATATCATTTGAAAATGAGTAGTTCAGATAGAATTGAACTTTTGATCGATCCGGGTACTTGGGATCCTATGGATGAGACATGGTCTCTCTGGATCCCATTGAATTTCATTCGGAGGAGGAGCCTTATAAAGATCGTATTGATTCTTATCAAAGAAAGACAGGATTAACCGAGGCTGTTCAAACAGGCATAGGCCAACTAAACGGCATTCCCGTAGCAATTGGGGTTATGGATTTTCAGTTTATGGGGGGTAGTATGGGATCCGTAGTCGGAGAGAAAATCACCCGTTTGATTGAACACGCTGCCAATCAAAAATTACCTCTTATTATAGTGTGTGCTTCTGGGGGGGCGCGCATGCAGGAAGGAAGTTTGAGCTTGATGCAAATGGCTAAAATCTCGTCTGCTTTATATGATTATCAATTAAATAAAAAATTATTTTATGTA